>JAWPNB010000007.1:24707500-25907500 GCA_033996785.1 Trichosanthes truncata | reverse complement strand
ATCACTCTCCAAGCCTCGAATGGAGACAAGTTTGGGCCATTTTGGTTCCAAGATGACCAACAACGATCTAGGGTACGAACTTTAGCATTAATACTCGCCAAACTTCGAATGCAGACAAGGTTTGTCCATTTTGGTCCAAACATGACGAACTTCGCTCTAGTGAACGAACTTGTTGTTTCTCAATCTCCAAGCCTCGAATGGAGACAAGTTTGGTCCATTTTGGTTCGAAGATGACCAACAACGCTCTAGGGTACGAACTTCAGCATTAAAACTCGCCAAACTTCGAATGGAGACAAGGTTTGTTTATTTTGCTCCAAACATGACGAACGTCACTCTACGGAACAAACTTGTTGTTTCTCACTCTCCCAGCCTCGAATGGAGACAAGTTTGGGCCATTTTGGTTCCAAGATGACCAACAACGATGTAGGGTACGAACTTTAGCATTAAAACTCGCCAAACTTCGAATGCATACAAGGTTTGTCCATTTTGGTCCAAACATGACGAACTTCGCTCTAGTGCACGAACTTGTTGTTTCTCAATCTCCAAGCCTCGAATGGAGACAAGTTTGGTGCATTTTGGTTCGAAGATGACCAAAAACGCTCTAGGGTACGAACTTCAGCATTAAAACTTGTCAAACTTCGAATGGAGACAAGGTTTGTCCATTTTGGTCCAAACATGAGGAACTTCGCTCTAGGGAACGAACTTGTTGTTTCTCACTCTCCAAGCCTCGAATGGCGAAAAGTTTGGTCCATTTAGGTCCGGAGATGACCAACAACACTCTAGGGTACAAACTTCAGCATAAAACTCGCCAAACTTCGAATGGAGACAAGGTTTGTAAATTTTGGTCCAAACATGACGAACTTCGCTCTAGGGAACGAACTTGTTGTTTCTCACTCTCCAAGCCTCGAATGGAGACAAGTTTGGTCCATTTTGCTCCGAAGATGACCTGCGCACTAGGGTACAAACTTCAGAATTAAAACTCGCCAAACTTCGAATGGAGACAAGGTTTGTTTATTTTGGTCCCAACATGACGAACGTCAATCTAGGGAACAAACTTGTTGTTTCTCACTCTCCAAGCCTCGAATGGAGATAAGTTTGGTCCATTTTGGTCCATTTTGGTCCGAAGATGACCAACAACGCTCTAGGGTACAAACTTCAGCATTAAAACTCGCCAAACTTCGAATGGAGACAAGGTTTGTCCATTTTGGTTCAAACATGACGAACTTCGCTCTAGGAAACGAACTTGTTGTTTCTCACTCTCCAAGCATCGAATGGAGACAAGTTTGGTGCATTTTGGTTCGAAGATGACCAACAACGCTCTAGGGTACGAACTTCACCATTAAAACTCGCCAAACTTCGAATGGAGACAAGGTTTGTTTATTTTGCTCCAAACATGACGAACGTCACTCTACGGAACAAACTTGTTGTTTCTCACTCTCCAAGTCTCGAATGGAGACAAGTTTGGGCCATTTTGGTTCCAAGATGACCAACAACGATCTAGGGTACGAACTTCAGCATTAAATCTCGCCAAACTTCGAATGGAGACAAGGTTTGTTTATTTTGCTCCAAACATGACGAACTTCGCTCTAGGGAACGAACTTGTTGTTTCTCTCGCTCCAAGCCTCGAATGGAGACAAGTTTGGGCTATTTTGGTTCCAAGATGACCAACAACGATCTAGGGTATGAACTGTAGCATTAAAACTCGCCAAACTTCGAATGCAGACAAGGTTTGTCCATTTTGGTCCAAACATGACGAACTTCGCTCTAGTGAACGAACTTGTTGTTTCTCAATCTCCAAGCCTCGAATGGAGACAAGTTTTGTCCATTTTGGTTCGAAGATGACCAACAACGCTCTAGGGTACGAACTTCAGCATTAAAACTCGCCAAACTTCGAATGGAGACAAGGTTTGTCCATCTTGGTCCAAACATGACGAACTTCGCTCTAGGGAACGAACTTGTTGTTTCTCACTCTCCAAGCCTCGAAAGGAGACAAGTTTGGTTTGTTTTGGTTAGAATATGACCAACAACGATTTAGGTTACAAACTTCAGCATTAAATCTCGCCAAACTTCGAATGGAGACAAGGTTTGTCCATTTTGGTCCAAACATGACTTCGCTCTAGGGAACGAACTTGTTGTTTCTCACTCTCCAAACATCGAATGGAGACAAGTTTGGTGCATTTTGGTTCGAAGATGACCAGCAACGCTCTAGGGTACGAAACTTCAGCATTAAAACTCGCCAAACTTCGAATGGAGACAAGGTTTGTCCATTTTGGTCCAAACATGACGAACTTCGCAAGGGAACGTACTTGTTGTTTCTCATTCTCCAAGCCTCGAATGGAGTCAAGTTTGGTACATTTAGGTCCGAAGATGACCAACAATGCTCTAGGGTACGAACTTCAGAATTAAAACTCGCCAAACTTCGAATGGAGACAAGGTTTGTCCATTTTGGTCCAAACATGACGAACTTCGCTCTAGGGAACGAACTTGTTGTTTCTCACTCTCCAAGCATCGAATGGAGACAAGTTTGGTGCATTTTGGTTCGAAGATGACCAACAACACTCTAGGGTACGAACTTCAGCATTAAAACTTGCCAAACTTCGAATGGAGACAAGGTTTATATATTTTGGTCCAAACATGACGAACTTCGCTCTAGGGAACGAACTTGTTGTTTCTCACTCTCCAAGCATCGAATGGAGACAAGTTTGGTGCATTTTGGTTCGAAGATGACCAACAACGCTCTAGGGTACGAACTTAAGCATTAAAACTCGCCAAACTTCGAATGGGGACAAGGTTTGTCCATTTTGGTCCAAACATGACGAACTTCGCTCTAGGGAACGAACTTGATGTTTCTCACTCTCCAAGCATCGAATGGAGACAAGTTTGGTGCATTTTGGTTCGAAGATGACCAACAACGCTCTAGGGTACGAACTTAAGCATTAAAACTCGCCAAACTTCGAATGGGGACAAGGTTTGTCCATTTTTGTCCAAACATGACGAACTTCGCTCTAGGGAACGAACTTGTTGTTTCTCACTCTCCAAGCCTCGAATGGAGACAAGTTTGGTCCATTTTGGTCCGAAGATGACCAACAACGCTCTAGGGTACGAACTTCAGCATTAAAACTCCTCAAACATCGAATGGAGACAAGGTTTATATATTTTGGTCCAAGCAGGACGTACTTCGCTCTAGGGAACGAACTTGTTGTTTCTCACTCTCCAGGTCTCGAATGGTGACAAGTTTGGTTCATTTTGGTACGAAGATGACCAACAACGCTCTAGGGTACAAACTTCAGCATTAAAACTCGCCAAACTTCGAATGGAGACAAGGTTTTGTCCATTCTGGTCCAAAGTTGACGAACTACGCTCTAGGGAACGAACTTGTTGTTTCTCACTCTCCAAGCCTCGAATGGAGACAAGTTTGGTCCATTTTGCTTCGAAGATGACCTGCGTTTAAGGGTACAAACTTCAGCATTAAAACTCGCCAAACTTCGAATGGAGAAAAAGGTTTGTTTATTTTGCTGCAAACATGACGAACGTCACTCTACGGAACAAACTTGTTGTTTATCACTCTCCAAGCCTCGAATGGAGACAAGTTTGGGCCATTTTGGTTCCAAGATGACCAACAACGATCTAGGGTACGAACATTAGCATTAATACTCGCCAAACTTCGAATGCAGACAAGGTTTGTCCATTTTGGTCCAAACATGACGAACTTCGCTCTAGTGAACGAACTTGTTGTTTCTCAATCTCCAAGCCTCGAATGGAGACAAGTTTGGTCCATTTTGGTTCGAAGATGACCAACAACGCTCTAGGGTACGAACTTCAGCATTAAAACTCGCCAAACTTCGAATGGAGACAAGGTTTGTTTATTTTGCTCCAAACATGACGAACGTCACTCTACGGAACAAACTTGTTGTTTCTCACTCTCCCAGCCTCGAATGGAGACAAGTTTGGGCCATTTTGGTTCCAAGATGACCAACAACGATCTAGGGTACGAACTTTAGCATTAAAACTCGCCAAACTTCGAATGCATACAAGGTTTGTCCATTTTGGTCCAAACATGACGAACTTCGCTCTAGTGCACGAACTTGTTGTTTCTCAATCTCCAAGCCTCGAATGGAGACAAGTTTGGTGCATTTTGGTTCGAAGATGACCAAAAACGCTCTAGGGTACGAACTTCAGCATTAAAACTTGTCAAACTTCGAATGGAGACAAGGTTTGTCCATTTTGGTCCAAACATGATTAACTTCGCTCTAGGGAACGAACTTGTTGTTTCTCACTCTCCAAGCCTCGAATGGCGAAAAGTTTGGTCCATTTAGGTCCGGAGATGACCAACAACACTCTAGGGTACAAACTTCAGCATTAAAACTCGCCAAACTTCGAATGGAGACAAGGTTTGTAAATTTTGGTCCAAACATGACGAACTTCGCTCTAGGGAACGAACTTGTTGTTTCTCACTCTCCAAGCCTCGAATGGAGACAAGTTTGGTCCATTTTGCTCCGAAGATGACCTGCGCACTAGGGTACAAACTTCAGAATTAAAACTCGCCAAACTTCGAATGGAGACAAGGTTTGTTTATTTTGGTCCCAACATGACGAACGTCAATCTAGGGAACAAACTTGTTGTTTCTCACTCTCCAAGCCTCGAATGGAGATAAGTTTGGTCCATTTTGGTCCATTTTGGTCCGAAGATGACCAACAACGCTCTAGGGTACAAACTTCAGCATTAAAACTCGCCAAACTTCGAATGGAGACAAGGTTTGTCCATTTTGGTTCAAACATGACGAACTTCGCTCTAGGAAACGAACTTGTTGTTTCTCACTCTCCAAGCATCGAATGGAGACAAGTTTGGTGCATTTTGGTTCGAAGATGACCAACAACGCTCTAGGGTACGAACTTCACCATTAAAACTCGCCAAACTTCGAATGGAGACAAGGTTTGTTTATTTTGCTCCAAACATGACGAACGTCACTCTACGGAACAAACTTGTTGTTTCTCACTCTCCAAGTCTCGAATGGAGACAAGTTTGGGCCATTTTGGTTCCAAGATGACCAACAACGATCTAGGGTACGAACTTCATCATTAAATCTCGCCAAACTTCGAATGGAGACAAGGTTTGTTTATTTTGCTCCAAACATGACGAACTTCGCTCTAGGGAACGAACTTGTTGTTTCTCTCGCTCCAAGCCTCGAATGGAGACAAGTTTGGGCTATTTTGGTTCCAAGATGACCAACAACGATCTAGGGTATGAACTGTAGCATTAAAACTCGCCAAACTTCGAATGCAGACAAGGTTTGTCCATTTTGGTCCAAACATGACGAACTTCGCTCTAGTGAACGAACTTGTTGTTTCTCAATCTCCAAGCCTCGAATGGAGACAAGTTTTGTCCATTTTGGTTCGAAGATGACCAACAACGCTCTAGGGTACGAACTTCAGCATTAAAACTCGCCAAACTTCGAATGGAGACAAGGTTTGTCCATCTTGGTCCAAACATGACGAACTTCGCTCTAGGGAACGAACTTGTTGTTTCTCACTCTCCAAGCCTCGAAAGGAGACAAGTTTGGTCTGTTTTGGTTAGAATATGACCAACAACGATTTAGGTTACAAACTTCAGCATTAAATCTCGCCAAACTTCGAATGGAGACAAGGTTTGTCCATTTTGGTCCAAACATGACTTCGCTCTAGGGAACGAACTTGTTGTTTCTCACTCTCCAAACATCGAATGGAGACAAGTTTGGTGCATTTTGGTTCGAAGATGACCAGCAACGCTCTAGGGTACGAAACTTCAGCATTAAAACTCGCCAAACTTCGAATGGAGACAAGGTTTGTCCATTTTGGTCCAAACATGACGAACTTCGCAAGGGAACGTACTTGTTGTTTCTCATTCTCCAAGCCTCGAATGGAGTCAAGTTTGGTACATTTAGGTCCGAAGATGACCAACAATGCTCTAGGGTACGAACTTCAGCATTAAAACTCGCCAAACTTCGAATGGAGACAAGGTTTGTTTATTTTGCTCCAAACATGACGAACGTCACTCTACGGAACAAACTTGTTGTTTCTCACTCTCCAAGTCTCGAATGGAGACAAGTTTGGGCCATTTTGGTTCCAAGATGACCAACAACGATCTAGGGTACGAACTTCAGCATTAAAACTCGCCAAACTTCGAATGGAGACAAGGTTTGTTTATTTTGCTCCAAACATGACGAACTTCGCTCTAGGGAACGAACTTGTTGTTTCTCTCGCTCCAAGCCTCGAATGGAGACAAGTTTGGGCCATTTTGGTTCCAAGATGACCAACAACGATCTAGGGTATGAACTTTAGCATTAAAACTCGCCAAACTTCGAAAGCAGACAAGGTTTGTCCATTTTTGTCCAAACATGACGAACTTCGCTCTAGTGAACGAACTTGTTGTTTCTCAATCTCCAAGCCTCGAATGGAGACAAGTTTGGTCCATTTTGGTTCGAAGATGACCAACAACGCTCTAGGGTACGAACTTCAGCATTAAAACTCGCCAAACTTCGAATGGAGACAAGGTTTGTCCATCTTGGTCCAAACATGACGAACTTCGCTCTAGGGAACGAACTTGTTGTTTCTCACTCTCCAAGCCTCGAAAGGAGACAAGTTTGGTCTGTTTTGGTTAGAATATGACCAACAACGCTTTAGGTTACAAACTTCAGCATTAAATCTCGCCAAACTTCGAATGGAGACAAGGTTTGTCCATTTTGGTCCAAACATGACTTCGCTCTAGGGAACGAACTTGTTGTTTCTCACTCTCCAAGCATCGAATGGAGAAAAGTTTGGTGCATTTTGGTTCGAAGATGACCAGCAACGCTCTAGGGTACGAAACTTCAGCATTAAAACTCGCCAAACTTCGAATGGAGACAAGGTTTGTCCATTTTGGTCCAAACATGACGAACTTCGCAAGGGAACGAACTTGTTGTTTCTCATTGTCCAAGCCTCGAATGGAGTCAAGTTTGGTACATTTAGGTCCGAAGATGACCAACAATGATCTAGGGTACGAACTTCAGCATTAAAACTCGCCAAACTTCGAATGGAGACAGGGTTTGTTTATTTTGCTCCAAACATGACGAACGTCACTCTACGGAACAAACTTTTTGTTTCTCACTCTCCAAGCCTCGAATGAAGACAAGTTTGTGCCATTTTGGTTCCAAGATGACCAACAACGATCTAGGGTACGAACTTTAGCATTAAAACTCGCCAAACTTCGAATGGAGACAAGGTTTGTCCATTTTGGTCCAAACATGATGAACTTCGCTCTAGGGAACGAACTTGTTGTTTCTCACTCTCCAAGCCTCGAATGGAGACAAGTTTGGTCCATTTTGCTTCGAAGATAACCTGCGTTCTAGGGTACAAACTTCAGCATTAAAACTCGCCAAACTTCGAATTGAGACAAGGTTTGTTTATTTTGCTCCAAACATGACGAACGTCACTCTACGGAACAAACTTGTTGTTTCTCACTCTCCAAGCCTCGGATGGAGAGAAGTTTGGGCCATTTTGGTTCCAAGATGACCAACAACGATCTAGGGTACGAACTTTAGCATTAAAACTCGCCAAACTTCGAATGCAGACAAGGTTTGTCCATTTTGGTCCAAACATGACGAACTTCGTTCTAGTGAACGAACTTGTTGTTTCTCAATCTCCAAGCCTCGAATGGAGACAAGTTTGGTGCATTTTGGTTCGAAGATGACCAACAACGCTCTAGGGTACGAACTTCAGCATTAAAACTCGCCAAACTTCGAATGGAGACAAGGTTTGTCCATTTTGGTCCAAACATGATGAACTTCGCTCTAGGGAACGAACTTGTTGTTTCTCACTCTCCAAGCATCGAATGGCGAAAAGTTTGGTCCATTTAGGTCCGGAGATGACCAACAACACTCTAGAGTACAAACTTCAGCATTAAAACTCGCCAAACTTCGAATGGAGACAAGGTTTGTAAATTTTGGTCCAAACATGACGAACTTCGCTCTAGGGAACGAACTTGTTGTTTCTCACTCTCCAAGCCTCGAATGGAGACAAGTTTGGTCCATTTTGCTCCGAAGATGACCTGCGCTCTAGGGTACAAACTTCAGAATTAAAACTCGCCAAACTTCGAATGGAGACAAGGTTTGTTTATTTTGGTCCCAACATGACGAACGTCAATCTAGGGAACAAACTTGTTGTTTCTCACTCTCCAAGCCTCGAATGGAGATAAGTTTGGTCCATTTTGGTCCATTTTTGTCCGAAGATGACCAACAGCGCTCTAGGGTACAAACTTCAGCTTTAAAACTCGCCAAACTTCGAATGGAGACAAGGTTTGTCCATTTTGGTTCAAACATGACGAACTTCGCTCTAGGAAACGAACTTGTTGTTTCTCACTCTCCAAGCATCGAATGGAGACAAGTTTGGTGCATTTTGGTTCGAAGATGACCAACAACGCTCTAGGGTACGAACTTCAGCATTAAAACTCGCCAAACATCGAATGGAGACAAGGTTTGTTTATTTTGCTCCAAACATGACGAACGTCACTCTACGGAACAAACTTGTTGTTTCTCACTCTCCAAGTCTCGAATGGAGACAAGTTTGGGCCATTTTGGTTCCAAGATGACCAACAACGATCTAGGGTACGAACTTCAGCATTAAAACTCGCCAAACTTCGAATGGAGACACGGTTTGTCCATTTTGGTCCAAACATGACGAACTTTGCTTTAGTGAACGAACTTGTTGTTTCTCAATCTCCAAGCCTTGAATGGAGACAAGTTTTTTCCATTTTGGTTCGAAGATGACCAACAACGCTCTAGGGTACGAACTTCAGCATTAAAACTCTCCAAACTTCGAATGGAGACACGGTTTGTCCATTTTGGTCCAAACATGACGAACTTTGCTCTAGGGAACGAACTTGTTGTTTCTCCCTCTCCAAGCCTCGAATGGAGACAAGGTTTGTCCATTTTGGTCCAAACATGACTAACTTTGCTCTAGGGAACGAACTTGTTGTTTCTCACTGTCCAAGCCTCGAATGGAGACAAGTTTCGTCCATTTTGGTTCAAAGATGACCAACAATTCTCAAGGGTACAAACTTCAGCAATAAAAGTCGCCAAACTTCGAATGGAGACAAGGTTTGTCCATTATGGTCCAAACATGACGAACTTCGCTCTAGGAAACGAACTTGTTGTTTCTCACTCTTCAAGCCTCGAATGGAGACAAGTTTTGTCCGTTTTGGTCCGAAGATGACCAACAACGCTTTAGGGTACAAACTTCAGCATTAAATCTCGCCAAACTTCGAATGGAGACAAGGTTTGTCCATTTTGGTCCAAACATGACTTTGCTCTAGGGAACGAACTTGTTGTTTCTCACTCTCCAGGCATCGAATGGAGACAAGTTTGGTGCATTTTGGTTCGAAGATGACCAACAACGCTCTAGGGTACGAACTTCAGCATTAAAACTCGCCAAACTTCGAATGGAGACAAGGTTTGTCCATTTTGGTCCAAACATGACGAACTTCGCTCTAGGGAACGAACTTGTTGTTTCTCACTCTCCAAGCCTCGAATGGCGAAAAGTTTGGTCCATTTAGGTCCGGAGATGACCAACAACACTCTAGGGTACAAACTTCAGCATTAAAACTCGCCAAACTTCGAATGGAGACAAGGTTTTTTCATTTTGGTCCAAACATGACGAACTTCGCTCTAGGGAACGGACTTGTTGTTTCTCACTCTCCAAGTCTCGAATGGAGACAAGTTTGGTCCATTTAGGTCCGAAGATGACCAATAACGCTCTAGGGTACAAACTTGAGTATTAAAACTCGCCAAACTTCGAATGGAGACAAGGTTTGTCCATTTTGGTCCAAACATGACGAACTTCGCTCTAGGGAACGAACTTGTTGTTTCTCACTCTCCAAGCCTCGAATGGTGAAAAGTTTGGTCCATTTAGGTCCGGAGATGACCAACAACACTCTAGGGTACAAACTTCAGCATTAAAACTCGCCAAACTTCGAATGGAGACAAGGTTTGTCCATTTTGGTCCAAACATGACGAACTTCGCTGTAGGGAACGAACTTGTTGTTTCTCACTCTCCAAGCATCGAAGGGAGACAAGTGTGGTGTATTTTGGTTTGAAGATGACCAACAACGCTCTAGGGTACGAACTTCAGCATTGAAACTCGCCAAACTTTGAATGGAGACAAGGTTTGTCCATTTTGGTCAAAACATTACGAACTTCGATCTAGGGAACGAACTTGTTGTTTCTCACTCTCCAAGCCTCGAATGGAGACAAGTTTGGTCCATTTTGGTCCGAAGATGACCAACAACGCTCTAGGGTACGAACTTAAGCATTAAAACTCGCCAAACTTCGAATGGGGACAAGGTTTGTCCATTTTTGTCCAAACATGACGAACTTCGCTCTAGGGAACGAACTTGTTGTTTCTCACTCTCCAAGCCTCGAATGGAGACAAGTTTGGTCCATTTTGCTCCGAAGATGACCTGCGCACTAGGGTACAAACTTCAGAATTAAAACTCGCCAAACTTCGAATGGAGACAAGGTTTGTTTATTTTGGTCCCAACATGACGAACGTCAATCTAGGGAACAAACTTGTTGTTTCTCACTCTCCAAGCCTCGAATGGAGATAAGTTTGGTCCATTTTGGTCCATTTTGGTCCGAAGATGACCAACAACGCTCTAGGGTACAAACTTCAGCATTAAAACTCGCCAAACTTCGAATGGAGACAAGGTTTGTCCATTTTGGTTCAAACATGACGAACTTCGCTCTAGGAAACGAACTTGTTGTTTCTCACTCTCCAAGCATCGAATGGAGACAAGTTTGGTGCATTTTGGTTCGAAGATGACCAACAACGCTCTAGGGTACGAACTTCACCATTAAAACTCGCCAAACTTCGAATGGAGACAAGGTTTGTTTATTTTGCTCCAAACATGACGAACGTCACTCTACGGAACAAACTTGTTGTTTCTCACTCTCCAAGTCTCGAATGGAGACAAGTTTGGGCCATTTTGGTTCCAAGATGACCAACAACGATCTAGGGTACGAACTTCATCATTAAATCTCGCCAAACTTCGAATGGAGACAAGGTTTGTTTATTTTGCTCCAAACATGACGAACTTCGCTCTAGGGAACGAACTTGTTGTTTCTCTCGCTCCAAGCCTCGAATGGAGACAAGTTTGGGCTATTTTGGTTCCAAGATGACCAACAACGATCTAGGGTATGAACTGTAGCATTAAAACTCGCCAAACTTCGAATGCAGACAAGGTTTGTCCATTTTGGTCCAAACATGACGAACTTCGCTCTAGTGAACGAACTTGTTGTTTCTCAATCTCCAAGCCTCGAATGGAGACAAGTTTTGTCCATTTTGGTTCGAAGATGACCAACAACGCTCTAGGGTACGAACTTCAGCATTAAAACTCGCCAAACTTCGAATGGAGACAAGGTTTGTCCATCTTGGTCCAAACATGACGAACTTCGCTCTAGGGAACGAACTTGTTGTTTCTCACTCTCCAAGCCTCGAAAGGAGACAAGTTTGGTCTGTTTTGGTTAGAATATGACCAACAACGATTTAGGTTACAAACTTCAGCATTAAATCTCGCCAAACTTCGAATGGAGACAAGGTTTGTCCATTTTGGTCCAAACATGACTTCGCTCTAGGGAACGAACTTGTTGTTTCTCACTCTCCAAACATCGAATGGAGACAAGTTTGGTGCATTTTGGTTCGAAGATGACCAGCAACGCTCTAGGGTACGAAACTTCAGCATTAAAACTCGCCAAACTTCGAATGGAGACAAGGTTTGTCCATTTTGGTCCAAACATGACGAACTTCG
Organism: Trichosanthes truncata; assembly: GCA_033996785.1. NCBI lineage: Eukaryota > Viridiplantae > Streptophyta > Magnoliopsida > Cucurbitales > Cucurbitaceae > Trichosanthes > Trichosanthes truncata. Next base: position 25,895,686 of record JAWPNB010000007.1, on the reverse strand, counting down.
CAAGGGAACGTACTTGTTGTTTCTCATTCTCCAAGCCTCGAATGGAGTCAAGTTTGGTACATTTAGGTCCGAAGATGACCAACAATGCTCTAGGGTACGAACTTCAGCATTAAAACTCGCCAAACTTCGAATGGAGACAAGGTTTGTTTATTTTGCTCCAAACATGACGAACGTCACTCTACGGAACAAACTTGTTGTTTCTCACTCTCCAAGTCTCGAATGGAGACAAGTTTGGGCCATTTTGGTTCCAAGATGACCAACAACGATCTAGGGTACGAACTTCAGCATTAAAACTCGCCAAACTTCGAATGGAGACAAGGTTTGTTTATTTTGCTCCAAACATGACGAACTTCGCTCTAGGGAACGAACTTGTTGTTTCTCTCGCTCCAAGCCTCGAATGGAGACAAGTTTGGGCCATTTTGGTTCCAAGATGACCAACAACGATCTAGGGTATGAACTTTAGCATTAAAACTCGCCAAACTTCGAAAGCAGACAAGGTTTGTCCATTTTTGTCCAAACATGACGAACTTCGCTCTAGTGAACGAACTTGTTGTTTCTCAATCTCCAAGCCTCGAATGGAGACAAGTTTGGTCCATTTTGGTTCGAAGATGACCAACAACGCTCTAGGGTACGAACTTCAGCATTAAAACTCGCCAAACTTCGAATGGAGACAAGGTTTGTCCATCTTGGTCCAAACATGACGAACTTCGCTCTAGGGAACGAACTTGTTGTTTCTCACTCTCCAAGCCTCGAAAGGAGACAAGTTTGGTCTGTTTTGGTTAGAATATGACCAACAACGCTTTAGGTTACAAACTTCAGCATTAAATCTCGCCAAACTTCGAATGGAGACAAGGTTTGTCCATTTTGGTCCAAACATGACTTCGCTCTAGGGAACGAACTTGTTGTTTCTCACTCTCCAAGCATCGAATGGAGAAAAGTTTGGTGCATTTTGGTTCGAAGATGACCAGCAACGCTCTAGGGTACGAAACTTCAGCATTAAAACTCGCCAAACTTCGAATGGAGACAAGGTTTGTCCATTTTGGTCCAAACATGACGAACTTCGCAAGGGAACGAACTTGTTGTTTCTCATTCTCCAAGCCTCGAATGGAGTCAAGTTTGGTACATTTAGGTCCGAAGATGACCAACAATGATCTAGGGTACGAACTTCAGCATTAAAACTCGCCAAACTTCGAATGGAGACAGGGTTTGTTTATTTTGCTCCAAACATGACGAACGTCACTCTACGGAACAAACTTTTTGTTTCTCACTCTCCAAGCCTCGAATGAAGACAAGTTTGTGCCATTTTGGTTCCAAGATGACCAACAACGATCTAGGGTACGAACTTTAGCATTAAAACTCGCCAAACTTCGAATGGAGACAAGGTTTGTCCATTTTGGTCCAAACATGATGAACTTCGCTCTAGGGAACGAACTTGTTGTTTCTCACTCTCCAAGCCTCGAATGGAGACAAGTTTGGTCCATTTTGCTTCGAAGATAACCTGCGTTCTAGGGTACAAACTTCAGCATTAAAACTCGCCAAACTTCGAATTGAGACAAGGTTTGTTTATTTTGCTCCAAACATGACGAACGTCACTCTACGGAACAAACTTGTTGTTTCTCACTCTCCAAGCCTCGGATGGAGAGAAGTTTGGGCCATTTTGGTTCCAAGATGACCAACAACGATCTAGGGTACGAACTTTAGCATTAAAACTCGCCAAACTTCGAATGCAGACAAGGTTTGTCCATTTTGGTCCAAACATGACGAACTTCGCTCTAGTGAACGAACTTGTTGTTTCTCAATCTCCAAGCCTCGAATGGAGACAAGTTTGGTGCATTTTGGTTCGAAGATGACCAACAACGCTCTAGGGTACGAACTTCAGCATTAAAACTCGCCAAACTTCGAATGGAGACAAGGTTTGTCCATTTTGGTCCAAACATGATGAACTTCGCTCTAGGGAACGAACTTGTTGTTTCTCACTCTCCAAGCATCGAATGGCGAAAAGTTTGGTCCATTTAGGTCCGGAGATGACCAACAACACTCTAGAGTACAAACTTCAGCATTAAAACTCGCCAAACTTCGAATGGAGACAAGGTTTGTAAATTTTGGTCCAAACATGACGAACTTCGCTCTAGGGAACGAACTTGTTGTTTCTCACTCTCCAAGCCTCGAATGGAGACAAGTTTGGTCCATTTTGCTCCGAAGATGACCTGCGCTCTAGGGTACAAACTTCAGAATTAAAACTCGCCAAACTTCGAATGGAGACAAGGTTTGTTTATTTTGGTCCCAACATGACGAACGTCAATCTAGGGAACAAACTTGTTGTTTCTCACTCTCCAAGCCTCGAATGGAGATAAGTTTGGTCCATTTTGGTCCATTTTTGTCCGAAGATGACCAACAGCGCTCTAGGGTACAAACTTCAGCTTTAAAACTCGCCAAACTTCGAATGGAGACAAGGTTTGTCCATTTTAGTTCAAACATGACGAACTTCGCTATAGGAAACGAACTTGTTGTTTCTCACTCTCCAAGCATCGAATGGAGACAAGTTTGGTGCATTTTGGTTCGAAGATGACCAACAACGCTCTAGGGTACGAACTTCAGCATTAAAACTCGCCAAACATCGAATGGAGACAAGGTTTGTTTATTTTGCTCCAAACATGACGAACGTCACTCTACGGAACAAACTTGTTGTTTCTCACTCTCCAAGTCTCGAATGGAGACAAGTTTGGGCCATTTTGGTTCCAAGATGACCAACAACGATCTAGGGTACGAACTTCAGCATTAAAACTCGCCAAACTTCGAATGGAGACACGGTTTGTCCATTTTGGTCCAAACATGACGAACTTTGCTTTAGTGAACGAACTTGTTGTTTCTCAATCTCCAAGCCTTGAATGGAGACAAGTTTTTTCCATTTTGGTTCGAAGATGACCAACAACGCTCTAGGGTACGAACTTCAGCATTAAAACTCTCCAAACTTCGAATGGAGACACGGTTTGTCCATTTTGGTCCAAACATGACGAACTTTGCTCTAGGGAACGAACTTGTTGTTTCTCACTGTCCAAGCCTCGAATGGAGACAAGTTTCGTCCATTTTGGTTCAAAGATGACCAACAAATCTCAAGGGTACAAACTTCAGCAATAAAAGTCGCCAAACTTCGAATGGAGACAAGGTTTGTCCATTATGGTCCAAACATGATGAACTTCGCTCTAGGAAACGAACTTGTTGTTTCTCACTCTTCAAGCCTCGAATGGAGACAAGTTTTGTCCGTTTTGGTCCGAAGATGACCAACAACGCTTTAGGGTACAAACTTCAGCATTAAATCTCGCCAAACTTCGAATGGAGACAAGGTTTGTCCATTTTGGTCCAAACATGACTTTGCTCTAGGGAACGAACTTGTTGTTTCTCACTCTCCAGGCATCGAATGGAGACAAGTTTGGTGCATTTTGGTTCGAAGATGACCAACAACGCTCTAGGGTACGAACTTCAGCATTAAAACTCGCCAAACTTCGAATGGAGACAAGGTTTGTCCATTTTGGTCCAAACATGACGAACTTCGCTCTAGGGAACGAACTTGTTGTTTCTCACTCTCCAAGCCTCGAATGGCGAAAAGTTTGGTCCATTTAGGTCCGGAGATGACCAACAACACTCTAGGGTACAAACTTCAGCATTAAAACTCGCCAAACTTCGAATGGAGACAAGGTTTTTTCATTTTGGTCCAAACATGACGAACTTCGCTCTAGGGAACGGACTTGTTGTTTCTCACTCTCCAAGTCTCGAATGGAGACAAGTTTGGTCCATTTAGGTCCGAAGATGACCAATAACGCTCTAGGGTACAAACTTGAGTATTAAAACTCGCCAAACTTCGAATGGAGACAAGGTTTGTCCATTTTGGTCCAAACATGACGAACTTCGCTCTAGGGAACGAACTTGTTGTTTCTCACTCTCCAAGCCTCGAATGGTGAAAAGTTTGGTCCATTTAGGTCCGGAGATGACCAACAACACTCTAGGGTACAAACTTCAGCATTAAAACTCGCCAAACTTCGAATGGAGACAAGGTTTGTCCATTTTGGTCCAAACATGACGAACTTCGCTCTAGGAAACGAACTTGTTGTTTCTCACTCTTCAAGCCTCGAATGGAGACAAGTTTTGTCCGTTTTGGTCCGAAGATGACCAACAACGCTTTAGGGTACAAACTTCAGCATTAAATCTCGCCAAACTTCGAATGGAGACAAGGTTTGTCCATTTTGGTCCAAACATGACTTTGCTCTAGGGAACGAACTTGTTGTTTCTCACTCTCCAGGCATCGAATGGAGACAAGTTTGGTGCATTTTGGTTCGAAGATGACCAACAACGCTCTAGGGTACGAACTTCAGCATTAAAACTCGCCAAACTTCGAATGGAGACAAGGTTTGTCCATTTTGGTCCAAACATGACGAACTTCGCTCTAGGGAACGAACTTGTTGTTTCTCACTCTCCAAGCCTCGAATGGCGAAAAGTTTGGTCCATTTAGGTCCGGAGATGACCAACAACACTCTAGGGTACAAACTTCAGCATTAAAACTCGCCAAACTTCGAATGGAGACAAGGTTTTTTCATTTTGGTCCAAACATGACGAACTTCGCTCTAGGGAACGGACTTGTTGTTTCTCACTCTCCAAGCATCGAATGGAGAAAAGTTTGGTGCATTTTGGTTCGAAGATGACCAGCAACGCTCTAGGGTACGAAACTTCAGCATTAAAACTCGCCAAACTTCGAATGGAGACAAGGTTTGTCCATTTTGGTCCAAACAGGACGAACTTCGCAAGGGAACGAACTTGTTGTTTCTCATTCTCCAAGCCTCGAATGGAGTCAAGTTTGGTACATTTAGGTCCGAAGATGACCAACAATGATCTAGGGTACGAACTTCAGCATTAAAACTCGCCAAACTTCGAATGGAGACAGGGTTTGTTTATTTTGCTCCAAACATGACGAACGTCACTCTACGGAACAAACTTTTTGTTTCTCACTCTCCAAGCCTCGAATGAAGACAAGTTTGTGCCATTTTGGTTCCAAGATGACCAACAACGATCTAGGGTACGAACTTTAGCATTAAAACTCGCCAAACTTCGAATGGAGACAAGGTTTGTCCATTTTGGTCCAAACATGATGAACTTCGCTCTAGGGAACGAACTTGTTGTTTCTCACTCTCCAAGCCTCGAATGGAGACAAGTTTGGTCCATTTTGCTTCGAAGATAACCTGCGTTCTAGGGTACAAACTTCAGCATTAAAACTCGCCAAACTTCGAATTGAGACAAGGTTTGTTTATTTTGCTCCAAACATGACGAACGTCACTCTACGGAACAAACTTGTTGTTTCTCACTCTCCAAGCCTCGGATGGAGAGAAGTTTGGGCCATTTTGGTTCCAAGATGACCAACAACGATCTAGGGTACGAACTTTAGCATTAAAACTCGCCAAACTTCGAATGCAGACAAGGTTTGTCCATTTTGGTCCAAACATGACGAACTTCGCTCTAGTGAACGAACTTGTTGTTTCTCAATCTCCAAGCCTCGAATGGAGACAAGTTTGGTGCATTTTGGTTCGAAGATGACCAACAACGCTCTAGGGTACGAACTTCAGCATTAAAACTCGCCAAACATCGAATGGAGACAAGGTTTGTTTATTTTGCTCCAAACATGACGAACGTCACTCTACGGAACAAACTTGTTGTTTCTCACTCTCCAAGTCTCGAATGGAGACAAGTTTGGGCCATTTTGGTTCCAAGATGACCAACAACGATCTAGGGTACGAACTTCAGCATTAAAACTCGCCAAACTTCGAATGGAGACACGGTTTGTCCATTTTGGTCCAAACATGACGAACTTTGCTTTAGTGAACGAACTTGTTGTTTCTCAATCTCCAAGCCTTGAATGGAGACAAGTTTTTTCCATTTTGGTTCGAAGATGACCAACAACGCTCTAGGGTACGAACTTCAGCATTAAAACTCTCCAAACTTCGAATGGAGACACGGTTTGTCCATTTTGGTCCAAACATGACGAACTTTGCTCTAGGGAACGAACTTGTTGTTTCTCACTGTCCAAGCCTCGAATGGAGACAAGTTTCGTCCATTTTGGTTCAAAGATGACCAACAAATCTCAAGGGTACAAACTTCAGCAATAAAAGTCGCCAAACTTCGAATGGAGACAAGGTTTGTCCATTATGGTCCAAACATGACGAACTTCGCTCTAGGAAACGAACTTGTTGTTTCTCACTCTTCAAGCCTCGAATGGAGACAAGTTTTGTCCGTTTTGGTCCGAAGATGACCAACAACGCTTTAGGGTACAAACTTCAGCATTAAATCTCGCCAAACTTCGAATGGAGACAAGGTTTGTCCATTTTGGTCCAAACATGACTTTGCTCTAGGGAACGAACTTGTTGTTTCTCACTCTCCAGGCATCGAATGGAGACAAGTTTGGTGCATTTTGGTTCGAAGATGACCAACAACGCTCTAGGGTACGAACTTCAGCATTAAAACTCGCCAAACTTCGAATGGAGACAAGGTTTGTCCATTTTGGTCCAAACATGACGAACTTCGCTCTAGGGAACGAACTTGTTGTTTCTCACTCTCCAAGCCTCGAATGGCGAAAAGTTTGGTCCATTTAGGTCCGGAGATGACCAACAACACTCTAGGGTACAAACTTCAGCATTAAAACTCGCCAAACTTCGAATGGAGACAAGGTTTTTTCATTTTGGTCCAAACATGACGAACTTCGCTCTAGGGAACGGACTTGTTGTTTCTCACTCTCCAAGTCTCGAATGGAGACAAGTTTGGTCCATTTAGGTCCGAAGATGACCAATAACGCTCTAGGGTACAAACTTGAGTATTAAAACTCGCCAAACTTCGAATGGAGACAAGGTTTGTCCATTTTGGTCCAAACATGACGAACTTCGCTCTAGGGAACGAACTTGTTGTTTCTCACTCTCCAAGCCTCGAATGGTGAAAAGTTTGGTCCATTTAGGTCCGGAGATGACCAACAACACTCTAGGGTACAAACTTCAGCATTAAAACTCGCCAAACTTCGAATGGAGACAAGGTTTGTCCATTTTGGTCCAAACATGACGAACTTCGCTCTAGGAAACGAACTTGTTGTTTCTCACTCTTCAAGCCTCGAATGGAGACAAGTTTTGTCCGTTTTGGTCCGAAGATGACCAACAACGCTTTAGGGTACAAACTTCAGCATTAAATCTCGCCAAACTTCGAATGGAGACAAGGTTTGTCCATTTTGGTCCAAACATGACTTTGCTCTAGGGAACGAACTTGTTGTTTCTCACTCTCCAGGCATCGAATGGAGACAAGTTTGGTGCATTTTGGTTCGAAGATGACCAACAACGCTCTAGGGTACGAACTTCAGCATTAAAACTCGCCAAACTTCGAATGGAGACAAGGTTTGTCCATTTTGGTCCAAACATGACGAACTTCGCTCTAGGGAACGAACTTGTTGTTTCTCACTCTCCAAGCCTCGAATGGCGAAAAGTTTGGTCCATTTAGGTCCGGAGATGACCAACAACACTCTAGGGTACAAACTTCAGCATTAAAACTCGCCAAACTTCGAATGGAGACAAGGTTTTTTCATTTTGGTCCAAACATGACGAACTTCGCTCTAGGGAACGGACTTGTTGTTTCTCACTCTCCAAGTCTCGAATGGAGACAAGTTTGGTCCATTTAGGTCCGAAGATGACCAATAACGCTCTAGGGTACAAACTTGAGTATTAAAACTCGCCAAACTTCGAATGGAGACAAGGTTTGTCCATTTTGGTCCAAACATGACGAACTTCGCTCTAGGGAACGAACTTGTTGTTTCTCACTCTCCAAGCCTCGAATGGTGAAAAGTTTGGTCCATTTAGGTCCGGAGATGACCAACAACACTCTAGGGTACAAACTTCAGCATTAAAACTCGCCAAACTTCGAATGGAGACAAGGTTTGTCCATTTTGGTCCAAACATGACGAACTTCGCTGTAGGGAACGAACTTGTTGTTTCTCACTCTCCAAGCATCGAAGGGAGACAAGTGTGGTGTATTTTGGTTTGAAGATGACCAACAACGCTCTAGGGTACGAACTTCAGCATTGAAACTCGCCAAACTTTGAATGGAGACAAGGTTTGTCCATTTTGGTCAAAACATTACGAACTTCGATCTAGGGAACGAACTTGTTGTTTCTCACTCTCCAAGCCTCGAATGGAGACAAGTTTGGTCCATTTTGGTCCGAAGATGACCAACAACGCTCTAGGGTACGAACTTCAGCATTAAAACTTGCCAAACTTCGAATGGAGACAAGGTTTGTCCATTTTGGTCCAAACATGACGAAATTCGCTCTAGGGAACGAACTTGTTGTTTCTCACGCTCCAAACCTCGAATGGAGACAAGTTTGGTCCATTTTTGTTCGAAGATGACCAACAAAGCTCTAGGGTACGAACTTCAGCATTAAAACACGCCAAACTTCGAATGGAGACAAATGTTTGTCCATTTTGGTCCAAACATGACGAACTTCGCTCTAGGGAACGAACTTGTTGTTTCTCACTCTCCAAGCCTCGAATGGAGACAAGTTTGGTCCATTTTTGTCCGAAGATGACCAAAAACGCTCTAGGGTACGAACTTCAGCATTAAAACTCGCCAAACTTCGATTGGAGACAAGGTTTGTCCATTTTGGTCCAAACATGACGAAGTGCGCTCTAGGGAACGAACTTGTTGTTTCTCACTCTCCAAGCCTCGAATGGAGACAAGTTTTATCCATTTTGGTCCGAAGATGACCAACAACGCTCTAGGGTACGAACTTCAGTATTAAAACTTGCCAAACTTTGAATACAGATAAGGTTTGTCCATTTTGGTCCAAACATGACGAAGTTCGCTCTAGGGAACGAACTTGTTGTTTCTCACGTTCCAAACCTCGAATGGAAACAAGTTTGGTCCATTTTTGTTCGAAGATGACCAACAAAGCTCTAGGGTACGAACTTCAGCATTAAAACACGCCAAACTTCGAATGGAGACAAATGTTTGTCCATTTTGGTCTAAACATGACGAACTTCGCTCTAGGGAACGAACTTGTTGTTTCTCACTCTCCAAGCCTCGAATGGAGACAAGTTTGGTCCATTTTGGTTCAAAGATGACCAACAACGCTCTAGGGTACGAACTTCAGCATTAAAACACGCCAAACTTCGAATGGAGACAAATGTTTGTCCATTTTGGTCCAAACATGACGAACTTTGCTCTAGTGAACGAACTTGTTGTTTCTTACTCTCCAAGCCTCGAATGGAGACAAGTTTGGTCCATTTTGGTTCAAAGATGACCAACAACGCTCTAGGGTACGAACTTCAGCATTAAAACTCGCCAAACTTCGAATGGAGACAAGGTTTGTCCTTTTTGGTCCAAACATTACGAACTTCGCTCTAGGGAACGAACTTGTTGTTTCTCACTCTCCAATCATCGAATGGAGACAAGTTTGATGCATTTTGGTTCGAAGATGACCAACAACGCTCTAGGGTACGAACTTCTGCATTAAAACTCGCCAAACTTCGAATGGAGACAAGGTTTGTCCATTTTGGTCCAAACATGACGCAGTGCGCTCTAGGGAACGAACTTGTTGTTTCTCACTCTCCAAGCCTCGAATGGAGACAAGTTTGGTCCATTTTGGTCCGAAGATCACCAACAACGCTCTAGGGTACGAACTTCAGCATTAAAACTTGCCAAACTTCGAGTGGAGACAAGGTTTGTCCATTTTGGTCCAAACATGACGAAGTTCGCTCTAGGGAACGAACTTGTTGTTTCTCACGCTCCAAACCTCGAATGGAGACAAGTTTGGTTCATTTTTGTTCGAAGGTGACCAACAAAGCTCTAGGGTACGAACTTCATCATTAAAACACGCCAAACTTCGAATGGAGACAAATGTTAGTCCATTTTGGTCCAAACATGACGAATTTCGCTCTAGGGAACGAACTTGTTGTTTCTCACTCTCCAAGCCTCGAATGGAGACAAGTTGGGTCCATTTTGGTTCAAACATGGCCAACAACGCTCTAGGGTACGAACTTCAGCATTAAAACTCGCCAAACTTCGAATGGAGACAAGGTTTGTCCATTTTGTTCCAAACATGACGAACTTCACTCTAGGGAATGAACTTGTTGTTTCTCACTCTCCAAGCCTCGAATAGCGACAAGTTTGGTCCATTTAGGTCCGAAGATGACCAAGAACGCTCTACGGTACAAACTTCAGCATTAAAACTCGCCAAACTTCGAATGGAGACAAGGTTTGTCCATTTTGATCCAAACATGACGAACTTCGCTCTAGGGAACGAACTTGTTGTTTCTCACTCTCCAAGCATCGAATGGAGACAAGTTTGATGCATTTTGGTTCGAAGATGACCAACAATGCTCTAGGGTATGAACTTCAGCATTAAAACTCGCCAAACTTCGAATGGAGACAAGGTTTGTCCATTTTGGTCCAAACATGACAAACTTCGCTCTAGGGAACGAACTTGTTGTTTCTCACTCTCCAAGCCTCGAATGGAGACACGTTTGGTCCATTTAGATCCGAAGATGACCAATAACGCTCTAGGGTACAAACTTCAGCATTAAAACTCCCCAAACATCGAATGGAGACAAGGTTTGTCTATTTTGGTCCAAACATGACGAACTTCGCTCTAGGGAAAGAACTTGTTTTTTCTCACGCTCCAAGCCTCGAATGGAGACAAGTTTGGTCCATTTTAGTTCGAAGATGACCAACAAAGCTCTAGGGAACGAACTTCAGCATTAAAACACGCCAAACTTCGAATGGAGACAAATGTTTGTCCATTTTGGTCCAAACATGACGAACTTCGCTCTAGGGAATGAACTTGTTGTTTCTCACTCTCCAAGACTCGAATAGAGACAAGTTTGGTCCATTTGGTTCAAAGATGACCAACAACGCTCTAGGGAACGAACTTCAGCATTAAAACACGCCAAACTTCGAATGGAGACAAATGTTTGTCCATTTTGGTCCAAACATGACGAACTTCGCTCTAGGGAACGAACTTGTTGTTTGTCACTCTCCAAGACTCGAATGGAGACAAGTTTGGTCCATTTTGGTTCAAAGATGACCAACAACGCTCTAGGGTACGAACTTCAGCATTAAAACTCTCCAAACTTCGAATGGAGACAAGGTTTGCCCATTTTGGTCCAAACATGACGAACTTCGCTCTAGGGAACGAACTTGTTGTTTCTCACTCTCCAAGCCTCGAATGGCGACAAGTTTGGTCCATTTAGGTCCGAAGATGACCAACAACGCTCTAGGGTACATACTTCAGCATTAAAACTCGCCAAACTTCGAATGGAGACAAGGTTTGTCCATTTTGGTCCAAACATGACGAACTTCGCTCTAGTGAACGAACTTGTTGTTTCTCAATCTCCAAGCATCAAATGGAGACAACTTTGATGCATTTTGGTTCCAAGATGACCAACAACGCTCTAGGGTACGAACTTCAGAGTTAAAACTCGCCAAACATCGAATGGAGACAAGGTTTGTCCATTTTGGTCCAAACATGACGAACTTCGCTCTAGGGAACGAACTTGTTGTTTCTCACTCTCCAAGCATCGAATGGAGACAAGTTTGGTCCATTTAGGTCCGAAGATGACCAACTTCGCACTAGGGTACGAACTTCAACATTAAAACACGCCAAACTTCGAATGGAGACAAGTTTGGTCCATTTTGGTCCGAAGATGACCAACAACGCTCTACGGTACGAACTTCAGCATTAAAACTCGCCAAACTTCGAATGGAGACAAGGTTTGTCCATTTTGTTCCAAACATGACGAACTTCGCTCTAGGGAACGAACTTCTTGTTTCTCACTCTCCAAGCCTCGAATGGAGACAAGTTTGGTCCATTTTGGTCCGAAGATGACCAACAACGCTCTACGGTACGAACTTCAGCATTAAAACTCGCCAAACTTCGAATGGAGACAAGGTTTGTCCATTTTGGTCCAAACATGACGAACTTCGCTCTAGGGAACGAACTTGTTGTTTCTCACTCTCCAAGCCTGGAATGGAGACAAGTTTGGTCCATTTTGGTCCGAAGATGACCAACAACGCTCTACGGTACGAACTTCAGCATTAAAACTCGCCAAACTTCGAATGGAGACAAGGTTTTTCCATTTTGGTCCAAACATGACGAACTTCGTTCTAGGGAACGAACTTGTTGTTTCTCACTCTCCAAGCCTCTAATGGAGACAAGTTTGGTCCATTTTGGTCCGAAGATGACCAACAACGCTCTAGGGTACAAACTTCAGCATTAAAACTCGACAAACTTCGAATGGAGACAAGGTTTGTCCATTTTGGTCCAAACATGACGAACTTCGCTCTAGGGAACGAACTTGTTGTTTCTCACTCTCCAAGCCTCGAATGGCGACAAGTTTGGTCCATTTTGGTTCAAAGATGACCAACAACGCTCTAGGGTACGAACTTCAGCATTAAAACTCGCCAAACTTCGAATGGAGACAAGGTTTGTCCATTTTGGTCCAAACATGACGAACTTCGCTCTAGGGAACGAACTTGTTGTTTCTCACTCTCCAAGCATCAAATGGAGACAACTTTGATGCATTTTGGTTCAAAGATGACCAACAACGCTCTAGGGTACGAACTTCAGCATTAAAACTCGCCAAACTTCGAATGGAGACAAGGTTTGTCCATTTTGGTCCAAACATGACGAACTTCGCTCTAGGGAACGAACTTGTTGTTTCTCACTCTCCAAGCATCAAATGGAGACAACTTTGATGCATTTTGGTTCCAAGATGACCAACAACGCTCTAGGGTACTAACTTCAGAGTTAAAACTCGCCAAACATCGAATGGAGACAAGGTTTGTCCATTTTGGTCCAAACATGACGAACTTCGCTCTAGGGAACGAACTTGTTGTTTCTCACTCTCCAAGCATCGAATGGAGACAAGTTTGGTCCATTTAGGTCCGAAGATGACCAACTTCGCACTAGGGTACGAACTTCAACATTAAAACACGCCAAACTTCGAATGGAGACAAGTTTGGTCCATTTTGGTCCGAAGATGACCAACAACGCTCTACGGTACGAACTTCAGCATTAAAACTCGCCAAACTTCGAATGGAGACAAGGTTTGTCCATTTTGTTCCAAACATGACGAACTTCGCTCTAGGGAACGAACTTCTTGTTTCTCACTCTCCAAGCCTCGAATGGAGACAAGTTTGGTCCATTTTGGTCCGAAGATGACCAACAACGCTCTACGGTACGAACTTCAGCATTAAAACTCGCCAAACTTCGAATGGAGACAAGGTTTGTCCATTTTGGTCCAAACATGACGAACTTCGCTCTAGGGAACGAACTTGTTGTTTCTCACTCTCCAAGCCTGGAATGGAGACAAGTTTGGTCCATTTTGGTCCGAAGATGACCAACAACGCTCTACGGTACGAACTTCAGCATTAAAACTCGCCAAACTTCGAATGGAGACAAGGTTTTTCCATTTTGGTCCAAACATGACGAACTTCGTTCTAGGGAACGAACTTGTTGTTTCTCACTCTCCAAGCCTCGAATGGAGACAAGTTTGGTCCATTTTGGTCCGATGATGACCAACAACGCTCTAGGGTACAAACTTCAGCATTAAAACTCGACAAACTTCGAATGGAGACAAGGTTTGTCCATTTTGGTCCAAACATGACGAACTTCGCTCTAGGGAACGAACTTGTTGTTTCTCACTCTCCAAGCCTCGAATGGCGACATGTTTGGTCCATTTTGGTTCAAAGATGACCAACAACGCTCTAGGGTACGAACTTCAGCATTAAAACTCGCCAAACTTCGAATGGAGACAAGGTTTGTCCATTTTGGTCCAAACATGACGAACTTCGCTCTAGGGAACGAACTTGTTGTTTCTCACTCTCCAAGCCTCGAATGGAGACAAGTTTGGTCCATTTTGGTTCGAAGATGACCAACAATGCTCTAGGGTACGAACTTCAGCATTAAAAAATGCCAAACTTCGAATGGAGACAAGGTTTGTCCATTTTGGTCAAAACATGACGAACTTCGCTCTAGGGAACGAACTTCTTGTTTCTCACTCTCCAAGCCTCGAATGGAGACAAGTTTGGTCCATTTTGGTCCGAAGATGACCAACAACGCTCTAGGGTACAAACTTCAGCATTAAAACTCGCCAAACTTCGAATGGAGACAAGGTTTGTCCATTTTGGTCCAAACATGACGAACTTCGCTCTAGGGAACGAATTTGTTGTTTCTCACTCTCCAAGACTCGAATGGGGACAAGTTTGGTCCATTTTGGTTCGAAGATGACCAACAAAGCTCTAGGGTACGAACTTCAGCATTAAAACTCGCCAAACTTCGAATGGAGACAAGGTTTGTCCATTTTGGTCCAAACATGATGAACTTCGTTCTAGGGAACGAACTTGTTGTTTCTCACTCTCCAAGCATCGAATGGAGACAAGTTTGATGCATTTTGGTTGGAAGATGACCAACAATGCGCTAGGGTACGAACTTCAGCATTAAAACTCACCAAACTTCGAATGGAGACAAGGTTTGTCCATTTTGGTCCAAACATGACGAACTTCGCTCTAGGGAATGAACTTGTTGTTTCTCACTCTCCAAGCCGCGAATGGAGACAAGTTTGGTCCATTTTGGTCCGAAGATGACCAACAACGCTCTACGGTACGAACTTCAGCATTAAAACTCGCCAAACTTCGAATGGAGACAAGGTTTGTCCATTTTGGTCCAAACATGACGAACTTCGCTCTAGGGAACGAACTTGTTGTTTCTCACTCTCCAAGCCTGGAATGGAGACAAGTTTGGTCCATTTTGGTCCGAAGATGACCAACAACGCTCTACGGTACGAACTTCAGCATTAAAACTCGCCAAACTTCGAATGGAGACAAGGTTTTTCCATTTTGGTCCAAACATGACGAACTTCGTTCTAGGGAACGAACTTGTTGTTTCTCACTCTCCAAGCCTGGAATGGAGACAAGTTTGGTCCATTTTGGTCCGAAGATGACCAACAACGCTCTACGGTACGAACTTCAGCATTAAAACTCGCCAAACTTCGAATGGAGACAAGGTTTTTCCATTTTGGTCCAAACATGACGAACTTCGTTCTAGGGAACGAACTTGTTGTTTCTCACTCTCCAAGCCTCTAATGGAGACAAGTTTGGTCCATTTTGGTCCGAAGATGACCAACAACGCTCTAGGGTACAAACTTCAGCATTAAAACTCGACAAACTTCGAATGGAGACAAGGTTTGTCCATTTTGGTCCAAACATGACGAACTTCGCTCTAGGGAACGAACTTGTTGTTTCTCACTCTCCAAGCCTCGAATGGCGACAAGTTTGGTCCATTTTGGTTCAAAGATGACCAACAACGCTCTAGGGTACGAACTTCAGCATTAAAACTCGCCAAACTTCGAATGGAGACAAGGTTTGTCCATTTTGGTCCAAACATGACGAACTTCGCTCTAGGGAACGAACTTGTTGTTTCTCACTCTCCAAGCATCAAATGGAGACAACTTTGATGCATTTTGGTTCAAAGATGACCAACAACGCTCTAGGGTACGAACTTCAGCATTAAAACTCGCCAAACTTCGAATGGAGACAAGGTTTGTCCATTTTGGTCCAAACATGACGAACTTCGCTCTAGGGAACGAACTTGTTGTTTCTCACTCTCCAAGCATCAAATGGAGACAACTTTGATGCATTTTGGTTCCAAGATGACCAACAACGCTCTAGGGTACTAACTTCAGAGTTAAAACTCGCCAAACATCGAATGGAGACAAGGTTTGTCCATTTTGGTCCAAACATGACGAACTTCGCTCTAGGGAACGAACTTGTTGTTTCTCACTCTCCAAGCATCGAATGGAGACAAGTTTGGTCCATTTAGGTCCGAAGATGACCAACTTCGCACTAGGGTACGAACTTCAACATTAAAACACGCCAAACTTCGAATGGAGACAAGTTTGGTCCATTTTGGTCCGAAGATGACCAACAACGCTCTACGGTACGAACTTCAGCATTAAAACTCGCCAAACTTCGAATGGAGACAAGGTTTGTCCATTTTGTTCCAAACATGACGAACTTCGCTCTAGGGAACGAACTTCTTGTTTCTCACTCTCCAAGCCTCGAATGGAGACAAGTTTGGTCCATTTTGGTCCGAAGATGACCAACAACGCTCTACGGTACGAACTTCAGCATTAAAACTCGCCAAACTTCGAATGGAGACAAGGTTTGTCCATTTTGGTCCAAACATGACGAACTTCGCTCTAGGGAACGAACTTGTTGTTTCTCACTCTCCAAGCCTGGAATGGAGACAAGTTTGGTCCATTTTGGTCCGAAGATGACCAACAACGCTCTACGGTACGAACTTCAGCATTAAAACTCGCCAAACTTCGAATGGAGACAAGGTTTTTCCATTTTGGTCCAAACATGACGAACTTCGTTCTAGGGAACGAACTTGTTGTTTCTCACTCTCCAAGCCTCGAATGGAGACAAGTTTGGTCCATTTTGGTCCGATGATGACCAACAACGCTCTAGGGTACAAACTTCAGCATTAAAACTCGACAAACTTCGAATGGAGACAAGGTTTGTCCATTTTGGTCCAAACATGACGAACTTCGCTCTAGGGAACGAACTTGTTGTTTCTCACTCTCCAAGCCTCGAATGGCGACATGTTTGGTCCATTTTGGTTCAAAGATGACCAACAACGCTCTAGGGTACGAACTTCAGCATTAAAACTCGCCAAACTTCGAATGGAGACAAGGTTTGTCCATTTTGGTCCAAACATGACGAACTTCGCTCTAGGGAACGAACTTGTTGTTTCTCACTCTCCAAGCCTCGAATGGAGACAAGTTTGGTCCATTTTGGTTCGAAGATGACCAACAATGCTCTAGGGTACGAACTTCAGCATTAAAAAATGCCAAACTTCGAATGGAGACAAGGTTTGTCCATTTTGGTCAAAACATGACGAACTTCGCTCTAGGGAACGAACTTCTTGTTTCTCACTCTCCAAGCCTCGAATGGAGACAAGTTTGGTCCATTTTGGTCCGAAGATGACCAACAACGCTCTAGGGTACAAACTTCAGCATTAAAACTCGCCAAACTTCGAATGGAGACAAGGTTTGTCCATTTTGGTCCAAACATGACGAACTTCGCTCTAGGGAACGAATTTGTTGTTTCTCACTCTCCAAGACTCGAATGGGGACAAGTTTGGTCCATTTTGGTTCGAAGATGACCAACAAAGCTCTAGGGTACGAACTTCAGCATTAAAACTCGCCAAACTTCGAATGGAGACAAGGTTTGTCCATTTTGGTCCAAACATGATGAACTTCGTTCTAGGGAACGAACTTGTTGTTTCTCACTCTCCAAGCATCGAATGGAGACAAGTTTGATGCATTTTGGTTGGAAGATGACCAACAATGCGCTAGGGTACGAACTTCAGCATTAAAACTCACCAAACTTCGAATGGAGACAAGGTTTGTCCATTTTGGTCCAAACATGACGAACTTCGCTCTAGGGAATGAACTTGTTGTTTCTCACTCTCCAAGCCGCGAATGGAGACAAGTTTGGTCCATTTTGGTCCGAAGATGACCAACAACGCTCTACGGTACGAACTTCAGCATTAAAACTCGCCAAACTTCGAATGGAGACAAGGTTTGTCCATTTTGGTCCAAACATGACGAACTTCGCTCTAGGGAACGAACTTGTTGTTTCTCACTCTCCAAGCCTGGAATGGAGACAAGTTTGGTCCATTTTGGTCCGAAGATGACCAACAACGCTCTACGGTACGAACTTCAGCATTAAAACTCGCCAAACTTCGAATGGAGACAAGGTTTTTCCATTTTGGTCCAAACATGACGAACTTCGTTCTAGGGAACGAACTTGTTGTTTCTCACTCTCCAAGCCTGGAATGGAGACAAGTTTGGTCCATTTTGGTCCGAAGATGACCAACAACGCTCTACGGTACGAACTTCAGCATTAAAACTCGCCAAACTTCGAATGGAGACAAGGTTTTTCCATTTTGGTCCAAACATGACGAACTTCGTTCTAGGGAACGAACTTGTTGTTTCTCACTCTCCAAGCCTCGAATGGAGACAAGTTTGGTCCATTTTGGTCCGATGATGACCAACAACGCTCTAGGGTACAAACTTCAGCATTAAAACTCGACAAACTTCGAATGGAGACAAGGTTTGTCCATTTTGGTCCAAACATGACGAACTTCGCTCTAGGGAACGAACTTGTTGTTTCTCACTCTCCAAGCCTCGAATGGAGACAAGTTTGGTCCATTTTGGTTCGAAGATGACCAACAATGCTCTAGGGTACGAACTTCAGCATTAAAAAATGCCAAACTTCGAATGGAGACAAGGTTTGTCCATTTTGGTCAAAACATGACGAACTTCGCTCTAGGGAACGAACTTCTTGTTTCTCACTCTCCAAGCCTCGAATGGAGACAAGTTTGGTCCATTTTGGTCCGAAGATGACCAACAACGCTCTAGGGTACAAACTTCAGCATTAAAACTCGCCAAACTTCGAATGGAGACAAGGTTTGTCCATTTTGGTCCAAACATGACGAACTTCGCTCTAGGGAACGAATTTGTTGTTTCTCACTCTCCAAGACTCGAATGGGGACAAGTTTGGTCCATTTTGGTTCGAAGATGACCAACAAAGCTCTAGGGTACGAACTTCAGCATTAAAACTCGCCAAACTTCGAATGGAGACAAGGTTTGTCCATTTTGGTCCAAACATGATGAACTTCGTTCTAGGGAACGAACTTGTTGTTTCTCACTCTCCAAGCATCGAATGGAGACAAGTTTGATGCATTTTGGTTGGAAGATGACCAACAATGCGCTAGGGTACGAACTTCAGCATTAAAACTCACCAAACTTCGAATGGAGACAAGGTTTGTCCATTTTGGTCCAAACATGACGAACTTCGCTCTAGGGAATGAACTTGTTGTTTCTCACTCTCCAAGCCGCGAATGGAGACAAGTTTGGTCCATTTTGGTCCGAAGATGACCAACAACGCTCTAGGGTACAAACTTCAGCATTAAAAGCCGCCAAACTTCGAATGGAGACAAGGTTTGTCCATTTTGGTCCAAACATGACGAACTTTGCTCTAGGGAACGAACTTGTTGTTTCTCACTCTGCAAGCCTCGAATGGAGACAAGTTTGGTCCATTTTGGTCCGAAGATGACCAACAACGCTCTACGGTACGAACTTCAGCATTAAAACTCGCCAAACTTCGAATGCAGACAAGGTTTGTCCATTTTGTTCCAAACATGACGAACGTCGCTCTAGGGAACGAACTTCTTGTTTTTCACTCTCCAAGCCTCGAATGGAGACAAGTTTGGTCCATTTTGTTCCGAAGATGACCAACAACACTCTACGGTACGAACTTCAGCATTAAAACTCGCCAGACTTCGAATGGAGACAAGGTTTGTCCATTTTGGTCCAAACATGACGAACTTCGCTCTAGGGAACGAACTTGTTGTTTCTCACTCTCCAAGCCTGGAATGGAGACAAGTTTGGTCCATTTTGGTCCGAAAATGACCAACAACGCTCTACGGTACGAACTTCAGCATTAAAACTCGCCAAACTTCGAATGGAGACAAGGTTTGTCCATTTTGGTCCAAACATGACGAACTTCGCTCTAGGGAACGAACTTGTTGTTTCTCACTCTCCAAGCCTCGAATGGGGACAAGTTTGGTCCATTTTGGTCCGAAGATGACCAACAACGCTCTAGGGTACAAACTTCAGCCTTAAATGTCACACCCCCTCCCGAACCACCTGCTATCTTATCCTGGAAGATGGCGTGAAGCCAACAGGCATCGTTTCACTACTTAACGATACCTATGACCCTTTTAACTCCTGATAAACAATCCATACCTGTATACGAGATACTATACATATCACACAGCAGAAACTAGGAATCTTATTACACATACCTATGGGGCGGTTCTGGTTAAACCTAACTTGAACAAGCCAACACGACCAGACGTGCTTTATACACCCAAGATCACTAGTTCCATATACAACATAACTTCACATCCCTATTAAGTTATGTACAATACGAGCAGACTTGCTATACTACACCATCCACATACAAAATATCAGACTCGCAGGGCTTCTAGCAGGCTGTGGCAGGATCTCAGGCACCGGGAGCTCGATCTCTACCTGAAAAGTTGGAAAATATTGAAAGAATGAGCTGGGAAGCTCAGTGAGTGACTGAGTTTAAAACTATTAACTCGTAAATCATAACATATAACATCAACAGCTTTTACAGGAGTCCAGCAAGTGTGTCAAAATATTAACCATTTAAACATATGACAAATTTGTTGTGTAAGACTCGCCCAGTACAATCAATGTTCATTCTATGATGTAGTGGGGCCCGCCCAGCACTCTCATCGTCTTTGTCGTAGTGGGGCTTGCCCAGCACTCACGACAGCATTGTTGTCACGGAGTACACTCAACGTCGACAACAGAAAATGACCTGTGTGCACACGGTACTATACAACCTCAGGCTCAGTATCTCAACCATTAACTCATTCAGGTCTCAGAGAAAACACATGAAAACCTTTAACAGTTCTTACTAACACATATAGACTTGGAATTAAGGTATTTCTTCTAGTTCCAGAAAATCAGTAAACATATGCTCACAACGAACAATTTAAATCATTTTTAGGAAACCATATATGCTTATGAGTACGTGCTCAAGAGACCATAAATCTTTAAGCTACATTATTCTTAGGAAGTCTTTTCTTTTTATGAACACAAGTTCAAGCATAGAATTTATTTTCAGAATTCATTTTGTCACTCACAGCGTTAATATTAGATTCTCGGTCCGTAAACTTGTCCTATTTCTTCTTGGCCTGCCAAACAACACAAAACCAAGTATTAGAATCTCGGCCTCATGAATTTAAGGTTTAGGATTGCAAAAACTCTCCCATCTAATTCCTGCACTTTACAGATTTTATACCCTAAACTCACACACCTATAACTTTTCCATTACTTGCTCAATAATGATGTTATTTATACCAAACTCTTCCTTTTTGAACCCTGTAAAACTTATCTGAAGGAGTGAAATCGAAATTCCTAAAGGATGTGTCTGTAACTACCGTGAAAGTCATTTTCCCCAAACACGTTTCTGCTAAACCAGAACTGTTTTCCTGCTGCAACCCGAAACTAACCTAGAATTTAAAGCAACTTCCAATCAATTTCTAACCACGACTTCTTCATGAACGTTATAGGAAATTAAATCAGCTTTCCATCCATACCTAATACAGCTTCTAATTCGAAGTCTACAGATCAGTACATCCCAAAAACCAGAGGTTCCCCGGATTTGACAGCAAAAACACTCCTCCGACTTCCCCTTCAAAAACCCCTAACATAAATTCAGATTTTGCTCGAGCTTCCTTCACGAAAATTGTTCTAAAATGAGTTAGCTTTCAAGGAAATCAAATCTCACCTCCTAATACCTCTTGTGGAGCTCAAAACGTTCCAAATATCAGAGGTAGTCAGGGTTGATCACGAAATCTTCCATGCAACTTGGATTGATCTTCCCTCCTTTTCTTCTTCAATTAAACCTTCAAAATCTCCTTCTTCCTCCTTTCAGCCTCTCTCCCTCGAAACCCTTCTGTTTTCCTTTGGTAAATGAATCTCTAAATTGGGTGGATATAAGTATATTTGTAAAATGAATAAAACTTCCACTTTTGTTTTTTTTTCTCCTTTTCCCTATTTTCCTTTCTTTCTTTTTTTTTTTTAAAAAAACAAAAAAACCAAAACAAATGTTTTAAACATTTTTTTTTCCTCTTTTTTTTAAAAAAAAATTCAAGAAAAAATCTCGTAAATCTCGGTTTTACATTAAAACTCGCCAAACTTCGAATGGAGACAAGGTTTGTCCATTTTGGTCCAAACATGACGAACTTCGCTCTAGGGAACGAACTTGTTGTTTCTCACTCTGCAAGCCTCGAATGGAGACAAATTTGGTCCATTTTGGTCCGAAGATGACCAACAACGCTCTACGGTACGAACTTCAGCATTAAAACTCGCCAAACTTCGAATGGAGACAATGTTTGTCCATTTTGTTCCAAACATGACGAACTTCGCTCTAGGGAACGAACTTCTTGTTTCTCACTCTCCAAGCCTCGAATGGAGACAAGCTTGGTCCATTTTGGTCCGAAGATGACCAACAACGCTCTAGGGTACAAACTTCAGCATTAAAACTCGCCAAACTTCGAATGGAGACAAGGTTTGTCCATTTTGGTCCAAACATGACGAACTTCGCTCTAGGGAACGAACTTGTTGTTTCTCACTCTGCAAGCCTCGAATGGAGACAAGTTTGGTCCATTTTGGTCCGAAGATGACCAACAACGCTCTGCGGTACGAACTTCAGCATTAAAACTCGACAAACTTCGAATGGAGACAAGGTTTGTCCATTTTGGTTCAAACATGACGAACTTCGCTCTAGGGAACGAACTTGTTGTTTCTCACTCTCCAAGCCTCGAATGGAGACAAGTTTGGTCCATTTTGGTCCGAAGATGACCAACAACGCTCTAGGGTACAAACTTCAGCATTAAAACTCGCCAAACTTCGAATGGAGACAAGGTTTGTCAATTTTGGTCCAAACATGACGAACTTCGCTCTAGGGAACGAACTTGTTGTTTCTCACTCTCCAAGCCTCGAATGGAGACAAGTTTGGTCCATTTTGGTCCGAAGATGACCAACAACGCTCTACGGTATGAACTTCAGCATTAAAACTCGCCAAACTTCTAATGGAGACAAGGTTTGTCCATTTTGGTCCAAACATGACGAACTTCGCTCTAGGGAACGAACTTGTTGTTTCTCCCTCTCCAAGCCTCGAATGGAGACAAGTTTGGTCCATTTTGGTCCGAAGATGACCAACAACGCTCTACGGTACGAACTTCAGCATTAAAACTCGCCAAACTTCGAATGGAGACAAGGTTTTTCCATTTTGGTCCAAACATGACGAACTTCGTTCTAGGGAACGAACTTGTTGTTTCTCACTCTCCAAGCCTCGAATGGAGACAAGTTTGGTCCATTTTGGTCCGAAGATGACCAACAACGCTCTAGGGTACAAACTTCAGCATTAAAACTCGACAAACTTCGAATGGAGACAAGGTTTGTCCATTTTGGTCCAAACATGACGAACTTCGCTCTAGGGAACGAACTTGTTGTTTCTCACTCTCCAAGCCTCGAATGGAGACAAGTTTGGTCCATTTTGGTCCGAAGATGACCAACAACGCTCTACGGTACGAACTTCAGCATTAAAACTCGCCAAACTTCGAATGGAGACAAGGTTTGTCCATTTTGTTCCAAACATGACGAACTTCGCTCTAGGGAACGAACTTGTTGTTTCTCACTCTCCAAGCCTCGAATGGAGACAAGTTTGGTCCATTTTGGTCCAAAGATGACCAACAACGCTCTACGGTACGAACTTCAGCATTAAAACTCGCCAAACTTCGAATGGAGACAATGTTTGTCCATTTTGTTCCAAACATGACGAACTTCGCTCTAGGGAACGAACTTGTTGTTTCTCACTCTGCAAGCCTCGAATGGAGACAAGTTTGGTCCATTTTGGTCCGAAGATGACCAACAACGCTCTACGGTACGAACTTCAGCATTAAAACTCGACAAACTTCGAATGGAGACAAGGTTTGTCCATTCTGGTCCAAACATGACGAACTTCGCTCTAGGGAACGAACTTGTTGTTTCTCACTCTGCAAACCTCGAATGGAGACAAGTTTGGTCCATTTTGGTCCGAAGATGACCAACAACGCTCTACGGTACGAACTTCAGCATTAAAACTCGACAAACTTCGAATGGAGACAAGGTTTGTCCATTCTGGTCCAAACATGACGAACTTCGCTCTAGGGAACGAACTTGTTGTTTCTCACTCTCCAAGCCTCGAATGGAGACAAGTTTGGTCCATTTTGGTCCGAAGATGACCAACAACGCTCTACGGTATGAACTTCAGCATTAAAACTCGCCAAACTTCTAATGGAGACAAGGTTTGTCCATTTTGGTCCAAACATGACGAACTTCGCTCTAGGGAACGAACTTGTTGTTTCTCCCTCTCCAAGCCTCGAATGGAGACAAGTTTGGTCCATTTTGGTCCGAAGATGACCAACAACGCTCTACGGTACGAACTTCAGCATTAAAACTCGCCAAACTTCGAATGGAGACAAGGTTTTTCCATTTTGGTCCAAACATGACGAACTTCGTTCTAGGGAACGAACTTGTTGTTTCTCACTCTCCAAGCCTCGAATGGAGACAAGTTTGGTCCATTTTGGTCCGAAGATGACCAACAACGCTCTAGGGTACAAACTTCAGCATTAAAACTCGACAAACTTCGAATGGAGACAAGGTTTGTCCATTTTGGTCCAAACATGACGAACTTCGCTCTAGGGAACGAACTTGTTGTTTCTCACTCTCCAAGCCTCGAATGGAGACAAGTTTGGTCCATTTTGGTCCGAAGATGACCAACAACGCTCTACGGTACGAACTTCAGCATTAACACTCGCCAAACTTCGAATGGAGACAAGGTTTGTCCATTTTGGTCCAAACATGACGAACTTCGCTCTAGGGAACGAACTTGTTGTTTCTCACTCTCCAAGCCTCGAATGGAGACTAATTTGGTCCATTTTGGTCCAAAGATGACCAACAACGCTCTACGGTACGAACTTCAGCATTAAAACTCGCCAAACTTCGAATGGAGACAATGTTTGTCCATTTTGTTCCAAACATGACGAACTTCGCTCTAGGGAACGAACTTGTTGTTTCTCACTCTGCAAGCCTCGAATGGAGACAAGTTTGGTCCATTTTGGTCCGAAGATGACCAACAACGCTCTACGGTACGAACTTCAGCATTAAAACTCGACAAACTTCGAATGGAGACAAGGTTTGTCCATTCTGGTCCAAACATGACGAACTTCGCTCTAGGGAACGAACTTGTTGTTTCTCACTCTGCAAGCCTCGAATGTTGACAAGTTTGGTCCATTTTGGTCCGAAGATGACCAACAACGCTCTACGGTACGAACTTCAGCATTAAAACTCGCCAAACTTCGAATGGAGACAATGTTTGTCCATTTTGTTCCAAACATGACGAACTTCGCTCTAGGGAACGAACTTGTTGTTTCTCACTCTGCAAGCCTCGAATGGAGACAAGTTTGGTCCATTTTGGTCCGAAGCTGACCAACAACGCTCTACGGTACGAACTTCAGCATTAAAACTCGACAAACTTCGAATGGAGACAAGGTTTGTCCATTCTGGTCCAAACATGACGAACTTCGCTCTAGGGAACGAACTTGTTGTTTCTCACTCTCCAAGCCTCGAATGGAGACAAGTTTGGTCCATTTTGGTCCGAAGATGACCAACAACGCTCTAGGGTACAAACTTCAGCATTAAAACTCGCCAAACTTCGAATGGAGACAAGGTTTGTCCATTTTGGTCCAAACATGACGAACTTCGCTCTAGGGAACGAACTTGTTGTTTCTCACTCTCCAAGCCTCGAATGGAGACAAGTTTGGTCCATTTTGGTCCGAAGATGACCAACAACGCTCTACGGTACGAACTTCAGCATTAAAACTCGCCAAACTTCGAATGGAGACAAGGTTTGTCCATTTTGGTCCAAACATGACGAACTTCGCTCTAGGGAACGAACTTGTTGTTTCTCACTCTCCAAGCCTCGAATGGAGACAAGTTTGGTCCATTTAGGTCCGAAGATGACCAACAACGCTCTACGGTACGAACTTCAGCATTAAAACTCGCCAAACTTCGAATGGAGACAAGGTTTTTCCATTTTGGTCCAAACATGACGAACTTCGTTCTAGGGAACGAACTTGTTGTTTCTCACTCTCCAAGCCTCGAATGGAGACAAGTTTGGTCCATTTTGGTCCGAAGATGACCAACAACGCTCTAGGGTACAAACTTCAGCATTAAAACTCGCCAAACTTCGAATGGAGACAAGGTTTGTCAATTTTGGTCCAAACATGACGAACTTCGCTCTAGGAAACGAACTTGTTGTTTCTCACTCTCCAAGCCTCGAATGTTGACAAGTTTGGTCCATTATGGTCCGAAGATGACCAACAACGCTCTACGGTACGAACTTCAGCATTAAAACTCGCCAAACTTCGAATGGAGACAAGGTTTTTCCATTTTGGTCCAAACATGACGAACTTCGCTCTAAGGAACGAACTTGTTGTTTCTCACTCTCCAAGCCTCGAATTTAGATAAGTTTGGTCCATTTAGGTCCGAAGATGACCAACAACGCTCTAGGGTACGAACTTCAGCATTAAAACTTGCCAAACTTCGAATGGAGACAAGGTTTTTCCATTTTGGTCCGAACATGACGAACTTTGCTCTAGGGAACGAACTTGTTGTTTCTCACTCTCCAAGCCTCGAATGTAGAGAAGTTTGGTCCATTTTGGTCCGAAGATGACCAACAACGCTCTACGGTACGAACTTCAGCATTAAAACTCGCCAAACTTCGAATGGAGACAAGGTTTTTCCATTTTGGTCCAAACATGACGAACTTCGCTCTAAGGAACGAACTTGTTGTTTCTCAGTCACCAAGCCTCGAATTTAGATAAGTTTGGTCCATTTAGGTCCGAAGATGACCAACAACGCTCTAGGGTACAAACTTCAGCATTAAAACTTGCCAAACTTCGAATGGAGACAAGGTTTGTCCAATTTGGTCCAATCATGACGAACTTCGCTCTAGGGAACGAACTTGTTGTTTCTCACTCTCCAAGCCTCGAATGGAGACAAGTTTGGTCCATTTTGGTCCGAAGATGACCAACAACGCTCTAGGGTACAAACTTCAGCATTAAAACTCGCCAAACTTCGAATGGAGACAAGGTTTGTCCAATTTGGTCCAATCATGACGAACTTCGCTCTAGGGAACGAACTTGTTGTTTCTCACTCTGCAAGCCTCGAATGGAGACAAGTTTGGTCCATTTTGGTCCGAAGATGACCAACAACGCTCTACGGTACGAACTTCAGCATTAAAACTCGCCAAACTTCGAATGGAGACAAGGTTTGTCCATTCTGGTCCAAACATGACGAACTTCGCTCTAGGGAACGAACTTGTTGTTTCTCACTCTCCAAGCCTCGAATTTAGATAAGTTTGGTCCATTTAGGTCCGAAGATGACCAACAACGCTCTAGGGTACAAACTTCAGCATTAAAACTTGCCAAACTTCGAATGGAGACAAGGTTTGTCCATTTTGGTCCAAACATAACGAACTTCGCTCTAGGGAACGATCTTGTTGTTTCTCACTCTCCAAGCCTCGAATGGAGACAAGTTTGGTCCATTTTGGTCCGAAGATGACCAACAACGCTCTACGGTACAAACTTCAGCATTAAAACTCGCCAAACTTCGAATGGAGACAAGGTTTGTCCATTTTGGTCCAAACATGACGAACTTCGCTCTAGGGAACGAACTTGTTGTTTCTCACTCTGCAAGCCTCGAATGGAGACAAGTTTGGTCCATTTTGGTCCGAAGATGACCAACAACGCTCTACGGTACAAAACTTCAGCATTAAAACTCGCCAAACTTCGAATGGAGGCAAGGTTTGTCCATTTTGTTCCAAACATGACGAACTTCGCTCTAGGGAACGAACTTGTTGTTTCTCACTCTCCAAGCCTCGAATGGAGACAAGTTTGGTCCATTTTGGTCCGAAGATGACCAACAACGCTCTACGGTACAAACTTCAGCATTAAAACTCGCCAAACTTCGAATGGAGACAAGGTTTGTCCATTTTGGTCCAAACATGACGAACTTCGCTCTAAGGAACGAACTTGTTGTTTCTCACTCTCCAAGCCTCGAATTTAGATAAGTTTGGTCCATTTAGGTCCGAAGATGACCAACAACGCTCTAGGGTACAAACTTCAGCATTAAAACTTGCCAAACTTCGAATGGAGACAAGGTTTGTCCATTTTGGTCCAAACATGACGAACTTCGCTCTAGGGAACGAACTTCTTGTTTCTCACTCTCCAAGCCTCGAATGGTGACAAGTTTGGTCCATTTTATTCCGAAGATGACCAACAACGCTCTAGGGTACAAACTTCAGCATTAAAACTCGCCAAACTTCGAATGGAGACAAGGTTTGTCCATTTTTGTCCAAACATGACGAACTTCGCTCTAGGGAACGAACTTGTTGTTTCTCACTCTCCAAGCCTCGAATGGAGACAAGTTTGGTCCATTTTGGTTCGAAGATGACCAACAACGCTCTAGGGTACGAACTTCAGCATTAAAAAATGGCAAAGTTCGAATGGAGACAAGGTTTGTCCATTTTGGGCAAAACATGACGAACTTCGCTCTAGCGAACGAACTTCTTGTTTCTCACTCTCCAAGCCTCGAATGGAGACAAGTTTGGTCCATTTTGGTCCGAAGATGACCAACAGCGCTCTAGGGTACAAACTTCAGCATTAAAATTCGCCAAACCTCGAATGGAGACAAGGTTTGTCCATTTTGGTCCAAACATGAAGAACTTCGCTCTAGGGAACGAATTTGTTGTTTCTCACTCTCCAAGCCTCGAATGGAGACAAGTTTGGTCCATTTTGGTCCGAAGATGACCAACAACGCTCTGGGGTACAAACTTCAGCATTAAAACTCGCCAAACTTCGAATGGAGACAAGGTTTGTCCATTTTGGTCCAAACATGAAGAACTTCGCTCTAGGGAACGAACTTGTTGTTTCTCACTCTCCAAGCCTCGAATGGAGACAAGTTTGGTCCATTTTGGTCCGAAGATGACCAACAACGCTCTGGGGTACAAACTTCAGCATTAAAACTCGCCAAACTTCGAATGGAGACAAGGTTTGTCCATTTTGGTCCAAACATGACGAACTTCGCCCTAGGGAACGAACTTGTTGTTTCTCACTCTCCAAGCCTCGAATGGAGACAAGTTTGGTCCATTTTGGTCCGAAGATGACCAACAACGCTCTAGGGTACGAACTTCAGCATTAAAACTCGCCAACCTTCGAATGGAGACAAGGTTTGTCCATTTTGTTCCAAACATGACGATCTTCGCTCTAGGGAACGAACTTGTTGTTTCTCACTCTCCAAGCCTCGAATGGAGACAAGTTTGGTCCATTTTGGTCCGAAGATGACCAACAACGCTCTACGGTACGAACTTCAGCATTAAAACTCGCCAAACTTCGAATGGAGACAAGGTTTTTCCATTTTGGTCCAAACATGACGAACTTTGCTCTAGGGAACGAACTTGTTGTTTCTCACTCTCCAAGCCTCGAATGGAGACAAGTTTGGTCCATTTTGGTCCGAAGATGACCAACAACGCTCTACGGTACGAACTTCAGCATTAAAACTCGCCAAACTTCGAATGGAGACAAGGTTTTTCCATTTTGGTCCAAACATGACGAACTTCGTTCTAGGGAACGAACTTGTTGTTTCTCACTCTCCAAGCCTCGAATGGAGACAAGTTTGGTCCATTTTGGTCCGAAGATGACCAACAACGCTCTAGGGTACAGACTTCAGCATTAAAACTCGCCAAACTTCGAATGGAGACAAGGTTTGTCCTTTTTGGTCCAAACATGACGAACTTCGCTCTAGGGAACGAACTTGTTGTTTCGCACTCTGCAAGCCTCGAATGGAGACAAGTTTGGTCCATTTTGGTCCGAAGATGACCAACAACGCTCTGCGGTACGAACTTCAGCATTAAAACTCGACAAACTTCGAATGGAGACAAGGTTTGTCCATTTTGGTCCAAACATGACGAACTTCGCTCTAGGGAACGAACTTGTTGTTTCTCACTCTCCAAGCCTCGAATGGAGACAAGTTTGGTCCATTTTGGTCCGAAGATGACCAACAACGCTCTACGGTACGAACTTCAGCATTAAAACTCGCCAAACTTCGAATGGAGACAAGGTTTGTCCATTCTGGTCCAAACATGACGAACTTCGCTCTAGGGAACGAACTTGTTGTTTCTCACTCTCCAAGCCTCGAATTTAGATAAGTTTGGTCCATTTAGGTCCGAAGATGACCAACAACGCTCTAGGGTACAAACTTCAGCAATAAAACTTGCCAAACTTCGAATGGAGACAAGGTTTGTCCATTTTGGTCCAAACATAACGAACTTCGCTCTAGGGAACGATCTTGTTGTTTCTCACTCTCCAAGCCTCGAATGGAGACAAGTTTGGTCCATTTTGGTCCGAAGATGACCAACAACGCTCTACGGTACAAACTTCAGCATTAAAACTCGCCAAACTTCGAATGGAGACAAGGTTTGTCCATTTTGGTCCAAACATGACGAACTTCGCTCTAGGGAACGAACTTGTTGTTTCTCACTCTGCAAGCCTCGAATGGAGACAAGTTTGGTCCATTTTGGTCCCAAGATGACCAACAACGCTCTACGGTACAAAACTTCAGCATTAAAACTCGCCAAACTTCGAATGGAGACAAGGTTTGTCCATTTTGTTCCAAACATGACGAACTTCGCTCTAGGGAACGAACTTGTTGTTTCTCACTCTCCAAGCCTCGAATGGAGACAAGTTTGGTCCATTTTGGTCCGAAGATGACCAACAACGCTCTGGGGTACAAACTTCAGCATTAAAACTCGCCAAACTTCGAATGGAGACAAGGTTTGTCCATTTTGGTCCAAACATGACGAACTTCGCCCTAGGGAACGAACTTGTTGTTTCTCACTTCCAAGCCTCGAATGGAGACAAGTTTGGTCCATTTTGGTCCGAAGATGACCAACAACGCTCTAGGGTACGAACTTCAGCATTAAAACTCGCCAACCTTCGAATGGAGACAAGGTTTGTCCATTTTGTTCCAAACATGACGATCTTCGCTCTAGGGAACGAACTTGTTGTTTCTCACTCTCCAAGCCTCGAATGGAGACAAGTTTGGTCCATTTTGGTCCGAAGATGACCAACAACGCTCTACGGTACGAACTTCAGCATTAAAACTCGCCAAACTTCGAATGGAGACAAGGTTTTTCCATTTTGGTCCAAACATGACGAACTTTGCTCTAGGGAACGAACTTGTTGTTTCTCACTCTCCAAGCCTCGAATGGAGACAAGTTTGGTCCATTTTGGTCCGAAGATGACCAACAACGCTCTACGGTACGAACTTCAGCATTAAAACTCGCCAAACTTCGAATGGAGACAAGGTTTGTCCATTCTGGTCCAAACATGACGAACTTCGCTCTAGGGAACGAACTTGTTGTTTCTCACTCTCCAAGCCTCGAATTTAGATAAGTTTGGTCCATTTAGGTCCGAAGATGACCAACAACGCTCTAGGGTACAAACTTCAGCATTAAAACTTGCCAAACTTCGAATGGAGACAAGGTTTGTCCATTTTGGTCCAAACATAACGAACTTCGCTCTAGGGAACGATCTTGTTGTTTCTCACTCTCCAAGCCTCGAATGGAGACAAGTTTGGTCCATTTTGGTCCGAAGATGACCAACAACGCTCTACGGTACAAACTTCAGCATTAAAACTCGCCAAACTTCGAATGGAGACAAGGTTTGTCCATTTTGGTCCAAACATGACGAACTTCGCTCTAGGGAACGAACTTGTTGTTTCTCACTCTGCAAGCCTCGAATGGAGACAAGTTTGGTCCATTTTGGTCCCAAGATGACCAACAACGCTCTACGGTACAAAACTTCAGCATTAAAACTCGCCAAACTTCGAATGGAGACAAGGTTTGTCCATTTTGTTCCAAACATGACGAACTTCGCTCTAGGGAACGAACTTGTTGTTTCTCACTCTCCAAGCCTCGAATGGAGACAAGTTTGGTCCATTTTGGTCCGAAGATGACCAACAACGCTCTACGGTACAAACTTCAGCATTAAAACTCGCCAAACTTCGAATGGAGACAAGGTTTGTCCATTTTGGTCCAAACATGACGAACTTTGCTCTAAGGAACGAACTTGTTGTTTCTCACTCTCCAAGCCTCGAATTTAGATAAGTTTGGTCCATTTAGGTCCGAAGATGACCAACAACGCTCTAGGGTACAAACTTCAGCATTAAAACTTGCCAAACTTCGAATGGAGACAAGGTTTGTCCATTTTGGTCCAAACATGACGAACTTCGCTCTAGGGAACGAACTTCTTGTTTCTCACTCTCCAAGCCTCGAATGGAGACAAGTTTGGTCCATTTTATTCCGAAGATGACCAACAACGCTCTAGGGTACAAACTTCAGCATTAAAACTCGCCAAACTTCGAATGGAGACAAGGTTTGTCCATTTTGGTCCAAACATGACGAACTTCGCTCTAAGGAACGAACTTGTTGTTTCTCACTCTCCAAGCCTCGAATTTAGATAAGTTTGGTCCATTTTGGTCCGAAGATGACCAACAATGCTCTACGGTACGAACTTCAGCATTAAAACTCGCCAAACTTCGAATGGAGACAAGGTTTGTCCATTTTGGTCCAAACATGACGAACTTCGCTCTAGGGAACGAACTTGTTGTTTCTCACTCTCCAAGCCTCGAATGGAGACAAGTTTGGTCCATTTTGGTCCGAAGATAACCAACAACGCTCTACGGTACGAACTTCAGCATTAAAACTCGCCAAACTTCGAATGGAGACAAGGTTTGTCCATTTTGGTCCAAACATGACGAACTTCGCTCTAGGGAACGAACTTGTTGTGTCTCACTCTTCAAGCCTCGAATGGAGACAAGTTTGGTCCATTTTGGTCCGAAGATGACCAACAATGCTCTACGGTACGAACTTCAGCATTAAAACTCGCCAAACTTCGAATGGAGACAAGGTTTGTCCATTTTGGTCCAAACATGACGAACTTCGCTCTAGGGAACGAACTTGTTGTTTCTCACTCTCCAAGCCTCGAATGGAGACAAGTTTGGTCCATTTTGGTTCGAACATGACCAACAACGCTCTAGGGTACGAACTTCAGCTTTAAAAAATGCCAAACTTCGAATGGAGACAAGGTTTGTCCATTTTGGTCAAAACATGACGGACTTCGCTCTAGGGAACGAACTTCTTGTTTCTCACTCTCCAAGCCTCGAATGGAGACAAGTTTGGTCCATTTTGGTCCGAAGATGACCAACAACGCTCTAGGGTACAAACTTCAGCATTAAAACTCGACAAACTTCGAATGGAGACAAGGTTTGTCCATTTTGGTCCAAACATGACGAACTTCGCTCTAGGGAACGAACTTGTTGTTTCTCACTCTCCAAGCCTCGAATGGAGACAAGTTTGGTCCACTTTGGTCCGAAGATGACCAACAGCGCTCTAGGGTACAAACTTCAGCATTAAAACTCGCCAAACTTCGAATGGAGACAAGGTTTGTCCATTTTGGTCCAAACATGAAGAACTTCGCTCTAGGGAACGAACTTGTTGTTTCTCACTCTCCAAGCCTCGAATGGAGACAAGTTTGGTCCATTTTGGTCCGAAGATGACCAACAATGCTCTAGGGTACAATCTTCAGCATTAAAACTCGCCAAACTTCGAATGGAGACAAGGTTTGTCCATTTTGGTCCAAACATGACGAACTTCGCTCTAGGGAACGAACTTGTTGTTTCTCACTCTCCATGCCTCGAATGGAGACAAGTTTGGTCCATTTTGGTCCGAAGATGACCAACAACGCTCTACGGTACGAACTTCATAATTAAACTCGCCAAACTTCGAATGGAGACAAGGTTTGTCCATTTTGGTCCAAACATGACGAACTTCGCTCTAGGGAACGAACTTGTTGTTTCTCACTCTCCAAGCCTCGAATGGAGACAAGTTTGGTCCATTTTGGTCCGAAGATGACCAACAACGCTCTAGGGTACAAACTTCAGCATTAAAACTCGCCAAACTTCGAATGGAGACAAGGTTTGTCAATTTTGGTCCAAACATGACGAACTTCGCTCTAGGGAACGAACTTGTTGTTTCTCACTCTCCAAGCCTCGAATGGAGACAAGTTTGGTCCATTTTGGTCCGAAGATGACCAACAACGCTCTACGGTACGAACTTCAGAATTAAACTCGCCAAACTTCGAATGGAGACAAGGTTTGTCCATTTTGGTCCAAACATGACGAACTTCGCTCTAGGGAACGAACTTGTTGTTTCTCACTCTCCAAGCCTCGAATGGAGACAAGTTTGGTCCATTTTGGTCCGAAGATGACCAACAACGCTCTACGGTACGAACTTCAGCAATAAAACTCGCAAAACTTCGAATGGAGACAAGGTTTTTCCATTTTGGTCCGAACATGACGAACTTTGCTCTAGGGAACGAACTTGTTGTTTCTCACTCTCCAAGCCTCGAATATAGAGAAGTTTGGTCCATTTTGGTCCGAAGATGACCAACAACGCTCTACGGTACGAACTTCAGCATTAAAACTCGCCAAACTTCGAATGGAGACAAGGTTTTTCCATTTTGGTTCAAACATGACGAACTTCGTTCTAGGGAACGAACTTGTTGTTTCTCACTCTCCAAGCCTCGAATGGAGACAAGTTTGGTCCATTTTGGTTCGAAGATGACAAACAAAGCTCTAGGGTACAAACTTCAGCATTAAAACTCGACAAACTTCGAATAGAGACAAGGTTTGTCCATTTTGGTCCAAACATGACAAACTTCGCTCTAGGGAACGAACTTGTTGTTTCTCACTCTCCAAGCCTCGAATGGAGACAAGTTTGGTCCATTTTGGTCCGAAGATGACCAACAACGCTATAGGGTACGAACTTCAGCATTAAAACTCGCCAAACTTCGAATGGAGACAAGGTTTTGTCCATTTTGGTCCAAAGATGACGAACTACGCTCTAGGGAACGAACTTGTTGTTTCTCACTCTCCAAGCCTCGAATTTAGATAAGTTTGGTCCATTTAGGTCCGAAGATGACCAACAACGCTCTAGGGTACAAACTTCAGCATTAAAACTTGCCAAACTTCGAATGGAGACAAGGTTTGTCCATTTTGGTCCAAACATGACGAACTTCGCTCTAGGGAACGATCTTGTTGTTTCTCACTCTCCAAGCCTCGAATTTAGATAAGTTTGGTCCATTTAGGTCCGAAGATGACCAACAACGCTCTAGGGTACAAACTTCAGCATGAAAACTAGCCAAACTTCGAATGGAGACAAGGTTTGTCCATTTTGGCCCAAACATGACGAATTTCGCTCTAGGGAACGAACTTTTAGTTTCTCACTCTCCAAGCCTCGAATGGAGACAAGTTTGGTCAATTTTGGTCCGAAGATGACCAACAACGCTCTAGGGTACAAACTTCAGCATTAAAACTCGCCAAACTTCGAATGGAGACAAGGTTTTGTCCATTTTGGTCTAAAGATGATGAACTACGCTCTAGGGAACGAACTTGTTGTTTCTCACTCTCCAAGCCTCGAATGGAGACAAGTTTGGTCCATTTTGGTCCGAAGATGACCAACAACGCTCTACGGTACGAACTTCAGCATTAAAACTCGCCAAACTTCGAATGGAGACAAGGTTTGTCCATTTTGGTCCAAACATGACGAACTTCGCTCTAGGGAACGAACTTGTTGTTTCCCACTCTCCAAGCCTCGAATGGAGACAAGTTTGGTCCATTTGGGTCCGAAGATGACCAACAACGCTTTAGGGTACAAACTTCAGCATTAAAACTCGCCAAACTTCGAATGGAGACAAGGTTTGTCCATTTCGGTGCAAACATGACGAACTTCGCTCTAGGGAACGAACATGTTGTTTCTCACTCTCCAAACCTGGAATGGAGACAAGTTTGGTCCATTTTGGTTCGTAGATGACCAACAACGCTCTAGGGTACGAACTTCAGCATGAAAACTAGCCAAACTTCGAATGGAGACAAGGTTTGTCCATTTTGGCCCAAACATGACGAATTACACTCTAGGGAACGAACTTGTAGTTTCTCACTCTCCAAGCCTCGAATGGAGACAAGTTTGGTCCATTTTGGTCCGAAGATGACCAACAACGCTCTAGGGTACAAACTTCAGCATTAAAACTCGACAAACTTCGAATGGAGACAAGGTTTGTCCATTTTGGTCCAAACATGACGAACTTCGCTCTTGGGAACGAACTTGTTGTTTCTCACTCTCCAAGCCCCGAATTTAGACAAGTTTGGTCCATTTTGGTTCGAAGATGACCAACAACGCTCTAGGGTACGAACTTCAGCATGAAAACTAGCCAAACTTCGAATGGAGACAAGGTTTGTCCATTTTGGCCCAAACATGACGAATTTCGCTCTAGGGAACGAACTTGTAGTTTCTCACTCTCCAAGCCTCGAATGAAGACAAGTTTGGTCCATTTTGGTCCGAAGATGACCAACAACGCTCTACGGTACGAACTTCAGCATTAAAACTCGCCAAACTTCGAATGGAGACAAGGTATGTCCATTTTGGTCCAAACATGACGAAGTTCGCTCTAGGGAACGAACTTGTTGTTTCTCACTCTCCAAGCCTCGAATGGAGACATGTTTGGTCCATTTTGGTCCGAAGATGACCAACAACGCTCGAGGGTACAAACTTCAGCATTAAAACTCGCCAAACTTCGAATGGAGACAAGGTTTTGTCCATTTTGGTCTAAAGATGATGAACTTCGCTCTTGGGAACGAACTTGTTGTTTCTCACTCTCCAAGCCTCGAATGGAGACAAGTTTGGTCCATTTTGGTCCGAAGATGACCAACAGTGCTCTAGGGTACAAACTTCAGCATTAAAACTCGCCAAACTTCGAATGGAGACATGGTTTGTCCATTTCGGTCCAAACATGACGAACTTCGCTCTAGGGAACGAACATGTTGTTTCTCACTCTCCAAGCCTCGAATGGAGACAAGTTTGGTCCATTTTGGTTCGAAGATGACCAACAACGCTCTAGGGTACGAACTTCAGCATGAAAACTAGCCAAACTTCGAATGGAGACAAGGTTTGTCCATTTTGGCCCAAACATGACGAATTTCGCTCTAGGGAACGAACTTGTAGTTTCTCACCCTCCAAGCCTCGAATGGAGACAAGTTTGGTCCATTTTGTTCCGAAGATGACCAACAACGCTCTAGGGTACAAACTTCAGCATTAAAACTCGACAAACTTCGAATGGAGACAAGGTTTGTACATTTTGGTCCAAACATGACGAACTTCGCTCTTGGGAACGAACTTGTTATTTCTCACTCTCCAAGCCTCGAATTTAGACAAGTTTGGTCCATTTAGGTCCGAAGATGACCAACAACGCTCAAGGGTACAAACTTCAGCATTAAAACTTGCCAAACTTCGAATGGAGACAAGGTTTGTCCATTTTGGTCCAAACAAGACGAACTTCGCTCTAGGGAACGAACTTGTTGTTTCTCACTCTCCAAGCCTCGAATGGAGACAAGTTTGGTCCATTTAGGTCCGAAGATGACCAACAATGCTCTAGGGTACAAACTTCAGCATTAAAACTCGCCAAACTTCCAATGGAAACAAGGTTTGTCCATTTCGGTCCAAACATGACGAACTTCGCTCTAGTGAACGAACATGTTGTTTCTCACTCTCCAAGCCTCGAATGGAGACAGGCTTGGTCCATTTTGGTTCGAAGATGACCAACAACGCTCTAGGGTACGAACTTCAGCATGAAAACTAGCCAAACTTCAAATGGAGACAAGGTTTGTCCATTTTGGCCCAAACATGACGAATTTCGCTCTAGGGAAAGAACTTGTAGTTTCTCACTCTCCAAGCCTCGAATGGAGACAAGTTTGGTCCATTTTGGTCCGAAGATGACCAACAACGCTCTAGGGTACAAACTTCAGCATTAAAACTCGACAAACTTCAATGGAGACAAGGTTTGTCCATTTTGGTCCAAACATGACGAACTTCGCTCTAGGGAACGAACTTGTTGTTTCTCACTCTCCAAGCCTCGAATTTAGACAAGTTTGGTCCATTTTGGTTCGAAGATGACCAACAACGCTCTAGGGTGCGAACTTCAGCATTAAAACTCGCCAAACTTCGAATGGAGACAAGGTTTGTCCATTTTGGTCCAAACATGACGAACTTCGCTCTAGGGAACGAACTTGTTGTTTCTCACTCTCCAAGCCTCGAATGGAGACAAGTTTGGTCCATTTTGGTCCGAAGATGACCAACAACGCTCTAGGGTACAAACTTCAGCATTAAAACTCGACAAACTTCGAATGGAGACAAGGTTTGTCCATTTTGGTCCAAACATGACGAACTTCGCTCTGGGGAACGAACATGTTTTTCTCACTCTCCAAGCCTCGAATGGAGACAAGTATGGTCCATTTTCGTTCGAAGATGACCAACAACGCTCTACGGTACGAACTTCAGCATTAAAACTCGCCAAACTTCGAATGGAGACAAGGTTTGTCCAATTTGGTCCAAACATGACGAACTTCGCTCTAGGGAACGAACTTGTTGTTTCCCACTCTCCAAGCCTCGAATGGAGACAAGTTTGGTCCATTTTGGTCCGAAGATGACCAACAACGCTTTAGGGTACAAACTTCAGCATTAAAACTCGCCAAACTTCGAAAGGAGACAAGGTTTGTCCATTTCGGTCCAAACATGACGAACTTCGCTCTAGGGAACGAACATGTTGTTTCTCACTCTCCAAACCTGGAATGGAGACAAGTTTGGTCCATTTTGGTTCGAAGATGACCAACAACGCTCTAGGGTACGAACTTCAGCATGAAAACTAGCCAAACTTCGAATGGAGACAAGGTTTGTCCATTTTGGCCCAAACATGACGAATTACACTCTAGGGAACGAACTTGTAGTTTCTCACTCTCCAAGCCTCGAATGGAGACAAGTTTGGTCCATTTTGGTCCGAAGATGACCAACAACGCTCTAGGGTACAAACTTCAGCATTAAAACTCGACAAACTTCGAATGGAGACAAGGTTTGTCCATTTTGGTCCAAACATGACGAACTTCGCTCTTGGGAACGAACTTGTTGTTTCTCACTCTCCAAGCCTCGAATTTAGACAAGTTTGGTCCATTTTGGTTCGAAGATGACCAACAACGCTCTAGGGTACGAACTTCAGCATGAAAACTAGCCAAACTTCGAATGGAGACAAGGTTTGTCCATTTTGGCCCAAACATGACGAATTTCGCTCTAGGGAACGAACTTGTAGTTTCTCACTCTCCAAGCCTCGAATGGAGACAAGTTTGGTCCATTTTGGTCCTAAGATGACCAACAACGCTCTAGGGTGGAAACTTCAGCATTAAAACTCGCCAAACTTCGAATGGAGACAAGGTTTTGTCCATTTTGATCCAAAGATGATGAACTACGCTCTAGGGAACGAACTTGTTGTTTCTCACTCTCCAAGCCTCGAATGGAGACAAGTTTGGTCCATTTTGGTCCGAAGATGACCAACAACGCTCTACGGTACGTACTTCAGCATTAAAACTCGCCAAACTTCGAATGGAGACAAGGTTTGTCCATTTTGGTCCAAACAAGACGAACTTCGCTCTAGGGAACGAACTTGTTGTTTCTCACTCTCCAAGCCTCGAATTTAGACAAGTTTGGTCCATTTAGGTCCGAAGATGACCAACAACGCTCTAGGGTACAAACTTCAGCATTAAAACTCGCCAAACTTCGAATGGAGACAAGGTTTGTCCATTTCGGTCCAAACATGACGAACTTCGCTCTAAGGAACGAACTTGTTGTTTCTCACTCTCCAAGCCTCGAATGGAGACAAGTTTGGTCCATTTTGGTCCGAAGATGACCAACAACGCTCTAGGGTACAAACTTCAGCATTAAAACTCGCCAAACTTCGAATGGAGACATGGTTTGTCCATTTCGGTCCAAACATGACGAACTTCGCTCTAGGGAACGAACATGTTGTTTCTCACTCTCCAAGCCTCGAATGGAGACAAGTTTGGTCCGATTTGGTTCGAAGATGACCAACAACGCTCTAGGGTACGAACTTCAGCATGAAAACTAGCCAAACTTCGAATGGAGACAAGGTTTGTCCATTTTGACCCAAACATGACGAATTTCGCTCTAGGGAACGAACTTGTAGTTTCTCACTCTCCAAGCCTCGAATGGAGACAAGTTTGGTCCATTTTGGTCCGAAGATGACCAACAACGCTCTAGGGTACAAACTTCAGCATTAAAACTCGACAAACTTCGAATGGAGACAAGGTTTGTCCATTTTGGTCCAAACATGACGAACTTCGCTCTTGGGAACGAACTTGTTGTTTCTCAGTCTCCAAGCCTCGAATTTAGACAAGTTTGGTCCATTTAGGTCCGAAGATGACCAACAACGCTCAAGGGTACAAACTTCAGCATTAAAACTTGCCAAACTTCGAATGGAGACAAGGTTTGTCCATTTTGGTCCAAACAAGACGAACTTCGCTCTAGGGAACGAACTTGTTGTTTCTCACTCTCCAAGCCTCGAATGGAGACAAGTTTGGTCCATTTAGGTCCGAAGATGACCAACAATGCTCTAGGGTACAAACTTCAGCATTAAAACTCGACAAACTTCGAATGGAGACAAGGTTTGTCCATTTTGGTCCAAACATGACGAACTTCGCTCTAGGGAACGAACATGTTGTTTCTCACTCTCCAAGCCTCGAATGGAGACAAGTTTGGTCCATTTTGGTCCGAAGATGACCAACAACTCTCTAGGGTACAAACTTCAGCATTAAAACTCGACAAACTTCGAATGGAGACAAGGTTTGTCCATTTTGGTCCAAACATGACGAACTTCGCTCTTGGGAACGAACTTGTTGTTTCTCACTCTCCAAGCCTCGAATTTAGACAAGTTTGGTCCATTTTGGTTCGAAGATGACCAACAACGCTCTAGGGTACGAACTTCAGCATGAAAACTAGCCAAACTTCGAATGGAGACAAGGTTTGTCCATTTTGGCCCAAACATGACGAATTTCGCTCTAGGGAACGAACTTGTAGTTTCTCACTCTCCAAGCCTCGAATGGAGACAAGTTTGGTCCATTTTGGTCCGAAGATGACCAACAACGCTCTAGGGTACAAACTTCAGCATTAAAACTCGACAAACTTCAATGGAGACAAGGTTTGTCCATTTTGGTCCAAACATGACGAACTTCGCTCTAGGGAACGAACTTGTTGTTTCTCACTCTCCAAGCCTCGAATTTAGACAAGTTTGGTCCATTTTGGTTCGAAGATGACCAACAACGCTCTAGGGTGCGAACTTCAGCATTAAAACTCGCCAAACTTCGAATGGAGACAAGGTTTGTCCATTTTGGTCCAAACATGACGAACTTCGCACTAGGGAACGAACTTGTTGTTTCTCACTCTCCAAGCCTCGAATGGAGACAAGTTTGGTCCATTTTGGTCCGAAGATGACCAACAACGCTCTAGGGTACAAACTTCAGCATTAAAACTCGACAAACTTCGAATGGAGACAAGGTTTGTCCATTTTGGTCCAAACATGACGAACTTCGCTCTGGGGAACGAACATGTTTTTCTCACTCTCCAAGCCTCGAATGGAGACAAGTATGGTCCATTTTCGTTCGAAGATGACCAACAACGCTCTAGGGTACGAATTTCAGAATTAAAACTCGCCAAACTTCGAATGGAGACAAGGTTTGTCCATTTTGGTCCAAACATGACGAACTTCGCTCTAGGGAACGAACTTGTTGTTTCTCACTCTCCAAGCCTCGAATGGAGACAAGTTTGGTCCATTTTGGTCAGAAGATGACCAACAACTCTCTAGGGTACAAACTTCAGCATTAAAAGTCGACAAACTTCGAATGGAGACAAGGTTTGTCCATTTTGGTCCAAACATGACGAACTTCGCTCTAGGGAACGAACTTGTTGTTTCTCACTCTCCAAGCCTCGAATGGAGACAAGTTTGGTCCATTTTGGTCCGAAGATGACCAACAACGCTGTAGGGTACAAACTTCAGCATTAAAACTCGCCAAACTTCGAATGGAGACAAGGTTTGTCCATTTTGGTCCAAACATGACGAACTTCGCTCTAGGGAACGAACTCGTTGTTTCTCACTCTCCAAGCCTCGAATGGAGAGAAGTTTAATCCATTTTGGTCCGAAGATGACCAACAACGCTCTAGGTTACAAACTTCAGCATTAAAAGTCGCCAAACATCGAATGGAGACAAGGTTTTGTCCATTTTTGTCCAAAGATGACGAACTACGCTCTAGGGAACGAACTTGTTGTTTCTCACTCTCCAAGCCTCGAATGGAGACAAGTTTGGTCCATTTTGGTCCGAAGATGACCAACAACGCTCTAAGGTACAAACTTCAGCATTAAAACTCGCGAAACTTCGAATGGAGACAAGGTTTGTCCATTTTGGTCCAAACATGACGAACTTCGCTCTAGGGAACGAACATGTTGTTTCTCACTCT
Organism: Trichosanthes truncata; assembly: GCA_033996785.1. NCBI lineage: Eukaryota > Viridiplantae > Streptophyta > Magnoliopsida > Cucurbitales > Cucurbitaceae > Trichosanthes > Trichosanthes truncata. The sequence continues at coordinate 25,853,431 of JAWPNB010000007.1, read as the reverse complement.
CCAAGCCTCGAATGGAGACAAGTTTGGTCCATTTTGGTCCGAAGATGACCAACAACGCTCTAGGGTACGAACTTCAGCATTAAAACTCGCCAAACTTCGAATGGAGACAAGGTTTGTCCATTTTGGTCCAAACATGACGAACTTCGCTCCAGGGAACGAACTTGTTGTTTCTCACTCTCCAAGCCTCGAATGGAGACAAGTTTGGTCCATTTTGGTCCGAAGATGACCAACAACGCTCTAGGGTACAAACTTCAGCATTAAAACTCGACAAACTTCGAATGGAGACAAGGTTTGTCCATTTTGGTCCAAACATGACGAACTTCGCTCTAGGGAACGAACATGTTGTTTCTCACTCTCCAAGCATCGAATGGAGACAAGTTTGGTCCATTTTGGTCCGAAGATGACCAACAACGCTCTAGGGTACAAACTTCAGCATTAAAACTTGCCAAACTTCGAATGGAGACAAGGTTTGTCCATTTTGGTCCAAACATGACGAACTTCGCTCTTGGGAACGAACATGTTTTTCTCACTCTCCAAGCCTCGAATGGAGACAAGTATGGTCCATTTTCGTTCGAAGATGACCAACAACGCTCTAGGGTACGAATTTCAGCATTAAAACTCGCCAAACTTCGAATGGAGACAAGGTTTGTCCATTTTGGTCCAAACATGACGAACGTCGCTCTAGGGAACGAACTTGTTGTTTCTCACTCTCCAAGCCTCGAATGGAGACAAGTTTGGTCCATTTTGGTCAGAAGATGACCAACAACTCTCTAGGGTACAAACTTCAGCATTAAAAGTCGACAAACTTCGAATGGAGACAAGGTTTGTCCATTTTGGTCCAAACATGATGAACTTCGCTGTAGGGAACGAACATGTTGTTTCTCACTCTCCAAGCCTCGAATGGAGACAAGTTTGGTCCATTTTGGTTCGAAGATGACCAACAACGCTCTAGGGTGCGAACTTCAGCATTCAAACTCGCCAAACTTCGAATGGAGACAAGGTTTGTCCATTTTGGTCCAAACATGACGAACTTCGCTCTAGGGAACGAACTTGTTGTTTCTCACTCTCCAAGCCTCGAATGGAGACAAGTTTGGTCCATTTTGGTCCGAAGATGACCAACAACGCTCTAGGGTACAAACTTCAGCATTAAAACTCGCCAAACTTCGAATGGAGACAAGGTTTGTCCATTTTGGTCCAAACATGACGAACTTCGCTCTAGGGAACGAACTCGTTGCTTCTCACTCTCCAAGCCTCGAATGGAGAGAAGTTTGGTCCATTTTGGTCCGAAGATGACCAACAACGCTCTAGGTTACAAACTTCAGCATTAAAAGTCGCCAAACATCGAATGGAGACAAGGTTTTGTCTATTTTTGTCCAAAGATGACGAACTACGCTCTAGGGAACGAACTTGTTGTTTCTCACTCTCCAAGCCTCGAATGGAGACAAGTTTGGTCCATTTTGGTCCGAAGATGACCAACAACGCTCTAAGGTACAAACTTCAGCATTAAAACTCGCGAAACTTCGAATGGAGACAAGGTTTGTCCATTTTGGTCCAAACATGACGAACTTCGCTCTAGGGAACGAACATGTTGTTTCTCACTCTCCAAGCCTCGAATGGAGACAAGTTTGGTCCATTTTGGTCCGAAGATGACCAACAACGCTCTAGGGTACGAACTTCAGCATTAAAACTCGCCAAACTTCGAATGGAGACAAGGTTTGTCCATTTTGGTCCAAACATGACGAACTTCGTTCCAGGGAACGAACTTGTTGTTTCTCACTCTCCAAGCCTCGAATGGAGACAAGTTTGGTCCATTTTGGTCCGAAGATGACCAACAACGCTCTAGGGTACAAACTTCAGCATTAAAACTCGACAAACTTCGAATGGAGACAAGGTTTGTCCATTTTGGTCCAAACATGACGAACTTCGCTCTAGGGAACGAACATGTTGTTTCTCACTCTCCAAGCCTCGAATGGAGACAAGTTTGGTCCATTTTGGTCCGAAGATGACCAACAACGCTCTAGGGTACAAACTTCAGCATTAAAACTTGCCAAACTTCGAATGGAGACAAGGTTTGTCCATTTTGGTCCAAACATGACGAACTTCGCTCTAGGGAACGAACATGTTTTTCTCACTCTCCAAGCCTCGAATGGAGACAAGTATGGTCCATTTTGGTTCGAAGATGACCAACAACGCTCTAGGGTACGAATTTCAGCATTAAAACTCGCCAAACTTCGAATGGAGACAAGGTTTGTCCATTTTGGTCCAAACATGACGAACTTTGCTCTAGGGAACGAACTTGTTGTTTCTCAGTCTCCAAGCCTCGAATGGAGACAAGTTTGGTCCATTTTGGTCAGAAGATGAACAACAACTCTCTAGGGTACAAACTTCAGCATTAAAAGTGACAAACTTCGAATGGAGACAAGGTTTGTCCATTTTGGTCCAAACATGACGAACTTCGCTCTAGGGAACGAACATGTTGTTTCTCACTCTCCAAGCCTCGAATGGAGACAAGTTTGGTCCATTTTGGTTCGAAGATGACCAACAACGCTCTAGGGTGCGAACTTCAGCATTAAAACTCGCCAAACTTCGAATGGAGACAGGGTTTGTCCATTTTGGTCCAAACATGACGAACTTCGCTCTACGGAACGAACTTGTTGTTTCGCACTCTCCAAGCATCGAATGGAGACAAGTTCGGTCCATTTTAGTCCGAAGATGACCAACAACGCTCTAGGGTACAAACTTCAGCATTAAAACTCGACAAACTTCGAATGGAGACAAGGTTTGTCCATTTTGGTCCAAACATGACGAACTTCGCTCTGGGGAACGAACATGTTTTTCTCACTCTCCAAGCCTCGAATGGAGACAAGTATGGTCCATTTTCGTTCGAAGATGACCAACAACGCTCTAGGGTACGAATTTCAGCATTAAAACTCGCCAAACTTCGAATGGAGACAAGGTTTGTCCATTTTGGTCCAAACATGACGAACTTCGCTCTAGGGAACGAACATGTTGTTTCTCACTCTCCAAGCCTCGAATGGAGACAAGTTTGGTCCATTTTGGTTCGAAGATGACCAACAACGCTCTAGGGTGCGAACTTCAGCATTAAAACTCGCCAAACTTCGAATGGAGACAAGGTTTGTCCATTTTGGTCCAAACATGACGAACTTCGCTCTAGGGAACGAACTTGTTGTTTCTCACTCTCCAAGCCTCGAATGGAGACAAGTTTGGTCCATTTTGGTCCGAAGATGACCAACAACGCTCTAGGGTACAAACTTCAGCATAAAAACTCGACAAACTTCGAATGGAGACAAGGTTTGTCCATTTTGGTCCAAACATGACGAACTTCGCTCTGGGGAACGAACATGTTTTTCTCACTCTCCAAGCCTCGAATGGAGACAAGTATGGTCCATTTTCGTTCGAAGATGACCAACAACGCTCTAGGGTGCGATCTTCAGCATTAAAACTCGCCAAACTTCGAATGGAGACAAGGTTTGTCCATTTTGGTCCAAACATGACGAACTTCGCTCTAGGGAACGAACTTGTTGTTTCTCACTCTCCAAGCCTCGAATGGAGACAAGTTTGGTCCATTTTAGTCCGAAGATGACCAACAACGCTCTAGGGTACAAACTTCAGCATTAAAACTCGACAAACTTCGAATGGAGACAAGGTTTGTCCATTTTGGTCCAAACATGACGAACTTCGCTCTGGGGAACGAACATGTTTTTCTCACTCTCCAAGCCTCGAATGGAGACAAGTATGGTCCATTTTCGTTCGAAGATGACCAACAACGCTCTAGGGTACGAATTTCAGCATTAAAACTCGCCAAACTTCGAATGGAGACAAGGTTTGTCCATTTTGGTCCAAACATGACGAACTTCGCTCTAGGGAACGAACATGTTGTTTCTCACTCTCCAAGCCTCGAATGGAGACAAGTTTGGTCCATTTTGGTTCGAAGATGACCAACAACGCTCTAGGGTGCGAACTTCAGCATTAAAACTCGCCAAACTTCGAATGGAGACAAGGTTTGTCCATTTTGGTCCAAACATGACGAACTTCGCTCTAGGGAACGAACTTGTTGTTTCTCACTCTCCAAGCCTCGAATGGAGACAAGTTTGGTCCATTTTGGTCCGAAGATGACCAACAACGCTCTAGGGTACAAACTTCAGCATAAAAACTCGACAAACTTCGAATGGAGACAAGGTTTGTCCATTTTGGTCCAAACATGACGAACTTCGCTCTGGGGAACGAACATGTTTTTCTCACTCTCCAAGCCTCGAATGGAGACAAGTATGGTCCATTTTCGTTCGAAGATGACCAACAACGCTCTAGGGTACGAATTTCAGCATTAAAACTCGCCAAACTTCGAATGCAGACAAGGTTTGTCCATTTTGGTCCAAACATGACGAACTTCGCTCTAGGGAACGAACTTGTTGTTTCTCACTCTCCAAGCCTCGAATGGAGACAAGTTTGGTCCATTTTGGTCAGAAGATGACCAACAACTCTGTAGGGTACAAACTTCAGCATTAAAAGTCGACAAACTTCGAATGGAGACAAGGTTTGTCCATTTTGGTCCAAACATGACGAACTTCGCTCTAGGGAACGAACATGTTGTTTCTCACTCTCCAAGCCTCGAATGGAGACAAGTTTGGTCCATTTTGGTTCGAAGATGACCAACAACGCTCTAGGGTGCGAACTTCAGCATTAAAACTCGCCAAACTTCGAATGGAGACAAGGTTTGTCCATTTTGGTCCAAACATGACGAACTTCGCTCTAGGGAACGAACTTGTTGTTTCTCACTCTCCAAGCCTCGAATGGAGACAAGTTTGGTCCATTTGGTCCGTAGATGACCAACAACGCTCTAGGGTACAAACTGCAGCATTAAAACTCGCCAAACTTCGAATGGAGACAAGGTTTGTCCATTTTGGTCCAAACATGACGAACTTCGTTGTAGGGAACGAACTCGTTGTTTCTCACTCTCCAAGCCTCGAATGGAGAGAAGTTTGGTCCATTTTGGTCCGAAGATTACCAACAACGCTCTAGGGTACAAACTTCAGCATTAAAACTCGCCAAACTTCGAATGGAGACAAGGTTTGTCCATTTTGGTCCAAACATGACGAACTTCGCTCTAGGGAACGAACTCGTTGTTTCTCACTCTCCAAGCCTCGAATGGAGAGAAGTTTGGTCCATTTTGGTCCGAAGATGACCAACAACGCTCTAGGTTACAAACTTCAGCATTAAAAGTCGCCAAACATCGAATGGAGACAAGGTTTTGTCCATTTTTGTCCAAAGATGACGAACTACGCTCTAGGGAACGAACTTGTTGTTTCTCACTCTCCAAGCCTCGAATGGAGACAAGTTTGGTCCATTTTGGTCCGAAGATGACCAACAACGCTCTAAGGTACAAACTTCAGCATTAAAACTCGCGAAACTTCGAATGGAGACAAGGTTTGTCCATTTTGGTCCAAACATGACGAACTTCGCTCTAGGGAACGAACATGTTGTTTCTCACTCTCCAAGCCTCGAATGGAGACAAGTTTGGTCCATTTTGGTCCGAAGATGACCAACAACGCTCTAGGGTACGAACTTCAGCATTAAAACTCGCCAAACTTCGAATGGAGACAAGGTTTGTCCATTTTGATCCAAACATGACGAACTTCGCTCCAGGGAACGAACTTGTTGTTTCTCACTCTCCAAGCCTCGAATGGAGACAAGTTTGGTCCATTTTGGTCCGAAGATGACCAACAACGCTCTAGGGTACAAACTTCAGCATTAAAACTCGACAAACTTCGAATGAAGACAAGGTTTGTCCATTTTGGTCCAAACATGACGAACTTCGCTCAAGGGAACGAACATGTTGTTTCTCACTCTCCAAGCCTCGAATGGAGACAAGTTTGGTCCATTTTGGTCCGAAGATGACCAACAACGCTCTAGGGTACAAACTTCAGCATTAAAACTTGCCAAACTTCGAATGGAGACAAGGTTTGTCCATTTTGGTCCAAACATGACGAACTTCGCTCTAGGGAACGAACATGTTTTTCTCACTCTCCAAGCCTCGAATGGAGACAAGTATGGTCCATTTTGGTTCGAAGATGACCAACAACGCTCTAGGGTACGAATTTCAGCATTAAAACTCGCCAAACTTCGAATGGAGACAAGGTTTGTCCATTTTGGTCCAAACATGACGAACTTTGCTCTAGGGAACGAACTTGTTGTTTCTCAGTCTCCAAGCCTCGAATGGAGACAAGTTTGGTCCATTTTGGTCAGAAGATGACCAACAACTCTCTAGGGTACAAACTTCAGCATTAAAAGTCGACAAACTTCGAATGGAGACAAGGTTTGTCCATTTTGGTCCAAACATGACGAACTTCGCTCTAGGGAACGAACATGTTGTTTCTCACTCTCCAAGCCTCGAATGGAGACAAGTTTGGTCCATTTTGGTTCGAAGATGACCAACAACGCTCTAGGGTGCGAACTTCAGCATTAAAACTCGCCAAACTTCGAATGGAGACAAGGTTTGTCCATTTTGGTCCAAACATGACGAACTTCGCTCTAGGGAACGAACTTGTTGTTTCTCACTCTCCAAGCCTCGAATGCAGACAAGTTTGGTCCATTTTGGTCCGAAGATGACCAACAACGCTCTAGGGTACAAACTTCAGCATTAAAACTCGACAAACTTCGAATGGAGACAAGGTTTGTCCATTTTGGTCCAAACATGACGAACTTCGCTCTGGGGAACGAACATGTTTTTCTCACTCTCCAAGCCTCGAATGGAGACAAGTATGGTCCATTTTCGTTCGAAGATGACCAACAACGCTCTAGGGTACGAATTTCAGCATTAAAACTCGCCAAACTTCGAATGGAGACAAGGTTTGTCCATTTTGGTCCAAACATGACGAACTTCGCTCTAGGGAACGAACTTGTTGTTTCTCAGTCTCCAAGCCTCGAATGGAGACAAGTTTGGTCCATTTTGGTCAGAAGATGACCAACAACTCTCTAGGGTACAAACTTCAGCATTAAAAGTCGACAAACTTCGAATGGAGACAAGGTTTGTCCATTTTGGTCCAAACATGACGAACTTCGCTCTAGGGAACGAACATGTTGTTTCTCACTCTCCAAGCCTCGAATGGAGACAAGTTTGGTCCATTTTGGTTCGAAGATGACCAACAACGCTCTAGGGTGCGAACTTCAGCATTAAAACTCGCCAAACTTCGAATGGAGACAAGGTTTGTCCATTTTGGTCCAAACATGACGAACTTCGCTCTAGGGAACGAACTTGTTGTTTCTCACTCTCCAAGCCTCGAATGGAGACAAGTTTGGTCCATTTGGTCCGAAGATGACCAACAACGCTCTAGGGTACAAACTTCAGCATTAAAACTCGCCAAACTTCGAATGGAGACAAGGTTTGTCCATTTTGGTCCAAACATGACGAACTTCGCTCTAGGGAACGAACTCGTTGTTTCTCACTCTCCAAGCCTCGAATGGAGAGAAGTTTGGTCCATTTTGGTCCGAAGATGACCAACAACGCTCTAGGTTACAAACTTCAGCATTAAAAGTCGCCAAACATCGAATGGAGACAAGGTTTTGTCCATTTTTGTCCAAAGATGACGAACTACGCTCTAGGGAACGAACTTGTTGTTTCTCACTCTCCAAGCCTCGAATGGAGACAAGTTTGGTCCATTTTGGTTCGAAGATGACCAACAACGCTCTAGGGTACAAACTTCAGCATTAAAACTCGCGAAACTTCGAATGGAGACAAGGTTTGTCCATTTTGGTCCAAACATGACGAACTTCGCTCTAGGGAACGAACATGTTGTTTCTCACTCTCCAAGCCTCGAATGGAGACAAGTTTGGTCCATTTTGGTCCGAAGATGACCAACAACACTCTAGGGTACGAACTTCAGCATTAAAACTCGCCAAACTTCGAATGGAGACAAGGTTTGTCCATTTTTGTCCCAACATGACGAACTTTGCTCTGGGGAACGAACTTGTTGTTTCTCACTCTCCATGCCTCGAATGGAGACAAGTTTGGTCCATTTTGGTCCGAAGATGACCAACAACGCTCTAGGGTACAAACTTCAGCATTAAAACTCGACAAACTTCGAATCGAGACAAGGTTTGTCCATTTTGGTCCAAACATGACGAACTTCGCTCTGGGGAACGAACTTGTTGTTTCTCACTCTCCAAGCCTCGAATGGAGACAAGTTTGGTCCATTTTGGTCCGAAGATGACCAACAACGCTCTAGGGTACAAACTTCAGCATTAAAACTCGACAAACTTCGAATGGAGACAAGGTTTGTCCATTTTGGTCCAAACATGACGAGCTTCGCTCCAGGGAACGAACTTGTTGTTTCTCACTCTCCAAGCCTCGAATGGAGACAAGTTTGGTCCATTGTGGTCCGAAGATGACCAACAACGCTCTAGGGTACAAACTTCAGCATTAAAACTCGCAAAACTTCGAATGGAGACAAGGTTTGTCCATTTTTGTCCAAACATGACGAACTTCGCTCTAGGGAACGAACTTGTTGTTTCTCACTCACCAAGCCTCGAATGGAGACAAGTTTGGTCCATTTTGGTCCGAAGATGACCAACAACGCTCTAGGGTACAAACTTCAGCATTAAAACTCGACAAACTTCGAATGGAGACAAGGTTTGTCCATTTTGGTCCAAACATGACGAACTTCGCTCTGGGGAACGAACATGTTTTTCTCATTCTCCAAGCCTCGAATGGAGACAAGTATGGTCCATTTTGGTTCGAAGATGACCAACAACGCTCTAGGATACGAATTTCAGCATTAAAACTTGCCAAACTTCAAATGGAGACAAGGTTTGTCCATTTTGGTCCAAACATGACGAACTTCGCTCTAGGGAACGAACATGTTGTTTCTCACTCTCCAAGCCTCGAATGGAGACAAGTTTGGTCCATTTTGGTCCGAAGATGACCAACAACGCTCTAGGGTACAAACTTCAGCATAAAAACTCGACAAACTTCGAATGGAGACAAGATTTGTCCATTTTGGTCCAAACATGACGAACTTCGCTCTAGGGAACGAACTTGTTGTTTCTCACTCTCCAAGCCTCGAATGGAGACAAGTTTGGTCCATTTTGGTCCGAAGATGACCAACAACGCTATAGGGTACAAACTTCAGCATTAAAACTCGACAAACTTCGAATGGAGACAAGGTTTGTCCATTTTGGTCCAAACATGACGAACTTCGCTCTGGGGAACGAACATGTTTTTCTCACTCTCCAAGCCTCGAATGGAGACAAGTATGGTCCATTTTGGTTCGAAGATGACCAACAACGCTCTAGGGTACGAATTTCAGCATTAAAACTCGCCAAACTTCGAATGGAGACAAGGTTTGTCCATTTTTGTCCAAACATGACGAACTTCGCTCTAGGGAACGAACTTGTTGTTTCTCACTCACCAAGCCTCGAATGGAGACAAGTTTGGTCCATTTTGGTCTGAAGATGACCAACAACGCTCTAGGGTACAAACTTCAGCATTAAAACTCGACAAACTTCGAATGGAGACAAGGTTTGTCCATTTTGGTCCAAACATGACGAACTTCGCTCTGGGGAACGAACATGTTTTTCTCACTCTCCAAGCCTCGAATGGAGACAAGTATGGTCCATTTTGGTTCGAAGATGACCAACAACGCTCTAGGATACGAATTTCAGCATTAAAACTTGCCAAACTTCAAATGGAGACAAGGTTTGTCCATTTTGGTCCAAACATGACGAACTTCGCTCTAGGAAACGAACATGTTGTTTCTCACTCTCCAAGCCTCGAATGGAGACAAGTTTGGTCCATTTTGGTCCGAAGATGACCAACAACGCTCTAGGGTACAAACTTCAGCATAAAAACTCGACAAACTTCGAATGGAGACAAGATTTGTCCATTTTGGTCCAAACATGACGAACTTCGCTCTAGGGAACGAACTTGTTGTTTCTCACTCTCCAAGCCTCGAATGGAGACAAGTTTGGTCCATTTTGGTCCGAAGATGACCAACAACGCTATAGGGTACAAACTTCAGCATTAAAACTCGACAAACTTCGAATGGAGACAAGGTTTGTCCATTTTGGTCCAAACATGACGAACTTCGCTCTGGGGAACGAACATGTTTTTCTCACTCTCCAAGCCTCGAATGGAGACAAGTATGGTCCATTTTGGTTCGAAGATGACCAACAACGCTCTAGGGTACGAATTTCAGCATTAAAACTCGCCAAACTTCGAATGGAGACAAGGTTTGTCCATTTTGGTCCAAACATGACGAACTTCGCTCTAGGGAACGAACTTGTTGTTTCTCACTCTCCAAGCCTCGAATGGAGACAAGTTTGGTCCATTTTGGTCAGAAGATGACCAACAACTCTCTAGGGTACAAACTTCAGCATTAAAAGTCGACAAACTTCGAATGGAGACAAGGTTTGTCCATTTTGGTCCAAACATGACGAACTTCGCTCTAGGGAACGAACATGTTGTTTCTCACTCTCCAAGCCTCGAATGGAGACAAGTTTGGTCCATTTTGGTTCGAAGATGACCAACAACGCTCTAGGGTGCGAACTTCAGCATTAAAACTCGCCAAACTTCGAATGGAGACAAGGTTTGTCCATTAAGGTCCAAACATGACGAACTTCGCTCTAGGGAACGAACTTGTTGTTTCTCACTCTCCAAGCCTCGAATGGAGACAAGTTTGGTCCATTTTGGTCAGAACATGACCAACAACTCTCTAGGGTACAAACTTCAGCATTAAAACTCGCGAAACATCGAATGGAGACAAGGTTTGTCCATTTTGGTCCAAACATGACGAACTTCGCACTAGGGAACGAACATGTTTTTCTCACTCTCCAAGCCTCGAATGGAGACAAGTATGGTCCATTTTGGTTCGAAGATGACCAACAACGCTTTAGGGTACGAATTTAAGCATTAAAACTCGCCAAACTTCGAATGGAGACAAGGTTTGTCCATTTTGGACCAAACATGACGAACTTTGCTCTGGGGAACGAACTTGTTGTTTCTCACTCTCCAAGCCTCGAATGGAGACAAGTTTGGTCCATTTTGGTCAGAAGATGACCAACAACTCTCTAGGGTACAAACTTCAGCATTAAAAGTCGACAAACTTCGAATGGAGACAAGGTTTGTCCATTTTGGTCCAAACATGACGAACTTCGCTCTAGGGAACGAACATGTTGTTTCTCACTCTCCAAGCCTCGAATGGAGACAAGTTTGGTCCATTTTGGTTCGAAGATGACCAACAACGCTCTAGGGTGCGAACTTCAGCATTAAAACTCGCCAAACTTCGAATGGAGACAAGGTTTGTCCATTTTGGTCCAAACATGACGAACTTCGCTCTAGGGAACGAACTTGTTGTTTCTCACTCTCCAAGCCTCGAATGGAGACAAGTTTGGTCCATTTGGTCCGAAGATGACCAACAACGCTCTAGGGTACAAACTTCAGCATTAAAACTCGCCAAACTTCGAATGGAGACAAGGTTTGTCCATTTTGGTCCAAACATGACGAACTTCGCTCTAGGAAACGAACTCGTTGTTTCTCACTCTCCAAGCCTCGAATGGAGAGAAGTTTGGTCCATTTGGGTCCGAAGATGACCAACAACGCTCTAGGTTACAAACTTCAGCATTAAAAGTCGCCAAACATCGAATGGAGACAAGGTTTTGTAAATTTTTGTCCAAAGATGACGAACTACGCTCTAGGGAACGAACTTGTTGTTTCTCACTCTCCAAGCCTCGAATGGAGACAAGTTTGGTCCATTTTGGTCCGAAGATGACCAACAACGCTCTAGGGTACAAACTTCAGCATTAAAACTCGCGAAACTTCGAATGGAGACAAGGTTTGTCCATTTTGGTCCAAACATGACGAACTTCGCTCTAGGGAACGAACATGTTGTTTCTCACTCTCCAAGCCTCGAATGGAGACAAGTTTGGTCCATTTTGGTCCGAAGATGACCAACAACGCTCTAGGGTACGAACTTCAGCATTAAAACTCGCCAAACTTCGAATGGAGACAAGGTTTGTCCATTTTTGTCCAAACATGACGAACTTTGCTCTGGGGAACGAACTTGTTGTTTCTCACTCTCCAAGCCTCGAATGGAGACAAGTTTGGTCCATTTTGTTCCGAAGATGACCAACAACGCTCTAGGGTACAAACTTCAGCATTAAAACTCGACAAACTTCGAATGGAGACAAGGTTTGTCCATTTTGGTCCAAACATGACGAACTTCGCTCTGGGGAACGAACTTGTTGTTTCTCACTCTCCAAGCCTCGAATGGAGACAAGTTTGGTCCATTTTGGTCCGAAGATGACCAACAACGCTCTAGGGTACAAACTTCAGCATTAAAACTCGACAAACTTCGAATGGAGACAAGGTTTGTCCATTTTGGTCCAAACATGACGAGCTTCGCTCCAGGGAACGAACTTGTTGTTTCTCACTCTCCAAGCCTCGAATGGAGACAAGTTTGGTCCATTGTGGTCCGAAGATGACCAACAACGCTCTAGGGTTTAAACTTCAGCATTAAAACTCGCAAAACTTCGAATGGAGACAAGGTTTGTCCATTTTTGTCCAAACATGACGAACTTCGCTCTAGGGAACGAACTTGTTGTTTCTCACTCACCAAGCCTCGAATGGAGACAAGTTTGGTCCATTTTGGTCTGAAGATGACCAACAACGCTCTAGGGTACAAACTTCAGCATTAAAACTCGACAAACTTCGAATGGAGACAAGGTTTGTCCATTTTGGTCCAAACATGACGAACTTCGCTCTGGGGAACGAACATGTTTTTCTCACTCTCCAAGCCTCGAATGGAGACAAGTATGGTCCATTTTGGTTCGAAGATGACCAACAACGCTCTAGGATACGAATTTCAGCATTAAAACTTGCCAAACTTCGAATGGAGACAAGGTTTGTCCATTTTGGTCCAAACATGACGAACTTCGCTCTAGGGAACGAACATGTTTTTCTCACTCTCCAAGCCTCGAATGGAGACAAGTATGGTCCATTTTGGTTCGAAGATGACCAACAACGCTCTAGGGTACGAATTTCAGCATTAAAACTCGCCAAACTTCGAATGGAGACAAGGTTTGTCCATTTTGGTCCAAACATGACGAACTTTGCTCTGGGGAACGAACTTGTTGTTTCTCACTCTCCAAGCCTCGAATGGAGACAAGTTTGGTCCATTTTGGTCAGAAGATGACCAACAACTCTCTAGGGTACAAACTTCAGCATTAAAAGTCGACAAACTTCGAATGGAGACAAGGTTTGTCCATTTTGGTCCAAACATGACGAACTTCGCTCTAGGGAACGAACATGTTGTTTCTCACTCTCCAAGCCTCGAATGGAGACAAGTTTGGTCCATTTTGGTTCGAAGATGACCAAGAACGCTCTAGGGTGCAAACTTCAGCATTAAAACTCGCCAAACTTCGAATGGAGACAAGGTTTGTCCATTTTGGTCCAAACATGACGAACTTCGCTCTAGGGAACGAACTTGTTGTTTCTCACTCTCCAAGCCTCGAATGGAGACAAGTTTGGTCCATTTTGGTCCGAAGATGACCAACAACGCTCTAGGGTACAAACTTCAGCATTAAAACTCGACAAACTTCGAATGGAGACAAGGTTTGTCCATTTTGGTCCAAACATGACGAACTTCGCTCTGGGGAACGAACATGTTTTTCTCACTCTCCAAGCCTCGAATGGAGACAAGTATGGTCCATTTTGGTTCGAAGATGACCAACAACGCTCTAGGGTACGAATTTCAGCATTAAAACTTGCCAAACTTCTAATGGAGACAAGGTTTGTCCATTTTGGTCCAAACATGACGTACTTCGCTCTAGGGAACGAACATGTTTTTCTCACTCTCCAAGCCTCGAATGGTGACAAGTTTGGCCCATTTTGGTCCGAAGATGACCAACAACGCTCTAGGGTACGAATTTCAGCATTAAAACTCGCCAAACTTCGAATGGAGACAAGGTTTGTCCATTTTGGTCCAAACATGACGAACTTTGCTCTGGGGAACGAACTTGTTGTTTCTCACTCTCCAAGCCTCGAATGGAGACAAGTTTGGTACATTTTGGTCAGAAGATGACCAACAACTCTCTAGGGTACAAACTTCAGCATTAAAAGTCGCCAAACTTCGAATGGAGACATGGTTTGTCCATTTTGGTCCAAACATGACGAACTTCGCTCTAGGGAACGAACATGTTGTTTCTCACTCTCCAAGCCTCGAATGGAGACAAGTTTGGTCCATTTTGGTTCGAAGATGACCAACAACGCTCTAGGGTGCGAACTTCAGCATTAAAACTCGCCAAACTTCGAATGGAGACAAGGTTTGTCCATTTTGGTCCAAACATGACGAACTTCGCTCTAGGGAACGAACTTGTTGTTTCTCACTCTCCAAGCCTCGAATGGAGACAAGTTTGGTCCATTTTGGTCCGAAGATGACCAACAACGCTCTAGGGTACAAACTTCAGCATTAAAACTTGCCAAACTTCGAATGGAGACAAGGTTTGTCCATTTTGGTCCAAACATGACGAACTTCGCTCTAGGGAACGAACATGTTGTTTCTCACTCTCCAAGCCTCGAATGGAGACAAGTATGGTCCATTTTGGTTCGAAGATGACCAACAACGCTCTAGGGTACGAATTTCAGCATTAAAACTCGCCAAACTTCGAATGGAGACAAGGTTTGTCCATTTTGGTCCAAACATGACGAACTTCGCTCTAGGGAACGAACTTGTTGTTTCTCACTCTCCAAGCCTCGAATGGAGACAAGTTTATTCCATTTTGGTCAGAAGATGACCAACAACTCTCTAGGGTTCAAACTTCAGCATTAAAAGTCGACAAACTTCGAATGGAGACAAGGTTTGTCCTATTTGGTCCAAACATGACGAACTTCGCTCTTGGGAACGAACATGTTGTTTCTCACTCTCCAAGCCTCGAATGGAGACAAGTTTGGTCCATTTTGGTTCGAAGATGACCAACAATGCTCTAGGGTACGAACTTCGGCATTAAAACTCGCCAAACTTCGAATGGAGACAAGGTTTGTCCATTTTGGTCCAAACATGACGAACTTCGCTCTAGGGAACGAACTTGTTGTTTCTCACTCTCCAAGCCTCGAATGGATACATGTTTGGTCCATTTTGGTCCGAAGATGACCAACAACGCTCTAGGGTACCAACTTCAGTATTAAAACTCGCGAAACTTCGAATGGAGACAAGGTTTGTCCATTTTGGTCCAAACATGACGAACTTCGCTCTAGGGAACGAACATGTTGTTTCTCACTCTCCAAGCCTCGAATGGAGACAAGTTTGGTCCATTTTGGTTCGAAGATGACCAACAACGATCTAGGGTATGAACTTCAGCATTAAAACTCGCCAAACTTCGAATGGAGACAAGGTTTGTCCATTTTGGTCCAAATATGACGAACTTCGCTCCAGGGAACGAACTTGTTGATAAGCGCCCAAGATGCTGGATTTACAAAGCTAGAGGTCCTTCTAGGATCTTTGCAAACATTCGCGAATAAGGCTAACTTATCGATTGATTCCAACCAAGAGTTTGGTTAGAGATGAATCACTCTAAGATCAAACTTAGAATCTATGATGGTCACTCTTAGATCCCAAGACAACTCACTCCAGAATTAGCTTGATCAAGACTAATCCAATGAATTGGTTTAACATCAAACCTAAAGCAAGATTTGAAAGAAAATAACACCAAATGGGTTTCAAGAAAACACAAGTTTTGATATTCAATGTTGTTTCTTCTCACTTGCAATACAAATTCCTTTTATGGACAAGGAATTCTATACAAATCAACACTTCCTCAACTACTTCATTAAATGAGCTTCCCAACCACCTCATTTAATGAACTTCCCAACTACCAACTACCTTATTAATTAACTTCCCAACTACCAACTACCTCATTAATTAATATATGTCTAAACTTTAAACTTAAAATTACAATGTCAAAGTTCATGAAACTTAAAATTACAAGGAATTCTATTCAAATAGGTTTCCATACTTAAGTGAACTCCATGGTCAACTTTAATCTTGACTTGTTGAACTAACATTATAAAGAAATTTGTGCTCAAAAATCTTTGTCTCTTCTTGTGCACTAGCTAGCTTTTGTAGATGTAATGTGAAAGCCTCTTGAATCTTCTTTGCCTTGCTCCTTGTTATTGCTCCTTCAGGTACATGCAATGGATTAGAGGTTGGATTCACATCATCCCCCCTTTCTTTAAAAGGATTTGTCCTCAAATCAAGGTCTTCATTTCCTACATCAAAAGGAGTCAAATCAGCCACATTAAAAGTAGAACTTACATTATACTCACCTCGGAGATCTAGTTTGTATGCGTTGTCATTAATTCGCTCTACTACTTTAAATGGACCATCTCCCCTAGGTTGAAGTTTGGACTTCCTTTGATCTGGAAATCTTTCCTTTCGTAGATGAACCCAAACCCAATCACCCGGTTTAAGTATCAATTTCTAACCCTTGGTTCTTTTGAGTCACTAGCTTTTCATTCTTCTTTTCAATCCTTTCCTTGATTTCTTTGTGCAAAGTTTTGATGTATTCGGCCTTAGAAATAGCTGCATCACTAGTAAACATATTAGGTGGCAAAGGTAATAAATCTAGAGGAGTTAAAGGATTAAATCCATACACAACCTCAAATGGTGAACGATGAGTGGTGCTATGTATCGCTCTATTGTATGCAAACTCCACAAAAGGTAGTGTCTCTTCCCACGACTTAAGATTTTTAGAAATTAGCGATCTAAGCAAGGCCCCCAATGTTCTATTAACCACCTCGGTTTGACCATCGGTTTGGGGATGACAAGTTGTAGAAAACAAAAGCTTAGATCCCAATTTTCCCCACAAAACTTTCCAAAAATGACTTAAAAATTTGACATCTCTATCACTTACAATGGTTTTTGGAATGCCATGCAATCTCACTACTTCCCTAAAGAATAGATTAGCTATGTTAGTGGCATCATCTGTTTTATTACATGGAATGAAATGTGCCATTTTACTAAACCTATCAACCACCACAAAAATGCTATCATGATGTCTCCTAGTATTTGGTAATCCTAGAACAAAATCCATGCTAATGTCAACCCATGGTTCACTAGGAACATCTAAAGGTGTGTAAAGACCATGTGGTTGTGTTTTAGACTTGGCCTCCTTACATTTGAAACATTGCTTGCACACTTTGTTCACATCCTTCCTCATTTTGGTCCAAACATGACGAACTTCGCTCTAGGGAACGAACATGTTGTTTCTCACTCTCCAAGCCGCGAATGGAGACAAGTTTGGTCCATTTTGGTTCGAAGATGACCAACAATGCTCTAGGGTACGAACTTCAGCATTAAAACTCGCCAAACTTCGAATGGAGACAAGGTTTGTCCATTTTGGTCCAAACATGACGAACTTCGCTCTAGGGAACGAACATGTTGTTTCTCACTCTCCAAGCCTCGAATGGAGACAAGTTTGGTCCATTTTGATTCGAAGATGACCAACAATGCTCTAGGGTACGAACTTCAGCATTAAAACTCGACAAACTTCGAATGGAGACAAGGTTTGTCCATTTTGGTCCAAACATGACGAACTTCGCTCTAGGGAACGAACTTGTTGTTTCTCACTCTCCAAGCCTCGAATGGAGACAAGTTTGGTCCATTTTGGTCAGAAGATGACCAACAACTCTCTAGGGTACAAACTTCAGCATAAAAGTCCACGAACTTCGAATGGAGACAAGGTTTGTCCATTTTGGTCCAAACATGACGAACTTCGCTCTAGGGAACGAACATGTTGTTTCTCACTCTCCAAGCCTCGAATGGAGACAAGTTTGGTCCATTTTGGTTCGAAGATGACCAACAACGCTCTAGGGTACGAACTTCAGCATTAAAACTTGCCAAACTTTGAATGGAGACAAGGTTTGTCCATTTTGGTCCAAACATGACAAACTTCGCTCTAGGGAACGAACTTGTTGTTTCTCACTCTCCAAGCATCGAATGGAGACAAGTTTGGTCCATTTTGGTCCGAAGATGACCAACAACGCTCTAGGGTACCAACTTCAGCATTAAAACTCGCCAAACTTCGAATGGAGACAAGGTTTGTACATTTTGGTCCAAACATGACGAACTTCGCTCTAGGGAACGAACATGTTGTTTCTCACTGTCCAAGCCTCGAATGGAGACAAGTTTGGTCCATTTTGGTTCGAAGATGACCAACAACGATCTAGGGTATGAACTTCAGCATTAAAACTCGCCAAACTTCGAATGGAGACAAGGTTTGTCCATTTTGGTCCAAACATGACGAACTTCGCTCTAGGGAACGAACATGTTGTTTCTCACTCTCCAAGCCTCGAATGGAGACAAGTTTGGTCCATTTTGGTTCGAAGATGACCAACAACGATCTAGGGTATGAACTTCAGCATTAAAACTCGCCAAACTTCGAATGGAGACAAGGTTTGTCCATTTTGGTCCAAACATGACGAACTTCGCTCTAGGGAACGAACATGTTGTTTCTCACTCTCCAAGCCTCGAATGGAGACAAGTTTGGTCCATTTTGATTCGAAGATGACCAACAATGCTCTAGGGTACGAACTTCAGCATTAAAACTCGCCAAACTTCGAATGGAGACAAGGTTTGTCCATTTTGGTCCAAACATGACGAACTTCGCTCTAGGGAACGAACATGTTGTTTCTCACTCTCCAAGCCTCGAATGGAGACAAGTTTGGTCCATTTTGGTTCAAAGATGACCAACAACGATCTAGGGTATGAACTTCAGAATTAAAACTCGCCAAACTTCGAATGGAGACAAGGTTTGTCCATTTTGGTCAAAACATGACGAACTTCGCTCTACGGAACGAACATGTTGTTTCTCACTCTCCAAGCCTCGAATGGAGACAAGTTTGGTCCATTTCGGTTGGAAGATGACCAACAACGATCTAGGGTATGAACTTCAGCATTAAAACTCGCCAAACTTCGAATGGAGACAAGGTTTGTCCATTTTGGTCCAAACATGTCGAACTTCGCTCTAGGGAACGAACTTGTTGTTTCTCACTCTCCAAGCCTCGAATGGAGACAAGTTTGGTCCATTTTGATTCGAAGATGACCAACAATGCTCTAGGGTACGAACTTCAGCATTAAAACTCGACAAACTTCGAATGGAGACAAGGTTTGTCCATTTTGGTCCAAACATGACGAACTTCGCTCTAGGGAACGAACTTGTTGTTTCTCACTCTCCAAGCCTCGAATGGAGACAAGATTGGTCCATTTTGGTCAGAAGATGACCAACAACTCTCTAGGGTACAAACTTCAGCATTAAAACTCGCGAAACTTCGAATGGAGACAAGGTTTGTCCATTTTGGTCCAAACATGACGAACTTCGCTCTAGGGAA
This sequence comes from Trichosanthes truncata, assembly GCA_033996785.1. Classification (NCBI taxonomy): domain Eukaryota; kingdom Viridiplantae; phylum Streptophyta; class Magnoliopsida; order Cucurbitales; family Cucurbitaceae; genus Trichosanthes; species Trichosanthes truncata. Next base: position 25,834,035 of record JAWPNB010000007.1, on the reverse strand, counting down.
CGAACATGTTGTTTCTCACTCTCCAAGCCTCGAATGGAGACAAGTTTGATCCATTTTGGTTCGAAGATAACCAACAACAATCGAGGGTATGAACTTCAGCATTAAAACTCGCCAAACTTCGAATGGAGACAAGGTTTGTCCATTTTGGTCCAAACATGACGAACTTCGCTCCAGGGAACGAACTTGTTGTTTCTCACTCTCCAAGCCTCGAATGGAGACAGGTTTGGTCCATTTTGGTCCGAAGATGACCAACAACGCTCTAGGTTACAAACTTCAGCATTAAAACTCGCCAAACTTCAAATGGAGACAAGGTTTTGTCCATTTTGGTCCAAAGATGACGAACTACGCTCTAGGGAACGAATTTGTTGTTTCTCACTCTCCAAGCCTCGAATGGAGACAAGTTTGGTCCATTTTGGTCCGAAGATGACCAACAATGCTCTAGGGTACAAACTTCAGCATTAAAACTCGCGAAACTTCGAATGGAGACAAGGTTTTTCCATTTTGGTCCAAACATGACGAACTTCGCTCTAGGGAACGAACATGTTGTTTCTCACTCTCCAAGCCACGAATGGAGACAAGTTTGGTCCATTTTGGTTCGAAGATGATCAACAACGCTCTAGGGTACGAACTTCAGCATTAAAACTCGACAAACTTCGAATGGAGACAAGGTTTGTCCATTTTGGTCCAAACATGACGAACTTCGCTCTAGGGAACGAACATGTTGTTTCTCACTCTCCAAGCCTCGAATGGAGACAAGTTTGGTCCATTTTGATTCGAAGATGACCAACAATGCTCTAGGGTACGAACTTCAGCATTAAAACTCGACAAACTTCGAATGGAGACAAGGTTTGTCCATTTTGGTCCAAACATGACGAACTTCGCTCTAGGGAACGAACTTGTTGTTTCTCACTCTCCAAGCCTCGAATGGAGACAAGATTGGTCCATTTTGGTCAGAAGATGACCAACAACTCTCTAGGGTACAAACTTCAGCATTAAAACTCGTGAAACTTCGAATGGAGACAAGGTTTGTCCATTTTGGTCCAAACATGACGAACTTCGCTCTAGGGAACGAACATGTTGTTTCTCACTCTCCAAGCCTCGAATGGAGACAAGTTTGATCCATTTTGGTTCGAAGATAACCAACAACAATCGAGGGTATGAACTTCAGCATTAAAACTCGCCAAACTTCGAATGGAGACAAGGTTTGTCCATTTTGGTCCAAACATGACGAACTTCGCTCCAGGGAACGAACTTGTTGTTTCTCACTCTCCAAGCCTCGAATGGAGACAGGTTTGGTCCATTTTGGTCCGAAGATGACCAACAACGCTCTAGGTTACAAACTTCAGCATTAAAACTCGCCAAACTTCAAATGGAGACAAGGTTTTGTCCATTTTGGTCCAAAGATGACGAACTACGCTCTAGGGAACGAATTTGTTGTTTCTCACTCTCCAAGCCTCGAATGGAGACAAGTTTGGTCCATTTTGGTCCGAAGATGACCAACAATGCTCTAGGGTACAAACTTCAGCATTAAAACTCGCGAAACTTCGAATGGAGACAAGGTTTTTCCATTTTGGTCCAAACATGACGAACTTCGCTCTAGGGAACGAACATGTTGTTTCTCACTCTCCAAGCCACGAATGGAGACAAGTTTGGTCCATTTTGGTTCGAAGATGATCAACAACGCTCTAGGGTACGAACTTCAGCATTAAAACTCGACAAACTTCGAATGGAGACAAGGTTTGTCCATTTTGGTCCAAACATGACGAACTTCGCTCTAGGGAACGAACATGTTGTTTCTCACTCTCCAAGCCTCGAATGGAGACAAGTTTGGTCCATTTTGATTCGAAGATGACCAACAATGCTCTAGGGTACGAACTTCAGCATTAAAACTCGCCAAACTTCGAATGGAGACAAGGTTTGTCCATTTTGGTCCAAACATGACGATTTCGCTCTAGGGAACGAACATGTTGTTTCTCACTCTCCAAGCCTCGAATGGAGACAAGTTTGGTCCATTTTGGTTCGAAGATGACCAACAACGATCTAGGGTATGAACTTCAGCATTAAAACTCGCCAAACTTCGAATGGAGACAAGGTTTGTCCATTTTGGTCCAAACATGTCGAACTTCGCTCTAGGGAACGAACTTGTTGTTTCTCACTCTCCAAGCCTCGAATGGAGACAAGTTTGGTCCATTTTGGTCAGAAGATGACCAACAACTCTCTAGGGTACAAACTTCAGCATTAAAACTCGCCAAACTTCGAATGGAGACAAGGTTTGTCCATTTTGGTCCAAACATGACGAACTTCGCTCTAGGGAACGAACATGTTGTTTCTCACTCTCCAAGCCTCGAATGGAGACAAGTTTGGTCCATTTTGGTTCGAAGATGACCAACAACGATCTAGGGTATGAACTTCAGCATTAAAACTCGCCAAACTTCGAATGGAGACAAGGTTTGTCCATTTTGGTCCAAACATGTCGAACTTCGCTCTAGGGAACGAACTTGTTGTTTCTCACTCTCCAAGCCTCGAATGGAGACAAGTTTGGTCCATTTTGATTCGAAGATGACCAACAATGCTCTAGGGTACGAACTTCAGCATTAAAACTCGACAAACTTCGAATGGAGACAAGGTTTGTCCATTTTGGTCCAAACATGACGAACTTCGCTCTAGGGAACGAACTTGTTGTTTCTCACTCTCCAAGCCTCGAATGGAGACAAGTTTGGTCCATTTTGGTCAGAAGATGACCAACAACTCTCTAGGGTACAAACTTCAGCATTAAAAGTCCACGAACTTCGAATGGAGACAAGGTTTGTCCATTTTGGTCCAAACATGACGAACTGCGCTCTAGGGAACGAACATGTTGTTTCTCACTCTCCAAGCCTCGAATGGAGACAAGTTTGGTCCATTTTGGTTCGAAGATGACCAACAACGCTCTAGGGTACGAACTTCAGCATTAAAACTTGCCAAACTTCGAATGGAGACAAGGTTTGTCCATTCTGGTCCAAACATGACGAACTGCGCTCTAGGGAACGAACTTGTTGTTTCTCACTCTCCAAGCATCGAATGGAGACAAGTTTTGTCCATTTTGGTCCGAAGATGACCAACAACGCTCTAGGGTACCAACTTCAGTATTAAAACTCGCCAAACTTCGAATGGAGACAAGGTTTGTCCATTTTGGTCCAAACATGACGAACTTCGCTCTAGGGAACGAACATGTTGTTTCTCACTGTCCAACCCTCCAATGGAGACAAGTTTGGTCCATTTTGGTTCGAAGATGACCAACAACGATCTAGGGTATGAACTTCAGCATTAAAAATCGCCAAACTTCGAATGGAGACAAGGTTTGTCCATTTTGGTCCAAACATGACGAACTTCGCTCTAGGGAACGAACATGTTGTTTCTCACTCTCCAAGCCTCGAATGGAGACAAGTTTGGTCCATTTTGGTTCGAAGATGACCAACAACGATCTAGGGTATGAACTTCAGCATTAAAACTCGCCAAACTTCGAATGGAGACAAGGTTTGTCCATTTTGGTCCAAACATGTCGAACTTCGCTCTAGGGAACGAACTTGTTGTTTCTCACTCTCCAAGCCTCGAATGGAGACAAGTTTGGTCCATTTTGGTCAGAAGATGACCAACAACTCTCTAGGGTACAAACTTCAGCATTAAAACTCGCCAAACTTCGAATGGAGACAAGGTTTGTCCATTTTGGTCCAAACATGACGAACTTCGCTCTAGGGAACGAACATGTTGTTTCTCACTCTCCAAGCCTCGAATGGAGACAAGTTTGGTCCATTTTGGTTCGAAGAGGACCAACAACGATCTAGGGTACGAACTTCAGCATTAAAACTCGCCAAACTTCGAATGGAGACAAGGTTTGTCCATTTTGGTCCAAACATGTCGAACTTCGCTCTAGGGAACGAACTTGTTGTTTCTCACTCTCCAAGCCTCGAATGGAGACAAGTTTGGTCCATTTTGATTCGAAGATGACCAACAATGCTCTAGGGTACGAACTTCAGCATTAAAACTCGACAAACTTCGAATGGAGACAAGGTTTGTCCATTTTGGTCCAAACATGACGAACTTCGCTCTAGGGAACGAACTTGTTGTTTCTCACTCTCCAAGCCTCGAATGGAGACAAGTTTGGTCCATTTTGGTCAGAAGATGACCAACAACTCTCTAGGGTACAAACTTCAGCATTAAAAGTCCACGAACTTCGAATGGAGACAAGGTTTGTCCATTTTGGTCCAAACATGACGAACTGCGCTCTAGGGAACGAACATGTTGTTTCTCACTCTCCAAGCCTCGAATGGAGACAAGTTTGGTCCATTTTGGTTCGAAGATGACCAACAACGCTCTAGGGTACGAACTTCAGCATTAAAACTTGCCAAACTTCGAATGGAGACAAGGTTTGTCCATTCTGGTCCAAACATGACGAACTGCGCTCTAGGGAACGAACTTGTTGTTTCTCACTCTCCAAGCATCGAATGGAGACAAGTTTTGTCCATTTTGGTCCGAAGATGACCAACAACGCTCTAGGGTACCAACTTCAGTATTAAAACTCGCCAAACTTCGAATGGAGACAAGGTTTGTCCATTTTGGTCCAAACATGACGAACTTCGCTCTAGGGAACGAACATGTTGTTTCTCACTGTCCAACCCTCCAATGGAGACAAGTTTGGTCCATTTTGGTTCGAAGATGACCAACAACGATCTAGGGTATGAACTTCAGCATTAAAAATCGCCAAACTTCGAATGGAGACAAGGTTTGTCCATTTTGGTCCAAACATGACGAACTTCGCTCTAGGGAACGAACATGTTGTTTCTCACTCTCCAAGCCTCGAATGGAGACAAGTTTGGTCCATTTTGGTTCGAAGATGACCAACAACGATCTAGGGTATCAACTTCAGCATTGAAACTCGCCAAACTTCGAATGGAGACAAGGTTTGTCCATTTTGGTCCAAACATGACGAACTTCGCTCTAGGGAACGAACATGTTGTTTCTCACTCTCCAAGCCTCGAATGGAGACAAGTTTGGTCCATTTTTGTTCGAAGATGACCAACAACGATCTAGGGTATGAACTTCAGCATTAAAACTCGCCAAACTTCGAATGGAGACAAGGTTTGTCCATTTTGGTCCAAACATGTCGAACTTCGCTCTAGGGAACGAACTTGTTGTTTCTCACTCTCCAAGCCTCGAATGGAGACAAGTTTGGTCCATTTTGATTCGAAGATGACCAACAATGCTCTAGGGTACGAACTTCAGCATTAAAACTCGACAAACTTCGAATGGAGACAAGGTTTGTCCATTTTGGTCCAAACATGACGAACTTCACTCTAGGGAACGAACTTGTTGTTTCTCACTGTCCAAGCCTCGAATGGAGACAAGTTTGGTCCATTTTGGTCAGAAGATGACCAACAACTCTCTAGGGTACAAACTTCAGCATTAAAAGTCGACGAACTTCGAATGGAGACAAGGTTTGTCCATTTTGGTCCAAACATGACGAACTTCGCTCTAGGGAACGAACATGTTGTTTCTCACTCTCCAAGCCTCGAATGGAGACAAGTTTGGTCCATTTTGGTTCGAAGATGACCAACAACGCTCTAGGGTACGAACTTCAGCATTAAAACTTGCCAAACTTCGAATGGAGACAAGGTTTGTCCATTTTGGTCCAAACATGACGAACTGCGCTCTAGGGAACGAACTTGTTGTTACTCACTCTCCAAGCATCGAATGGAGACAAGTTTGGTCCATTTTGGTCCGAAGATGACCAACAACGATCTAGGGTACCAACTTCAGCATTAAAACTCGCCAAACTTCGAATGGAGACAAGGTTTGTCCATTTTGGTCCAAACATGACGAACTTCGCTCTAGGGAACGAACATGTTGTTTCTCACTGTCCAAGCCTCGAATGGAGACAAGTTTGGTCCATTTTGGTTCGAAGATGACCAACAACGATCTAGGGTATGAACTTCAGCATTAAAACTCGCCAAACTTCGAATGGAGACAAGGTTTGTCCATTTTGGTCCAAACATGACGAACTTCGCTCTAGGGAACGAACATGTTGTTTCTCACTCTCCAAGCCTCGAATGGAGACAAGTTTGGTCCATTTTGGTTCGAAGATGACCAACAACGATCTAGGGTATGAACTTCAGCATTAAAACTCGCCAAACTTCGAATGGAGACAAGGTTTGTCCATTTTGGTCCAAACATGTCGAACTTCGCTCTAGGGAACGAACTTGTTGTTTCTCACTCTCCAAGCCTCGAATGGAGACAAGTTTGGTCCATTTTGTTCAGAAGATGACCAAAAACTCTCTAGGGTACAAACTTCAGCATTAAAACTCGCGAAACTTCGAATGGAGACAAGGTTTGTCCATTTTGGCCCAAACATGACGAACTTCGCTCTAGGGAACGAACATGTTGTTTCTCACTCTCCAAGCCTCGAATGGAGACAAGTTTGATCCATTTTGGTTCGAAGATAACCAACAACGATCGAGGGTATGAACTTCAGCATTAAAACTCGCCAAACTTCGAATGGAGACAAGGTTTGTCCATTTTGGTCCAAACATGACGAACTTCGCTCTAGGGAACGAACATGTTGTTTCTCACTGTCCAAGCCTCGAATGGAGACAAGTTTGGTCCATTTTGGTTCGAAGATGACCAACAACGATCTAGGGTATGAACTTCAGCATTAAAACTCGCCAAACTTCGAATGGAGACAAGGTTTGTCCATTTTGGTCCAAACATGACGAACTTCGCTCTAGGGAACGAACATGTTGTTTCTCACTCTCCAAGCCTCGAATGGAGACAAGTTTGGTCCATTTTGGTTCGAAGATGACCAACAACGATCTAGGGTATGAACTTCAGCATTAAAACTCGCCAAACTTCGAATGGAGACAAGGTTTGTCCATTTTGGTCCAAACATGTCGAACTTCGCTCTAGGGAACGAACTTGTTGTTTCTCACTCTCCAAGCCTCGAATGGAGACAAGTTTGGTCCATTTTGTTCAGAAGATGACCAAAAACTCTCTAGGGTACAAACTTCAGCATTAAAACTCGCGAAACTTCGAATGGAGACAAGGTTTGTCCATTTTGGCCCAAACATGACGAACTTCGCTCTAGGGAACGAACATGTTGTTTCTCACTCTCCAAGCCTCGAATGGAGACAAGTTTGATCCATTTTGGTTCGAAGATAACCAACAACGATCGAGGGTATGAACTTCAGCATTAAAACTCGCCAAACTTCGAATGGAGACAAGGTTTGTCCATTTTGGTCCAAACATGACGAACTTCGCTCCAGGGAACGAACTTGTTGTTTCTCACTCTCCAAGCCTCGAATGGAGACAAGTTTGGTCCATTTTGGTCCGAAGATGACCAACAACGCTCTAGGTTACAAACTTCAGCATTAAAACTCGCCAAACTTCAAATGGAGACAAGGTTTTGTCCATTTTGGTCCAAAGATGACGAACTACGCTCTAGGGAACGAATTTGTTGTTTCTCACTCTCCAAGCCTCGAATGGAGACAAGTTTGGTCCATTTTGGTCCGAAGATGACCAACAATGCTCTAGGGTACAAACTTCAGCATTAAAACTCGCGAAACTTCGAATGGAGACAAGGTTTGTCCATTTTGGTCCAAACATGACGAACTTCGCTCTAGGGAACGAACATGTTGTTTCTCACTCTCCAAGCCACGAATGGAGACAAGTTTGGTCCATTTTGGTTCGAAGATGACCAACAACGCTCTAGGGTACGAACTTCAGCATTAAAACTCGACAAACTTCGAATGGAGACAAGGTTTGTCCATTTTGGTCCAAACATGACGAACTTCGCTCTAGGGAACGAACATGTTGTTTCTCACTCTCCAAGCCTCGAATGGAGACAAGTTTGGTCCATTTTGATTCGAAGATGACCAACAATGCTCTAGGGTACGAACTTCAGCATTAAAACTCGCCAAACTTCGAATGGAGACAAGGTTTGTCCATTTTGGTCCAAACATGACGAACTTCGCTCTAGGGAACGAACATGTTGTTTCTCACTCTCCAAGCCTCGAATGGAGACAAGTTTGGTCCATTTTGGTTCGAAGATGACCAACAACGATCTAGGGTATGAACTTCAGCATTAAAACTCGCCAAACTTCGAATGGAGACAAGGTTTGTCCATTTTGGTCCAAACATGTCGAACTTCGCTCTAGGGAACGAACTTGTTGTTTCTCACTCTCCAAGCCTCGAATGGAGACAAGTTTGGTCCATTTTGGTCAGAAGATGACCCACAACTCTCTAGGGTACAAACTTCAGCATTAAAACTCGCCAAACTTCGAATGGAGACAAGGTTTGTCCATTTTGGTCCAAACATGACGAACTTCGCTCTAGGGAACGAACATGTTGTTTCTCACTCTCCAAGCCTCGAATGGAGACAAGTTTGGTCCATTTTGGTTCGAAGATGACCAACAACGATCTAGGGTATGAACTTCAACATTAAAACTCGCCAAACTTCGAATGGAGACAAGGTTTGTCCATTTTGGTCCAAAGATGTCGAACTTCGCTCTAGGGAACGAACTTGTTGTTTCTCACTCTCCAAGCCTCGAATGGAGACAAGTTTGGTCCATTTTGATTCGAAGATGACCAACAATGCTCTAGGGTACGAACTTCAGCATTAAAACTCGACAAACTTCGAATGGAGACAAGGTTTGTCCATTTTGGTCCAAACATGACGAACTTCGCTCTAGGGAACGAACTTGTTGTTTCTCACTCTCCAAGCCTCGAATGGAGACAAGTTTGGTCCATTTTGGTCAGAAGATGACCAACAACTCTCTAGGGTACAAACTTCAGCATTAAAAGTCCACGAACTTCGAATGGAGACAAGGTTTGTCCATTTTGGTCCAAACATGACGAACTTCGCTCTAGGGAACGAACATGTTGTTTCTCACTCTCCAAGCCTCGAATGGAGACAAGTTTGGTCCATTTTGGTTCGAAGATGACCAACAACGCTCTAGGGTACGAACTTCAGCATTAAAACTTGCCAAACTTCGAATGGAGACAAGGTTTGTCCATTCTGGTCCAAACATGACGAACTGCGCTCTAGGGAACGAACTTGTTGTTTCTCACTCTCCAAGCATCGAATGGAGACAAGTTTTGTCCATTTTGGTCCGAAGATGACCAACAACGCTCTAGGGTACCAACTTCAGTATTAAAACTCGCCAAACTTCGAATGGAGACAAGGTTTGTCCATTTTGGTCCAAACATGACGAACTTCGCTCTAGGGAACGAACATGTTGTTTCTCACTGTCCAACCCTCCAATGGAGACAAGTTTGGTCCATTTTGGTTCGAAGATGACCAACAACGATCTAGGGTATGAACTTCAGCATTAAAAATCGCCAAACTTCGAATGGAGACAAGGTTTGTCCATTTTGGTCCAAACATGACGAACTTCGCTCTAGGGAACGAACATGTTGTTTCTCACTCTCCAAGCCTCGAATGGAGACAAGTTTGGTCCATTTTGGTTCGAAGATGACCAACAACGATCTAGGGTATGAACTTCAGCATTAAAACTCGCCAAACTTCGAATGGAGACAAGGTTTGTCCATTTTGGTCCAAACATGTCGAACTTCGCTCTAGGGAACGAACTTGTTGTTTCTCACTCTCCAAGCCTCGAATGGAGACAAGTTTGGTCCATTTTGGTCAGAAGATGACCAACAACTCTCTAGGGTACAAACTTCAGCATTAAAACTCGCCAAACTTCGAATGGAGACAGGGTTTGTCCATTTTGGTCCAAACATGACGAACTTCGCTCTAGGGAACGAACATGTTGTTTCTCACTCTCCAAGCCTCGAATGGAGACAAGTTTGGTCCATTTTGGTTCGAAGATGACCAACAACGATCTAGGGTATGAACTTCAGCATTAAAACTCGCCAAACTTCGAATGGAGACAAGGTTTGTCCATTTTGGTCCAAACATGTCGAACTTCGCTCTAGGGAACGAACATGTTGTTTCTCACTCTCCAAGCCTCGAATGGAGACAAGTTTGGTCCATTTTGGTTCGAAGATGACCAACAACGATCTAGGGTATGAACTTCAGCATTAAAACTCGCCAAACTTCGAATGGAGACAAGGTTTGTCCATTTTGGTCCAAACATGACGAACTTCGCTCTAGGGAACGAACTTGTTGTTTCTCACTCTCCAAGCCTCGAATGGAGACAAGTTTGGTCCATTTTGGTTCGAAGATGACCAACAACGATCTAGGGTATGAACTTCAGCATTAAAACTCGCCAAACTTCGAATGGAGACAAGGTTTGTCCATTTTGGTCCAAACATGACGAACTTCGCTCTAGGGAACGAACATGTTGTTTCTCACTCTCCAAGCCTCGAATGGAGACAAGTTTGGTCCATTTTGGTTCGAAGATGACCAACAACGATCTAGGGTATGAACTTCAGCATTAAAACTCGCCAAACTTCGAATGGAGACAAGGTTTGTCCATTTTGGTCCAAACATGTCGAACTTCGCTCTAGGGAACGAACTTGTTGTTTCTCACTCTCCAAGCCTCGAATGGAGACAAGTTTGGTCCATTTTGTTCAGAAGATGACCAAAAACTCTCTAGGGTACAAACTTCAGCATTAAAACTCGCGAAACTTCGAATGGAGACAAGGTTTGTCCATTTTGGCCCAAACATGACGAACTTCGCTCTAGGGAACGAACATGTTGTTTCTCACTCTCCAAGCCTCGAATGGAGACAAGTTTGATCCATTTTGGTTCGAAGATAACCAACAACGATCGAGGGTATGAACTTCAGCATTAAAACTCGCCAAACTTCGAATGGAGACAAGGTTTGTCCATTTTGGTCCAAACATGACGAACTTCGCTCCAGGGAACGAACTTGTTGTTTCTCACTCTCCAAGCCTCGAATGGAGACAAGTTTGGTCCATTTTGGTCCGAAGATGACCAACAACGCTCTAGGTTACAAACTTCAGCATTAAAACTCGCCAAACTTCAAATGGAGACAAGGTTTTGTCCATTTTGGTCCAAAGATGACGAACTACGCTCTAGGGAACGAATTTGTTGTTTCTCACTCTCCAAGCCTCGAATGGAGACAAGTTTGGTCCATTTTGGTCCGAAGATGACCAACAATGCTCTAGGGTACAAACTTCAGCATTAAAACTCGCGAAACTTCGAATGGAGACAAGGTTTGTCCATTTTGGTCCAAACATGACGAACTTCGCTCTAGGGAACGAACATGTTGTTTCTCACTCTCCAAGCCACGAATGGAGACAAGTTTGGTCCATTTTGGTTCAAAGATGACCAACAACGCTCTAGGGTACGAACTTCAGCATTAAAACTCGACAAACTTCGAATGGAGACAAGGTTTGTCCATTTTGGTCCAAACATGACGAACTTCGCTCTAGGGAACGAACATGTTGTTTCTCACTCTCCAAGCCTCGAATGGAGACAAGTTTGATCCATTTTGGTTCGAAGATAACCAACAACGATCGAGGGTATGAACTTCAGCATTAAAACTCGCCAAACTTCGAATGGAGACAAGGTTTGTCCATTTTGGTCCAAACATGACGAACTTCGCTCCAGGGAACGAACTTGTTGTTTCTCACTCTCCAAGCCTCGAATGGAGACAAGTTTGGTCCATTTTGGTCCGAAGATGACCAACAACGCTCTAGGTTACAAACTTCAGCATTAAAACTCGCCAAACTTCAAATGGAGACAAGGTTTTGTCCATTTTGGTCCAAAGATGACGAACTACGCTCTAGGGAACGAATTTGTTGTTTCTCACTCTCCAAGCCTCGAATGGAGACAAGTTTGGTCCATTTTGGTCCGAAGATGACCAACAATGCTCTAGGGTACAAACTTCAGCATTAAAACTCGCGAAACTTCGAATGGAGACAAGGTTTGTCCATTTTGGTCCAAACATGACGAACTTCGCTCTAGGGAACGAACATGTTGTTTCTCACTCTCCAAGCCACGAATGGAGACAAGTTTGGTCCATTTTGGTTCGAAGATGACCAACAACGCTCTAGGGTACGAACTTCAGCATTAAAACTCGACAAACTTCGAATGGAGACAAGGTTTGTCCATTTTGGTCCAAACATGACGAACTTCGCTCTAGGGAACGAACATGTTGTTTCTCACTCTCCAAGCCTCGAATGGAGACAAGTTTGGTCCATTTTGATTCGAAGATGACCAACAATGCTCTAGGGTACGAACTTCAGCATTAAAACTCGCCAAACTTCGAATGGAGACAAGGTTTGTCCATTTTGGTCCAAACATGACGAACTTCGCCCTAGGGAACGAACATGTTGTTTCTCACTCTCCAAGCCTCGAATGGAGACAAGTTTGGTCCATTTTGGTTCGAAGATGACCAACAACGATCTAGGGTATGAACTTCAGCATTAAAACTCGCCAAACTTCGAATGGAGACAAGGTTTGTCCATTTTGGTCCAAACATGTCGAACTTCGCTCTAGGGAACGAACTTGTTGTTTCTCACTCTCCAAGCCTCGAATGGAGACAAGTTTGGTCCATTTTGGTCAGAAGATGACCCACAACTCTCTAGGGTACAAACTTCAGCATTAAAACTCGCCAAACTTCGAATGGAGACAAGGTTTGTCCATTTTGGTCCAAACATGACGAACTTCGCTCTAGGGAACGAACATGTTGTTTCTCACTCTCCAAGCCTCGAATGGAGACAAGTTTGGTCCATTTTGGTTCGAAGATGACCAACAACGATCTAGGGTATGAACTTCAACATTAAAACTCGCCAAACTTCGAATGGAGACAAGGTTTGTCCATTTTGGTCCAAAGATGTCGAACTTCGCTCTAGGGAACGAACTTGTTGTTTCTCACTCTCCAAGCCTCGAATGGAGACAAGTTTGGTCCATTTTGATTCGAAGATGACCAACAATGCTCTAGGGTACGAACTTCAGCATTAAAACTCGACAAACTTCGAATGGAGACAAGGTTTGTCCATTTTGGTCCAAACATGACGAACTTCGCTCTAGGGAACGAACTTGTTGTTTCTCACTCTCCAAGCCTCGAATGGAGACAAGTTTGGTCCATTTTGGTCAGAAGATGACCAACAACTCTCTAGGGTACAAACTTCAGCATTAAAAGTCCACGAACTTCGAATGGAGACAAGGTTTGTCCATTTTGGTCCAAACATGACGAACTTCGCTCTAGGGAACGAACATGTTGTTTCTCACTCTCCAAGCCTCGAATGGAGACAAGTTTGGTCCATTTTGGTTCGAAGATGACCAACAACGCTCTAGGGTACGAACTTCAGCATTAAAACTTGCCAAACTTCGAATGGAGACAAGGTTTGTCCATTCTGGTCCAAACATGACGAACTGCGCTCTAGGGAACGAACTTGTTGTTTCTCACTCTCCAAGCATCGAATGGAGACAAGTTTTGTCCATTTTGGTCCGAAGATGACCAACAACGCTCTAGGGTACCAACTTCAGTATTAAAACTCGCCAAACTTCGAATGGAGACAAGGTTTGTCCATTTTGGTCCAAACATGACGAACTTCGCTCTAGGGAACGAACATGTTGTTTCTCACTGTCCAACCCTCCAATGGAGACAAGTTTGGTCCATTTTGGTTCGAAGATGACCAACAACGATCTAGGGTATGAACTTCAGCATTAAAAATCGCCAAACTTCGAATGGAGACAAGGTTTGTCCATTTTGGTCCAAACATGACGAACTTCGCTCTAGGGAACGAACATGTTGTTTCTCACTCTCCAAGCCTCGAATGGAGACAAGTTTGGTCCATTTTGGTTCGAAGATGACCAACAACGATCTAGGGTATGAACTTCAGCATTAAAACTCGCCAAACTTCGAATGGAGACAAGGTTTGTCCATTTTGGTCCAAACATGTCGAACTTCGCTCTAGGGAACGAACTTGTTGTTTCTCACTCTCCAAGCCTCGAATGGAGACAAGTTTGGTCCATTTTGGTCAGAAGATGACCAACAACTCTCTAGGGTACAAACTTCAGCATTAAAACTCGCCAAACTTCGAATGGAGACAGGGTTTGTCCATTTTGGTCCAAACATGACGAACTTCGCTCTAGGGAACGAACATGTTGTTTCTCACTCTCCAAGCCTCGAATGGAGACAAGTTTGGTCCATTTTGGTTCGAAGATGACCAACAACGATCTAGGGTATGAACTTCAGCATTAAAACTCGCCAAACTTCGAATGGAGACAAGGTTTGTCCATTTTGGTCCAAACATGTCGAACTTCGCTCTAGGGAACGAACATGTTGTTTCTCACTCTCCAAGCCTCGAATGGAGACAAGTTTGGTCCATTTTGGTTCGAAGATGACCAACAACGATCTAGGGTATGAACTTCAGCATTAAAACTCGCCAAACTTCGAATGGAGACAAGGTTTGTCCATTTTGGTCCAAACATGACGAACTTCGCTCTAGGGAACGAACTTGTTGTTTCTCACTCTCCAAGCCTCGAATGGAGACAAGTTTGGTCCATTTTGATTCGAAGATGACCAACAATGCTCTAGGGTACGAACTTCAGCATTAAAACTCGACAAACTTCGAATGGAGACAAGGTTTGTCCATTTTGGTCCAAACATGACGAACTTCGCTCTAGGGAACGAACTTGTTGTTTCTCACTCTCCAAGCCTCGAATGGAGACAAGTTTGGTCCATTTTGGTCAGAAGATGACCAACAACTCTCTAGGGTACAAACTTCAGCATTAAAAGTCCACGAACTTCGAATGGAGACAAGGTTTGTCCATTTTGGTCCAAACATGACGAACTGCGCTCTAGGGAACGAACATGTTGTTTCTCACTCTCCAAGCCTCGAATGGAGACAAGTTTGGTCCATTTTGGTTCGAAGATGACCAACAACGCTCTAGGGTACGAACTTCAGCATTAAAACTTGCCAAACTTCGAATGGAGACAAGGTTTGTCCATTCTGGTCCAAACATGACGAACTGCGCTCTAGGGAACGAACTTGTTGTTTCTCACTCTCCAAGCATCGAATGGAGACAAGTTTTGTCCATTTTGGTCCGAAGATGACCAACAACGCTCTAGGGTACCAACTTCAGTATTAAAACTCGCCAAACTTCGAATGGAGACAAGGTTTGTCCATTTTGGTCCAAACATGACGAACTTCGCTCTAGGGAACGAACATGTTGTTTCTCACTGTCCAACCCTCCAATGGAGACAAGTTTGGTCCATTTTGGTTCGAAGATGACCAACAACGATCTAGGGTATGAACTTCAGCATTAAAAATCGCCAAACTTCGAATGGAGACAAGGTTTGTCCATTTTGGTCCAAACATGACGAACTTCGCTCTAGGGAACGAACATGTTGTTTCTCACTCTCCAAGCCTCGAATGGAGACAAGTTTGGTCCATTTTGGTTCGAAGATGACCAACAACGATCTAGGGTATGAACTTCAGCATTAAAACTCGCCAAACTTCGAATGGAGACAAGGTTTGTCCATTTTGGTCCAAACATGACGAACTTCGCTCTAGGGAACGAACATGTTGTTTCTCACTCTCCAAGCCTCGAATGGAGACAAGTTTGGTCCATTTTGGTTCGAAGATGACCAACAACGATCTAGGGTATGAACTTCAGCATTAAAACTCGCCAAACTTCGAATGGAGACAAGGTTTGTCCATTTTGGTCCAAACATGTCGAACTTCGCTCTAGGGAACGAACTTGTTGTTTCTCACTCCCCAAGCCTCGAATGGAGACAAGTTTGGTCCATTTTGGTCAGAAGATGACCAACAACTCTCTAGGGTACAAACTTCAGCATTAAAACTCGCCGAACTTCGAATGGAGACAAGGTTTGTCCATTTTGGTCCAAACATGACGAACTTCGCTCTAGGGAACGAACATGTTGTTTCTCACTCTCCAAGCCTCGAATGGAGACAAGTTTGGTCCATTTTTGTTCGAAGATGACCAACAACGATCTAGGGTATGAACTTCAGCATTAAAACTCGCCAAACTTCGAATGGAGACAAGGTTTGTCCATTTTGGTCCAAACATGTCGAACTTCGCTCTAGGGAACGAACTTGTTGTTTCTCACTCTCCAAGCCTCGAATGGAGACAAGTTTGGTCCATTTTGATTCGAAGATGACCAACAATGCTCTAGGGTACGAACTTCAGCATTAAAACTCGACAAACTTCGAATGGAGACAAGGTTTGTCCATTTTGGTCCAAACATGACGAACTTCGCTCTAGGGAACGAACTTGTTGTTTCTCACTCTCCAAGCCTCGAATGGAGACAAGTTTGGTCCATTTTGGTCAGAAGATGACCAACAACTCTCTAGGGTACAAACTTCAGCATTAAAAGTCGACGAACTTCGAATGGAGACAAGGTTTGTCCATTTTGGTCCAAACATGACGAACTTCGCTCTAGGGAACGAACATGTTGTTTCTCACTCTCCAAGCCTCGAATGGAGACAAGTTTGGTCCATTTTGGTTCGAAGATGACCAACAACGCTCTAGGGTACGAACTTCAGCATTAAAACTTGCCAAACTTCGAATGGAGACAAGGTTTGTCCATTTTGGTCCAAACATGACGAACTGCGCTCTAGGGAACGAACTTGTTGTTTCTCACTCTCCAAGCATCGAATGGAGACAAGTTTGGTCCATTTTGGTCCGAAGATGACCAACAACGATCTAGGGTACCAACTTCAGCATTAAAGCTCGCCAAACTTCGAATGGAGACAAGGTTTGTCCATTTTGGTCCAAACATGACGAACTTCGCTCTAGGGAACGAACATGTTGTTTCTCACTGTCCAAGCCTCGAATGGAGACAAGTTTGGTCCATTTTGGTTCGAAGATGACCAACAACGATCTAGGGTATGTACTTCAGCATTAAAACTCGCCAAACTTCGAATGGAGACAAGGTTTGTCCATTTTGGTCCAAACATGACGAACTTCGCTCTAGGGAACGAACATGTTGTTTCTCACTCTCCAAGCCTCGAATGGAGACAAGTTTGGTCCATTTTGGTTCGAAGATGACCAACAACGATCTAGGGTATGAACTTCAGCATTAAAACTCGCCAAACTTCGAATGGAGACAAGGTTTGTCCATTTTGGTCCAAACATGTCGAACTTCGCTCTAGGGAACGAACTTGTTGTTTCTCACTCTCCAAGCCTCGAATGGAGACAAGTTTGGTCCATTTTGGTCAGAAGATGACCAACAACTCTCTAGGGTACAAACTTCAGCATTAAAACTCGCCAAACTTCGAATGGAGACAGGGTTTGTCCATTTTGGTCCAAACATGACGAACTTCGCTCTAGGGAACGAACATGTTGTTTCTCACTCTCCAAGCCTCGAATGGAGACAAGTTTGGTCCATTTTGGTTCGAAGATGACCAACAACGATCTAGGGTATGAACTTCAGCATTAAAACTCGCCAAACTTCGAATGGAGACAAGGTTTGTCCATTTTGGTCCAAACATGTCGAACTTCGCTCTAGGGAACGAACATGTTGTTTCTCACTCTCCAAGCCTCGAATGGAGACAAGTTTGGTCCATTTTGGTTCGAAGATGACCAACAACGATCTAGGGTATGAACTTCAGCATTAAAACTCGCCAAACTTCGAATGGAGACAAGGTTTGTCCATTTTGGTCCAAACATGTCGAACTTCGCTCTAGGGAACGAACTTGTTGTTTCTCACTCTCCAAGCCTCGAATGGAGACAAGTTTGGTCCATTTTGGTCAGAAGATGACCAACAACTCTCTAGGGTACAAACTTCAGCATTAAAACTCGCCGAACTTCGAATGGAGACAAGGTTTGTCCATTTTGGTCCAAACATGACGAACTTCGCTCTAGGGAACGAACATGTTGTTTCTCACTCTCCAAGCCTCGAATGGAGACAAGTTTGGTCCATTTTTGTTCGAAGATGACCAACAACGATCTAGGGTATGAACTTCAGCATTAAAACTCGCCAAACTTCGAATGGAGACAAGGTTTGTCCATTTTGGTCCAAACATGTCGAACTTCGCTCTAGGGAACGAACTTGTTGTTTCTCACTCTCCAAGCCTCGAATGGAGACAAGTTTGGTCCATTTTGATTCGAAGATGACCAACAATGCTCTAGGGTACGAACTTCAGCATTAAAACTCGACAAACTTCGAATGGAGACAAGGTTTGTCCATTTTGGTCCAAACATGACGAACTTCGCTCTAGGGAACGAACTTGTTGTTTCTCACTCTCCAAGCCTCGAATGGAGACAAGTTTGGTCCATTTTGGTCAGAAGATGACCAACAACTCTCTAGGGTACAAACTTCAGCATTAAAAGTCGACGAACTTCGAATGGAGACAAGGTTTGTCCATTTTGGTCCAAACATGACGAACTTCGCTCTAGGGAACGAACATGTTGTTTCTCACTCTCCAAGCCTCGAATGGAGACAAGTTTGGTCCATTTTGGTTCGAAGATGACCAACAACGCTCTAGGGTACGAACTTCAGCATTAAAACTTGCCAAACTTCGAATGGAGACAAGGTTTGTCCATTTTGGTCCAAACATGACGAACTGCGCTCTAGGGAACGAACTTGTTGTTTCTCACTCTCCAAGCATCGAATGGAGACAAGTTTGGTCCATTTTGGTCCGAAGATGACCAACAACGATCTAGGGTACCAACTTCAGCATTAAAACTCGCCAAACTTCGAATGGAGACAAGGTTTGTCCATTTTGGTCCAAACATGACGAACTTCGCTCTAGGGAACGAACATGTTGTTTCTCACTGTCCAAGCCTCGAATGGAGACAAGTTTGGTCCATTTTGGTTCGAAGATGACCAACAACGATCTAGGGTATGAACTTCAGCATTAAAACTCGCCAAACTTCGAATGGAGACAAGGTTTGTCCATTTTGGTCCAAACATGACGAACTTCGCTCTAGGGAACGAACATGTTGTTTCTCACTCTCCAAGCCTCGAATGGAGACAAGTTTGGTCCATTTTGGTTCGAAGATGACCAACAACGATCTAGGGTATGAACTTCAGCATTAAAACTCGCCAAACTTCGAATGGAGACAAGGTTTGTCCATTTTGGTCCAAACATGTCGAACTTCGCTCTAGGGAACGAACTTGTTGTTTCTCACTCTCCAAGCCTCGAATGGAGACAAGTTTGGTCCATTTTGGTCAGAAGATGACCAACAACTCTCTAGGGTACAAACTTCAGCATTAAAACTCGCCAAACTTCGAATGGAGACAGGGTTTGTCCATTTTGGTCCAAACATGACGAACTTCGCTCTAGGGAACGAACATGTTGTTTCTCACTCTCCAAGCCTCGAATGGAGACAAGTTTGGTCCATTTTGGTTCGAAGATGACCAACAACGATCTAGGGTATGAACTTCAGCATTAAAACTCGCCAAACTTCGAATGGAGACAAGGTTTGTCCATTTTGGTCCAAACATGTCGAACTTCGCTCTAGGGAACGAACTTGTTGTTTCTCACTCTCCAAGCCTCGAATGGAGACAAGTTTGGTCCATTTTGGTTAGAAGATGACCAACAACTCTCTAGGGTACAAACTTCAGCATTAAAACTCGCCAAACTTCGAATGGAGACAAGGTTTGTCCATTTTGGTCCAAACATGACGAACTTCGCTCTAGGGAACGAACATGTTGTTTCTCACTCTCCAAGCCTCGAATGGAGACAAGTTTGGTCCATTTTGGTTCGAAGATGACCAACAACGCTCTAGGGTACGAACTTCAGCATTAAAACTCGCCAAACTTCGAATGGAGACAAGGTTTTGTCCATTTTGGTCCAAAGATGACGAACTACGCTCTAGGGAACTACCTTGTTGTTTCTCACTCTCCAAGCCTCGAATGGAGACAAGTTTGGTCCATTTTGGTCCGAAGATGACCAACAACGCTCTAGGGTACAAACTTCAGCCTTAAAACTCGCCAAACTTCGAATGGAGACAAGGTTTTGTCCATTTTGGTCCAAAGATGACGAACTACGCTCTAGGGAACGAACTTGTTGTTTCTCACTCTCCAAGCCTCGAATGGAGACAAGTTTGGTCCATTGTGGTCCGAAGATAACCAACAACGCTCTAGGGTACGAACTTCAGCATTAAAACTCGCCAAATTTCTAATGGAGACAAGGTTTGTCCATTTCGGTCCAAACATGACGAACTTCGCTCTAGGGAACGAACTTGTTGTTTCTCACTCTCCAAGCCTCGAATGGAGACAAGTTTGGTCCATTTTGGTCCGAAGATGACCAACAACGCTCTAGGGTACAAACTTCAGAATTAAAACTCGCCAAACTTCGAATGGAGACAAGGTTTTGTCCATTTTGGTCCAAAGATGACGAACTACGCTCTAGGGAACGAACTTGTTGTTTCTCACTCTCCAAGCCTCGAATGGAGACAAGTTTGGTCCATTGTGGTCCGAAGATGACCAACAACGCTCTAGGGTACAAACTTCAGCATTAAAACTCGCCAAACTTCGTATGGAGACAAGGTTTGTCCATTTTGGTCCAAACATGACGAACTTCGCTCTAGGGAACGAACTTGTTGTTTCTCACTCACCAAGCCTCGAATGGAGACAAGTTTGGTCCATTTTGGTCCGAAGATGACCAACAAAGCTCTAGGGTACAAACTTAAGCATTAAAACTCGATAAACTTCGAATGAAGACAAGGTTTGTCCATTTTGGTCCAAACATGACGAACTTCGCTCTAGGGAACAAACATGTTGTTTCTCACTCTCCAAGCCTCGAATGGAGACAAGTTTGGTCCATTTTGATTCGAAGATGACCAACAATGCTCTAGGGTACGAACTTCAGCATTAAAACTCGACAAACTTCGAATGGAGACAAGGTTTGTCCATTTTGGTCCAAACATGACGAACTTCGCTCTAGGGAACGAACATGTTGTTTCCTCACTCTCCAAGCCTCGAATGGAGACAAGTTTGGTCCATTTTGGTTCGAAGATGACCAACAACGATCTAGGGTATGAACTTCAGCATTAAAACTCGCCAAACTTCGAATGGAGACAAGGTTTGTCCATTTTGGTCCAAACATGTCGAACTTCGCTCTAGGGAACGAACATGTTGTTTCTCACTCTCCAAGCCTCGAATGGAGACAAGTTTGGTCCATTTTGGTTCGAAGATGACCAACAACGATCTAGGGTATGAACTTCAGCATTAAAACTCGCCAAACTTCGAATGGAGACAAGGTTTGTCCATTTTGGTCCAAACATGTCGAACTTCGCTCTAGGGAACGAACTTGTTGTTTCTCACTCTCCAAGCCTCGAATGGAGACAAGTTTGGTCCATTTTGGTCAGAAGATGACCAACAACTCTCTAGGGTACAAACTTCAGCATTAAAACTCGCCGAACTTCGAATGGAGACAAGGTTTGTCCATTTTGGTCCAAACATGACGAACTTCGCTCTAGGGAACGAACATGTTGTTTCTCACTCTCCAAGCCTCGAATGGAGACAAGTTTGGTCCATTTTTGTTCGAAGATGACCAACAACGATCTAGGGTATGAACTTCAGCATTAAAACTCGCCAAACTTCGAATGGAGACAAGGTTTGTCCATTTTGGTCCAAACATGTCGAACTTCGCTCTAGGGAACGAACTTGTTGTTTCTCACTCTCCAAGCCTCGAATGGAGACAAGTTTGGTCCATTTTGATTCGAAGATGACCAACAATGCTCTAGGGTACGAACTTCAGCATTAAAACTCGACAAACTTCGAATGGAGACAAGGTTTGTCCATTTTGGTCCAAACATGACGAACTTCGCTCTAGGGAACGAACTTGTTGTTTCTCACTCTCCAAGCCTCGAATGGAGACAAGTTTGGTCCATTTTGGTCAGAAGATGACCAACAACTCTCTAGGGTACAACCTTCAGCATTAAAAGTCGACGAACTTCGAATGGAGACAAGGTTTGTCCATTTTGGTCCAAACATGACGAACTTCGCTCTAGGGAACGAACATGTTGTTTCTCACTCTCCAAGCCTCGAATGGAGACAAGTTTGGTCCATTTTGGTTCGAAGATGACCAACAACGCTCTAGGGTACGAACTTCAGCATTAAAACTTGCCAAACTTCGAATGGAGACAAGGTTTGTCCATTTTGGTCCAAACATGACGAACTGCGCTCTAGGGAACGAACTTGTTGTTTCTCACTCTCCAAGCATCGAATGGAGACAAGTTTGGTCCATTTTGGTCCGAAGATGACCAACAACGATCTAGGGTACCAACTTCAGCATTAAAACTCGCCAAACTTCGAATGGAGACAAGGTTTGTCCATTTTGGTCCAAACATGACGAACTTCGCTCTAGGGAACGAACATGTTGTTTCTCACTGTCCAAGCCTCGAATGGAGACAAGTTTGGTCCATTTTGGTTCGAAGATGACCAACAACGATCTAGGGTATGAACTTCAGCATTAAAACTCGCCAAACTTCGAATGGAGACAAGGTTTGTCCATTTTGGTCCAAACATGACGAACTTCGCTCTAGGGAACGAACATGTTGTTTCTCACTCTCCAAGCCTCGAATGGAGACAAGTTTGGTCCATTTTGGTTCGAAGATGACCAACAACGATCTAGGGTATGAACTTCAGCATTAAAACTCGCCAAACTTCGAATGGAGACAAGGTTTGTCCATTTTGGTCCAAACAAGTCGAACTTCGCTCTAGGGAACGAACTTGTTGTTTCTCACTCTCCAAGCCTCGAATGGAGACAAGTTTGGTCCATTTTGGTCAGAAGATGACCAACAACTCTCTAGGGTACAAACTTCAGCATTAAAACTCGCCAAACTTCGAATGGAGACAGGGTTTGTCCATTTTGGTCCAAACATGACGAACTTCGCTCTAGGGAACGAACATGTTGTTTCTCACTCTCCAAGCCTCGAATGGAGACAAGTTTGGTCCATTTTGGTTCGAAGATGACCAACAACGATCTAGGGTATGAACTTCAGCATTAAAACTCGCCAAACTTCGAATGGAGACAAGGTTTGTCCATTTTGGTCCAAACATGTCGAACTTCGCTCTAGGGAACGAACTTGTTGTTTCTCACTCTCCAAGCCTCGAATGGAGACAAGTTTGGTCCATTTTGGTTAGAAGATGACCAACAACTCTCTAGGGTACAAACTTCAGCATTAAAACTCGCCAAACTTCGAATGGAGACAAGGTTTGTCCATTTTGGTCCAAACATGACGAACTTCGCTCTAGGGAACGAACATGTTGTTTCTCGCTCTCCAAGCCTCGAATGGAGACAAGTTTGGTCCATTTTGGTTCGAAGATGACCAACAACGATCTAGGGTATGAACTTCAGCATTAAAACTCGCCAAACTTCGAATGGAGACAAGGTTTGTCCATGTTGGTCCAAACATGACGAACTTCGCTCTAGGGAACGAACATGTTGTTTCTCACTCTCCAAGCCTCGAATGGAGACAAGTTTGGTCCATTTTGATTCGAAGATGACCAACAATGCTCTAGGGTACGAACTTCAGCATTAAAACTCGCCAAACTTCGAATGGAGACAAGGTTTGTCCATTTTGGTCCAAACATGACGAACTTCGCTCTAGTGAACGAACTTGTTGTTTCTCACTCTCCAAGCCTCGAATGGAGACAAGTTTGGTCCATTTTGGTCCGAAGATGACCAACAACGCTCTAGGGTACAAACTTCAGCATTAAAACTCGACAAACTTCGAATGGAGACAAGGTTTTGTCCATTTTGGTCAAAAGATGACGAACTACGCTCTAGGGAACGACCTTGTTGTTTCTCACTCTCCAAGCCTCGAATGGAGACAAGTTTGGTCCATTTTGGTCCGAAGATGACCAACAACGCTCTAGGGTACAAACTTCAGCATTAAAACTCGACAAACTTCGAATGGAGACAAGGTTTTGTCCATTTTGGTCAAAAGATGACGAACTTCGCTCTAGGGAACGAACATGTTGTTTCTCACTCTCCAAGCCTCGAATGGAGACAAGTTTGGTCCATTTTGATTCGAAGATGACCAACAATGCTCTAGGGTACGAACTTCAGCATTAAAACTCGCCAAACTTCGAATGGAGACAAGGTTTGTCCATTTTGGTCCAAACATGACGAACTTCGCTCTAGTGAACGAACTTGTTGTTTCTCACTCTCCAAGCCTCGAATGGAGACAAGTTTGGTCCATTTTGATTCGAAGATGACCAACAATGCTCTAGGGTACGAACTTCAGCATTAAAACTCGCCAAACTTCGAATGGAGACAAGGTTTGTCAATTTTTGTCCAAACATGACGAACTTCGCTCTAGGGAACGAACTTGTTGTTTCTCACTCACCAAGCCTCGAATGGAGACAAGTTTGGTCCATTTTGGTCCGAGGATGACCAACAACGCTCTAGGGTACAAACTTCAGCATTAAAACTTGCCAAACTTCGAATGGAGACAAGGTTTGTCCATTTTTGTCCAAACATGACGAACTTCGCTCTAGGGAACGAACTTGTTGTTTCTCACTCTCCAAGCCTCGAATGGAGACAAGTTTGGTCCATTGTGGTCCGAAGATGACCAACAACGCTCTAGGGTACGAACTTCAGCATTAAAACTCGCCAAATTTCTAATGGAGACAAGGTTTTGTCCATTTTGGTCAAAAGATGACGAACTACGCTCTAGGGAACGACCTTGTTGTTTCTCACTCTCCAAGCCTCGAATGGAGACAAGTTTGGTCCATTTTGGTCCGAAGATGACCAACAACGCTCTAGGGTACAAACTTCAGCCTTAAAACTCGCCAAACTTCGAATGGAGACAAGGTTTTGTTCATTTTGGTCCAAAGATGACGAACTACGCTCTAGGGAACGAACTTGTTGTTTCTCACTCTCCAAGCCTCGAATGGAGACAAGTTTGGTCCATTATGGTCCGAAGATGACCAACAACGCTCTAGGGTACGAACTTCAGCATTAAAACTCGCCAAATTTCTAATGGAGACAAGGTTTGTCCATTTCGGTCCAAACATGACGAACTTCGCTCTAGGGAACGAACTTGTTGTTTCTCACTCTCCAAGCCTCGAATGGAGACAAGTTTGGTCCATTTTAGTCCGAAGATGACCAACAACGCTCTATGGTACAAACTTCAGCATTAAAACTCGCCAAACTTCGAATGGAGACAAGGTTTTGTCCATTTTGGTCCAAAGATGACGAACTACGCTCTAGGGAACGAACTTGTTGTTTCTCACTCTCCAAGCCTCGAATGGAGACAAGTTTGGTCCATTGTGGTCCGAAGATGACCAACAAAGCTGTAGGGTACAAACTTCAGCATTAAAACTCGCCAAACTTCGAATGGAGACAATGTTTGTCCATTTTTGTCCAAACATGACGAACTTCGCTCTAGGGAACGAACTTGTTGTTTCTCACTCACCAAGCCTCGAATGGAGACAAGTTTGGTCCATTTTGGTCCGAAGATGACCAACAACGCTCTAGGGTACAAACTTCAGCATTAAAACTTGCCAAACTTCGAATGGAGACAAGGTTTGTCCATTTTTGTCCAAACATGACGAACTTCGCTCTAGGGAACGAACTTGTTGTTTCTCACTCTCCAAGCCTCGAATGGAGACAAGTTTGGTCCATTGTGGTCCGAAGATGACCAACAACGCTCTAGGGTACGAACTTCAGCATTAAAACTCGCCAAATTTCTAATGGAGACAAGGTTTGTCCATTTCGGTCCAAACATGACGAACTTCGCTCTAGGGAACGAACTTGTTGTTTCTCACTCTCCAAGCCTCGAATGGAGACAAGTTTGATCCATTTTGGTCCGATGATGACCAACAACGCTCTAGGGTACAAACTTCAGCATTAAAACTCGCCAAACTTCGAATGGAGACAAGTTTTTGTCCATTTTGGTCCAAAGATGACGAACTACGCTATAGGGAACGAACTTGTTGTTTCTCACTCTCCAAGCCTCGAATGGAGACAAGTTTGGTCCATTGTGGTCCGAAGATGACCAACAACGCTCTAGGGTACAAACTTCAGCATTAAAACTCGCCAAACTTCGAATGGAGACAAGGTTTGTCCATTTTTGTCCAAACATGACGAACTTCGCTCTAGGGAACGAACTTGTTGTTTCTCACTCACCAAGCCTCGAATGGAGACAAGTTTGGTCCATTTTGGTCCGAAGATGACCAACAACGCTCTAGGGTACAAACTTCAGCATTAAAACTTGCAAAACTTCGAATGGAGACAAGGTTTGTCCATTTTGGTCCAAACATGACGAACTTCGCTCTAGGGAACGAACTTGTTGTTTCTCACTCTCCAAGCCTCGAATGGAGACAAGTTTGGTCCATTGTGGTCCGAAGATGACCAACAACGCTCTAGGGTACGAACTTCAGCATTAAAACTCGCCAAATTTCTAATAGAGACAAGGTTTGTCCATTTCGGTCCAAACATGACGAACTTCGCTCTAGGGAACGAACTTGTTGTTTCTCACTCTCCAAGCCTCGAATGGAGACAAGTTTGGTCCATTGTGGTCCGAAGATGACCAACAACGCTCTAGGGTACGAACTTCAGCATTAAAACTCGCCAAATTTCTAATAGAGACAAGGTTTGTCCATTTCGGTCCAAACATGACGAACTTCGCTCTAGGGAACGAACTTGTTGTTTCTCACTCTCCAAGCCTCGAATGGAGACAAGTTTGGTCCATTTTGGTCCGAAGATGACCAACAACGCTCTAGGGTACAAACTTCAGCATTAAAACTCGCCAAACTTCGAATGGAGACAAGGTTTTGACCATTTTGGTCCAAAGATGACGAACTACGCTCTAGGGAACGAACTTGTTGTTTCTCACTCTCCAAGCCTCGAATTGAGACAAGTTTGGTCCATTGTGGTTCGAAGATGACCAACAACGCTCTAGGGTACAAACTTCAGCATTAAAACTCGCAAAACTTCGAATGGAGACAAGGTTTGTCCATTTTGGTCCAAACATGACGAACTTCGCTCTAGGGAACAAACTTGTTGTTTCTCACGCTCCAACCCTCGAATGGAGACAAGTTTGGTCCATTTTGTTTCGAAGATGACAAACCAAGCTCTAGGGTACAAACTTCAGCATTAAAACTCGACAAACTTCGAATGGAGACAAGGTTTGTCCATTTTTGTCCAAACATGACGAACTTCGCTCTAGGGAACGAACTTGTTGTTTCTCACTCTCCAAGCCTCGAATGGAGACAAGTTTGGTCCATTTTGGTTCGAAGATGACCAACAACGCTCTAGGGTACAAACTTCAGCATTAAAACTCGCCAAACTTGGAATGGAGACAAGGTTTGTCCATTTTGGTCCAAAGATGACGAACTACGCTCTAGGGAACGAACTTGTTGTTTCTCACTCTCCAAGCCTCGAATGGAGACAAGTTTGGTCCATTTTGTTTCGAAGATGACCAACAACGCTCTAGGGTACGAACTTCAGCATTAAAACTCGCCAAATTTCTAATGGAGACAAGGTTTGTCCATTTCGGTCCAAACATGACGAACTTCGCTCTAGGGAACGAACTTGTTGTTTCTCACTCTCAAAGCCTCGAATGGAGACAAGTTTGGTCCATTTTGGTCCGAAGATGACCAACAACGCTCTATGGTACAAACTTCAGTATTAAAACTCGCCAAACTTGGAATGGAGACAAGGTTTTGTCCATTTTGGTCCAAAGATGACGAACTACGCTCTAGGGAACGAACTTGTTGTTTCTCACTCTCCAAGCCTCGAATGGAGACAAGTTTGGTCCATTGTGGTCCGAAGATGACCAACAACGCTCTAGGGTACAAACTTCAGCATTAAAACTCGCCAAACTTCGAATGGAGACAAGGTTTGTCCATTTTTGTCCAATCATGACGAACTTCGCTCTAGGGAACGAACTTGTTGTTTCTCACTCACCAAGCCTCGAATGGAGACAAGTTTGGTCCATTTTGGTCCGAAGATGACCAACAACGCTCTAGGGTACAAACTTCAGCATTAAAACTTGCCAAACTTCGAATGGAGACAAGGTTTGTCCATTTTTGTCCAAACATGACGAACTTCGCTCTAGGGAACGAACTTGTTGTTTCTCACTCTCCAAGCCTCGAATGGAGACAAGTTTGGTCCATTGTGGTCCGAAGATGACCAACAACGCTCTAGGGTACGAACTTCAGCATTAAAACTCGCCAAATTTCTAATGGAGACAAGGTTTGTCCATTTCGGTCCAAACATGACGAACTTCGCTCTAGGGAACGAACTTGTTGTTTCTCACTCTCCAAGCCTCGAATGGAGACAAGTTTGGTCCATTTTGGTCCGAAGATGACCAACAACGCTCTAGGGTACAAACTTCAGCATTAAAACTCGCCAAACTTCGAATGGAGACAAGGTTTGTCCATTTTTGTCCAAACATGACGAACTTCGCTCTAGGGAACGAACTTGTTGTTTCTCACTCACCAAGCCTCGAATGGAGACAGGTTTGGTCCATTTTGGTCCGAAGATGACCAACAACGCTCTAGGGTACAAACTTCAGCATTAAAACTTGCCAAACTTCGAATGGAGACAAGGTTTGTCCATTTTGGTCCAAACATGACGAACTTCGCTCTAGGGAACGAACTTGTTGTTTCTCACGCTCCAACCCTCGAATGGAGACAAGTTTGGTCCATTTTGGTTCGAAGATGACAAACCAAGCTCTAGGGTACAAACTTCAGCATTAAAACTCGACAAACTTCGAATGGAGACAAGGTTTGTCCATTTTTGTCCAAACATGACGAACTTCGCTCTAGGGAACGAACTTGTTGTTTCTCACTCTCCAAGCCTCGAATGGAGACAAGTTTGGTCCATTTTGGTTCGAAGATGACCAACAACGCTCTAGGGTACAAACTTCAGCATTAAAACTTGCCAAACTTCGAATGGAGACAAGGTTTGTCCATTTTGGTCCAAACATGA
The DNA here is from genome assembly GCA_033996785.1 of Trichosanthes truncata. Taxonomy (NCBI): domain Eukaryota; kingdom Viridiplantae; phylum Streptophyta; class Magnoliopsida; order Cucurbitales; family Cucurbitaceae; genus Trichosanthes; species Trichosanthes truncata. Next base: position 25,805,202 of record JAWPNB010000007.1, on the reverse strand, counting down.
CGAACTTCGCTCTAGGGAACGAACTTGTTGTTTCTCACGCTCCAACCCTCGAATGGAGACAAGTTTGGTCCATTTTGGTTCGAAGATGACAAACCAAGCTCTAGGGTACAAACTTCAGCATTAAAACTCGACAAACTTCGAATGGAGACAAGGTTTGTCCATTTTGGTCCAAACATGACGAACTTCGCTCTAGGGAACGAACTTGTTGTTTCTCACTCTCCAAGCCTCGAATGGAGACAAGTTTGGTCCATTGTGGTCCGAAGATGACCAACAACGCTCTAGGGTACGAACTTCAGCATTAAAACTCGCCAAATTTCTAATGGAGACAAGGTTTGTCCATTTCGGTCCAAACATGACGAACTTCGCTCTAGGGAACGAACTTGTTGTTTCTCACTCTCCAAGCCTCGAATGGAGACAAGTTTGGTCCATTTTGGTTCGAAGATGACCAACAACGCTCTAGGGTACAAACTTCAGCATTAAAACTCGCCAAACTTGGAATGGAGACAAGGTTTGTCCATTTTGGTCCAAAGATGACGAACTACGCTCTAGGGAACGAACTTGTTGTTTCTCACTCTCCAAGCCTCGAATGGAGACAAGTTTGGTCCATTTTGTTTCGAAGATGACCAACAACGCTCTAGGGTACGAACTTCAGCATTAAAACTCGCCAAATTTCTAATGGAGACAAGGTTTGTCCATTTCGGTCCAAACATGACGAACTTCGCTCTAGGGAACGAACTTGTTGTTTCTCACTCTCAAAGCCTCGAATGGAGACAAGTTTGGTCCATTTTGGTCCGAAGATGACCAACAACGCTCTATGGTACAAACTTCAGTATTAAAACTCGCCAAACTTGGAATGGAGACAAGGTTTTGTCCATTTTGGTCCAAAGATGACGAACTACGCTCTAGGGAACGAACTTGTTGTTTCTCACTCTCCAAGCCTCGAATGGAGACAAGTTTGGTCCATTGTGGTCCGAAGATGACCAACAACGCTCTAGGGTACAAACTTCAGCATTAAAACTCGCCAAACTTCGAATGGAGACAAGGTTTGTCCATTTTTGTCCAATCATGACGAACTTCGCTCTAGGGAACGAACTTGTTGTTTCTCACTCACCAAGCCTCGAATGGAGACAAGTTTGGTCCATTTTGGTCCGAAGATGACCAACAACGCTCTAGGGTACAAACTTCAGCATTAAAACTTGCCAAACTTCGAATGGAGACAAGGTTTGTCCATTTTTGTCCAAACATGACGAACTTCGCTCTAGGGAACGAACTTGTTGTTTCTCACTCTCCAAGCCTCGAATGGAGACAAGTTTGGTCCATTGTGGTCCGAAGATGACCAACAACGCTCTAGGGTACGAACTTCAGCATTAAAACTCGCCAAATTTCTAATGGAGACAAGGTTTGTCCATTTCGGTCCAAACATGACGAACTTCGCTCTAGGGAACGAACTTGTTGTTTCTCACTCTCCAAGCCTCGAATGGAGACAAGTTTGGTCCATTTTGGTCCGAAGATGACCAACAACGCTCTAGGGTACAAACTTCAGCATTAAAACTCGCCAAACTTCGAATGGAGACAAGGTTTGTCCATTTTGGTCCAAACATGACGAACTTCGCTCTAGGGAACGAACTTGTTGTTTCTCACGCTCCAACCCTCGAATGGAGACAAGTTTGGTCCATTTTGGTTCGAAGATGACAAACCAAGCTCTAGGGTACAAACTTCAGCATTAAAACTCGACAAACTTCGAATGGAGACAAGGTTTGTCCATTTTTGTCCAAACATGACGAACTTCGCTCTAGGGAACGAACTTGTTGTTTCTCACTCTCCAAGCCTCGAATGGAGACAAGTTTGGTCCATTTTGGTTCGAAGATGACCAACAACGCTCTAGGGTACAAACTTCAGCATTAAAACTTGCCAAACTTCGAATGGAGACAAGGTTTGTCCATTTTGGTCCAAACATGACGAACTTCGCTCTAGGGAACGAACTTGTTGTTTCTCACGCTCCAACCCTCGAATGGAGACAAGTTTGGTCCATTTTGGTTCGAAGATGACAAACCAAGCTCTAGGGTACAAACTTCAGCATTAAAACTCGACAAACTTCGAATGGACACAAGGTTTGTCCATTTTGGTCCAAACATGACGAACTTCGCTCTAGGGAACGAACTTGTTGTTTCTCACTCTCCAAGCCTCGAATGGAGACAAGTTTGGTCCATTGTGGTCCGAAGATGACCAACAACGCTCTAGGGTACGAACTTCAGCATTAAAACTCGCCAAATTTCTAATGGAGACAAGGTTTGTCCATTTCGGTCCAAACATGACGAACTTCGCTCTAGGGAACGAACTTGTTGTTTCTCACTCTCCAAGCCTCGAATGGAGACAAGTTTGGTCCATTTTGGTTCGAAGATGACCAACAACGCTCTAGGGTACAAACTTCAGCATTAAAACTCGCCAAACTTCGAATGGAGACAAGGTTTTGTCCATTTTGGTCCAAAGATGACGAACTACGCTCTAGGGAACGAACTTGTTGTTTCTCACTCTCCAAGCCTCGAATGGAGACAAGTTTGGTCCATTGTGGTCCGAAGATGACCAACAACGCTCTAGGGTACGAACTTCAGCATTAAAACTCGCGAAATTTCTAATGGAGACAAGGTTTGTCCATTTCGGTCCAAACATGACGAACTTCGCTCTAGGGAACGAACGTGTTGTTTCTCACTCTCCAAGCCTCGAATGGAGACAAGTTTGGTCCATTTTGGTCCGAAGATGACCAACAACGCTCTAGGGTACAAACTTCAGCATTAAAACTCGCCAAACTTCGAATGGAGACAAGGTTTTGTCCATTTTGGTCCAAAGATGACGAACTACGCTCTAGGGAACGAACTTGTTGTTTCTCACTCTCCAAGCCTCGAATGGAGACAAGTTTGGTCCATTGTGGTTCGAAGATGACCAACAACGCTCTAGGGTACAAACTTCAGCATTAAAACTCGCCAAACTTCGAATGGAGACAAGGTTTGTCCATTTTGGTCCAAACATGACGAACTTCGCTCTAGGGAACGAACTTGTTGTTTCTCACTCACCAAGCCTCGAATCGAGACAAGTTTGGTCCATTTTGGTCCGAAGATGACCAACAAAGCTCTAGGGTACAAACTTAAGCATTAAAACTCGATAAACTTCGAATGAAGACAAGGTTTGTCCATTTTGGTCCAAACATGACGAACTTCGCTCTAGGGAACGAACTTGTTGTTTCTCACTCTCCAAGCCTCGAATGGAGACAAGTTTGGTCCATTTTGGTCCGAAGATGACCAACAACGCTCTATGGTACAAACTTCAGCATTAAAACTCGCCAAACTTCGAATGTAGACAAGGTTTTGTCCATTTTGGTCCAAAGATGACGAACTACGCTCTAGGGAACGAACTTGTTGTTTCTCACTCTCCAAGCCTCGAATGGAGACAAGTTTGGTCCATTGTGGTCCGAAGATGACCAACAACGCTCTAGGGTACAAACTTCAGCATTAAAACTCGCCAAACTTCGAATGGAGACAAGGTTTGTCCATTTTTGTCCAAACATGACGAACTTCGCTCTAGGGAACGAACTTGTTGTTTCTCACTCACCAAGCCTCGAATGGAGACAAGTTTGGTCCCATTTGGTCCGAAGATGACCAACAACGCTCTAGGGTACAAACTTCAGCATTAAAACTTGCCAAACTTCGAATGGAGACAAGGTTTGTCCATTTTTGTCCAAACATGACGAACTTCGCTCTAGGGAACGAACTTGTTGTTTCTCACTCTCCAAACCTCGAATAGAGACAAGTTTGGTCCATTTTGGTCCGAAGATGACCAACAACGCTCTAGGGTACGAACTTCAGCATTAAAACTCGCCAAATTTCTAATGGAGACAAGGTTTGTCCATTTCGGTCCAAACATGATGAACTTCGCTCTAGGGAACGAACTTGTTGTTTCTCGCTCTCCAAGCCTCGAATGGAGACAAGTTTGGTCCATTTTGGTCCGAAGATGACCAACAACGCTCTAGGGTACAAACTTCAGCATTAAAACTCGCCAAACTTCGAATGGAGACAAGGTTTTGACCATTTTGGTCCAAAGATGACGAACTACGCTCTAGGGAACGAACTTGTTGTTTCTCACTCTCCAAGCCTCGAATGGAGACAAGTTTGGTCCATTGTGGTCCGAAGATGACCAACAACGCTCTAGGGTACAAACTTCAGCATTAAAACTCGCCAAACTTCGAATGGAGACAAGGTTTGTCCATTTTTGTCCAAACATGACGAACTTCGCTCTAGGGAACGAACTTGTTGTTTCTCACTCACCAAGCCTCGAATGGAGGCAAGTTTGGTCCATTTTGGTCCGAAGATGACCAACAACGCTCTAGGGTACAAACTTCAGCATTAAAACTTGCCAAACTTCGAATGGAGACAAGGTTTGTCCATTTTGGTCCAAACATGACGAACTTCGCTCTAGGGAACGAACTTGTTGTTTCTCACGCTCCAACCCTCGAATGGAGACAAGTTTGGTCCATTTTGTTTCGAAGATGACAAACCAAGCTCTAGGGTACAAACTTCAGCATTAAAACTCGACAAACTTCGAATGGAGACAAGGTTTGTCCATTTTTGTCCAAACATGACGAACTTCGCTCTAGGGAACGAACTTGTTGTTTCTCACTCTCCAAGCCTCGAATGGAGACAAAGTTGGTCCATTGTGGTCCGAAGATGACCAACAACGCTCTAGGGTACGAACTTCAGCATTAAAACTCGCCAAATTTCTAATGGAGACAAGGTTTGTCCATTTCGGTCCAAACATGACGAACTTCGCTCTAGGGAACGAACTTGTTGTTTCTCACTCTCCAAGCCTCGAATGGAGACAAGTTTGGTCCATTTTGGTCCGAAGATGACCAACAACGCTCTAGGGTACAAACTTCAGCATTAAAACTCGCCAAACTTCGAATGGAGACAAGGTTTTGTCCATTTTGGTCCAAAGATGACGAACTACGCTCTAGGGAACGAACTTGTTGTTTCTCACTCTCCAAGCCTCGAATGGAGACAAGTTTGGTCCATTGTGGTCCGAAGATGACCAACAACGCTCTAGGGTACGAACTTCAGCATTAAAACTCGCCAAATTTCTAATGGAGACAAGGTTTGTCCATTTCGGTCCAAACATGACGAACTTCGCTCTAGGGAACGAACTTTTTGTTTCTCACTCTCCAAGCCTCGAATGGAGACAAGTTTGGTCCATTTTGGTCCGAAGATGACCAACAACGCTCTAGGGTACAAACTTCAGCATTAAAACTCGCCAAACTTCGAATGGAGACAAGGTTTTGTCCATTTTGGTCCAAAGATGACGAACTACGCTCTAGGGAACGAACTTGTTGTTTCTCACTCTCCAAGCCTCGAATGGAGACAAGTTTGGTCCATTGTGGTCTGAAGATGACCAACAACGCTCTAGGGTACAAACTTCAGCATTAAAACTCGCCAAACTTCGAATGGAGACAAGGTTTGTCCATTTTGGTCCAAACATGACGAACTTCGCTCTAGGGAACGAACTTGTTGTTTCTCACTCACCAAGCCTCGAATGGAGACAAGTTTGGTCCATTTTGGTCCGAAGATGACCAACAAAGCTCTAGGGTACAAACTTAAGCATTAAAACTCGATAAACTTCGAATGAAGACAAGGTTTGTCCATTTTGGTCCAAACATGACGAACTTCGCTCTAGGGAACAAACTTGTTGTTTCTCACTCTCCAAGCCACGAATGGAGACAAATTTGGTCCATTTTGGTCCGAAGATGACCAACAACCCTCTATGGTACAAACTTCAGCATTAAAACTCGCCAAACTTCGAATGGAGACAAGTATTTGTCCATTTTGGTCCAAAGATGACGAATTACGCTCTAGGGAACGAACTTGTTGTTTCTCACTCTCCAAGCCTCGAATGAAGACAAGTTTGGTCCATTGTGGTCCGAAGATGACCAACAACGCTCTAGTTTACAAACTTCAGCATTAAAACTCGCCAAACTTCGAATGGAGACAAGGTTTTGTCCATTTTGGTCCAAAGATGACGAACTACGCTCTAGGGAACGAAATTGTTGTTTCTCACTCTCCAAGCCTCGAATGGAGACAAGTTTGGTCCATTGTGGTCCGAAGATGACCAACAACGCTCTAGGTTACAAATTCAGCATTAAAACTCGACAAACTTCGAATGGAGACAAGGTTTGTCCATTTTGGTCCAAACATGACGAACTTCGCTCTAGGGAACGAACTTGTTGTTTCTCACGCTCCAACCCTCGAATGGAGACAAGTTTGGTCCATTTTGGTTCGAAGATGACAAACCAAGCTCTAGTGTACAAACTTCAGCATTAAAACTCGACAAACTTCGAATGGAGACAAGGTTTGTCCATTTTGGTCCAAACATGACGAACTTCGCACTAGGGAACGAACTTGTTGTTTCTCACTCACCAAGCCTCGAATGGAGACAAGTTTGGTCCATTTTGGTCCGAAGATGACCAACAACGCTCTAGGTTACAAACTTCAGCATTAAAACTCGCTAAACTTCGAATGGAGACAAGGTTTTGTCCATTTTGGTACAAAGACGACGAACTTCGCTCTAGGGAACGAACTTGTTGTTTCTCACTCTCCACGCCTCGAATGGAGACAAGTTAGGTCCATTTCGGTACGAAGATGACCAACAACGCTCTGGGGTACGAACTTCAGCATTAAAACTCGCCAAATTTCTAATGGAGACAAGGTTTGTCCATTTCGGTCCAAACATGACGAACTTCGCTCTAGGGAACGAACTTGTTGTTTCTCACTCTCCAAGCCTCGAATGGAGACAAGTTTGGTCCATTTATGTCCGAAGATGACCAACAACGCTCTATGGTACAAACTTCAGCATTAAAACTCGCCAAACTTCGAATGGAGACAAGGTTTTGTCCATTTTGGTCCAAAGATGACGAACTACGCTCTAGGGAACGAACTTGTTGTTTCTCACTCTCCAAGCCTCGAATGGAGACAAGTTTGGTCCATTGTGGTCCGAAGATGACCAACAACGCTCTAGGGTACAAACTTCAGCATTAAAACTCGCCAAACTTCGAATGGAGACAAGGTTTGTCCATTTTTGTCCAAACATGACGAACTTCGCTCTAGGGAACGAACTTGTTGTTTCTCACTCACCAAGCCTCGAATGGAGACAAGTTTGGTCCCATTTGGTCCGAAGATGACCAACAACGCTCTAGGGTACAAACTTCAGCGTTAAAACTTGCCAAACTTCGAATGGAGACAAGGTTTGTCCATTTTTGTCCAAACATGACGAACTTCGCTCTAGGGAACGAACTTGTTGTTTCTCACTCTCCAAGCCTCGAATGGAGACAAGTTTGGTCCATTGTGGTCCGAAGATGACCAACAACGCTCTAGGGTACGAACTTCAGCATTAAAACTCGCCAAATTTCTAATGGAGACAAGGTTTGTCCATTTCGGTCCAAACATGACGAACTTCGCTCTAGGGAACGAACTTGTTGTTTCTCACTCTCCAAGCCTCGAATGGAGACAAGTTTGGTCCATTTTGGTCCGAAGATGACCAACAACGCTCTAGGGTACAAACTTCAGCATTAAAACTCGCCAAACTTCGAATGGAGACAAGGTTTTGACCATTTTGGTCCAAAGATGACGAACTACGCTCTAGGGAACGAACTTGTTGTTTCTCACTCTCCAAGCCTCGAATGGAGACAAGTTTGGTCCATTGTGGTCCGAAGATGACCAACAACGCTCTAGGGTACAAACTTCAGCATTAAAACTCGCCAAACTTCGAATGGAGACAAGGTTTGTCCATTTTTGTCCAAACATGACGAACTTCGCTCTAGGGAACGAACTTGTTGTTTCTCACTCACCAAGCCTCGAATGGAGGCAAGTTTGGTCCATTTTGGTCCGAAGATGACCAACAACGCTCTAGGGTACAAACTTCAGCATTAAAACTTGCCAAACTTCGAATGGAGACAAGGTTTGTCCATTTTGGTCCAAACATGACGAACTTCGCTCTAGGGAACGAACTTGTTGTTTCTCACGCTCCAACCCTCGAATGGAGACATGTTTGGTCCATTTTGTTTCGAAGATGACAAACCAAGCTCTAGGGTACAAACTTCAGCATTAAAACTCGACAAACTTCGAATGGAGACAAGGTTTGTCCATTTTTGTCCAAACATGACGAACTTCGCTCTAGGGAACGAACTTGTTGTTTCTCACTCTCCAAGCCTCGAATGGAGACAAAGTTGGTCCATTGTGGTCCGAAGATGACCAACAACGCTCTAGGGTACGAACTTCAGCATTAAAACTCGCCAAATTTCTAATGGAGACAAGGTTTGTCCATTTCGGTCCAAACATGACGAACTTCGCTCTAGGGAACGAACTTGTTGTTTCTCACTCTCCAAGCCTCGAATGGAGACAAGTTTGGTCCATTTTGGTCCGAAGATGACCAACAACGCTCTAGGGTACAAACTTCAGCATTAAAACTCGCCAAACTTCGAATGGAGACAAGGTTTTGTCCATTTTGGTCCAAAGATGACGAACTACGCTCTAGGGAACGAACTTGTTGTTTCTCACTCTCCAAGCCTCGAATGGAGACAAGTTTGGTCAATTGTGGTCCGAAGATGACCAACAACGCTCTAGGGTACGAACTTCAGCATTAAAACTCGCCAAATTTCTAATGGAGACAAGGTTTGTCCATTTCGGTCCAAACATGACGAACTTCGCTCTAGGGAACGAACTTGTTGTTTCTCACTCTCCAAGCCTCGAATGGAGACAAGTTTGGTCCATTTTGGTCCGAAGATGACCAACAACGCTCTAGGGTACAAATTTCAGCATTAAAACTCGCCAAACTTCGAATGGAGACAAGGTTTTGTCCATTTTGGTCCAAAGATGACGAACTACGCTCTAGGGAACGAACTTGTTGTTTCTCACTCTCCAAGCCTCGAATGGAGACAAGTTTGGTCCATTGTGGTCTGAAGATGACCAACAACGCTCTAGGGTACAAACTTCAGCATTAAAACTCGCCAAACTTCGAATGGAGACAAGGTTTGTCCATTTTGGTCCAAACATGACGAACTTCGCTCTAGGGAACGAACTTGTTGTTTCTCACTCACCAAGCCTCGAATGGAGACAAGTTTGGTCCATTTTGGTCCGAAGATGACAAACAAAGCTCTAGGGTACAAACTTAAGCATTAAAACTCGATAAACTTCGAATGAAGACAAGGTTTGTCCATTTTGGTCCAAACATGACGAACTTCGCTCTAGGGAACAAACTTGTTGTTTCTCACTCTCCAAGCCACGAATGGAGACAAATTTGGTCCATTTTGGTCCGAAGATGACCAACAACCCTCTATGGTACAAACTTCAGCATTAAAACTCGCCAAACTTCGAATGGAGACAAGTATTTGTCCATTTTGCTCCAAAGATGACGAATTACGCTCTAGGGAACGAACTTGTTGTTTCTCACTCTCCAAGCCTCGAATGGAGACAAGTTTGGTCCATTGTGGTCCGAAGATGACCAACAACGCTCTAGTTTACAAACTTCAGCATTAAAACTCGCCAAACTTCGAATGGAGACAAGGTTTTGTCCATTTTGGTCCAAAGATGACGAACTACGCTCTAGGGAACGAACTTGTTGTTTCTCACTCTCCAAGCCTCGAATGGAGACAAGTTTGTTCCATTGTGGTCCGAAGATGAGGTCCGAAGATGACCAACAACGCTCTAGTTTACAAACTTCAGCATTAAAACTCGCCAAACTTCGAATGGAGACAAGGTTTTGTCCATTTTGGTCCAAAGATGACGAACTACGCTCTAGGGAACGAACTTGTTGTTTCTCAGTCTCCAAGCCTCGAATGGAGACAAGTTTGGTCCATTGTGGTCCGAAGATGACCAACAACGCTCTAGGTTACAAACTTCAGCATTAAAACTCGACAAACTTCGAATGGAGACAAGGTTTGTCCATTTTGGTCCAAACATGACGAACTTCGCTCTAGGGAACGAACTTGTTGTTTCTCACTCTCCAACCCTCGAATGGAGACAAGTTTGGTCCATTTTGGTTCGAAGATGACAAACCAAGCTCTAGTGTACAAACTTCAGCATTAAAACTCGACAAACTTCGAATGGAGACAAGGTTTGTCCATTTTGGTCCAAACATGACGAACTTCGCTCTAGGGAACGAACTTGTTGTTTCTCACTCACCAAGCCTCGAATGGAGACAAGTTTGGTCCATTTTGGTCCGAAGATGACCAACAACGCTCTAGGTTACAAACTTCAGCATTAAAACTCGCCAAACTTCGAATGGAGACAAGGTTTTGTCCATTTTGGTCCAAAGACGACGAACTTCGCTCTAGGGAACGAACTTGTTGTTTCTCACTCTCCACGCCTCGAATGGAGACAAGTTAGGTCCATTTTGGTACGAAGATGACCAACAACGCTCTAGGGAACGAACTTGTTGTTTCTCACTCACCAAGCCTCGAATGGAGACAAGTTTGGTCCATTTTGGTCCGAAGATGACCAAAAACGCTCTAGGTTACAAACTTCAGCATTAAAACTCGCCAAACTTCGAATGGAGACAAGGTTTGTCCATTTTGGTCCAAACACGACGAACTTCGCTCTAGGGAACGAACTTGTTGTTTCTCACTCTCCACGCCTCGAATGGAGACAAGTTAGGTCCATTTTGGTACGAAGATTACCAACAACGCTCTAGGGTACAAACTTCAGCATTAAAACTCGCCAAACTTGGAATGGAGACAAGGTTTGTCCATTTTGGTCCAAAGATGACGAACTACGCTCTAGGGAACGAACTTGTTGTTTCTCACTCTCCAAGCCTCGAATGGAGACAAGTTTGGTCCATTTTGTTTCGAAGATGACCAACAACGCTCTAGGGTACGAACTTCAGCATTAAAACTCGCCAAATTTCTAATGGAGACAAGGTTTGTCCATTTCGGTCCAAACATGACGAACTTCGCTCTAGGGAACGAACTTGTTGTTTCTCACTCTCAAAGCCTCGAATGGAGACAAGTTTGGTCCATTTTGGTCCGAAGATGACCAACAACGCTCTATGGTACAAACTTCAGTATTAAAACTCGCCAAACTTGGAATGGAGACAAGGTTTTGTCCATTTTGGTCCAAAGATGACGAACTACGCTCTAGGGAACGAACTTGTTGTTTCTCACTCTCCAAGCCTCGAATGGAGACAAGTTTGGTCCATTGTGGTCCGAAGATGACCAACAACGCTCTAGGGTACAAACTTCAGCATTAAAACTCGCCAAACTTCGAATGGAGACAAGGTTTGTCCATTTTTGTCCAAACATGACGAACTTCGCTCTAGGGAACGAACTTGTTGTTTCTCACTCACCAAGCCTCGAATGGAGACAAGTTTGGTCCATTTTGGTCCGAAGATGACCAACAACGCTCTAGGGTACAAACTTCAGCATTAAAACTTGCCAAACTTCGAATGGAGACAAGGTTTGTCCATTTTTGTCCAAACATGACGAACTTCGCTCTAGGGAACGAACTTGTTGTTTCTCACTCTCCAAGCCTCGAATGGAGACAAGTTTGGTCCATTGTGGTCCGAAGATGACCAACAACGCTCTAGGGTACGAACTTCAGCATTAAAACTCGCCAAATTTCTAATGGAGACAAGGTTTGTCCATTTCGGTCCAAACATGACGAACTTCGCTCTAGGGAACGAACTTGTTGTTTCTCACTCTCCAAACCTCGAATGGAGACAAGTTTGGTCCATTTTGGTCCGAAGATGACCAACAACGCTCTAGGGTACAAACTTCAGCATTAAAACTCGCCAAACTTCGAATGGAGACAAGGTTTTGTCCATTTTGGTCCAAAGATGACGAACTACGCTCTAGGGAACGAACTTGTTGTTTCTCACTCTCCAAGCCTCGAATGGAGACAAGTTTTGTCCATTGTGGTCCGAAGATGACCAACAACGCTCTAGGGTACAAACTTCAGCATTAAAACTCGCCAAACTTCGAATGGAGACAAGGTTTGTCCATTTTTGTCCAAACATGACGAACTTCGCTCTAGGGAACGAACTTGTTGTTTCTCACTCACCAAGCCTCGAATGGAGACAGGTTTGGTCCATTTTGGTCCGAAGATGACCAACAACGCTCTAGGGTACAAACTTCAGCATTAAAACTTGCCAAACTTCGAATGGAGACAAGGTTTGTCCATTTTGGTCCAAACATGACGAACTTCGCTCTAGGGAACGAACTTGTTGTTTCTCAAGCTCCAACCCTCGAATGGAGACAAGTTTGGTCCATTTTGGTTCGAAGATGACAAACCAAGCTCTAGGGTACAAACTTCAGCATTAAAACTCGACAAACTTCGAATGGAGACAAGGTTTGTCCATTTTGGTCCAAACATGACGAACTTCGCTCTAGGGAACGAACTTGTTGTTTCTCACTCTCCAAGCCTCGAATGGAGACAAGTTTGGTCCATTGTGGTCCGAAGATGACCAACAACGCTCTAGGGTACGAACTTCAGCATTAAAACTCGCCAAATTTCTAATGGAGACAAGGTTTGTCCATTTCGGTCCAAACATGACGAACTTCGCTCTAGGGAACGAACTTGTTGTTTCTCACTCTCCAAGCCTCGAATGGAGACAAGTTTGGTCCATTTTGGTTCGAAGATGACCAACACACTCTAGGGTACAAACTTCAGCATTAAAACTCGCCAAACTTCGAATGGAGACAAGGTTTTGTCCATTTTGGTCCAAAGATGACGAACTACGCTCTAGGGAACGAACTTGTTGTTTCTCACTCTCCAAGCCTCGAATGGAGACAAGTTTGGTCCATTGTGGTCCGAAGATGACCAACAACGCTCTAGGGTACGAACTTCAACATTAAAACTCGCCAGATTTCTAATGGAGACAAGGTTTGTCCATTTCGGTCCAAACATGACGAACTTCGCTCTAGGGAACGAACTTGTTGTTTCTCACTCTCCAAGCCTCGAATGGAGACAAGTTTGGTCCATTTTGGTTCGAAGATGACCAACAACGCTCTAGGGTACAAACTTCAGCATTAAAACTCGCCAAACTTCGAATGGAGACAAGGTTTTGTCCATTTTGGTCCAAAGATGACGAACTACGCTCTAGGGAACGAACTTGTTGTTTCTCACTCTCCAAGCCTCGAATGGAGACAAGTTTTGTCCATTGTGGTCCGAAGATGACCAACAACGCTCTAGGGTACAAACTTCAGCATTAAAACTCGCCAAACTTCGAATGGAGACAAGGTTTTGTCCATTTTGGTCCAAAGATGACGAACTACGCTCTAGGGAACGAACTTGTTGTTTCTCACTCTCCAAGCCTCGAATGGAGACAAGTTTGGTCCATTGTGGTTCGAAGATGACCAACAACGCTCTAGGGTACAAACTTCAGCATTAAAACTCGCCAAACTTCGAATGGAGACAAGGTTTGTCCATTTTGGTCCAAACATGACGAACTTCGCTCTAGGGAACGAACTTGTTGTTTCTCACTCACCAAGCCTCGAATTGAGACAAGTTTGGTCCATTTTGGTCCGAAGATGACCAACAAAGCTCTAGGGTACAAACTTAAGCATTAAAACTCGATAAACTTCGAATGAAGACAAGGTTTGTCCATTTTGGTCCAAACATGACGAACTTCGCTCTAGGGAACAAACTTGTTGTTTCTCACTCTCCAAGCCACGAATGGAGACAAATTTGGTCCATTTTGGTCCGAAGATGACCAACAACCCTCTATGGTACAAACTTCAGCATTAAAACTCGCCAAACTTCGAATGGAGACAAGTATTTGTCCATTTTGGTCCAAAGAAGACGAATTACGCTCTAGGGAACGAACTTGTTGTTTCTCACTCTCCAAGCCTCGAATGGAGACAAGTTTGGTCCATTGTGGTCCGAAGATGACCAACAACGCTCTAGTTTACAAACTTCAGCATTAAAACTCGCCAAACTTCGAATGGAGACAAGGATTTGTCCATTTTGGTCCAAAGATGACGAACTACGCTCTAGGGAACGAACTTGTTGTTTCTCACTCTCCAAGCCTCGAATGGAGACAAGTTTGGTCCATTGTGGTCCGAAGATGACCAACAACGCTCTAGGTTACAAACTTCAGCATTAAAACTCGACAAACTTCGAATGGAGACAAGGTTTGTCCATTTTGGTCCAAACATGACGAACTTCGCTCTAGGGAACGAACTTGTTGTTTCTCACGCTCCAACCCTCGAATGGAGACAAGTTTGGTCCATTTTGGTTCGAAGATGACAAACCAAGCTCTAGGGTACAAACTTCAGCATTAAAACTCGACAAACTTCGAATGGAGACAAGGTTTGTCCATTTTGGTCCAAACATGACGAACTTCGCTCTAGGGAACGAACTTGTTGTTTCTCACTCACCAAGCCTCGAATGGAGACAAGTTTGGTCCATTTTGGTCCGAAGATGACCAACAACGCTCTAGGTTACAAACTTCAGCATTAAAACTCGCCAAACTTCGAATGGAGACAAGGTTTTGTCCATTTTGGTCCAAAGACGACGAACTTCGCTCTAGGGAACGAACTTGTTGTTTCTCACTCTCAACGCCTCGAATGGAGACAAGTTAGGTCCATTTTGGTACGAAGATGACCAACAACGCTCTAGGGTACGAACTTCAGCATTAAAACTCGCCAAATTTCTAATGGAGACAAGGTTTGTCCATTTCGGTCCAAACATGACGAACTTCGCTCTAGGGAACGAACTTGTTGTTTCTCACTCTCCAAGCCTCGAATGGAGACAAGTTTGGTCCATTTTGGTCCGAAGATGACCAACAACGCTCTATGGTACAAACTTCAGCATTAAAACTCGCCAAACTTCGAATGTAGACAAGGTTTTGTCCATTTTGGTCCAAAGATGACGAACTACGCTCTAGGGAACGAACTTGTTGTTTCTCACTCTCCAAGCCTCGAATGGAGACAAGTTTGGTCCATTGTGGTCCGAAGATGACCAACAACGCTCTAGGGTACAAACTTCAGCATTAAAACTCGCCAAACTTCGAATGGAGACAAGGTTTGTCCATTTTTGTCCAAACATGACTAACTTCGCTCTAGGGAACGAACTTGTTGTTTCTCACTCACCAAGCCTCGAATGGAGATAAGTTTGGTCCCATTTGGTCCGAAGATGACCAACAACGCTCTAGGGTACAAACTTCAGCATTAAAACTTGCCAAACTTCGAATGGAGACAAGGTTTGTCCATTTTTGTCCAAACATGACGAACTTCGCTCTAGGGAACGAACTTGTTGTTTCTCACTCTCCAAACCTCGAATAGAGACAAGTTTGGTCCATTTTGGTCCGAAGATGACCAACAACGCTCTAGGGTACGAACTTCAGCATTAAAACTCGCCAAATTTCTAATGGAGACAAGGTTTGTCCATTTCGGTCCAAACATGACGAACTTCGCTCTAGGGAACGAACTTGTTGTTTCTCGCTCTCCAAGCCTCGAATGGAGACAAGTTTGGTCCATTTTGGTCCGAAGATGACCAACAACGCTCTAGGGTACAAACTTCAGCATTAAAACTCGCCAAACTTCGAATGGAGACAAGGTTTTGACCATTTTGGTCCAAAGATGACGAACTACGCTCTAGGGAACGAACTTGTTGTTTCTCACTCTCCAAGCCTCGAATGGAGACAAGTTTGGTCCATTGTGGTCCGAAGATGACCAACAACGCTCTAGGGTACAAACTTCAGCATTAAAACTCGCCAAACTTCGAATGGAGACAAGGTTTGTCCATTTTTGTCCAAACATGACGAACTTCGCTCTAGGGAACGAACTTGTTGTTTCTCACTCACCAAGCCTCGAATGGAGGCAAGTTTGGTCCATTTTGGTCCGAAGATGACCAACAACGCTCTAGGGTACAAACTTCAGCATTAAAACTTGCCAAACTTCGAATGGAGACAAGGTTTGTCCATTTTGGTCCAAACATGACGAACTTCGCTCTAGGGAACGAACTTGTTGTTTCTCACGCTCCAACCCTCGAATGGAGACAAGTTTGGTCCATTTTGTTTCGAAGATGACAAACCAAGCTCTAGGGTACAAACTTCAGCATTAAAACTCGACAAACTTCGAATGGAGACAAGGTTTGTCCATTTTTGTCCAAACATGACGAACTTCGCTCTAGGGAACGAACTTGTTGTTTCTCACTCTCCAAGCCTCGAATGGAGACAAAGTTGGTCCATTGTGGTCCGAAGATGACCAACAACGCTCTAGGGTACGAACTTCAGCATTAAAACTCGCCAAATTTCTAATGGAGACAAGGTTTGTCCATTTCGGTCCAAACATGACGAACTTCGCTCTAGGGAACGAACTTGTTGTTTCTCACTCTCCAAGCCTCGAATGGAGACAAGTTTGGTCCATTTTGGTCCGAAGATGACCAACAACGCTCTAGGGTACAAACTTCAGCATTAAAACTCGCCAAACTTCGAATGGAGACAAGGTTTTGTCCATTTTGGTCCAAAGATGACGAACTACGCTCTAGGGAACGAACTTGTTGTTTCTCACTCTCCAAGCCTCGAATGGAGACAAGTTTGGTCCATTGTGGTCCGAAGATGACCAACAACGCTCTAGGGTACGAACTTCAGCATTAAAACTCGCCAAATTTCTAATGGAGACAAGGTTTGTCCATTTCGGTCCAAACATGACGAACTTCGCTCTAGGGAACGAACTTTTTGTTTCTCACTCTCCAAGCCTCGAATGGAGACAAGTTTGGTCCATTTTGGTCCGAAGATGACCAACAACGCTCTAGGGTACAAACTTCAGCATTAAAACTCGCCAAACTTCGAATGGAGACAAGGTTTTGTCCATTTTGGTCCAAAGATGACGAACTACGCTCTAGGGAACGAACTTGTTGTTTCTCACTCTCCAAGCCTCGAATGGAGACAAGTTTGGTCCATTGTGGTCTGAAGATGACCAACAACGCTCTAGGGTACAAACTTCAGCATTAAAACTCGCCAAACTTCGAATGGAGACAAGTATTTGTCCATTTTGGTTCAAAGATGACGAATTACGCTCTAGGGAACGAACTTGTTGTTTCTCACTCTCCAAGCCTCGAATGAAGACAAGTTTGGTCCATTGTGGTCCGAAGATGACCAACAACGCTCTAGTTTACAAACTTCAGCATTAAAACTCGCCAAACTTCGAATGGAGACAAGGTTTTGTCCATTTTGGTCCAAAGATGACGAACTACGCTCTAGGGAACGAACTTGTTGTTTCTCACTCTCCAAGCCTCGAATGGAGACAAGTTTGGTCCATTGTGGTCCGAAGATGACCAACAACGCTCTAGGTTACAAATTCAGCATTAAAACTCGACAAACTTCGAATGGAGACAAGGTTTGTCCATTTTGGTCCAAACATGACGAACTTCGCTCTAGGGAACGAACTTGTTGTTTCTCACGCTCCAACCCTCGAATGGAGACAAGTTTGGTCCATTTTGGTTCGAAGATGACAAACCAAGCTCTAGTGTACAAACTTCAGCATTAAAACTCGACAAACTTCGAATGGAAACAAGGTTTGTCCATTTTGGTCCAAACATGACGAACTTCGCTCTAGGGAACGAACTTGTTGTTTCTCACTCACCAAGCCTCGAATGGAGACAAGTTTGGTCCATTTTGGTCCGAAGATGACCAACAACGCTCTAGGTTACAAACTTCAGCATTAAAACTCGCCAAACTTCGAATGGAGACAAGGTTTTGTCCATTTTGGTCCAAAGACGACGAACTTCGCTCTAGGGAACGAACTTGTTGTTTCTCACTCTCCACGCCTCGAATGGAGACAAGTTAGGTCCATTTCGGTACGAAGATGACCAACAACGCTCTAGGGTACGAACTTCAGCATTAAAACTCGCCAAATTTCTAATGGAGACAAGGTTTGTCCATTTCGGTCCAAACATGACGAACTTCGCTCTAGGGAACGAACTTGTTGTTTCTCACTCTCCAAGCCTCGAATGGAGACAAGTTTGGTCCATTTATGTCCGAAGATGACCAACAACGCTCTATGGTACAAACTTCAGCATTAAAACTCGCCAAACTTCGAATGGAGACAAGGTTTTGACCATTTTGGTCCAAAGATGACGAACTACGCTCTAGGGAACGAACTTGTTGTTTCTCACTCTCCAAGCCTCGAATGGAGACAAGTTTGGTCCATTGTGGTCCGAAGATGACCAACAACGCTCTAGGGTACAAACTTCAGCATTAAAACTCGCCAAACTTCGAATGGAGACAAGGTTTGTCCATTTTTGTCCAAACATGACGAACTTCGCTCTAGGGAACGAACTTGTTGTTTCTCACTCACCAAGCCTCGAATGGAGGCAAGTTTGGTCCATTTTGGTCTGAAGATGACCAACAACGCTCTAGGGTACAAACTTCAGCATTAAAACTCGCCAAACTTCGAATGGAGACAAGGTTTTGTCCATTTTGGTCCAAAGATGACGAACTACGCTCTAGGGAACGAACTTGTTGTTTCTCACTCTCCAAGCCTCGAATGGAGACAAGTTTGGTCCATTGTGGTCCGAAGATGACCAACAACGCTCTAGGGTACGAACTTCAGCATTAAAACTCGCCAAATTTCTAATGGAGACAAGGTTTGTCCATTTCGGTCCAAACATGACGAACTTCGCTCTAGGGAACGAACTTGTTGTTTCTCACTCTCCAAGCCTCGAATGGAGACAAGTTTGGTCCATTTTGGTCCGAAGATGACCAACAACGCTCTAGGGTACAAACTTCAGCATTAAAACTCGCCAAACTTCGAATGGAGACAAGGTTTTGACCATTTTGGACCAAAGATGACGAACTACGCTCTAGGGAACGAACTTGTTGTTTCTCACTCTCCAAGCCTCGAATGGAGACAAGTTTGGTCCATTGTGGTCCGAAGATGACCAACAACGCTCTAGGGTACAAACTTCAGCATTAAAACTCGCCAAACTTCGAATGGAGACAAGGTTTGTCCATTTTTGTCCAAACATGACGAACTTCGCTCTAGGGAACGAACTTGTTGTTTCTCACTCACCAAGCCTCGAATGGAGGCAAGTTTGGTCCATTTTGGTCCGAAGATGACCAACAACGCTCTAGGGTACAAACTTCAGCATTAAAACTTGCCAAACTTCGAATGGAGACAAGGTTTGTCCATTTTGGTCCAAACATGACGAACTTCGCTCTAGGGAACGAACTTGTTGTTTCTCACGCTCCAACCCTCGAATGGAGACAAGTTTGGTCCATTTTGTTTCGAAGATGACAAACCAAGCTCTAGGGTACAAACTTCAGCATTAAAACTCGACAAACTTCGAATGGAGACAAGGTTTGTCCATTTTTGTCCAAACATGACGAACTTCGCTCTAGTGAACGAACTTGTTGTTTCTCACTCTCCAAGCCTCGAATGGAGACAAAGTTGGTCCATTGTGGTCCGAAGATGACCAACAACGCTCTAGGGTACGAACTTCAGCATTAAAACTCGCCAAATTTCTAATGGAGACAAGGTTTGTCCATTTCGGTCCAAACATGACGAACTTCGCTCTAGGGAACGAACTTGTTGTTTCTCACTCTCCAAGCCTCGAATGGAGACAAGTTTGGTCCATTTTGGTCCGAAGATGACCAACAACGCTCTAGGGTACAAACTTCAGCATTAAAACTCGCCAAACTTCGAATGGAGACAAGGTTTTGTCCATTTTGGTCCAAAGATGACGAACTACGCTCTAGGGAACGAACTTGTTGTTTCTCACTCTCCAAGCCTCGAATGGAGACAAGTTTGGTCCATTGTGGTCCGAAGATGACCAACAACGCTCTAGGGTACGAACTTCAGCATTAAAACTCGCCAAATTTCTAATGGAGACAAGGTTTGTCCATTTCGGTCCAAACATGACGAACTTCGCTCTAGGGAACGAACTTGTTGTTTCTCACTCTCCAAGCCTCGAATGGAGACAAGTTTGGTCCATTTTGGTCCGAAGATGACAAACAAAGCTCTAGGGTACAAACTTAAGCATTAAAACTCGATAAACTTCGAATGAAGACAAGGTTTGTCCATTTTGGTCCAAACATGACGAACTTCGCTCTAGGGAACAAACTTGTTGTTTCTCACTCTCCAAGCCACGAATGGAGACAAATTTGGTCCATTTTGGTCCGAAGATGACCAACAACCCTCTATGGTACAAACTTCAGCATTAAAACTCGCCAAACTTCGAATGGAGACAAGTATTTGTCCATTTTGGTCCAAAGATGACGAATTACGCTCTAGGGAACGAACTTGTTGTTTCTCACTCTCCAAGCCTCGAATGGAGACAAGTTTGGTCCATTGTGGTCCGAAGATGACCAACAACGCTCTAGTTTACAAACTTCAGCATTAAAACTCGCCAAACTTCGAATGGAGACAAGGTTTTGTCCATTTTGGTCCAAAGATGACGAACTACGCTCTAGGGAACGAACTTGTTGTTTCTCACTCTCCAAGCCTCGAATGGAGACAAGTTTGTTCCATTGTGGTCCGAAGATGAGGTCCGAAGATGACCAACAACGCTCTAGTTTACAAACTTCAGCATTAAAACTCGCCAAACTTCGAATGGAGACAAGGTTTTGTCCATTTTGGTCCAAAGATGACGAACTACGCTCTAGGGAACGAACTTGTTGTTTCTCAGTCTCCAAGCCTCGAATGGAGACAAGTTTGGTCCATTGTGGTCCGAAGATGACCAACAACGCTCTAGGTTACAAACTTCAGCATTAAAACTCGACAAACTTCGAATGGAGACAAGGTTTGTCCATTTTGGTCCAAACATGACGAACTTCGCTCTAGGGAACGAACTTGTTGTTTCTCACGCTCCAACCCTCGAATGGAGACAAGTTTGGTCCATTTTGGTTCGAAGATGACAAACCAAGCTCTAGTGTACAAACTTCAGCATTAAAACTCGACAAACTTCGAATGGAGACAAGGTTTGTCCATTTTGGTCCAAACATGACGAACTTCGCTCTAGGGAACGAACTTGTTGTTTCTCACTCACCAAGCCTCGAATGGAGACAAGTTTGGTCCATTTTGGTCCGAAGATGACCAACAACGCTCTAGGTTACAAACTTCAGCATTAAAACTCGCCAAACTTCGAATGGAGACAAGGTTTTGTCCATTTTGGTCCAAAGACGACGAACTTCGCTCTAGGGAACGAACTTGTTGTTTCTCACTCTCCACGCCTCGAATGGAGACAAGTTAGGTCCATTTTGGTACGAAGATGACCAACAACGCTCTAGGGAACGAACTTGTTGTTTCTCACTCACCAAGCCTCGAATGGAGACAAGTTTGGTCCATTTTGGTCCGAAGATGACCAACAACGCTCTAGGTTACAAACTTCAGCATTAAAACTCGATAAACTTCGAATGAAGACAAGGTTTGTCCATTTTGGTCCAAACATGACGAACTTCGCTCTAGGGAACAAACTTGTTGTTTCTCACTCTCCAAGCCACGAATGGAGACAAATTTGGTCCATTTTGGTCCGAAGATGACCAACAACCCTCTATGGTACAAACTTCAGCATTAAAACTCGCCAAACTTCGAATGGAGACAAGTATTTGTCCATTTTGGTCCAAAGATGACGAATTACGCTCTAGGGAACGAACTTGTTGTTTCTCACTCTCCAAGCCTCGAATGGAGACAAGTTTGGTCCATTGTGGTCCGAAGATGACCAACAACGCTCTAGTTTACAAACTTCAGCATTAAAACTCGCCAAACTTCGAATGGAGACAAGGTTTTGTCCATTTTGGTCCAAAGATGACGAACTACGCTCTAGGGAACGAACTTGTTGTTTCTCACTCTCCAAGCCTCGAATGGAGACAAGTTTGTTCCATTGTGGTCCGAAGATGAGGTCCGAAGATGACCAACAACGCTCTAGTTTACAAACTTCAGCATTAAAACTCGCCAAACTTCGAATGGAGACAAGGTTTTGTCCATTTTGGTCCAAAGATGACGAACTACGCTCTAGGGAACGAACTTGTTGTTTCTCAGTCTCCAAGCCTCGAATGGAGACAAGTTTGGTCCATTGTGGTCCGAAGATGACCAACAACGCTCTAGGTTACAAACTTCAGCATTAAAACTCGACAAACTTCGAATGGAGACAAGGTTTGTCCATTTTGGTCCAAACATGACGAACTTCGCTCTAGGGAACGAACTTGTTGTTTCTCACGCTCCAACCCTCGAATGGAGACAAGTTTGGTCCATTTTGGTTCGAAGATGACAAACCAAGCTCTAGTGTACAAACTTCAGCATTAAAACTCGACAAACTTCGAATGGAGACAAGGTTTGTCCATTTTGGTCCAAACATGACGAACTTCGCTCTAGGGAACGAACTTGTTGTTTCTCACTCACCAAGCCTCGAATGGAGACAAGTTTGGTCCATTTTGGTCCGAAGATGACCAACAACGCTCTAGGTTACAAACTTCAGCATTAAAACTCGCCAAACTTCGAATGGAGACAAGGTTTTGTCCATTTTGGTCCAAAGACGACGAACTTCGCTCTAGGGAACGAACTTGTTGTTTCTCACTCTCCACGCCTCGAATGGAGACAAGTTAGGTCCATTTTGGTACGAAGATGACCAACAACGCTCTAGGGAACGAACTTGTTGTTTCTCACTCACCAAGCCTCGAATGGAGACAAGTTTGGTCCATTTTGGTCCGAAGATGACCAACAACGCTCTAGGTTACAAACTTCAGCATTAAAACTCGCCAAACTTCGAATGGAGACAAGGTTTGTCCATTTTGGTCCAAACACGACGAACTTCGCTCTAGGGAACGAACTTGTTGTTTCTCACTCTCCACGCCTCGAATGGAGACAAGTTAGGTCCATTTTGGTACGAAGATTACCAACAACGCTCTAGGGTACAAACTTCAGCATTAAAACTCGCCAAACTTGGAATGGAGACAAGGTTTGTCCATTTTGGTCCAAAGATGACGAACTACGCTCTAGGGAACGAACTTGTTGTTTCTCACTCTCCAAGCCTCGAATGGAGACAAGTTTGGTCCATTTTGTTTCGAAGATGACCAACAACGCTCTAGGGTACGAACTTCAGCATTAAAACTCGCCAAATTTCTAATGGAGACAAGGTTTGTCCATTTCGGTCCAAACATGACGAACTTCGCTCTAGGGAACGAACTTGTTGTTTCTCACTCTCAAAGCCTCGAATGGAGACAAGTTTGGTCCATTTTGGTCCGAAGATGACCAACAACGCTCTATGGTACAAACTTCAGTATTAAAACTCGCCAAACTTGGAATGGAGACAAGGTTTTGTCCATTTTGGTCCAAAGATGACGAACTACGCTCTAGGGAACGAACTTGTTGTTTCTCACTCTCCAAGCCTCGAATGGAGACAAGTTTGGTCCATTGTGGTCCGAAGATGACCAACAACGCTCTAGGGTACAAACTTCAGCATTAAAACTCGCCAAACTTCGAATGGAGACAAGGTTTGTCCATTTTTGTCCAAACATGACGAACTTCGCTCTAGGGAACGAACTTGTTGTTTCTCACTCACCAAGCCTCGAATGGAGACAAGTTTGGTCCATTTTGGTCCGAAGATGACCAACAACGCTCTAGGGTACAAACTTCAGCATTAAAACTTGTCAAACTTCGAATGGAGACAAGGTTTGTCCATTTTTGTCCAAACATGACGAACTTCGCTCTAGGGAACGAACTTGTTGTTTCTCACTCTCCAAGCCTCGAATGGAGACAAGTTTGGTCCATTGTGGTCCGAAGATGACCAACGCTCTAGGGTACGAACTTCAGCATTAAAACTCGCCAAATTTCTAATGGAGACAAGGTTTGTCCATTTCGGTCCAAACATGACGAACTTCGCTCTAGGGAACGAACTTGTTGTTTCTCACTCTCCAAGCCTCGAATGGAGACAAGTTTGGTCCATTTTGGTCCGAAGATGACCAACAACGCTCTAGGGTACAAACTTCAGCATTAAAACTCGCCAAACTTCGAATGGAGACAAGGTTTTGTCCATTTTGGTCCAAAGATGACGAACTACGCTCTAAGGAACGAACTTGTTGTTTCTCACTCTCCAAGCCTCGAATGGAGACAAGTTTGGTCCATTGTGGTCCGAAGATGACCAACAACGCTCTAGGGTACAAACTTCAGCATTAAAACTCGCCAAACTTCGAATGGAGACAAGGTTTGTCCATTTTTGTCCAAACATGACGAACTTCGCTCTAGGGAACGAACTTGTTGTTTCTCACTCACCAAGCCTCGAATGGAGACAGGTTTGGTCCATTTTGGTCCGAAGATGACCAACAACGCTCTAGGGTACAAACTTCAGCATTAAAACTTGCCAAACTTCGAATGGAGACAAGGTTTGTCCATTTTGGTCCAAACATGACGAACTTCGCTCTAGGGAACGAACTTGTTGTTTCTCACGCTCCAACCCTCGAATGGAGACAAGTTTGGTCCATTTTGGTTCGAAGATGACAAACCAAGCTCTAGGGTACAAACTTCAGCATTAAAACTCGACAAACTTCGAATGGAGACAAGGTTTGTCCATTTTGGTCCAAACATGACGAACTTCGCTCTAGGGAACGAACTTGTTGTTTCTCACTCTCCAAGCCTCGAATGGAGACAAGTTTGGTCCATTGTGGTCCGAAGATGACCAACAACGCTCTAGGGTACGAACTTCAGCATTAAAACTCGCCAAATTTCTAATGGAGACAAGGTTTGTCCATTTCGGTCCAAACATGACGAACTTCGCTCTAGGGAACGAACTTGTTGTTTCTCACTCTCCAAGCGTCGAATGGAGACAAGTTTGGTCCATTTTGGTTCGAAGATGACCAACAACGCTCTAGGGTACAAACTTCAGCATTAAAACTCGCCAAACTTCGAATGGAGACAAGGTTTTGTCCATTTTGGTCCAAAGATGACGAACTACGCTCTAGGGAACGAACTTGTTGTTTCTCACTCTCCAAGCCTCGAATGGAGACAAGTTTGGTCCATTGTGGTCCGAAGATGACCAACAACGCTCTAGGGTACGAACTTCAGCATTAAAACTCGCCAAATTTCTAATGGAGACAAGGTTTGTCCATTTCGGTCCAAACATGACGAACTTCGCTCTAGGGAACGAACGTGTTGTTTCTCACTCTCCAAGCCTCGAATGGAGACAAGTTTGGTCCATTTTGGTCCGAAGATGACCAACAACGCTCTAGGGTACAAACTTCAGCATTAAAACTCGCCAAACTTCGAATGGAGACAAGGTTTTGTCCATTTTGGTCCAAAGATGACGAACTACGCTCTAGGGAACGAACTTGTTGTTTCTCACTCTCCAAGCCTCGAATGGAGACAAGTTTGGTCCATTTTGGTCCGAAGATGACCAACAACGCTCTATGGTACAAACTTCAGCATTAAAACTCGCCAAACTTCGAATGTAGACAAGGTTTTGTCCATTTTGGTCCAAAGATGACGAACTACGCTCTAGGGAACGAACTTGTTGTTTCTCACTCTCCAAGCCTCGAATGGAGACAAGTTTGGTCCATTGTGGTCCGAAGATGACCAACAACGCTCTAGGGTACAAACTTCAGCATTAAAACTCGCCAAACTTCGAATGGAGACAAGGTTTGTCCATTTTTGTCCAAACATGACGAACTTCGCTCTAGGGAACGAACTTGTTGTTTCTCACTCACCAAGCCTCGAATGGAGACAAGTTTGGTCCCATTTGGTCCGAAGATGACCAACAACGCTCTAGGGTACAAACTTCAGCATTAAAACTTGCCAAACTTCGAATGGAGACAAGGTTTGTCCATTTTTGTCCAAACATGACGAACTTCGCTCTAGGGAACGAACTTGTTGTTTCTCACTCTCCAAACCTCGAATAGAGACAAGTTTGGTCCATTTTGGTCCGAAGATGACCAACAACGCTCTAGGGTACGAACTTCAGCATTAAAACTCGCCAAATTTCTAATGGAGACAAGGTTTGTCCATTTCGGTCCAAACATGACGAACTTCGCTCTAGGGAACGAACTTGTTGTTTCTCACTCACCAAGCCTCGAATGGAGGCAAGTTTGGTCCATTTTGGTCCGAAGATGACCAACAACGCTCTAGGGTACAAACTTCAGCATTAAAACTTGCCAAACTTCGAATGGAGACAAGGTTTGTCCATTTTGGTCCAAACATGACGAACTTCGCTCTAGGGAACGAACTTGTTGTTTCTCACGCTCCAACCCTCGAATGGAGACAAGTTTGGTCCATTTTGTTTCGAAGATGACAAACCAAGCTCTAGGGTACAAACTTCAGCATTAAAACTCGACAAACTTCGAATGGAGACAAGGTTTGTCCATTTTTGTCCAAACATGACGAACTTCGCTCTAGGGAACGAACTTGTTGTTTCTCACTCTCCAAGCCTCGAATGGAGACAAAGTTGGTCCATTGTGGTCCGAAGATGACCAACAACGCTCTAGGGTACGAACTTCAGCATTAAAACTCGCCAAATTTCTAATGGAGACAAGGTTTGTCCATTTCGGTCCAAACATGACGAACTTCGCTCTAGGGAACGAACTTGTTGTTTCTCACTCTCCAAGCCTCGAATGGAGACAAGTTTGATCCATTTTGGTCCGAAGATGACCAACAACGCTCTAGGGTACAAACTTCAGCATTAAAACTCGCCAAACTTCGAATGGAGACAAGGTTTTGTCCATTTTGGTCCAAAGATGACGAACTACGCTCTAGGGAACGAACTTGTTGTTTCTCACTCTCCAAGCCTCGAATGGAGACAAGTTTGGTCCATTGTGGTCCGAAGATGACCAACAACGCTCTAGGGTACGAACTTCAGCATTAAAACTCGCCAAATTTCTAATGGAGACAAGGTTTGTCCATTTCGGTCCAAACATGACGAACTTCGCTCTAGGGAACGAACTTTTTGTTTCTCACTCTCCAAGCCTCGAATGGAGACAAGTTTGGTCCATTTTGGTCCGAAGATGACCAACAACGCTCTAGGGTACAAACTTCAGCATTAAAACTCGCCAAACTTCGAATGGAGACAAGGTTTTGTCCATTTTGGTCCAAAGATGACGAACTACGCTCTAGGGAACGAACTTGTTGTTTCTCACTCTCCAAGCCTCGAATGGAGACAAGTTTGGTCCATTGTGGTCCGAAGATGACCAACAACGCTCTAGGGTACAAACTTCAGCATTAAAACTCGCCAAACTTCGAATGGAGACAAGGTTTGTCCATTTTTGTCCAAACATGACGAACTTCGCTCTAGGGAACGAACTTGTTGTTTCTCACTCACCAAGCCTCGAATGGAGACAAGTTTGGTCCCATTTGGTCCGAAGATGACCAACAACGCTCTAGGGTACAAACTTCAGCATTAAAACTTGCCAAACTTCGAATGGAGACAAGGTTTGTCCATTTTTGTCCAAACATGACGAACTTCGCTCTAGGGAACGAACTTGTTGTTTCTCACTCTCCAAACCTCGAATAGAGACAAGTTTGGTCCATTTTGGTCCGAAGATGACCAACAACGCTCTAGGGTACGAACTTCAGCATTAAAACTCGCCAAATTTCTAATGGAGACAAGGTTTGTCCATTTCGGTCCAAACATGACGAACTTCGCTCTAGGGAACGAACTTGTTGTTTCTCACTCACCAAGCCTCGAATGGAGGCAAGTTTGGTCCATTTTGGTCCGAAGATGACCAACAACGCTCTAGGGTACAAACTTCAGCATTAAAACTTGCCAAACTTCGAATGGAGACAAGGTTTGTCCATTTTGGTCCAAACATGACGAACTTCGCTCTAGGGAACGAACTTGTTGTTTCTCACGCTCCAACCCTCGAATGGAGACAAGTTTGGTCCATTTTGTTTCGAAGATGACAAACCAAGCTCTAGGGTACAAACTTCAGCATTAAAACTCGACAAACTTCGAATGGAGACAAGGTTTGTCCATTTTTGTCCAAACATGACGAACTTCGCTCTAGGGAACGAACTTGTTGTTTCTCACTCTCCAAGCCTCGAATGGAGACAAAGTTGGTCCATTGTGGTCCGAAGATGACCAACAACGCTCTAGGGTACGAACTTCAGCATTAAAACTCGCCAAATTTCTAATGGAGACAAGGTTTGTCCATTTCGGTCCAAACATGACGAACTTCGCTCTAGGGAACGAACTTGTTGTTTCTCACTCTCCAAGCCTCGAATGGAGACAAGTTTGGTCCATTTTGGTCCGAAGATGACCAACAACGCTCTAGGGTACAAACTTCAGCATTAAAACTCGCCAAACTTCGAATGGAGACAAGGTTTTGTCCATTTTGGTCCAAAGATGACGAACTACGCTCTAGGGAACGAACTTGTTGTTTCTCACTCTCCAAGCCTCGAATGGAGACAAGTTTGGTCCATTGTGGTCCGAAGATGACCAACAACGCTCTAGGGTACGAACTTCAGCATTAAAACTCGCCAAATTTCTAATGGAGACAAGGTTTGTCCATTTCGGTCCAAACATGACGAACTTCGCTCTAGGGAACGAACTTTTTGTTTCTCACTCTCCAAGCCTCGAATGGAGACAAGTTTGGTCCATTTTGGTCCGAAGATGACCAACAACGCTCTAGGGTACAAACTTCAGCATTAAAACTCGCCAAACTTCGAATGGAGACAAGGTTTTGTCCATTTTGGTCCAAAGATGACGAACTACGCTCTAGGGAACGAACTTGTTGTTTCTCACTCTCCAAGCCTCGAATGGAGACAAGTTTGGTCCATTGTGGTCTGAAGATGACCAACAACGCTCTAGGGTACAAACTTCAGCATTAAAACTCGCCAAACTTCGAATGGAGACAAGGTTTGTCCATTTTGGTCCAAACATGACGAACTTCGCTCTAGGGAACGAACTTGTTGTTTCTCACTCACCAAGCCTCGAATGGAGACAAGTTTGGTCCATTTTGGTCCGAAGATGACCAACAAAGCTCTAGGGTACAAACTTAAGCATTAAAACTCGATAAACTTCGAATGAAGACAAGGTTTGTCCATTTTGGTCCAAACATGACGAACTTCGCTCTAGGGAACAAACTTGTTGTTTCTCACTCTCCAAGCC
The DNA here is from genome assembly GCA_033996785.1 of Trichosanthes truncata. Classification (NCBI taxonomy): domain Eukaryota; kingdom Viridiplantae; phylum Streptophyta; class Magnoliopsida; order Cucurbitales; family Cucurbitaceae; genus Trichosanthes; species Trichosanthes truncata. The sequence goes on along the minus strand of JAWPNB010000007.1, from coordinate 25,776,142 downwards.
ACGAATGGAGACAAATTTGGTCCATTTTGGTCCGAAGATGACCAACAACCCTCTATGGTACAAACTTCAGCATTAAAACTCGCCAAACTTCGAATGGAGACAAGTATTTGTCCATTTTGGTCCAAAGATGACGAATTACGCTCTAGGGAACGAACTTGTTGTTTCTCACTCTCCAAGCCTCGAATGAAGACAAGTTTGGTCCATTGTGGTCCGAAGATGACCAACAACGCTCTAGTTTACAAACTTCAGCATTAAAACTCGCCAAACTTCGAATGGAGACAAGGTTTTGTCCATTTTGGTCCAAAGATGACGAACTACGCTCTAGGGAACGAACTTGTTGTTTCTCACTCTCCAAGCCTCGAATGGAGACAAGTTTGGTCCATTGTGGTCCGAAGATGACCAACAACGCTCTAGGTTACAAATTCAGCATTAAAACTCGACAAACTTCGAATGGAGACAAGGTTTGTCCATTTTGGTCCAAACATGACGAACTTCGCTCTAGGGAACGAACTTGTTGTTTCTCACGCTCCAACCCTCGAATGGAGACAAGTTTGGTCCATTTTGGTTCGAAGATGACAAACCAAGCTCTAGTGTACAAACTTCAGCATTAAAACTCGACAAACTTCGAATGGAAACAAGGTTTGTCCATTTTGGTCCAAACATGACGAACTTCGCTCTAGGGAACGAACTTGTTGTTTCTCACTCACCAAGCCTCGAATGGAGACAAGTTTGGTCCATTTTGGTCCGAAGATGACCAACAACGCTCTAGGTTACAAACTTCAGCATTAAAACTCGCTAAACTTCGAATGGAGACAAGGTTTTGTCCATTTTGGTCCAAAGACGACGAACTTCGCTCTAGGGAACGAACTTGTTGTTTCTCACTCTCCACGCCTCGAATGGAGACAAGTTAGGTCCATTTCGGTACGAAGATGACCAACAACGCTCTAGGGTACGAACTTCAGCTTTAAAACTCGCCAAATTTCTAATGGAGACAAGGTTTGTCCATTTCGGTCCAAACATGACGAACTTCGCTCTAGGGAACGAACTTGTTGTTTCTCACTCTCCAAGCCTCGAATGGAGACAAGTTTGGTCCATTTATGTCCGAAGATGACCAACAACGCTCTATGGTACAAACTTCAGCATTAAAACTCGCCAAACTTCGAATGGAGACAAGGTTTTGTCCATTTTGGTCCAAAGATGACGAACTACGCTCTAGGGAACGAACTTGTTGTTTCTCACTCTCCAAGCCTCGAATGGAGACAAGTTTGGTCCATTGTGGTCCGAAGATGACCAACAACGCTCTAGGGTACAAACTTCAGCATTAAAACTCGCCAAACTTCGAATGGAGACAAGGTTTGTCCATTTTTGTCCAAACATGACGAACTTCGCTCTAGGGAACGAACTTGTTGTTTCTCACTCACCTAGCCTCGAATGGAGGCAAGTTTGGTCCCATTTGGTCCGAAGATGACCAACAACGCTCTAGGGTACAAACTTCAGCATTAAAACTTGCCAAACTTCGAATGGAGACAAGGTTTGTCCATTTTTGTCCAAACATGACGAACTTCGCTCTAGGGAACGAACTTGTTGTTTCTCACTCTCCAAGCCTCGAATGGAGACAAGTTTGATCCATTGTGGTCCGAAGATGACCAACAACGCTCTAGGGTACGAACTTCAGCATTAAAAATCGCCAAATTTCTAATGGAGACAAGGTTTGTCCATTTCGGTCCAAACATGACGAACTTCGCTCTAGGGAACGAACTTGTTGTTTCTCACTCTCCAAGCCTCGAATGGAGACAAGTTTGGTCCATTTTGGTCCGAAGATGACCAACAACGCTCTGGGGTACAAACTTCAGCATTAAAACTCGCCAAACTTCGAATGGAGACAAGGTTTTGACCATTTTGGTCCAAAGATGACGAACTACGCTCTAGGGAACGAACTTGTTGTTTCTCACTCTCCAAGCCTCGAATGGAGACAAGTTTGGTCCATTGTGGTCCGAAGATGACCAACAACGCTCTAGGGTACAAACTTCAGCATTAAAACTCGCCAAACTTCGAATGGAGACAAGGTTTGTCCATTTTTGTCCAAACATGACGAACTTCGCTCTAGGGAACGAACTTGTTGTTTCTCACTCACCAAGCCTCGAATGGAGGCAAGTTTGGTCCATTTTGGTCCGAAGATGACCAACAACGCTCTAGGGTACAAACTTCAGCATTAAAACTTGCCAAACTTCGAATGGAGACAAGGTTTGTCCATTTTGGTCCAAACATGACGAACTTCGCTCTAGGGAACGAACTTGTTGTTTCTCACGCTCCAACCCTCGAATGGAGACAAGTTTGGTCCATTTTGTTTCGAAGATGACAAACCAAGCTCTAGGGTACAAACTTCAGCATTAAAACTCGACAAACTTCGAATGGAGACAAGGTTTGTCCATTTTTGTCCAAACATGACGAACTTCGCTCTAGGGAACGAACTTGTTGTTTCTCACTCTCCAAGCCTCGAATGGAGACAAAGTTGGTCCATTGTGGTCCGAAGATGACCAACAACGCTCTAGGGTACGAACTTCAGCATTAAAACTCGCCAAATTTCTAATGGAGACAAGGTTTGTCCATTTCGGTCCAAACATGACGAACTTCGCTCTAGGGAACGAACTTGTTGTTTCTCACTCTCCAAGCCTCGAATGGAGACAAGTTTGGTCCATTTTGGTCCGAAGATGACCAACAACGCTCTAGGGTACAAACTTCAGCATTAAAACTCGCCAAACTTCGAATGGAGACAAGGTTTTGTCCATTTTGGTCCAAAGATGACGAACTACGCTCTAGGGAACGAACTTGTTGTTTCTCACTCTCCAAGCCTCGAATGGAGACAAGTTTGGTCCATTGTGGTCCGAAGATGACCAACAACGCTCTAGGGTACGAACTTCAGCATTAAAACTCGCCAAATTTCTAATGGAGACAAGGTTTGTCCATTTCGGTCCAAACATGACGAACTTCGCTCTAGGGAACGAACTTGTTGTTTCTCACTCTCCAAGCCTCGAATGGAGACAAGTTTGGTCCATTTTGGTCAGAAGATGACCAACAACGCTCTAGGGTACAAACTTCAGCATTAAAACTCGCCAAACTTCGAATGGAGACAAGGTTTTGTCCATTTTGGTCCAAAGATGACGAACTACGCTCTAGGGAACGAACTTGTTGTTTCTCACTCTCCAAGCCTCGAATGGAGACAAGTTTGGTCCATTGTGGTCTGAAGATGACCAACAACGCTCTAGGGTACAAACTTCAGCATTAAAACTCGCCAAACTTCGAATGGAGACAAGGTTTGTCCATTTTGGTCCAAACATGACGAACTTCGCTCTAGGGAACGAACTTGTTGTTTCTAAATCACCAAGCCTCGAATGGAGACAAGTTTGGTCCATTTTGATCCGAAGATGACAAACAAAGCTCTAGGGTACAAACTTAAGCATTAAAACTCGATCAACTTCGAATGAAGACAAGGTTTGTCCATTTTGGTCCAAACATGACGAACTTCGCTCTAGGGAACAAACTTGTTGTTTCTCACTCTCCAAGCCACGAATGGAGACAAATTTGGTCCATTTTGGTCCGAAGATGACCAACAACCCTCTATGGTACAAACTTCAGCATTAAAACTCGCCAAACTTCGAATGGAGACAAGTATTTGTCCATTTTGGTCCAAAGATGACGAATTACGCTCTAGGGAACGAACTTGTTGTTTCTCACTCTCCAAGCCTCGAATGGAGACAAGTTTGGTCCATTGTGGTCCGAAGATGACCAACAACGCTCTAGTTTACAAACTTCAGCATTAAAACTCGCCAAACTTCGAATGGAGACAAGGTTTTGTCCATTTTGGTCCAAAGATGACGAACTACGCTCTAGGGAACGAACTTGTTGTTTCTCACTCTCCAAGCCTCGAATGGAGACAAGTTGGTTCCATTGTGGTCCGAAGATGACCAACAACGCTCTAGGTTACAAACTTCAGCATTAAAACTCGACAAACTTCGAATGGAGACAAGGTTTGTCCATTTTGGTCCAAACATGACGAACTTCGCTCTAGGGAACGAACTTGTTGTTTCTCACGCTCCAACCATCGAATGGAGACAAGTTTGGTCCATTTTGGTTCGAAGATGACAAACCAAGCTCTAGTGTACAAACTTCAGCATTAAAACTCGACAAACTTCGAATGGAGACAAGGTTTGCCCATTTTGGTCCAAACATGACGAACTTCGCTCTAGGGAACGAACTTGTTGTTTCTCACTCACCAAGCCTCGAATGGAGACAAGTTTGGTCCATTTTGGTCCGAAGATGACCAACAACGCTCTAGGTTACAAACTTCAGCATTAAAACTCGCCAAACTTCGAATGGAGACAAGGTTTTGTCCATTTTGGTCCAAAGATGACGAACTACGCTCTAGGGAACGACCTTGTTGTTTCTCACTCTCCAAGCCTCGAATGGAGACAAGTTTGGTCCATTTTGGTCCGAAGATGACCAACAACGCTCTAGGGTACAAACTTCAGCCTTAAAACTCGCCAAACTTCGAATGGAGACAAGGTTTTGTCCATTTTGGTCCAAAGATGACGAACTACGCTCTAGGGAACGAACTTGTTGTTTCTCACTCTCCAAGCCTCGAATGGAGACAAGTTTGGTCCATTGTGGTCCGAAGATGACCAACAACGCTCTAGGGTACAAACTTCAGCATTAAAACTCGCCAAACTTCGAATGGAGACAAGGTTTGTCCATTTTTGTCCAAACATGACGAACTTCGCTCTAGGGAACGAACTTGTTGTTTCTCACTCACCAAGCCTCGAATGGAGACAAGTTTGGTCCCATTTGGTCCGAAGATGACCAACAACGCTCTAGGGTACAAACTTCAGCATTAAAACTTGCCAAACTTCGAATGGAGACAAGGTTTGTCCATTTTTGTCCAAACATGACGAACTTCGCTCTAGGGAACGACTTGTTGTTTCTCACTCTCCAAGCCTCGAATGGAGACAAGTTTGGTCCATTGTGGTCCGAAGATGACCAACAACGCTCTAGGGTACGAACTTCAGCATTAAAACTCGCCAAATTTCTAATGGAGACAAGGTTTGTCCATTTCGGTCCAAACATGACGAACTTCGCTCTAGGGAACGAACTTGTTGTTTCTCACTCTCCAAGTCTCGAATGGAGACAAGTTTGGTCCATTTTGGTCCGAAGATGACCAACAACGCTCTAGGGTACAAACTTCAGCATTAAAACTCGCCAAACTTCGAATGGAGACAAGGTTTTGTCCATTTTGGTCCAAAGATGACGAACTACGCTCTAGGGAACGAACTTGTTGTTTCTCACTCTCCAAGCCTCGAATGGAGACAAGTTTGGTCCATTGTGGTCTGAAGATGACCAACAACGCTCTAGGGTACAAACTTCAGCATTAAAACTCGCCAAACTTCGAATGGAGACAAGGTTTGTCCATTTTGGTCCAAACATGACGAACTTCGCTCTAGGGAACGAACTTGTTGTTTCTAACTCACCAAGCCTCGAATGGAGACAAGTTTGGTCCATTTTGGTCCGAAGATGACAAACAAAGCTCTAGGGTACAAACTTAAGCATTAAAACTCGATAAACTTCGAATGAAGACAAGGTTTGTCCATTTTGGTCCAAACATGACGAACTTCGCTCTAGGGAACAAACTTGTTGTTTCTCACTCTCCAAGCCACGAATGGAGACAAATTTGGTCCATTTTGGTCCGAAGATGACCAACAACCCTCTATGGTACAAACTTCAGCATTAAAACTCGCCAAACTTCGAATGGAGACAAGTATTTGTCCATTTTGGTCCAAAGATGACGAATTACGCTCGAGGGAACGAACTTGTTGTTTCTCACTCTCCAAGCCTCGAATGGAGACAAGTTTGGTCCATTGTGGTCCGAAGATGACCAACAACGCTCTAGTTTACAAACTTCAGCATTAAAACTCGCCAAACTTCGAATGGAGACAAGGTTTTGTCCATTTTGGTCCAAAGATGACGAACTACGCTCTAGGGAACGAACTTGTTGTTTCTCACTCTCCAAGCCTCGAATGGAGACAAGTTTGTTCCATTGTGGTCCGAAGATGACCAACAACGCTCTAGGTTACAAACTTCAGCATTAAAACTCGACAAACTTCGAATGGAGACAAGGTTTGTCCATTTTGGTCCAAACATGACGAACTTCGCTCTAGGGAACGAACTTGTTGTTTCTCACGCTCCAACCCTCGAATGGAGACAAGTTTGGTCCATTTTGGTTCGAAGATGACAAACCAAGCTCTAGTGTACAAACTTCAGCATTAAAACTCGACAAACTTCGAATGGAGACAAGGTTTGTCCATTTTGGTCCAAACATGACGAACTTCGCTCTAGGGAACGAACTTGTTGTTTCTCACTCACCAAGCCTCGAATGGAGACAAGTTTGGTCCATTTTGGTCCGAAGATGACCAACAACGCTCTAGGTTACAAACTTCAGCATTAAAACTCGCCAAACTTCGAATGGAGACAAGGTTTTGTCCATTTTGGTCCAAAGATGACGAACTACGCTCTAGGGAACGACCTTGTTGTTTCTCACTCTCCAAGCCTCGAATGGAGACAAGTTTGGTCCATTTTGGTCCGAAGATGACCAACAACGCTCTAGGGTACAAACTTCAGCCTTAAAACTCGCCAAACTTCGAATGGAGACAAGGTTTTGTCCATTTTGGTCCAAAGATGACGAACTACGCTCTAGAGAACGAACTTGTTGTTTCTCACTCTCCAAGCCTCGAATGGAGACAAGTTTGGTCCATTGTGGTCCGAAGATGACCAACAACGCTCTAGGGTACAAACTTCAGCATTAAAACTCGCCAAACTTCGAATGGAGACAAGGTTTGTCCATTTTTGTCCAAACATGACGAACTTCGCTCTAGGGAACGAACTTGTTGTTTCTCACTCACCAAGCCTCGAATGGAGACAGGTTTGGTCCCATTTGGTCCGAAGATGACCAACAACGCTCTAGGGTACAAACTTCAGCATTAAAACTTGCCAAACTTCGAATGGAGACAAGGTTTGTCCATTTTTGTCCAAACATGACGAACTTCGCTCTAGGGAACGAACTTGTTGTTTCTCACTCTCCAAGCCTCGAATGGAGACAAGTTTGGTCCATTGTGGTCCGAAGATGACCAACAACGCTCTAGGGTACGAACTTCAGCATTAAAACTCGCCAAATTTCTAATGGAGACAAGGTTTGTCCATTTCGGTCCAAACATGACGAACTTCGCTCTAGGGAACGAACTTGTTGTTTCTCACTCTCCAAGCCTCGAATGGAGACAAGTTTGGTCCATTTTGGTCCGAAGATGACCAACAACGCTCTAGGGTACAAACTTCAGCATTAAAACTCGCCAAACTTCGAATGGAGACAAGGTTTTGACCATTTTGGTCCAAAGATGACGAACTACGCTCTAGGGAACGAACTTGTTGTTTCTCAGTCTCCAAGCCTGGAATGGAGACAAGTTTGGTCCATTGTGGTCCGAAGATGACCAACAACGCTCTAGGGTACAAACTTCAGCATTAAAACTCGCCAAACTTCGAATGGAGACAAGGTTTGTCCATTTTTGTCCAAACATGACAAACTTCGCTCTAGGGAACGAACTTGTTGTTTCTCACTCACCAAGCCTCGAATGGAGGCAAGTTTGGTCCATTTTGGTCCGAAGATGACCAACAACACTCTAGGGTACAAACTTCAGCATTAAAACTTGCCAAACTTCGAATGGAGACAAGGTTTGTCCATTTTGGTCCAAAGATGACGAACTTCGCTCTAGGGAACGAACTTGTTGTTTCTCACGCTCCAACCCTCGAATGGAGACAAGTTTGGTCCATTTTGTTTCGAAGATGACAAACCAAGCTCTAGGGTACAAACTTCAGCATTAAAACTCGACAAACTTCGAATGGAGACAAGGTTTGTCCATTTTTGTCCAAACATGACGAACTTCGCTCTAAGGATCGAACTTGTTGTTTCTCACTCTCCAAGCCTCGAATGGAGACAAAGTTGGTCCATTGTGGTCCGATGATGACCAACAACGCTCTAGGGTACGAACTTCAGCATTAAAACTCGCCAAATTTCTAATGGAGACAAGGTTTGTCCATTTCGGTCCAAACATGACGAACTTCGCTCTAGGGAACGAACTTGTTGTTTCTCACTCTCCAAGCCTCGAATGGAGACAAGTTTGGTCCATTTTGGTCCGAAGATGACCAACAACGCTCTAGGGTACAAACTTCAGCATTAAAACTCGCCAAACTTCGAATGGAGACAAGGTTTTGTCCATTTTGGTCCAAAGATGACGAACTACGCTCTAGGGAACGAACTTGTTGTTTCTCACTCTCCAAGCCTCGAATGGAGACAATTTGGTCCATTGTGGTCCGAAGATGACCAACAACGCTCTAGGGTACGAACTTCAGCATTAAAACTCGCCAAATTTCTAATGGAGACAAGGTTTGTCCATTTCGGTCCAAACATGACGAACTTCGCTCTAGGGAACGAACTTGTTGTTTCTCACTCTCCAAGCCTCGAATGGAGACAAGTTTGGTCCATTTTGGTCCGAAGATGACCAACAACGCTCTAGGGTACAAACTTCAGCATTAAAACTCGCCAAACTTCGAATGGAGACAAGGTTTTGTCCATTTTGGTCCAAAGATGACGAACTACGCTCTAGGGAACGAACTTGTTGTTTCTCACTCTCCAAGCCTCGAATGGAGACAAGTTTGGTCCATTGTGGTCCGAAGATGACCAACATCGCTCTAGTTTACAAACTTCAGCATTAAAACTCGCCAAACTTCGAATGGAGACAAGGTTTTGTCCATTTTGGTCCAAAGATGACGAACTACGCTCTAGGGAACGAACTTGTTGTTTCTCACTCTCCAAGCCTTGAATGGAGACAAGTTTGTTCCATTGTGGTCCGAAGATGACCAACAACGCTCTAGGTTACAAACTTCAGCATTAAAACTCGACAAACTTCGAATGGAGACAAGGTTTGTCCATTTTGGTCCAAACATGACGAACTTCGCTCTAGGGAACGAACTTGTTGTTTCTCACGCTCCAACCCTCGAATGGAGACAAGTTTGGACCATTTTGGTTCGAAGATGACAAACCAAGCTCTAGTGTACAAACTTCAGCATTAAAACTCGACAAACTTCGAATGGAGACAAGGTTTGTCCATTTTGGTCCAAACATGACGAACTTCGCTCTAGGGAACGAACTTGTTGTTTCTCACTCACCAAGCCTCGAATGGAGACAAGTTTGGTCCATTTTGGTCCGAAGATGACCAACAACGCTCTAGTGTACAAACTTCAGCCTTAAAACTCGCCAAACTTCGAATGGAGACAAGGTTTTGTCCATTTTGGTCCAAAGATGACGAACTACGCTCTAGGGAACGAACTTGTTGTTTCTCACTCTCCAAGCCTCAAATGGAGACAAGTTTGGTCCATTGTGGTCCGAAGATGACCAACAACGCTCTAGGGTACAAACTTCAGCATTAAAACTCGCCAAACTTCGAATGGAGACAAGGTTTGTCCATTTTTGTCCAAACATGACGAACTTCGCTCTAGGGAACGAACTTGTTGTTTCTCACTCACCAAGCCTCGAATGGAGACAAGTTTGGTCCCATTTGGTCCGAAGATGACCAACAACGCTCTAGGGTACAAACTTCAGAATTAAAACTTGCCAAACTTCGAATGGAGACAAGGTTTGTCCATTTTTGTCCAAACATGACGAACTTCGCTCTAGGGAACGAACTTGTTGTTTCTCACTCTCCAAGCCTCGAATGGAGACAAGTTTGGTCCATTGTGGTCCGAAGATGACCAACAACGCTCTAGGGTACGAACTTCAGCATTAAAACTCGCCAAATTTCTAATGGAGACAAGGTTTGTCCATTTACCAAACATGACGAACTTCGCTCTAGGGAACGAACTTGTTGTTTCTCACTCTCCAAGCCTCGAATGGAGACAAGTTTGGTCCATTTTGGTCCGAAGATGACCAACAACGCTCTAGGGTACAAACTTCAGCATTAAAACTCGCCAAACTTCGAATGGAGACAAGGTTTTGACCATTTTGGTCCAAAGATGACGAACTACGCTCTAGGGAACGAACTTGTTGTTTCTCAGTCTCCAAGCCTGGAATGGAGACAAGTTTGGTCCATTGTGGTCCGAAGATGACCAACAACGCTCTAGGGTACAAACTTCAGCATTAAAACTCGCCAAACTTCGAATGGAGACAAGGTTTGTCCATTTTTGTCCAAACATGACAAACTTCGCTCTAGGGAACGAACTTGTTGTTTCTCACTCACCAAGCCTCGAATGGAGGCAAGTTTGGTCCATTTTGGTCCGAAGATGACCAACAACGCTCTAGGGTACAAACTTCAGCATTAAAACTTGCCAAACTTCGAATGGAGACAAGGTTTGTCCATTTTGGTCCAAAGATGACGAACTTCGCTCTAGGGAACGAACTTGTTGTTTCTCACGCTCCAACCCTCGAATGGAGACAAGTTTGGTCCATTTTGTTTCGAAGATGACAAACCAAGCTCTAGGGTACAAACTTCAGCATTAAAACTCGACAAACTTCGAATGGAGACAAGGTTTGTCCATTTTTGTCCAAACATGACGAACTTCGCTCTAAGGATCGAACTTGTTGTTTCTCACTCTCCAAGCCTCGAATGGAGACAAAGTTGGTCCATTGTGGTCCGAAGATGACCAACAACGCTCTAGGGTACGAACTTCAGCATTAAAACTCGCCAAATTTCTAATGGAGACAAGGTTTGTCCATTTCGGTCCAAACATGACGAACTTCGCTCTAGGGAACGAACTTGTTGTTTCTCACTCTCCAAGCCTCGAATGGAGACAAGTTTGGTCCATTTTGGTCCGAAGATGACCAACAACGCTCTAGGGTACAAACTTCAGCATTAAAACTCGCCAAACTTCGAATGGAGACAAGGTTTTGTCCATTTTGGTTCAAAGATGACGAACTACGCTCTAGGGAACGAACTTGTTGTTTCTCACTCTCCAAGCCTCGAATGGAGACAAGTTTGGTCCATTGTGGTCCGAAGATGACCAACAACGCTCTAGGGTACGAACTTCAGCATTAAAACTCGCCAAATTTCTAATGGAGACAAGGTTTGTCCATTTCGGTCCAAACATGACGAACTTCGCTCTAGGGAACGAACTTGTTGTTTCTCACTCTCCAAGCCTCGAATCGAGACAAGTTTGGTCCATTTTGGTCCGAAGATGACCAACAACGCTCTAGGTTACAAACTTCAGCATTAAAACTCGCCAAACTTCGAATGGAGACAAGGTTTTGTCCATTTTGGTCCAAAGATGACGAACTACGCTCTAGGGAACGAACTTGTTGTTTCTCACTCTCCAAGCCTCGAATGGAGACAAGTTTGGTCCATTGTGGTCTGAAGATGACCAACAACGCTCTAGGGTACAAACTTCAGCATTAAAACTCGCCAAACTTCGAATGGAGACAAGGTTTGTCCATTTTGGTCCAAACATGACGAACTTCGCTCTAGGGAACGAACTTGTTGTTTCTCACGCTCCAACCCTCGAATGGAGACAAGTTTGGACCATTTTGGTTCGAAGATGACAAACCAAGCTCTAGTGTACAAACTTCAGCATTAAAACTCGACAAACTTCGAATGGAGACAAGGTTTGTCCATTTTGGTCCAAACATGACGAACTTCGCTCTAGGGAACGAACTTGTTGTTTCTCACTCACCAAGCCTCGAATGGAGACAAGTTTGGTCCATTTTGGTCCGAAGATGACCAACAACGCTCTAGGTTACAAACTTCAGCATTAAAACTCGCCAAACTTCGAATGGAGACAAGGTTTTGTCCATTTTGGTCCAAAGATGACGAACTACGCTCTAGGGAACGACCTTGTTGTTTCTAACTCTCCAAGCCTCGAATGGAGACAAGTTTGGTCCATTTTAGTCCGAAGATGACCAACAACGCTCTAGGGTACAAACTTCAGCCTTAAAACTCGCCAAACTTCGAATGGAGACAAGGTTTTGTCCATTTTGGTCCAAAGATGACGAACTACGCTCTAGGGAACGAACTTGTTGTTTCTCACTCTCCAAGCCTCAAATGGAGACAAGTTTGGTCCATTGTGGTCCGAAGATGACCAACAACGCTCTAGGGTACAAACTTCAGCATTAAAACTCGCCAAACTTCGAATGGAGACAAGGTTTGTCCATTTTTGTCCAAACATGACGAACTTCGCTCTAGGGAACGAACTTGTTGTTTCTCACTCACCAAGCCTCGAATGGAGACAAGTTTGGTCCCATTTGGTCCGAAGATGACCAACAACGCTCTAGGGTACAAACTTCAGCATTAAAACTTGCCAAACTTCGAATGGAGACAAGGTTTGTCCATTTTTGTCCAAACATGACGAACTTCGCTCTAGGGAACGAACTTGTTGTTTCTCACTCTCCAAGCCTCGAATGGAGACAAGTTTGGTCCATTGTGGTCCGAAGATGACCAACAACGCTCTAGGGTACGAACTTCAGCATTAAAACTCGCCAAATTTCTAATGGAGACAAGGTTTGTCCATTTACCAAACATGACGAACTTCGCTCTAGGGAACGAACTTGTTGTTTCTCACTCTCCAAGCCTCGAATGGAGACAAGTTTGGTCCATTTTGGTCCGAAGATGACCAACAACGCTCTAGGGTACAAACTTCAGCATTAAAACTCGCCAAACTTCGAATGGAGACAAGGTTTTGACCATTTTGGTCCAAAGATGACGAACTACGCTCTAGGGAACGAACTTGTTGTTTCTCAGTCTCCAAGCCTGGAATGGAGACAAGTTTGGTCCATTGTGGTCCGAAGATGACCAACAACGCTCTAGGGTACAAACTTCAGCATTAAAACTCGCCAAACTTCGAATGGAGACAAGGTTTGTCCATTTTTGTCCAAACATGACAAACTTCGCTCTAGGGAACGAACTTGTTGTTTCTCACTCACCAAGCCTCGAATGGAGGCAAGTTTGGTCCATTTTGGTCCGAAGATGACCAACAACGCTCTAGGGTACAAACTTCAGCATTAAAACTTGCCAAACTTCGAATGGAGACAAGGTTTGTCCATTTTGGTCCAAAGATGACGAACTTCGCTCTAGGGAACGAACTTGTTGTTTCTCACGCTCCAACCCTCGAATGGAGACAAGTTTGGTCCATTTTGTTTCGAAGATGACAAACCAAGCTCTAGGGTACAAACTTCAGCATTAAAACTCGACAAACTTCGAATGGAGACAAGGTTTGTCCATTTTTGTCCAAACATGACGAACTTCGCTCTAAGGATCGAACTTGTTGTTTCTCACTCTCCAAGCCTCGAATGGAGACAAAGTTGGTCCATTGTGGTCCGAAGATGACCAACAACGCTCTAGGGTACGAACTTCAGCATTAAAACTCGCCAAATTTCTAATGGAGACAAGGTTTGTCCATTTCGGTCCAAACATGACGAACTTCGCTCTAGGGAACGAACTTGTTGTTTCTCACTCTCCAAGCCTCGAATGGAGACAAGTTTGGTCCATTTTGGTCCGAAGATGACCAACAACGCTCTAGGGTACAAACTTCAGCATTAAAACTCGCCAAACTTCGAATGGAGACAAGGTTTTGTCCATTTTGGTCCAAAGATGACGAACTACGCTCTAGGGAACGAACTTGTTGTTTCTCACTCTCCAAGCCTCGAATGGAGACAAGTTTGGTCCATTGTGGTCCGAAGATGACCAAGAACGCTCTAGGGTACGAACTTCAGCATTAAAACTCGCCAAATTTCTAATGGAGACAAGGTTTGTCCATTTCGGTCCAAACATGACGAACTTCGCTCTAGGGAACGAACTTGTTGTTTCTCACTCTCCAAGCCTCGAATCGAGACAAGTTTGGTCCATTTTGGTCCGAAGATGACCAACAACGCTCTAGGTTACAAACTTCAGCATTAAAACTCGCCAAACTTCGAATGGAGACAAGGTTTTGTCCATTTTGGTCCAAAGATGACGAACTACGCTCTAGGGAACGAACTTGTTGTTTCTCACTCTCCAAGCCTCGAATGGAGACAAGTTTGGTCCATTGTGGTCTGAAGATGACCAACAACGCTCTAGGGTACAAACTTCAGCATTAAAACTCGCCAAACTTCGAATGGAGACAAGGTTTGTCCATTTTGGTCCAAACATGACGAACTTCGCTCTAGGGAACGAACTTGTTGTTTCTCACGCTCCAACCCTCGAATGGAGACAAGTTTGGACCATTTTGGTTCGAAGATGACAAACCAAGCTCTAGTGTACAAACTTCAGCATTAAAACTCGACAAACTTCGAATGGAGACAAGGTTTGTCCATTTTGGTCCAAACATGACGAACTTCGCTCTAGGGAACGAACTTGTTGTTTCTCACTCACCAAGCCTCGAATGGAGTCAAGTTTGGTCCATTTTGGTCCGAAGATGACCAACAACGCTCTAGGTTACAAACTTCAGCATTAAAACTCGCCAAACTTCGAATGGAGACAAGGTTTTGTCCATTTTGGTCCAAAGATGACGAACTACGCTCTAGGGAACGACCTTGTTGTTTCTCACTCTCCAAGCCTCGAATGGAGACAAGTTTGGTCCATTTTAGTCCGAAGATGACCAACAACGCTCTAGGGTACAAACTTCAGCCTTAAAACTCGCCAAACTTCGAATGGAGACAAGGTTTTGTCCATTTTGGTCCAAAGATGACGAACTACGCTCTAGGGAACGAACTTGTTGTTTCTCACTCTCCAAGCCTCAAATGGAGACAAGTTTGGTCCATTGTGGTCCGAAGATGACCAACAACGCTCTAGGGTACAAACTTCAGCATTAAAACTCGCCAAACTTCGAATGGAGACAAGGTTTGTCCATTTTTGTCCAAACATGACGAACTTCGCTCTAGGGAACGAACTTGTTGTTTCTCACTCACCAAGCCTCGAATGGAGACAAGTTTGGTCCCATTTGGTCCGAAGATGACCAACAACGCTCTAGGGTACAAACTTCAGCATTAAAACTTGCCAAACTTCGAATGGAGACAAGGTTTGTCCATTTTTGTCCAAACATGACGAACTTCGCTCTAGGGAACGAACTTGTTGTTTCTCACTCTCCAAGCCTCGAATGGAGACAAGTTTGGTCCATTGTGGTCCGAAGATGACCAACAACGCTCTAGGGTACGAACTTCAGCATTAAAACTCGCCAAATTTCTAATGGAGACAAGGTTTGTCCATTTACCAAACATGACGAACTTCGCTCTAGGGAACGAACTTGTTGTTTCTCACTCTCCAAGCCTCGAATGGAGACAAGTTTGGTCCATTTTGGTCCGAAGATGACCAACAACGCTCTAGGGTACAAACTTCAGCATTAAAACTCGCCAAACTTCGAATGGAGACAAGGTTTTGACCATTTTGGTCCAAAGATGACGAACTACGCTCTAGGGAACGAACTTGTTGTTTCTCAGTCTCCAAGCCTGGAATGGAGACAAGTTTGGTCCATTGTGGTCCGAAGATGACCAACAACGCTCTAGGGTACAAACTTCAGCATTAAAACTCGCCAAACTTCGAATGGAGACAAGGTTTGTCCATTTTTGTCCAAACATGACAAACTTCGCTCTAGGGAACGAACTTGTTGTTTCTCACTCACCAAGCCTCGAATGGAGGCAAGTTTGGTCCATTTTGGTCCGAAGATGACCAACAACGCTCTAGGGTACAAACTTCAGCATTAAAACTTGCCAAACTTCGAATGGAGACAAGGTTTGTCCATTTTGGTCCAAAGATGACGAACTTCGCTCTAGGGAACGAACTTGTTGTTTCTCACGCTCCAACCCTCGAATGGAGACAAGTTTGGTCCATTTTGTTTCGAAGATGACAAACCAAGCTCTAGGGTACAAACTTCAGCATTAAAACTCGACAAACTTCGAATGGAGACAAGGTTTGTCCATTTTTGTCCAAACATGACGAACTTCGCTCTAAGGATCGAACTTGTTGTTTCTCACTCTCCAAGCCTCGAATGGAGACAAAGTTGGTCCATTGTGGTCCGAAGATGACCAACAACGCTCTAGGGTACGAACTTCAGCATTAAAACTCGCCAAATTTCTAATGGAGACAAGGTTTGTCCATTTCGGTCCAAACATGACGAACTTCGCTCTAGGGAACGAACTTGTTGTTTCTCACTCTCCAAGCCTCGAATGGAGACAAGTTTGGTCCATTTTGGTCCGAAGATGACCAACAACGCTCTAGGGTACAAACTTCAGCATTAAAACTCGCCAAACTTCGAATGGAGACAAGGTTTTGTCCATTTTGGTCCAAAGATGACGAACTACGCTCTAGGGAACGAACTTGTTGTTTCTCACTCTCCAAGCCTCGAATGGAGACAAGTTTGGTCCATTGTGGTCCGAAGATGACCAACAACGCTCTAGGGTACGAACTTCAGCATTAAAACTCGCCAAATTTCTAATGGAGACAAGGTTTGTCCATTTCGGTCCAAACATGACGAACTTCGCTCTAGGGAACGAACTTGTTGTTTCTCACTCTCCAAGCCTCGAATCGAGACAAGTTTGGTCCATTTTGGTCCGAAGATGACCAACAACGCTCTAGGTTACAAACTTCAGCATTAAAACTCGCCAAACTTCGAATGGAGACAAGGTTTTGTCCATTTTGGTCCAAAGATGACGAACTACGCTCTAGGGAACGAACTTGTTGTTTCTCACTCTCCAAGCCTCGAATGGAGACAAGTTTGGTCCATTGTGGTCTGAAGATGACCAACAACGCTCTAGGGTACAAACTTCAGCATTAAAACTCGCCAAACTTCGAATGGAGACAAGGTTTGTCCATTTTGGTCCAAACATGACGAACTTCGCTCTAGGGAACGAACTTGTTGTTTCTCACTCACCAAGCCTCGAATGGAGACAAGTTTGGTCCATTTTGGTCCGAAGATGACCAACAAAGCTCTAGGGTACAAACTTAAGCATTAAAACTCGATAAACTTCGAATGAAGACAAGGTTTGTCCATTTTGGTCCAAACATGACGAACTTCGCTCTAGGGAACAAACTTGTTGTTTCTCACTCTCCAAGCCACGAATGGAGACAAATTTGGTCCATTTTGGTCCGAAGATGACCAACAACCCTCTATGGTACAAACTTCAGCATTAAAACTCGCCAAACTTCGAATGGAGACAAGTATTTGTTCATTTTGGTCCAAAGATGACGAATTACGCTCTAGGGAACGAACTTGTTGTTTCTCACTCTCCAAGCCTCGAATGGAGACAAGTTTGGTCCATTGTGGTCCGAAGATGACCAACAACGCTCTAGTTTACAAACTTCAGCATTAAAACTCGCCAAACTTCGAATGGAGACAAGGTTTTGTCCATTTTGGTCCAAAGATGACGAACTACGCTCTAGGGAACGAACTTGTTGTTTCTCACTCTCCAAGCCTCGAATGGAGACAAGTTTGGTCCATTGTGGTCCGAAGATGACCAACAACGCTCTAGGTTACAAACTTCAGCATTAAAACTCGACAAACTTCGAATGGAGACAAGGTTTGTCCATTTTGGTCCAAACATGACGAACTTCGCTCTAGGGAACGAACTTGTTGTTTCTCACTCACCAAGCCTCGAATGGAGACAAGTTTGGTCCATTTTGGTCCGAAGATGACCAACAACGCTCTAGGTTACAAACTTCAGCATTAAAACTCGCCAAACTTCGAATGGAGACAAGGTTTTGTCCATTTTGGTCCAAAGATGACTAACTACGCTCTAGGGAACGACCTTGTTGTTTCTCACTCTCCAAGCCTCGAATGGAGACAAGTTAGGTCCATTTTGGTCCGAAGATGACCAACAACGCTCTAGGGTACAAACTTCAGCCTTAAAATACGCCAAACTTCGAATGGAGACAAGGTTTTGTCCATTTTGGTCCAAAGATGACGAACTACGCTCTAGGGAACGAACTTGTTGTTTCTCACTCTCCAAGCCTCGAATGGAGACAAGTTTGGTCCATTGTGGTCCGAAGATGACCAACAACTCTCTAGGGTACGAACTTCAGCATTAAAACTCGCCAAATTTCTAATGGAGACAAGGTTTGTCCATTTCGGTCCAAACATGACGAACTTCGCTCTAGGGAACGAACTTGTTGTTTCTCACTCTCAAATCCTCGAATGGAGACAAGTTTGGTCCATTTTGGTCCGAAGATGACCAACAACGCTCTATGGTACAAACTTCAGTATTAAAACTCGCCAAACTTCGAATGGAGATAAGGTTTTGTCCATTTTGGTCCAAAGATGACGAACTACGCTCTAGGGAACGAACTTGTTGTTTCTCACTCTCCAAGATTCGAATGGAGACAAGTTTGGTCCATTGTGGTCCGAAGATGACCAACAACGCTCTAGGGTACAAACTTCAGCATTAAAACTCGCCAAACTTCGAATGGAGACAAGGTTTTGTCCATTTTGGTCCAAAGATGACGAACTACGCTCTAGGGAACGACCTTGTTGTTTCTCACTCTCCAAGCCTCGAATGGAGACAAGTTTGGTCCATTTTGGTCCGAAGATGACCAACAACGCTCTAGGGTACAAACTTCAGCCTTAAAACTCGCCAAACTTCGAATGGAGACAAGGTTTTGTCCATTTTGGTCCAAAGATGACGAACTACGCTCTAGGGAACGAACTTGTTGTTTCTCACTCTCCAAGATTCGAATGGAGACAAGTTTGGTCAATTGTGGTCCGAAGATGACCAACAACGCTCTAGGGTACAAACTTCAGCATTAAAACTCGCCAAACTTCGAATGGAGACAAGGTTTGTCCATTTTTGTCCAAACATGACGAACTTCGCTCTAGGGAACGAACTTGTTGTTTCTCACTCACCAAGACTCGAATGGAGGCAAGTTTGGTCCATTTTGGTCCGAAGATGACCAACAACGCTCTAGGGTACAAACTTCAGCATTAAAACTTGCCAAACTTCGAATGGAGACAAGGTTTGTCCATTTTGGTCCAAACATGACGAACTTCGCTCTAGGGAACGAACTTGTTGTTTCTCACGCTCCAACCCTCGAATGGAGACAAGTTTGGTCCATTTTGTTTCGAAGATGACAAACCAAGCTCTAGGGTACAAACTTCAGCATTAAAACTCGACAAACTTCGAATGGAGACAAGGTTTGTCCATTTTTGTCCAAACATGACGAACTTCGCTCTAGGGAACGAACTTGTTGTTTCTCACTCTCCAAGTCTCGAATGGAGACAAGTTTGGTCCATTGTGGTCCGAAGATGACCAACAACGCTCTAGGGTACGAACTTCAGCATTAAAACTCGCCAAATTTCTAATGGAGACAAGGTTTGTCCATTTTGGTCCAAACATGACGAACTTCGCTCTAGGGAACGAACTTGTTGTTTCTCACTCACCAAGCCTCGAATGGAGACAAGTTTGGTCCATTTTGGTCCGAAGATGACCAACAACGCTCTAGGGTACAAACTTATGCATTAAAACTCGCCAAACTTCGAATGGAGACAAGGTTTTGACCATTTTGGTCCAATGATGACGAACTACGCTCTAGGGAACGAACTTGTTGTTTCTCACTCTCCAAGCCTCGAATGGAGACAAGTTTGGTCCATATTATTCCGAAGATGACCAACAACGCTCTAGGTTACAAACTTCAGCATTAAAAATCGCCAAACTTCGAATGGAGAGAAGGTTTTGTCCATTTTGGTCCAAAGATGACGAACTACGCTCTAAGGAACGACCTTGTTGTTTCTCACTCTCCAAGCCTCGAATGGAGACAAGTTTGGTCCATTTTGGTCCGAAGATGACCAACAACGCTCTAGGGTACAAACTTCAGCCTTAAAACTCGCCAAACTTCGAATGGAGACAAGGTTTTGTCCATTTTGGTCCAAAGATGACGAACTACGCTCTAGGGAACGAACTTGTTGTTTCTCACTCTCCAAGCCTCGAATGGAGACAAGTTTGGTCCATTGTGGTCCGAAGATGACCAACAACGCTCTAGGGTACGAACTTCAGCATTAAAACTCGCCAAATTTCTAATGGAGACAAGGTTTGTCCATTTCGGTCCAAACATGACGAACTTCGCTCTAGGGAACAAACTTGTTGTTTCTCACTCTCCAAGCCACGAATGGAGACAAATTTGGTCCATTTTGGTCCGAAGATGACCAACAACCCTCTATGGTACAAACTTCAGCATTAAAACTCGCCAAACTTCGAATGGAGACAAGTATTTGTCCATTTTGGTCCAAAGATGACGAATTACGCTCTAGGGAACGAACTTGTTGTTTCTCACTCTCCAAGCCTCGAATAGAGACAAGTTTGGTCCATTGTGGTCCGAAGATGACCAACAACGCTCTAGTTTACAAACTTCAGCATTAAAACTCGCCAAACTTCGAATGGAGACAAGGTTTTGTCCATTTTGGTCCAAAGATGACGAACTACGCTCTAGGGAACGAACTTGTTGTTTCTCACTCTCCAAGCCTCGAATGGAGACAAGTTTGGTCCATTGTGGTCCGAAGATGACCAACAACGCTCTAGGTTACAAACTTCAGCATTAAAACTCGACAAACTTCGAATGGAGACAAGGTTTGTCCATTTTGGTCCAAACATGACGAACTTCGCTCTAGGGAACGAACTTGTTGTTTCTCACGCTCCAACCCTCGAATGGAGACAAGTTTGGTCCATTTTGGTTCGAAGATGACAAACCAAGCTCTAGTGTACAAACTTCAGCATTAAAACTCGACAAACTTCGAATGGAGACAAGGTTTGTCCATTTTGGTCCAAACATGACGAACTTCGCTCTAGGGAACGAACTTGTTGTTTCTCACTCACCAACCCTCGAATGGAGACAAGTTTGGTCCATTTTGGTCCGAAGATGACCAACAACGCTCTAGTTTACAAACTTCAGCATTAAAACTCGCCAAACTTCGAATGGAGACAAGGTTTTGTCCATTTTGGTCCAAAGATGACGAACTACGCTCTAGGGAACGACCTTGTTGTTTCTCACTCTCCAAGCCTCGAATGGAGACAAGTTTGGTCCATTTTGGTCCGAAGATGACCAACAACGCTCTAGGGTACAAACTTCAGCCTTAAAACTCGCCAAACTTCGAATGGAGACAAGGTTTTGTCCATTTTGGTCCAAAGATGACGAACTACGCTCTAGGGAACGAACTTGTTGTTGCTCACTCTCCAAGATTCGAATGGAGACAAGTTTGGTCCATTGTGGTCCGAAGATGACCAACAACGCTCTAGGGTACAAACTTCAGCATTAAAACTCGCCAAACTTCGAATGGAGACAAGGTTTGTCCATTTTTGTCCACACATGACGAACTTCGCTCTAGGGAACGAACTTGTTGTTTCTCACTCACCAAGCCTCGAATGGAGGCAAGTTTGGTCCATTTTGGTCCGAAGATGACCAACAACGCTCTAGGGTACAAACTTCAGCATTAAAACTTGCCAAACTTCGAATGGAGACAAGGTTTGTCCATTTTGGTCCAAACATGACGAACTTCGCTCTAGGGAACGAACTTGTTGTTTCTCACGCTCCAACTCTCGAATGGAGACAAGTTTGGTCCATTTTGTTTCGAAGATGACAAACCAAGCTCTAGGGTACAAACTTCAGCATTAAAACTCGACAAACTTCGAATGGAGACAAGGTTTGTCCATTTTTGTCCAAACATGACGAACTTCGCTCTAGGGAACGAACTTGTTGTTTCTCACTCTCCAAGTCTCGAATGGAGACAAGTTTGGTCCATTGTGGTCCGAAGATGACCAACAACGCTCTAGGGTACGAACTTCAGCATTAAAACTCGCCAAATTTCTAATGGAGACAAGGTTTGTCCATTTCGGTCCAAACATGACGAACTTCGCTCTAGGGAACGAACTTGTTGTTTCTCACTCTCCAAGCCTCGAATGGAGACAAGTTTGGTCCATTTTGGTCCGAAGATGACCAACAACGCTCTAGGGTACAAACTTCAGCATTAAAACTCGCCAAACTTCGAATGGAGACAAGGTTTTGACCATTTTGGTCCAATGATAACGAACTACGCTCTAGGGAACGAACTTGTTGTTTCTCACTCTCCAAGCCTCGAATGGAGACAAGTTTGGTCCATTGTGGTCCGAAGATGACCAACAACGCTCTAGGGTACAAACTTCAGCATTAAAACTCGCCAAACTTCGAATGGAGACAAGGTTTGTCCATTTTTGTCCAAACATGACGAACTTCGCTCTAGGGAACGAACTTGTTGTTTCTCACTCACCAAGCCTCGAATGGAGACAAGTTTGGTCCATTTTGGTCCGAAGATGACCAACAACGCTCTAGGTTACAAACTTCAGCATTAAAACTCGCCAAACTTCGAATGGAGACAAGGTTTTGTCCATTTTGGTCCAAAGATGACTAACTACGCTCTAGGGAACGACCTTGTTGTTTCTCACTCTCCAAGCCTCGAATGGAGACAAGTTAGGTCCATTTTGGTCCGAAGATGACCAACAACGCTCTAGGGTACAAACTTCAGCCTTAAAACTCGCCAAACTTCGAATGGAGACAAGGTTTTGTCCATTTTGGTCCAAAGATGACGAACTACGCTCTAGGGAACGAACTTGTTGTTTCTCACTCTCCAAGCCTCGAATGGAGACAAGTTTGGTCCATTGTGGTCCGAAGATGACCAACAACGCTCTAGGGTACGAACTTCAGCATTAAAACTCGCCAAATTTCTAATGGAGACAAGGTTTGTCCATTTCGGTCCAAACATGACGAACTTCGCTCTAGGGAACGAACTTGTTGTTTCTCACTCTCAAATCCTCGAATGGAGACAAGTTTGGTCCATTTTGGTCCGAAGATGACCAACAACGCTCTATGGTACAAACTTCAGTATTAAAACTCGCCAAACTTCGAATGGAGACAAGGTTTTGTCCATTTTGGTCCAAAGATGACGAACTACGCTCTAGGGAACGAACTTGTTGTTTCTCACTCTCCAAGCCTCGAATGGAGACAAGTTTGGTCCATTGTGGTCCGAAGATGACCAACAACGCTCTAGGGTACAAACTTCAGCATTAAAACTCGCCAAACTTCGAATGGAGACAAGTATTTGTCCATTTTGGTCCAAAGATGACTAATTACGCTCTACGGAACGAACTTGTTGTTTCTCACTCTCCAAGCCTCGAATGGAGACAAGTTTGGTCCATTGTGGTCCGAAGATGACCAACAACGCTCTAGTTTACAAACTTCAGCATTAAAACTCGCCAAACTTCGAATGGAGACAAGGTTTTGTCCATTTTGGTCCAAAGATGACGAACTACGCTCTAGGGAACGAACTTGTTGTTTCTCACTCTCCAAGCCTCGAATGGAGACAAGTTTGGTCCATTGTGGTCCGAAGATGACCAACAACGCTGTAGGTTACAAACTTCAGCATTAAAACTCGACAAACTTCGAATGGAGACAAGGTTTGTCCATTTTGGTCCAAACATGACGAACTTCGCTCTAGGGAACGAACTTGTTGTTTCTCACTCACCAACCCTCGAATGGAGACAAGTTTGGTCCATTTTGGTCCGAAGATGACCAACAACGCTCTAGGTTACAAACTTCAGCATTAAAACTCGCCAAACTTCGAATGGAGACAAGGTTTTGTCCATTTTGGTCCAAAGATGACGAACTACGCTCTAGGGAACGACCTTGTTGTTTCTCACTCTCCAAGCCTCGAATGGAGACAAGTTTGGTCCATTTTGGTCCGAAGATGACCAACAACGCTCTAGGGTACAAACTTCAGCCTTAAAACTCGCCAAACTTCGAATGGAGACAAGGTTTTGTCCATTTTGGTCCAAAGATGACGAACTACGCTCTAGGGAACGAACTTGTTGTTGCTCACTCTCCAAGATTCGAATGGAGACAAGTTTGGTCCATTGTGGTCCGAAGATGACCAACAACGCTCTAGGGTACAAACTTCAGCATTAAAACTCGCCAAACTTCGAATGGAGACAAGGTTTGTCCATTTTTGTCCACACATGACGAACTTCGCTCTAGGGAACGAACTTGTTGTTTCTCACTCACCAAGCCTCGAATGGAGGCAAGTTTGGTCCATTTTGGTCCGAAGATGACCAACAACGCTCTAGGGTACAAACTTCAGCATTAAAACTTGCCAAACTTCGAATGGAGACAAGGTTTGTCCATTTTGGTCCAAACATGACGAACTTCGCTCTAGGGAACGAACTTGTTGTTTCTCACGCTCCAACTCTCGAATGGAGACAAGTTTGGTCCATTTTGTTTCGAAGATGACAAACCAAGCTCTAGGGTACAAACTTCAGCATTAAAACTCGACAAACTTCGAATGGAGACAAGGTTTGTCCATTTTTGTCCAAACATGACGAACTTCGCTCTAGGGAACGAACTTGTTGTTTCTCACTCTCCAAGTCTCGAATGGAGACAAGTTTGGTCCATTGTGGTCCGAAGATGACCAACAACGCTCTAGGGTACGAACTTCAGCATTAAAACTCGCCAAATTTCTAATGGAGACAAGGTTTGTCCATTTCGGTCCAAACATGACGAACTTCGCTCTAGGGAACGAACTTGTTGTTTCTCACTCTCCAAGCCTCGAATGGAGACAAGTTTGGTCCATTTTGGTCCGAAGATGACCAACAACGCTCTAGGGTACAAACTTCAGCATTAAAACTCGCCAAACTTCGAATGGAGACAAGGTTTTGACCATTTTGGTCCAATGATAACGAACTACGCTCTAGGGAACGAACTTGTTGTTTCTCACTCTCCAAGCCTCGAATGGAGACAAGTTTGGTCCATTGTGGTCCGAAGATGACCAACAACGCTCTAGGGTACAAACTTCAGCATTAAAACTCGCCAAACTTCGAATGGAGACAAGGTTTGTCCATTTTTGTCCAAACATGACGAACTTCGCTCTAGGGAACGAACTTGTTGTTTCTCACTCACCAAGCCTCGAATGGAGACAAGTTTGGTCCATTTTGGTCCGAAGATGACCAACAACGCTCTAGGTTACAAACTTCAGCATTAAAACTCGCCAAACTTCGAATGGAGACAAGGTTTTGTCCATTTTGGTCCAAAGATGACTAACTACGCTCTAGGGAACGACCTTGTTGTTTCTCACTCTCCAAGCCTCGAATGGAGACAAGTTAGGTCCATTTTGGTCCGAAGATGACCAACAACGCTCTAGGGTACAAACTTCAGCCTTAAAACTCGCCAAACTTCGAATGGAGACAAGGTTTTGTCCATTTTGGTCCAAAGATGACGAACTACGCTCTAGGGAACGAACTTGTTGTTTCTCACTCTCCAAGCCTCGAATGGAGACAAGTTTGGTCCATTGTGGTCCGAAGATGACCAACAACGCTCTAGGGTACGAACTTCAGCATTAAAACTCGCCAAATTTCTAATGGAGACAAGGTTTGTCCATTTCGGTCCAAACATGACGAACTTCGCTCTAGGGAACGAACTTGTTGTTTCTCACTCTCAAATCCTCGAATGGAGACAAGTTTGGTCCATTTTGGTCCGAAGATGACCAACAACGCTCTATGGTACAAACTTCAGTATTAAAACTCGCCAAACTTCGAATGGAGACAAGGTTTTGTCCATTTTGGTCCAAAGATGACGAACTACGCTCTAGGGAACGAACTTGTTGTTTCTCACTCTCCAAGCCTCGAATGGAGACAAGTTTGGTCCATTGTGGTCCGAAGATGACCAACAACGCTCTAGGGTACAAACTTCAGCATTAAAACTCGCCAAACTTCGAATGGAGACAAGTATTTGTCCATTTTGGTCCAAAGATGACTAATTACGCTCTACGGAACGAACTTGTTGTTTCTCACTCTCCAAGCCTCGAATGGAGACAAGTTTGGTCCATTGTGGTCCGAAGATGACCAACAACGCTCTAGTTTACAAACTTCAGCATTAAAACTCGCCAAACTTCGAATGGAGACAAGGTTTTGTCCATTTTGGTCCAAAGATGACGAACTACGCTCTAGGGAACGAACTTGTTGTTTCTCACTCTCCAAGCCTCGAATGGAGACAAGTTTGGTCCATTGTGGTCCGAAGATGACCAACAACGCTGTAGGTTACAAACTTCAGCATTAAAACTCGACAAACTTCGAATGGAGACAAGGATTGTCCATTTTGGTCCAAACATGACGAACTTCGCTCTAGGGAACGAACTTGTTGTTTCTCACGCTCCAACCCTCGAATGGAGACAAGTTTGGTCCATTTTGGTTCGAAGATGACAAACCAAGCTCTAGTGTACAAACTTCAGCATTAAAACTCGACAAATTTCGAATGGAGACAAGGTTTGTCCATTTTGGTCCAAACATGACGAACTTCGCTCTAGGGAACGAACTTGTTGTTTCTCACTCACCAAGCCTCGAATGGAGACAAGTTTGGTCCATTTTGGTCCGAAGATGACCAACAACGCTCTAGGTTACAAACTTCAGCATTAAAACTCGCCAAACTTCGAATGGAGACAAGGTTTTGTCCATTTTGGTCCAAAGATGACTAACTACGCTCTAGGGAACGACCTTGTTGTTTCTCACTCTCCAAGCCTCGAATGGAGACAAGTTAGGTCCATTTTGGTCCGAAGATGACCAACAACGCTCTAGGGTACAAACTTCAGCCTTAAAACTCGCCAAACTTCGAATGGAGACAAGGTTTTGTCCATTTTGGTCCAAAGATGACGAACTACGCTCTAGGGAACGAACTTGTTGTTTCTCACTCTCCAAGCCTCGAATGGAGACAAGTTTGGTCCATTGTGGTCCGAAGATGACCAACAACGCTCTAGGGTACGAACTTCAGCATTAAAACTCGCCAAATTTCTAATGGAGACAAGGTTTGTCCATTTCGGTCCAAACATGACGAACTTCGCTCTAGGGAACGAACTTGTTGTTTCTCACTCTCAAATCCTCGAATGGAGACAAGTTTGGTCCATTTTGGTCCGAAGATGACCAACAACGCTCTATGGTACAAACTTCAGTATTAAAACTCGCCAAACTTCGAATGGAGACAAGGTTTTGTCCATTTTGGTCCAAAGATGACGAACTACGCTCTAGGGAACGAACTTGTTGTTTCTCACTCTCCAAGCCTCGAATGGAGACAAGTTTGGTCCATTGTGGTCCGAAGATGACCAACAACGCTCTAGGGTACAAACTTCAGCATTAAAACTCGCCAAACTTCGAATGGAGACAAGTATTTGTCCATTTTGGTCCAAAGATGACGAATTACGCTCTACGGAACGAACTTGTTGTTTCTCACTCTCCAAGCCTCGAATGGAGACAAGTTTGGTCCATTGTGGTCCGAAGATGACCAACAACGCTCTAGTTTACAAACTTCAGCATTAAAACTCGCCAAACTTCGAATGGAGACAAGGTTTTGTCCATTTTGGTCCAAAGATGACGAACTACGCTCTAGGGAACGAACTTGTTGTTTCTCACTCTCCAAGCCTCGAATGGAGACAAGTTTGGTCCATTGTGGTCCGAAGATGACCAACAACGCTGTAGGTTACAAACTTCAGCATTAAAACTCGACAAACTTCGAATGGAGACAAGGATTGTCCATTTTGGTCCAAACATGACGAACTTCGCTCTAGGGAACGAACTTGTTGTTTCTCACGCTCCAACCCTCGAATGGAGACAAGTTTGGTCCATTTTGGTTCGAAGATGACAAACCAAGCTCTAGTGTACAAACTTCAGCATTAAAACTCGACAAATTTCGAATGGAGACAAGGTTTGTCCATTTTGGTCCAAACATGACGAACTTCGCTCTAGGGAACGAACTTGTTGTTTCTCACTCACCAAGCCTCGAATGGAGACAAGTTTGGTCCATTTTGGTCCGAAGATGACCAACAACGCTCTAGGTTACAAACTTCAGCATTAAAACTCGCCAAACTTCGAATGGAGACAAGGTTTTGTCCATTTTGGTCCAAAGATGACTAACTACGCTCTAGGGAACGACCTTGTTGTTTCTCACTCTCCAAGCCTCGAATGGAGACAAGTTAGGTCCATTTTGGTCCGAAGATGACCAACAACGCTCTAGGGTACAAACTTCAGCCTTAAAACTCGCCAAACTTCGAATGGAGACAAGGTTTTGTCCATTTTGGTCCAAAGATGACGAACTACGCTCTAGGGAACGAACTTGTTGTTTCTCACTCTCCAAGCCTCGAATGGAGACAAGTTTGGTCCATTGTGGTCCGAAGATGACCAACAACGCTCTAGGGTACGAACTTCAGCATTAAAACTCGCCAAATTTCTAATGGAGACAAGGTTTGTCCATTTCGGTCCAAACATGACGAACTTCGCTCTAGGGAACGAACTTGTTGTTTCTCACTCTCAAATCCTCGAATGGAGACAAGTTTGGTCCATTTTGGTCCGAAGATGACCAACAACGCTCTATGGTACAAACTTCAGTATTAAAACTCGCCAAACTTCGAATGGAGACAAGGTTTTGTCCATTTTGGTCCAAAGATGACGAACTACGCTC
This sequence comes from Trichosanthes truncata, assembly GCA_033996785.1. Classification (NCBI taxonomy): domain Eukaryota; kingdom Viridiplantae; phylum Streptophyta; class Magnoliopsida; order Cucurbitales; family Cucurbitaceae; genus Trichosanthes; species Trichosanthes truncata. The sequence goes on along the minus strand of JAWPNB010000007.1, from coordinate 25,747,640 downwards.
TAGGGAACGAACTTGTTGTTTCTCACTCTCCAAGCCTCGAATGGAGACAAGTTTGGTCCATTGTGGTCCGAAGATGACCAACAACGCTCTAGGGTACAAACTTCAGCATTAAAACTCGCCAAACTTCGAATGGAGACAAGTATTTGTCCATTTTGGTCCAAAGATGACGAATTACGCTCTACGGAACGAACTTGTTGTTTCTCACTCTCCAAGCCTCGAATGGAGACAAGTTTGGTCCATTGTGGTCCGAAGATGACCAACAACGCTCTAGTTTACAAACTTCAGCATTAAAACTCGCCAAACTTCGAATGGAGACAAGGTTTTGTCCATTTTGGTCCAAAGATGACGAACTACGCTCTAGGGAACGAACTTGTTGTTTCTCACTCTCCAAGCCTCGAATGGAGACAAGTTTGGTCCATTGTGGTCCGAAGATGACCAACAACGCTGTAGGTTACAAACTTCAGCATTAAAACTCGACAAACTTCGAATGGAGACAAGGTTTGTCCATTTTGGTCCAAACATGACGAACTTCGCTCTAGGGAACGAACTTGTTGTTTCTCACGCTCCAACCCTCGAATGGAGACAAGTTTGGTCCATTTTGGTTCGAAGATGACAAACCAAGCTCTAGTGTACAAACTTCAGCATTAAAACTCGACAAACTTCGAATGGAGACAAGGTTTGTCCATTTTGGTCCAAACATGACGAACTTCGCTCTAGGGAACGAACTTGTTGTTTCTCACTCACCAAGCCTCGAATGGAGACAAGTTTGGTCCATTTTGGACCGAAGATGACCAACAACGCTCTAGGTTTCAAACTTCAGCATTAAAACTCGCCAAACTTCGAATGGAGACAAGGTTTTGTCCATTTTGGTCCAAAGATGACTAACTACGCTCTAGGGAACGACCTTGTTGTTTCTCACTCTCCAAGCCTCGAATGGAGACAAGTTAGGTCCATTTTGGTCCGAAGATGACCAACAACGCTCTAGGGTACAAACTTCAGCCTTAAAACTCGCCAAACTTCGAATGGAGACAAGGTTTTGTCCATTTTGGTCCAAAGATGACGAACTACGCTCTAGGGAACGAACTTGTTGTTTCTCACTCTCCAAGCCTCGAATGGAGACAAGTTTGGTCCATTGTGGTCCGAAGATGACCAACAACGCTCTAGGGTACGAACTTCAGCATTAAAACTCGCCAAATTTCTAATGGAGACAAGGTTTGTTCATTTCGGTCCAAACATGACGAACTTCGCTCTAGGGAACGAACTTGTTGTTTCTCACTCTCAAATCCTCGAATGGAGACAAGTTTGGTCCATTTTGGTCCGAAGATGACCAACAACGCTCTATGGTACAAACTTCAGTATTAAAACTCGCCAAACTTCGAATGGAGACAAGGTTTTGTCCATTTTGGTCCAAAGATGACGAACTACGCTCTAGGGAACGAACTTGTTGTTTCTCACTCTCCAAGCCTCGAATGGAGACAAGTTTGGTCCATTGTGGTCCGAAGATGACCAACAACGCTCTAGGGTACGAACTTCAGCATTAAAACTCGCCAAATTTCTAATGGAGACAAGGTTTGTCCATTTCGGTCCAAACATGACGAACTTCGCTCTAGGGAACGAACTTGTTGTTTCTCACTCTCCAAGCCTCGAATGGAGACAAGTTTGGTCCATTTTGGTCCGAAGATGACCAACAACGCTCTAGGGTACAAACTTCAGCATTAAAACTCGCCAAACTTCGAATGGAGACAAGGTTTTGTCCATTTTGGTCCAAAGATGACGAACTACGCTCTAGGGAACGAACTTGTTGTTTCTCACTCTCCAAGCCTCGAATGGAGACAAGTTTGGTCCATTGTGGTCTGAAGATGACCAACAACGCTCTAGGGTACAAACTTCAGCATTAAAACTCGCCAAACTTCGAATGGAGACAAGGTTTGTCCATTTTGGTCCAAACATGACGAACTTCGCTCTAGGGAACGAACTTGTTGTTTCTCACTCACCAAGCCTCGAATGGAGACAAGTTTGGTCCATTTTGGTCCGAAGATGACCAACAAAGCTCTAGGGTACAAACTTAAGCATTAAAACTCGATAAACTTCGAATGGAGACAAGGTTTGTCCATTTTGGTCCAAACATGACGAACTTCGCTCTAGGGAACGAACTTGTTGTTTCTCACCCTCCAACCCTCGAATGGAGACAAGTTTGGTCCATTTTGTTTCGAAGATGACAAACCAAGCTCTAGGGTACAAACTTTAGCATTAAAAATCGACAAACTTCGAATGGAGACAAGGTTTGTCCATTTTTGTCCAAACATGACGAACTTCGCTCTAGGGAACGAACTTGTTGTTTCTCACTCTCCAAGCCTCGAATGGAGACAAAGTTGGTCCATTGTGGTCCGAAGATGACCAACAACGCTCTAGGGTACGAACTTCAGCATTAAAACTCGCCAAATTTCTAATGGAGACAAGGTTTGTCAATTTCGGTCCAAACATGACGAACTTCGTTCTAGGGAACGAACTTGTTGTTTCTCACTCTCCAAGCCTCGAATGGAGACAAGTTTGGTCCATTTTGGTCCGAAGATGACCAACAACGCTCTAGGGTACAAACTTCAGCATTAAAACTCGCCAAACTTCGAATGGAGACAAGGTTTTGTCCATTTTGGTCCAAAGATGACGAACTACGCTCTAGGGAACGAACTTGTTGTTTCTCACTCTCCAAGCCTCGAATGGAGACAAGTTTGGTCCATTGTGGTCTGAAGATGACCAACAACGCTCTAGGGTACAAACTTCAGCATTAAAACTCGCCAAACTTCGAATGGAGACAAGGTTTGTCCATTTTGGTCCAAACATGACGAACTTCGCTCTAGGGAACAAACTTGTTGTTTCTCACTCTCCAAGCCACGAATGGAGACAAATTTGGTCCATTTTGGTCCGAAGATGACCAACAACCCTCTATGGTACAAACTTCAGCATTAAAACTCGCCAAACTTCGAATGGAGACAAGTATTTGTCCATTTTGGTCCAAAGATGACGAATTACGCTCTAGGGAACGAACTTGTTGTTTCTCACTCTCCAAGCCTCGAATGGAGACAAGTTTGGTCCATTGTGGTCCGAAGATGACCAACAACGCTCTAGTTTACAAACTTCAGCATTAAAACTCGCCAAACTTCGAATGGAGACAAGGTTTTGTCCATTTTGGTCCAAAGATGACGAACTACGCTCTAGGGAACGAACTTGTTGTTTCTCACTCTCCAAGCATCGAATGGAGACAAGTTTGGTCCATTGTGGTCCGAAGATGACCAACAACGCTCTAGGTTACAAACTTCAGCATTAAAACTCGACAAACTTCGAATGGAGACAAGGTTTGTCCATTTTGGTCCAAACATGACGAACTTCGCTCTAGGGAACGAACTTGTTGTTTCTCACGCTCCAACCCTCGAATGGAGACAAGTTTGGTCCATTTTGGTTCGAAGATGACAAACCAAGCTCTAGTGTACAAACTTCAGCATTAAAACTCGACAAACTTCGAATGGAGACAAGGTTTGTCCATTTTGGTCCAAACATGACGAACTTCGCTCTAGGGAACGAACTTGTTGTTTCTCACTCACCAAGCCTCGAATGGAGACAAGTTTGGTCCATTGTGGTCCGAAGATGACCAACAACGCTCTAGGTTACAAACTTCAGCATTAAAACTCGCCAAACTTCGAATGGAGACAAGGTTTTGTCCATTTTGGTCCAAAGATGACGAACTACGCTCTAGGGAACGACCTTGTTGTTTCTCACTCTCCAAGCCTCGAATGGAGACAAGTTTGGTCCATTTTGGTCCGAAGATGACCAACAACGCTCTAGGGTACAAACTTCAGCCTTAAAACTCGCCAAACTTCGAATGGAGACAAGGTTTTGTCCATTTTGGTCCAAAGATGACGAACTCGCTCTAGGGAAAGAACTTGTTGTTTCTCACTCTCCAAGCCTCGAATGGAGACAAGTTTGGTCCATTGTGGTCCGAAGATGACCAACAACGCTCTAGGGTACGAACTTCAGCATTAAAACTCGCCAAATTTCTAATGGAGACAAGGTTTGTCCATTTCGGTCCAAACATGACGAACTTCGCTCTAGGGAACGAACTTGTTGTTTCTCACTCTCAAATCCTCGAATGGAGACAAGTTTGGTCCATTTTGGTCCGAAGATGACCAACAACGCTCTATGGTACAAACTTCAGTATTAAAACTCGCCAAACTTCGAATGGAGACAAGGTTTTGTCCATTTTGGTCCAAAGATGACGAACTACGCTCTAGGGAACGAACTTGTTGTTTCTCACTCTCCAAGCCTCGAATGGAGACAAGTTTGGTCCATTGTGGTCCGAAGATGACCAACAACGCTCTAGGGTACAAACTTCAGCATTAAAACTCGCCAAACTTCGAATGGAGACAAGGTTTGTCCATTTTTGTCCAAACATGACGAACTTCGCTCTAGGGAACGAACTTGTTGTTTCTCACTCACCAAGCCTCGAATGGAGACAAGTTTGGTCCATTTTGGTCCGAAGATGACCAACAACGCTCTAGGGTACAAACTTCAGCATTAAAACTTGCCAAACTTCGAATGGAGACAAGGTTTGTCCATTTTTGTCCAAACATGACGAACTTCGCTCTAGGGAACGAACTTGTTGTTTCTCACTCTCCAAGCCTCGAATGGAGACAAGTTTGGTCCATTGTGGTCCGAAGATGACCAACAACGCTCTAGGGTACGAACTTCAGCATTAAAACTCGCCAAATTTCTAATGGAGACAAGGTTTGTCCATTTCGGTCCAAACATGACGAACTTCGCTCTAGGGAACGAACTTGTTGTTTCTCACTCTCCAAGCCTCGAATTTAGACAAGTTTGGTCCATTTTGGTCCGAAGATGACCAACAACGCTCTAGGGTACAAACTTCAGCATTAAAACTCGCCAAACTTCGAATGGAGACAAGGTTTGTCCATTTTTGTCCAAACATGACGAACTTCGATCTAGGGAACGAACTTGTTGTTTCTCACTCACCAAGCCTCGAATGGAGACAAGTTTGGTCCATTTTGGTTCGAAGATGACAAACCAAGCTCTAGTGTACAAACTTCAGCATTAAAACTCGACAAACTTCGAATGGAGACAAGGTTTGTCCATTTTGGTCCAAACATGACGAACTTCGCTCTAGGGAACGAACTTGTTGTTTCTCACTCACCAAGCCTCGAATGGTGACAAGTTTGGTCCATTTTGGTCCGAAGATGACCAACAACGCTCTAGGTTACAAACTTCAGCATTAAAAATCGCCAAACTTCGAATGGAGACAAGTTTGGTCCATTTTGGTCCGAAGATGACCAACAACGCTCTAGGGTACAAACTTCAGCCTTAAAACTCGCCAAACTTCGAATGGTGACAAGGTTTTGTCCATTTTGGTCCAAAGATGACGAACTACGCTCTAGGGAACGAACTTGTTGTTTCTCACTCTCCAAGCCTCGAATGGAGACAAGTTTGGTCCATTGTGGTCCGAAGATGACCAACAACGCTCTAGGGTACGAACTTCAGCATTAAAACTCGCCAAATTTCTAATGGAGACAAGGTTTGTCCATTTCGGTCCAAACATGACGAACTTCGCTCTAGGGAACGAACTTGTTCGCCAAACTTCGAATGGAGACAAGATTTTGTCCATTTTGGTCCAAAGATGACGAACTTCGCTCTAGGGAACGAACTTGTTGTTTCTCACTCTCCAAGCCTCGAATGGAGACAAGTTTGGTCCATTGTGGTCCGAAGATGACTAACAACGCTCTAGGGTACAAACTTCAGCATTAAAACTCGCCAATCTTCGAATGGAGACAAGGTTTGTCCATTTTTGTCCAAACGTGACGAACTTCGCTCTAGGGAACGAACTTGTTGTTTCTCACTCACCAAGCCTCGAATGGAGACAAGTTTGGTCCATTTTGGTCCGAAGATGACCAACAACGCTCTAGGGTACAAACTTCAGCATTAAAACTTGCCAAACTTCGAATGGAGACAAGGTTTGTCCATTTTTGTCCAAACATGACGAACTTCGCTCTAGGGAACGAACTTGTTGTTTCTCACTCTCCAAGCCTCGAATGGAGACAAGTTTGGTCCATTGTGGTCCGAGGATGACCAACAACGCTCTAGGGTACGAACTTCAGCATTAAAACTCGCCAAATTTCTAATGGAGACAAGGTTTGTCCATTTCGGTCCAAACATGACGAACTTCGCTCTAGGGAACGAACTTGTTGTTTCTCACTCTCCAAGCCTCGAAAGGAGACAAGTTTGGTCCATTTTGGTCCGAAGATGACCAACAACGCTCTAGGGTACAAACTTCAACATTAAAACTCGCCAAACTTCGAATGGAGACAAGGTTTTGTCCATTTTGGTCCAAAGATGACGAACTACGCTCTAGGGAACGAACTTGTTGTTTCTCACTCTCCAAGCCTCGAATGGAGACAAGTTTGGTCCATTGTGGTCCGAAGATGACCAACAACGCTCAAGGGTACAAACTTCAGCATTAAAACTCGCCAAACTTCGAATGGAGACAAGGTTTGTCCATTTTTGTCCAAACATGACGAACTTCGCTCTAGGGAACGAACTTGTTGTTTCTCACTCACCAAGCCTCGAATGGAGACAAGTTTGGTCCATTTTGGTCCGAAGATGACCAACAACGCTCTAGGGTACAAACTTCAGCATTAAAACTTGCCAAACTTCGAATGGAGACAAGGTTTGTCCATTTTGGTCCAAACATGACGAACTTCGCTCTAGGGAACGAACTTGTTGTTTCTCACGCTCCAACCCTCGAATGGAGACAAGTTTGGTCCATTTTGGTTCGAAGATGACAAACCAAGCTCTAGGGTACAAACTTCAGCATTAAAACTCGAAAAACTTCGAATGGAGACAAGGTTTGTCCATTTTGGTCCAAACATGACGAACTTCGCTCTAGGGAACGAACTTGTTGTTTCTCACTCTCCAAGCCTCGAATGGAGACAAGTTTGGTCCATTGTGGTCCGAAGATGACCAACAACGCTCTAGGGTACGAACTTCAGCATTAAAACTCGCCAAATTTCTAATGGAGACAAGGTTTGTCCATTTCGGTCCAAACATGACGAACTTCGCTCTAGGGAACGAACTTGTTCGCCAAACTTCGAATGGAGACAAGGTTTTGTCCATTTTGGTCCAAAGATGACGAACTTCGCTCTAGGGAACGAACTTGTTGTTTCTCACTCTCCAAGCCTCGAATGGAGACAAGTTTGGTCCATTGTGGTCCGAAGATGACTAACAACGCTCTAGGGTACAAACTTCAGCATTAAAACTCGCCAATCTTCGAATGGAGACAAGGTTTGTCCATTTTTGTCCAAACGTGACGAACTTCGCTCTAGGGAACGAACTTGTTGTTTCTCACTCACCAAGCCTCGAATGGAGACAAGTTTGGTCCATTTTGGTCCGAAGATGACCAACAACGCTCTAGGGTACAAACTTCAGCATTAAAACTTGCCAAACTTCGAATGGAGACAAGGTTTGTCCATTTTTGTCCAAACATGACGAACTTCGCTCTAGGGAACGAACTTGTTGTTTCTCACTCTCCAAGCCTCGAATGGAGACAAGTTTGGTCCATTGTGGTCCGAGGATGACCAACAACGCTTTAGGGTACGAACTTCAGCATTAAAACTCGCCAAATTTCTAATGGAGACAAGGTTTGTCCATTTCGGTCCAAACATGACGAACTTCGCTCTAGGGAACGAACTTGTTGTTTCTCACTCTCCAAGCCTCGAAAGGAGACAAGTTTGGTCCATTTTGGTCCGAAGATGACCAACAACGCTCTAGGGTACAAACTTCAGCATTAAAACTCGCCAAACTTCGAATGGAGACAAGGTTTTGTCCATTTTGGTCCAAAGATGACGAACTACGCTCTAGGGAACGAACTTGTTGTTTCTCACTCTCCAAGCCTCGAATGGAGACAAGTTTGGTCCATTGTGGTCCGAAGATGACCAACAACGCTCTAGGTTACAAACTTCAGCATTAAAACTCGCCAAACTTCGAATGGAGACAAGTTTTGTCCATTTTGGTCCAAAGATGACGAACTACGCTCTAGGGAACGACCTTGTTGTTTCTCACTCTCCAAGCCTCGAATGGAGACAAGTTTGGTCCATTTTGGTCCGAAGATGACCAACAACGCTCTAGGGTACAAACTTCAGCCTTAAAACTCGCCAAACTTCGAATGGAGACAAGGTTTTGTCCATTTTGGTCCAAAGATGACGAACTACGCTCTAGGGAACGAACTTGTTGTTTCTCACTCTCCAAGCCTCGAATGGAGACAAGTTTGGTCCATTGTGGTCCGAAGATGACCAACAACGCTCTAGGGTACGAACTTCAGCATGAAAACTCGCCAAATTTCAAATGGAGACAAGGTTTGTCCATTTCGGTCCAAACATGACGAACTTCGCTCTAGGGAACAAACTTGTTGTTTCTCACTCTCCAAGCCACGAATGGAGACAAATTTGGTCCATTTTGGTCCGAAGATGACCAACAACCCTCTATGGTACAAACTTCAGCATTAAAACTCGCCAAACTTCGAATGGAGACAAGTATTTGTCCATTTTGGTCCAAAGATGACGAATTACGCTCTAGGGAACGAACTTGTTGTTTCTCACTCTCCAAGCCTCGAATGGAGACAAGTTTGGTCCATTGTGGTCCGAAGATGACCAACAACGCTCTAGTTTACAAACTTCAGCATTAAAACTCGCCAAACTTCGAATGGAGACAAGGTTTTGTCCATTTTGGTCCAAAGATGACGAACTACGCTCTAGGGAACGAACTTGTTGTTTCTCACTCTCCAAGCCTCGAATGGAGACAAGTTTGGTCCATTGTGGTCCGAAGATGACCAACAACGCTCTAGGGTACGAACTTCAGCATTAAAACTCGCCAAATTTCTAATGAAGACAAGGTTTGTCCATTTCGGTCCAAACATGACGAACTTCGCTCTAGGGAACGAACTTGTTGTTTCTCACTCTCCAAGCCTCGAATGGAGACAAGTTTGGTCCATTTTGGTCCGAAGATGACCAACAACGCTCTAGGGTTCAAACTTCAGCATTAAAACTCGCCAAACATCGAATGGAGACAAGGTTTTGTCCATTTTGGTCCAAAGATGACGAACTACGCTCTAGGGAACGAACTTGTTGTTTCTCACTCTCCAAGCCTCGAATGGAGACAAGTTTGGTCCATTGTGGTCCGAAGATGACCAACAACGCTCTAGGTTACAAACTTCAGCATTAAAACTCGACAAACTTCGAATGGAGACAAGGTTTGTCCATTTTGGTCCAAACATGACGAACTTCGCTCTAGGGAACGAACTTGTTGTTTCTCACTCACCAAGCCTCGAATGGAGACAAGTTTGGTCCATTTTGGTTCGAAGATGACAAACCAAGCTCTAGTGTACAAACTTCAGCATTAAAACTCGACAAACTTCGAATGGAGACAAGGTTTGTCCATTTTGGTCCAAACATGACGAACTTCGCTCTAGGGAACGAACTTGTTGTTTCTCACTCACCAAGCCTCGAATGGAGACAAGTTTGGTCCATTTTGGTCCGAAGATGACCAACAACGCTATAGGTTACAAACTTCAGCATTAAAACTCGCCAAACTTCGAATGGAGACAAGGTTTTGTCCATTTTGGTCCAAAGATGACGAACTACGCTCTAGGGAACGACCTTGTTGTTTCTCACTCTCCAAGCCTCGAATGGAGACAAGTTTGGTCCATTTTGGTCCGAAGATGACCAACAACGCTCTAGGGTACAAACTTCAGCCTTAAAACTCGCCAAACTTCGAATGGAGACAAGGTTTTGTCCATTTTGGTCCAAAGATGACGAACTACGCTCTAGGGAACGAACTTGTTGTTTCTCACTCTCCAAGCCTCGAATGGAGACAAGTTTGGTCCATTGTGGTCCGAAGATGACCAACAACGCTCTAGGTTACGAACTTCAACATTAAAACTCGCCAAATTTCTAATGGAGACAAGGTTTGTCCATTTCGGTCCAAACATGACGAACTTCGCTCTAGGGAACGAACTTGTTGTTTCTCACTCTCAAAGCCTCGAATGGAGACAAGTTTGGTCAATTTTGGTCCGAAGATGACCAACAACGCTCTATGGTACAAACTTCAGTATTAAAACTCGCCAAACTTCGAATGGAGACAAGGTTTTGTCCATTTTGGTCCAAAGATGACGAACTACGCTCTAGGGAACGAACTTGTTGTTTCTCACTCTCCAAGCCTCGAATTTAGACAAGTTTGGTCCATTTTGGTACGAAGATGACCAACAACGCTCTAGGTTAAAAACTTCAACATTAAAACTCGCCAAACATCGAATGGAGACAAGGATTTGTCCATTTTGGTCAAAAGATGACGAACTACGCTCTAGGGAACGAACTTGTTGTTTCTTATTCTCCAAGCCTCGAATGGAGACAAGTTTTGTCCATTTTGGTTCGAAGATGACCAACAACGCTCTAGGGTACGAACTTCAGAATTAAAACTCGCCAAACTTCGAATCGAGACAAGGTTTGTCCATTTTGATCCAAACATGACGAACTACGCTCTAGGGAACGAACTTGTTGTTTCTCACTCTCCAAGCCTCGAATGGAGACAAGTTTGGTCCATTTTGGTTCGAAGATGACCAACAACGCTCTAGGGTACGAACTTCAGCATTAAAACTCGCCAAACTTCGAATGGAGACGAGGTTTGTCCATTTTGGTCCAAACATGACGAACTTCGCTCTAGGGAACGAACATGTTGTTTCTCACTCTCCAAGCCTCGAAAGGAGACAAGTTTGGTCCATTTTGGTCCGAAGATGACCAACAACACTCTAGGGTACAAACTTCAACATTAAAACTCGCCAAACTTCGAATGGAGACAAGGTTTGTCCATTTTGATCCAAACATGACGAACTTCGCTCTAGGGAACGAACTTGTTGTTTCTCACTCTCCAAGCCTCGAATGGAGACAAGTTTTGTCCATTTTGGTCCGAAGATGACCAACAATGCTCTAGGGTACAACTTCAGCATTAAAACTCGACAAACTTCGAAAGGAGACAAGGTTTGTCCATTTTGGTCCAAACATGACGAACTTCGCTCCAGGGAACGAACTTGTTGTTTCTCACTCTCCAAGCCTCGAATGGAGACAAGTTTGGTCCATTTTGGTCCGAAGATGACCTAGAACGCTCTAGGGTACGAACTTCAGCATTAAAACTCGCCAAACTTCGAATGGAGACAAGGTTTGTCCATTTTGATACAAACATGACGAACTTCGCTCTAGGGAACGAACTTGTTGTTTCTCACTCTCCAAGCCTCGAATGGAGACAAGTTTGGTCCATTTTGGTCCGAAGATGACCAACAACGCTCTAGGGTACAAACTTCAGCATTAAAACTCGCCAAACTTCGAATGGAGACAAGGTTTGTCCATTTTGATCCAAACATGACGAACTTCGCTCTAGGGAACGAACTTGTTGTTTCTCACTCTCCAAGCCTCGAATGGAGACAAGTTTGGTCCATTTTGGTCCGAAGATGACCAACAATGCTCTAGGGTACAAACTTCAGCATTAAAACTCGACAAACTTCGAATGGAGACAAGGTTTGTCCATTTTGGTCCAAACATGACGAACTTCGCTCTAGGGAACGAACTTGTTGTTTCTCACTCTCCAACCCTCGAATTTAGACAAGTTTGGTCCATTTTGGTCCGAAGATGACCAACAACGCTCTAGGTTAAAAACTTCAACATTAAAACTTGCCAAACATCGAATGGAGACAAGGTTTTGTCCATTTTGGTCAAAAGATGACGAACTACGCTCTAGGGAACGAACTTGTTGTTTCTCACTCTCCAAGCCTCGAATGGAGACAAGTTTGGTCCATTTTGGTTCGAAGATGACCGACAACGCTCTAGGGTACGAACTTCAGAATTAAAACTCGCCAAACTTCGAATGGAGACAAGGTTTGTCCATTTTGTTCCAAACATGACGAACTTCGCTCTAGGGAACGAACATGTTGTTTCTCACTCTCCAAGCCTCGAAAGGAGACAAGTTTGGTCCATTTTGGTCCGAAGATGACCAACAACACTCTAGGGTACAAACTTCAACATTAAAACTCGCCAAACTTCGAATGGAGACAAGGTTTGTCCATTTTGATCCAAACATGACGAACTTCGCTCTAGGGAACGAACTTGTTGTTTCTCACTCTCCAAGCCTCGAATGGAGACAAGTTTGGTCCATTTTGGTCCGAAGATGACCAACAACGCTCTAGGGTACAAACTTCAGCATTAAAACTCGCCAAACTTCGAATGGAGACAAGGTTTGTCCATTTTGATCCAAACATGACGAACTTCGCTCTAGGGAACGAACTTGTTGTTTCTCACTCTCCAAGCCTCGAATGGAGACAAGTTTGGTCCATTTTGGTCCGAAGATGACCAACAATGCTCTAGGGTACAAACTTCAGCATTAAAACTCGACAAACTTCGAATGGAGACAAGGTTTGTCCATTTTGGTCCAAACATGACGAACTTCGCTCTAGGGAACGAACTTGTTGTTTCTCACTCTCCAAGCCTCGAATTTAGACAAGTTTGGTCCATTTTGGTCCGAAGATGACCAACAACGCTCTAGGTTAAAAACTTCAACATTAAAACTCGCCAAACATCGAATGGAGACAAGGTTTTGTCCATTTTGGACAAAAGATGACGAACTATGCTCTAGGGAACGAACTTGTTGTTTCTCACTCTCCAAGCCTCGAATGGAGACAAGTTTTGTCCATTTTGGTTCGAAGATGACCAACAACGCTCTAGGGTACGAACTTCAGCATTAAAACTCGCCAAACTTCGAATGGAGACAAGGTTTGTCCATTTTGTTCCAAACATGACGAACTTCGCTCTAGGGAACGAACATGTTGTTTCTCACTCTCCAAGCCTCGAAAGGAGACAAGTTTGGTCCATTTTGGTCCGAAGATGACCAACAACACTCTAGGGTACAAACTTCAGCATTAAAACTCGCCAAACTTCGAATGGAGACAAGGTTTGTCCGTTTTGATCCAAACATGACGAACTTCGCTCTAGGGAACGAACTTGTTGTTTCTCACTCTCCAAGCCTCGAATGGAGACAAGTTTGGTCCATTTTGGTCCGAAGATGACCAACAATGCTCTAGGGTACAAACTTCAGCATTAAAACTCGACAAACTTCGAATGGAGACACGGTTTGTCCATTTTGGTCCAAACATGACGAACTTCGCTCTAGGGAACGAACTTGTTGTTTCTCACTCTCCAAGCCTCGAATTTAGACAAGTTTGGTCCATTTTGGTCCGAAGATGACCAACAACGTTCTAGGTTAAAAACTTCAACATTAAAACTCGCGAAACATCGAATGGAGACAAGGTTTTGTCCATTTTGGTCAAAAGATGACGAACTACGCTCTAGGGAACGAACTTGTTGTTTCTCACTCTCCAAGCCTCGAATGGAGACAAGTTTGGTCCATTTTGGTTCGAAGATGACCGACAACGCTCTAGGGTACGAACTTCAGCATTAAAACTCGCCAAACTTCGAATGGAGACAAGGTTTGTCCATTTTGTTCCAAACATGACGAACTTCGCTCTAGGGAACGAACATGTTGTTTCTCACTCTCCAAGCCTCGAAAGGAGACAAGTTTGGTCTATTTTGGTCCGAAGATGACCAACAACACTCTAGGGTACAAACTTCAACATTAAAACTCGCCAAACTTCGAATGGAGACAAGGTTTGTCCATTTTGATCCAAACATGACGAACTTCGCTCTAGGGAACGAACTTGTTGTTTCTCACTCTCCAAGCCTCGAATGGAGACAAGTTTGGTCCATTTTGGTCCGAAGATGACCAACAATGCTCTAGGGTACAAACTTCAGTATTAAAACTCGACAAACTTCGAAAGGAGACAAGGTTTGTCCATTTTGGTCCAAACATGACGAACTTCGCTCCAGGGAACGAACTTGTTGTTTCTCACTCTCCAAGCCTCGAATAGAGACAAGTTTGGTCCATTTTGGTCCGAAGATGACCAAGAACGCTCTAGGGTACGAACTTCAGCATTAAAACTCGCCAAACTTCGAATGGAGACAAGGTTTGTCCATTTTGATCCAAACATGACGAACTTCGCTCTAGGGAACAAACTTGTTGTTTCTCACTCTCCAAGCCTCGAATGGAGACAAGTTTGGTCCATTTTGGTCCGAAGATGACCAACAACACTCTAGGGTACAAACTTCAGCATTAAAACTCGCCAAACTTCGAATGGAGACAAGGTTTGTCCATTTTGATCCAAACATGACGAACTTCGCTCTAGGGAACGAACTTGTTGTTTCTCACTCTCCAAGCCTCGAATGGAGACAAGTTTGGTCCATTTTGGTCCGAAGATGACCAACAATGCTCTAGGGTACAAACTTCAGCATTAAAACTCGACAAACTTCGAATGGAGACACGGTTTGTCCATTTTGGTCCAAACATGACGAACTTCGCTCTAGGGAACGAACTTGTTGTTTCTCACTCTCCAAGCCTCGAATTTAGACAAGTTTGGTCCATTTTGGTCCGAAGATGACCAACAACGCTCTAGGTTAAAAACTTCAACATTAAAACTCGCGAAACATCGAATGGAGACAAGGTTTTGTCCATTTTGGTCAAAAGATGACGAACTACGCTCTAGGGAACGAACTTGTTGTTTCTCACTCTCCAAGCCTCGAATGGAGACAAGTTTGGTCCATTTTGGTTCGAAGATGACCGACAACGCTCTAGGGTACGAACTTCAGCATTAAAACTCGCCAAACTTCGAATGGAGACAAGGTTTGTCCATTTTGGTCCAAACATGACGAACTTCGCTCCAGGGAACGAACTTGTTGTTTCTCACTCTCCAAGCCTCGAATGGGGACAAGTTTGGTCCATTTTGGTCCGAAGATGACCAAGAACAATCTAGGGTACGAACTTCAGAATTAAAACTCGCCAAACTTCGAATGGAGACAAGGTTTGTCCATTTTGATCCAAACATGACGAACTACGCTCTAGGGAACGAACTTGTTGTTTCTCACTCTCCAAGCCTCGAATGGAGACAAGTATGGTCCATTTTGGTTCGAAGATGACCAACAACGCTCTAGGGTACGAACTTCAGCATTAAAACTCGCCAAACTTCGAATGGAGACAAGGTTTGTCCATTTTGGTCCAAACATGACGAACTTCGCTCTAGGGAACGAACATGTTGTTTCTCACTCTCCAAGCCTCGAAAGGAGACAAGTTTGGTCCATTTTGGTCCGAAGATGACCAACAACACTCTAGGTGATGTGAACCAAGGAACATCTATTGTCATGCCTGAAGGTCCAATTACAAGGTCAAGAGCCAAAAAGCTACAACAAGCTTTAATCACTTATATTCAAGCTATGGTGAGCTCAACAAAGGAGGTTCTAGATGATGATGGAGTATTTCCCTACATGTTGTGCAAAGTTAAGCTTCAAGATGGAGACACATTAAATGCATTCTAACTTGCATTTAAGGAACTCATAAATTCATGGAACATAAGTTCAAAGTCCAAACATGTAATTTTAGTTGTTTTTTCGGTTTATCATTTAACCCTTGTATTAATGATATGGTTGGGAAGCTCATTAATGAGGTAGTTGGGAGGTTCATTTAATGAGGTAGTTGGGAAACTCATTAAATGAGTTAGTTGGGGAAGTGTTAAAGAGCATTCCTTGCCTATAAAAATGGATTTGTATTGCTTGTAAAATCACAACTTGGATAATAGAATTGAAGTTTCTTTTAGCTTTGTTGAGAGCTAAGTTTTCATATTGCAATTTCTTGTGTTTAGAACTTGCATGCTAGAGTCATTCAATTGGTATTGATCATGCCTCTTGTGGAGTGATTCGAATCACGAGTTTAGAAACGAGTTTTCTTTACTCTTGATCTTGATCATCAAGGTAATCCGTTCATAAACTTTCCCTTGGGTTGATTCTATTTCGTTTTGGGGTTTTTGGGTTTTAGATCTAAAGGTCTTGTTCCTCAACAAAGGTTGTTAGATCTAATTCTTGGGAATTACTTAACACTAGGGTACAAACTTCAACATTAAAACTCGCGAAACATCGAATGGAGACAAGGTTTGTCCATTTTGATCCAAACATGACGAACTTCGCTCTAGGGAACGAACTTGTTGTTTCTCACTCTCCAAGCCTCGAATGGAGACAAGTTTTGTCCATTTTGGTCCGAAGATGACCAACAATGCTCTAGGGTACAAACTTCAGCATTAAAACTCGACAAACTTCGAAAGGAGACAAGGTTTGTCCATTTTGGTCCAAACATGACGAACTTCGCTCCAGGGAACGAACTTGTTGTTTCTCACTCTCCAAGCCTCGAATGGAGACAAGTTTGGTCCATTTTGGTCCGAAGATGACCAAGAACGCTCTAGGGTACGAACTTCAGCATTAAAACTCGCCAAACTTCGAATGGAGACAAGGTTTGTCCATTTTGATACAAACATGACGAACTTCGCTCTAGGGAACGAACTTGTTGTTTCTCACTCTCCAAGCCTCGAATGGAGACAAGTTTGGTCCATTTTGGTCCGAAGATGACCAACAACGCTCTAGGGTACAAACTTCAGCATTAAAACTCGCCAAACTTCGAATGGAGACAAGGTTTGTCCATTTTGATCCAAACATGACGAACTTCGCTCTAGGGAACGAACATATTGTTTCTCACTCTCCAAGCATCGAATGGAGACAAGTTTGGTCCATTTTGGTACGAAGATGACCAACAACGCTCTAGGGTACGAACTTCAGCATTAAAACTCGCCAAACTTCGAATGGAGACAAGGTTTTGTCCATTTTGATCCAAAGATGACGAACTACGCTCTAGGGAACGAACTTGTTGTTTCTCACTCTCCAAGCCTCGAATGGAGACAAGTTTGGTCTATTTTGGTCCGAAGATGACCAACAACGCTCTAGGGTACAAACTTCAGCATTAAAGCTCGACAAACTTCGAATTGAGACAAGGTTTGTCCATTTTAGTCCAAACATGACGAACTTCGCTCTAGGGAACGAACTTGTTGTTTCTCACTCTCCAAGCCTCGAATTTAGACAAGTTTGGTCCATTTTGGTCCGAAGATGACCAACAACGCTCTAGGGTACAAACTTCAGCATTAAAACTCGCCAAACTTCGAATGGAGACAAGGTTTTGTCCATTTTGGTTCAAAGATGACGAACTACGCTCTAGGGAACGAACTTGTTGTTTCTCACTCTCCAAGCCTCGAATGGAGACAAGTTTGGTCCATTTTGGTCCGAAGATGACCAACAACGATCTAGGGTACAAACTTCAGCATTAAAACTCGCCAAATTTCGAATGGAGACAAGGTTTGTCCATTTTGATCCAAACATGACGAATTTCGCTCTAGGGAACGAACTTGTTGTTTCTCACTCTCCAAGCCTCGAATGGAGACAAGTTTGGTCCATTTTGGTCTGAAGATGACCAACAATGCTCTAGGGTACAAACTTCAGCATTAAAACTCGACAAACTTCGAATGGAGACAAGGTTTGTCCATTTTGGTCCAAACATGACGAACTTCGCTCTAGGGAACGAACTTGTTGTTTCTCACTCTCCAAGCCTCGAATTTAGACAAGTTTGGTCCATTTTGGTCCGAAGATGACCAACAACAATCTAGGTTAAAAACTTCAACATTAAAACTCGCCAAACATCGAATGGAGACAAGGTTTTGTCCATTTTGGTCAAAAGATGACGAACTACGCTCTAGGGAACGAACATGTTGTTTCTCACTCTCCAAGCCTCGAATGGAGACAAGTTTGGTCCATTTTGGTCCGAAGATGACCAACGTAGCTCTAGGGTACAAACTTCAGCATTAAAGCTCGACAAACTTCGAATTGAGACAAGGTTTGTCCATTTTAGTCCAAACATGACGAACTTCGCTCTAGGGAACGAACTTGTTGTTTCTCACTCTCCAAGCCTCGAATATAGACAAGTTTGGTCCATTTTGGTCCGAAGATGACCAACAACGCTCTAGGGTACAAACTTCAGCATTAAAACTCGCCAAACTTCGAATGGAGACAAGGTTTTGTCCATTTTGGTTCAAAGATGACGAACTACGCTCTAGGGAACGAACTTGTTGTTTCTCACTCTCCAAGCCTCGAATGGAGACAAGTTTGGTCCATTTTGGTCCGAAGATGACCAACAACGCTCTAGGGTACAAACTTCAGCATTAAAACTCGCCAAACTTCGAATGGAGACAAGGTTTGTCCATTTTGATCCAAACATGACGAATTTCGCTCTAGGGAACGAACTTGTTGTTTCTCACTCTCCAAGCCTCGAATGGAGACAAGTTTGGTCCATTTTGGTCCGAAGATGACCAACAATGCTCTAGGGTACAAACTTCAGCATTAAAACTCGACAAACTTCGAATGGAGACAAGGTTTGTCCATTTTGGTCCAAACATGACGAACTTCGCTCTAGGGAACGAACTTGTTGTTTCTCACTCTCCAAGCCTCGAATTTAGACAAGTTTGGTCCATTTTGGTCCGAAGATGACCAACAACGATCTAGGTTAAAAACTTCAACATTAAAACTCGCCAGACATCGAATCGAGACAAGGTTTTGTCCATTTTGGTCAAAAGATGACGAACTACGCTCTAGGGAACGAACATGTTCTTTCTCACTCTCCAAGCCTCGAATGGAGACAAGTTTGGTCCATTTTGGTCCGAAGATGACCAACAATGCTCTAGGGTACAAACTTCAGCATTAAAACTCGCCAAACTTCGAATGGAGACAAGGTTTTGTCCATTTTGGTCTAAAGATGACGAACTACGCTCTAGGGAACGAACTTGTTGTTTCTCACTCTCCGAGCCTCGAATGGAGACAAGTTTGGTCCATTTTGGTCCGAAGATGACTAACAATGCTCTAGGGTACAAACTTCAGCATTAAAACTCGACAAACTTCGAATGGAGACAAGGTTTGTCCATTTTGGTCCAAACATGACGAACTTCGCTCTAGGGAACGAACTTGTTGTTTCTCACTCTCCAAGCCTCGAATTTAGACAAGTTTGGTCCATTTTGGTCCGAAGATGACCAACAACGCTCTAGGGTACAAACTTCAGCATTAAAACTCGCCAAACTTCGAATGGAGACAAGGTTTTGTCCATTTTGGTTCAAAGATGACGAACTACGCTCTAGGGAACGAACTTGTTGTTTCTCACACTCCAAGCCTCGAATGGAGACAAGTTTGGTCCATTTTGGTCCGAAGATGACCAACATCGCTCTAGGGTACAAACTTCAGCATTAAAACTCGCCAAACTTCGAATGGAGACAAGGTTTTGTCCATTTTGGTCCAAAGATGACGAACTACGCTCTAGGGAACGAACTTGTTGTTTCTCACTCTCCAAGCCTCGAATGGAGTCAAGTTTGGTCCATTTTGGTCCGAAGATGACCAACAACGCTCTAGGGTACAAACTTCAGCATTAAAGCTCGACAAACTTCGAATGGAGACAAGGTTTGTCCTTTTTGGTCCAAACATGACGAACTTCGCTCTAGGGAACAAACTTGTTGTTTCTCACTCTCCAAGCCTCGAATTTAGACAAGTTTGGTCCATTTTGGTCCGAAGATGACCAACAACGCTCTAGGGTACAAACTTCAGCATTAAAACTCGCCAAACTACGAATGGAGACAAGGTTTTGTCCATTTTGGTTCAAAGATGACGAACTACGCTCTAGGGAACGAACTTGTTGTTTCTCACTCTCCAAGCCTCGAATGGAGACAAGTTTGGTCCATTTTGGTCCGAAGATGACCAACAACGCTCTAGGGTACAAACTTCAGCATTAAAACTCGCCAAACTTCGAATGGAGACAAGGTTTGTCCATTTTGATCCAAACATGACGAATTTCGCTCTAGGGAACGAACTTGTTGTTTCTCACTCTCCAAGCCTCGAATGGAGACAAGTTTGGTCCATTTTGGTCCGAAGATGACCAACAATGCTCTAGGGTACAAACTTCAGCATTAAAACTCGACAAACTTCGAATGGAGACAAGGTTTGTCCATTTTGGTCCAAACATGACGAACATCGCTCTAGGGAACGAACTTGTTGTTTCTCACTCTCCAAGCCTCGAATTTAGACAAGTTTGGTCCATTTGGTCCGAAGATGACCAACAACGCTCTAGGTTAAAAACTTCAAAATTAAAACTCGCCAAACATCGAATGGAGACAAGGTTTTGTCCATTTTGGTCAAAAGATGACGAACTACGCTCTAGGGAACGAACTTGTTGTTTCTCACTCTCCAAGCCTCGAATGGAGACAAGTTTGGTCCATTTTGGTCCGAAGATGACCAACAACGCTCTAGGGTACAAACTTCAGCATTAAAACTCGCCAAACTTCGAATGGAGACAAGGTTTTGTCCATTTTGGTTCAAAGATGACGAACTACGCTCTAGGGAACGAACTTGTTGTTTCTCACTCTCCAAGCCTCGAATGGAGACAAGTTTGGTCCATTTTGGTCCGAAGATGACCAACAACGCTCTAGGGTACAAACTTCAGCATTAAAACTCGCCAAACTTCGAATGGAGACAAGGTTTGTCTATTTTGGTCCAAAGATGACGAACATCGCTCTAGGGAACGAACTTGTTGTTTCTCACTCTCCAAGCCTCGAATGGAGACAAGTTTGGTCCATTTTGGTTCGAAGATGACCAACAACGCTCTAGGGTATGAACTTTAGCATTAAAACTTGCCAAATTTCGAATGGAGACAAGGTTTGTCTATTTTGGTCCAAAGATGACGAACATCGCTCTAGGGAACGAACTTGTTGTTTCTCACTCTCCAAGCCTCGAATGGAGACAAGTTTGGTCCATTTTGGTTCGAAGATGACCAACAACGCTCTAGGGTATGAACTTTAGCATTAAAACTTGCCAAATTTCGAATGGAGACAAGGTTTGTCCATTTTGGCCCAAACATGACGAACTTCGCTCTAGGGAACGATGTTGTTGTTTCTCACTCTCCAAGCCTCGAATGGAGACAAGTTTGGTCCATTTTGGTCCGAAGATGACCAACAACGCTCTAGGGTACAAACTTCAGCATTAAAACCCGCCAAACTTCGAATGGAGACAAGGTTTGTCCATTTTGGTTCAAACATGACGAACTTCGCTCTAGGGAACGAACATGTTCTTTCTCACTCTCGAAGCCTCGAATGGAGACAAGTTTGGTCCATTTTGGTCCGAAGATGACCAACAACGCTCTAGGGTACAAACTTCAGCATTAAAACTCGCCAAACTTCGAATGGAGACAAGGTTTGTCCATTTTGATCCAAACATGACGAATTTCGCTCTAGGGAACGAACTTGTTGTTTCTCACTCTCCAAGCCTCGAATGGAGACAAGTTTGGTCCATTTTGGTCCGAAGATGACCAACAATGCTCTAGGGTACAAACTTCAGCATTAAAACTCGACAAACTTCGAATGGAGACAAGGTTTGTCCATTTTGGTCCAAACATGACGAACATCGCTCTAGGGAACGAACTTGTTGTTTCTCACTCTCCAAGCCTCGAATTTAGACAAGTTTGGTCCATTTGGTCCGAAGATGACCAACAACGCTCTAGGTTAAAAACTTCAAAATTAAAACTCGCCAAACATCGAATGGAGACAAGGTTTTGTCCATTTTGGTCAAAAGATGACGAACTACGCTCTAGGGAACGAACTTGTTGTTTCTCACTCTCCAAGCCTCGAATGGAGACAAGTTTGGTCCATTTTGGTCCGAAGATGACCAACAACGCTCTAGGGTACAAACTTCAGCATTAAAACTCGCCAAACTTCGAATGGAGACAAGGTTTTGTCCATTTTGGTTCAAAGATGACGAACTACGCTCTAGGGAACGAACTTGTTGTTTCTCACTCTCCAAGCCTCGAATGGAGACAAGTTTGGTCCATTTTGGTCCGAAGATGACCAACAACGCTCTAGGGTACAAACTTCAGCATTAAAACTCGCCAAACTTCGAATGGAGACAAGGTTTGTCTATTTTGGTCCAAAGATGACGAACATCGCTCTAGGGAACGAACTTGTTGTTTCTCACTCTCCAAGCCTCGAATGGAGACAAGTTTGGTCCATTTTGGTTCGAAGATGACCAACAACGCTCTAGGGTATGAACTTTAGCATTAAAACTTGCCAAATTTCGAATGGAGACAAGGTTTGTCTATTTTGGTCCAAAGATGACGAACATCGCTCTAGGGAACGAACTTGTTGTTTCTCACTCTCCAAGCCTCGAATGGAGACAAGTTTGGTCCATTTTGGTTCGAAGATGACCAACAACGCTCTAGGGTATGAACTTTAGCATTAAAACTTGCCAAATTTCGAATGGAGACAAGGTTTGTCCATTTTGGCCCAAACATGACGAACTTCGCTCTAGGGAACGATGTTGTTGTTTCTCACTCTCCAAGCCTCGAATGGAGACAAGTTTGGTCCATTTTGGTCCGAAGATGACCAACAACGCTCTAGGGTACAAACTTCAGCATTAAAACCCGCCAAACTTCGAATGGAGACAAGGTTTGTCCATTTTGGTTCAAACATGACGAACTTCGCTCTAGGGAACGAACATGTTCTTTCTCACTCTCGAAGCCTCGAATGGAGACAAGTTTGGTCCATTTTGGTCCGAAGATGACCAACAACGCTCTAGGGTACAAACTTCAGCATTAAAACTCGCCAAACTTCGAATGGAGACAAGGTTTGTCCATTTTGGTCCAAACATGACGAACTTCGCTCTAGGGAACGAACATATTGTTTCTCACTCTCCGAGCCTCGAATGGAGACAAGTTTGGTCCATTTTGGTACGAAGATGACCAACAACGCTCTAGGGTACGAACTTCAGCATTAAAACTCGCCAAACTTCGAATGGAGACAAGGTTTTGACCATTTTGGTCCAAAGATGACGAACTACGCTCTAGGGAACGAACTTGTTGTTTCTCACTCTCCAAGCCTCGAATGGAGACAAGTTTGGTCCATTTTGGTCCGAAGATGACCAACAACGCTCTAGGGTACAAACTTCAGCATTAAAACTCACCAAACTTCGAATGGAGACAAGGTTTGTCCATTTTGGTCCAAACATGACGAACTTCGCTCTAGGGAACGAACATATTGTTTCTCACTCTCCGAGCCTCGAATGGAGACAAGTTTGGTCCATTTTGGTACGAAGATGACCAACAACGCTCTAGGGTACAAACTTCAGCATTAAAACTCGCCAAACTTCGAATGGAGACAAGGTTTTAACCATTTTGGTCCAAAGATGACGAACTACGCTCTAGGGAACGAACTTGTTGTTTCTCACTCTCCAAGCCTCGAATGGAGACAAGTTTGGTCCATTTTGGTCCGAAGATGACCAACAACGCTCTAGGGTACAAACTTCAGCATTAAAACTCGCCAAACTTCGAATGGAGACAAGGTTTGTCCATTTTGATCCAAACATGACGAACTTCGCTCTAGGGAACGAACTTGTTGTTTCTCACTCTCCAAGCCTCGAATGGAGACAAGTTTGGTCCATTTTGGTCCGAAGATGACCAACAACGCTCTAGGGTACAAACTGCAGCATTAAAACTCGCCAAACTTCGAATGGAGACAAGGTTTGTCCATTTTGGTCCAAACATGACGAACTTCGCTCTAGGGAACGAACATATTGTTTCTCACTCTCCGAGCCTCGAATGGAGACAAGTTTGGTCCATTTTGGTTCGAAGATGACCAACAACGCTCTAGGGTACGAACTTCAGCATTAAAACTCGCGAAACTTCGAATGGAGACAAGGTTTGTCCATTTTGGTCCAAACATGACGAACTTCGCTCTAGGGAACGAACATGTTGTTTCTCACTCTCCAAGCCTCGAATGGAGACAAGTTTGGTTCATTTTGGTCCGAAAATGACCAACAACGCTCTAGGGTACAAACTTCAGCATTAAAACTCGCCAAACTTCGAATGGAGACAAGGTTTTGACCATTTTGGTCCAAAGATGACGAACTACGCTCTAGGGAACGAACTTGTTGTTTCTCACTCTCCAAGCCTCGAATGGAGACAAGTTTGGTCCATTTTGGTCCGAAGATGACCAACAACGCTCTAGGGTACAAACTTCAGCATTAAAACTCGCCAAACTTCGAATGGAGACAAGGTTTGTCTATTTTGATCCAAACATGACGAACTTCGCTCTAGGGAACGAACTTGTTGTTTCTCACTCTCCAAGCCTCGAATGGAGACAAGTTTGGTCCATTTTGGTCCGAAGATGACCAACAACGCTCTAGGGTACAAACTTCAGCATTAAAACTCGCCAAACTTCGAATGGAGACAAGGTTTGTCCATTTTGGTCCAAACATGGCGAACTTCGCTCTAGGGAACGAACATATTGTTTCTCACTCTCCGAGCCTCGAATGGAGACAAGTTTGGTCCATTTTGGTTCGAAGATGACCAACAACGCTCTAGGGTACGAACTTCAGCATTAAAACTCGCGAAACTTCGAATGGAGACAAGGTTTGTCCATTTTGGTCCAAACATGACGAATTCGCTCTAGGGAACGAACATGTTGTTTCTCACTCTCCAAGCCTCGAATGGAGACAAGTTTGGTTCATTTTGGTCCGAAAATGACCAACAACGCTCTATGGTACAAACTTCAGCATTAAAACTCGCCAAACTTCGAATGGAGACAAGGTTTTGACCATTTTGGTCCAAAGATGACGAACTACGCTCTAGGGAACGAACTTGTTGTTTCTCACTCTCCAAGCCTCGAATGGAGACAAGTTTGGTCCATTTTGGTCCGAAGATGACCAACAACGCTCTAGGGTACAAACTTCAGCATTAAAACTCGCCAAACTTCGAATGGAGACAAGGTTTGTCCATTTTGATCCAAACATGACGAACTTCGCTCTAGGGAACGAACTTGTTGTTTCTCACTCTCCAAGCCTCGAATGGAGACAAGTTTTGTCCATTTTGGTCCGAAGATGACCAACAACGCTCTAGGGTACAAACTTCAGCATTAAAACTCGCCAAACTTCGAATGGAGACAAGGTTTGTCCATTTTGGTCCAAAGATGACGAACATCGCTCTAGGGAACGAACTTGTTGTTTCTCACTCTCCAAGCCTCGAATGGAGACAAGTTTGGTTCATTTTGGTCCGAAAATGACCAACAACGCTCTAGGGTACAAACTTCAGCATTAAAACTCGCCAAACTTCGAATGGAGACAAGGTTTTGCCCATTTTGGTCCAAAGATGACGAACTACGCTCTAGGGAACGAACTTGTTGTTTCTCACTCTCCAAGCCTCGAATGGAGACAAGTTTGGTTCATTTTGGTCCGAAAATGACCAACAACGCTCTAGGGTACAAACTTCAGCATTAAAACTCGCCAAACTTCGAATGGAGACAAGGTTTTGCCCATTTTGGTCCAAAGATGACGAACTACGCTCTAGGGAACGAACTTGTTGTTTCTCACTCTCCAAGCCTCGAATGGAGACAAGTTTGGTCCATTTTGGTCCGAAGATGACCAACAACGCTCTAGGGTACAAACTTCAGCATTAAAACTCGCCAAACTTCGAATGGAGACAAGGTTTGTCCATTTTGATCCAAACATGACGAACTTCGCTCCAGGGAACGAACTTGTTGTTTCTCACTCTCCAAGCCTCGAATGGAGACAAGTTTGGTCCATTTTGGTCCGAAGATGACCAACAACGCTCTAGGGTACAAACTTCAGCATTAAAACTCGCCAAACTTCGAATGGAGACAAGGTTTGTCTATTTTGGTCCAAAGATGACGAACATCGCTCTAGGGAACGAACTTGTTGTTCCTCATTCTCCAAGCCTCGAATGGAGACAGGTTTGGTCCATTTTGGTCCGAAGATGACCAACAACGCTCTAGGGTACAAACTTCAGCATTAAAACTAGCCAAACTTCGAATGGAGACAAGGTTTGTCCATTTTGATCCAAACATGACGAACTTCGATCTAGGGAACGAACTTGTTGTTTCTCACTCTCCAAGCCTCGAATGGAGACAAGTTTGGTCCATTTTGGTCCGAAGATGACCAACAGCGCTCTAGGGTACAAACTTCAGCTTTAAAACTCGCCAAACTTCGAATGTAGACAAGGTTTGTCCATTTTGATCCAAACATGAGGAACTTCGCTCTAGGGAACGAACTTGTTGTTTCTCACTCTCCAAGCCTCGAATGGAGACAAGTTTGGTCCATTTTGGTCCGAAGATGACCAACAACGCTCTAGGGTACAAACTGCAGCATTAAAACTCGCCAAACTTCGAATGGAGACAAGGTTTGTCCATTTTGGTCCAAACATGACGAACTTCGCTCTAGGGAACGAACATATTGTTTCTCACTCTCCGAGCCTCGAATGGAGACAAGTTTGGTCCATTTTGGTTCGAAGATGACCAACAACGCTCTAGGGTACGAACTTCAGCATTAAAACTCGCGAAACTTCGAATGGAGACAAGGTTTGTCCATTTTGGTCCAAACATGACGAACTTCGCTCTAGGGAACGAACATGTTGTTTCTCACCCTCCAAGCCTCGAATGGAGACAAGTTTGGTTCATTTTGGTCCGAAAATGACCAACAACGCTCTAGGGTACAAACTTCAGCATTAAAACTCGCCAAACTTCGAATGGAGACAAGGTTTTGACCATTTTGGTCCAAAGATGACGAACTACGCTCTAGGGAACGAACTTGTTGTTTCTCACTCTCCAAGCCTCGAATGGAGACAAGTTTGGTCCATTTTGGTCCGAAGATGACCAACAACGCTCTAGGGTACAAACTTCAGCATTAAAACTCGCCAAACTTCGAATGGAGACAAGGTTTGTCTATTTTGGTCCAAAGATGACGAACATCGCTCTAGGGAACGAACTTGTTGTTCCTCATTCTCCAAGCCTCGAATGGAGACAAGTTTGGTCCATTTTGGTCCGAAGATGACCAACAACGCTCTAGGGTACAAACTTCAGCATTAAAACTAGCCAAACTTCGAATGGAGACAAGGTTTGTCCATTTTGATCCAAACATGACGAACTTCGATCTAGGGAACGAACTTGTTGTTTCTCACTCTCCAAGCCTCGAATGGAGACAAGTTTGGTCCATTTTGGTCCGAAGATGACCAACAATGCTCTAGTGTACAAACTTCAGCATTAAAACTCGACAAACTTCGAATGGAGACAAGATTTGTCCATTTTGGTCCAAACATGACGAACTTCGCTCTAGGGAACGATCTTGTTGTTTCTCACTCTCCAAGCCTCGAATGGAGACAAGTTTGGTCCATTTTGGTCCGAAGATGACCAACAACGCTCTAGGGTACAAACTTCAGCATTAAAACCCGCCAAACTTCGAATGGAGACAAGGTTTGTCCATTTTGGTTCAAACATGACGAACTTCGCTCTAGGGAACGAACATGTTGTTTCTCACTCTCCAAGCCTCGAATGGAGACAACTTTGGTCCATTTTGGTCCGAAGATGACCAACAACGCTCTAGGGTACAAACTTCAGCATTAAAACTCGCCAAACTTCGAATGGAGACAAGGTTTGTCCATTTTGATCCAAACATGACGAACTTCGCTCTAGGGAACGAACTTGTTGTTTCTCACTCTCCAAGCCTCGAATGGAGACAAGTTTGGTACATTTTGGTCCGAAGATGACCAACAACGCTCTAGGGTACAAACTTCAGCATTAAAGCTCGACAAACTTCGAATGGAGACAAGGTTTGTCCATTTTGGTCCAAACATGACGAACATCGCCCTAGGGAACGAACTTGTTGTTTCTCACTCTCCAAGCCTCGAATGGAGACAAGTTTGGTCCATTTTGGTCCGAAGATGACCAACAACGCTCTAGGGTACAAATTTCAGCATTAAAACTCAACAAACTTCGAATGGAGACAAGGTTTGTCCATTTTGGTCCAAACATGACGAACTTCGCTCTAGGGAACGAACTTGTTGTTTCTCACTCTCCAAGCCTCGAATGGAGACAAGTTTGGTCCATTTTGGTCCGCAGATGACCAACAATGCTCTAGTGTACAAACTTCAGCATTAAAACTCGACAAACTTCGAATGGAGACAAGGTTTGTCCATTTTGGTACCAACATGACGAACTTCGCTCTAGGGAACGAACTTGTTGTTTCTCACTCTCCAAGCCTCGAATTTAGACAAGTTTGGTCCATTTTGGTCCGAAGATGACCAACAACGCTCTAGGGTACAAACTTCAGCATTAAAACTCGCCAAACTTCGAATGGAGACAAGGTTTGTCCATTTTGGTCCAAACATGACGAACTTCGCTCTAGGGAACGATCTTGTTGTTTCTCACCCTCCAAGCCTCGAATGGAGACAAGTTTGGTCCATTTTGGTCCGAAGATGACCAACAACGCTCTAGGGTACAAACTTCAGCATTAAAACCCGCCAAACTTCGAATGGAGACAAGGTTTGTCCATTTTGGTTCAAACATGACGAACTTCGCTCTAGGGAACGAACAGGTTGTTTCTCACTCTCCAAGCCTCGAATTTAGACAAGTTTGGTCCATTTTGGTTCGAAGATGACCAACAACGCTCTAGGGTATGAACTTCAGCATTAAAACTTGCCAAATTTCGAATGGAGACAAGGTTTGTCCATTTTGGTCCAAACATGACGAACTTCGCTCTAGGGAACGAACATATTGTTTCTCACTCTCCGAGCCTCGAATGGAGACAAGTTTGGTCCATTTTGGTTCGAAGATGACCAACAACGCTCTAGGGTACGAACTTCAGCATTAAAACTCGCGAAACTTCGAATGGAGACAAGGTTTGTCCATTTTGGTCCAAACATGACGAACTTCGCTCTAGGGAACGAACATGTTGTTTCTCACTCTCCGAGCCTCGAATGGAGACAAGTTTGGTCCATTTTGGTCCGAAAATGACCAACAACGCTCTAGGGTACAAACTTCAGCATTAAAACTCGCCAAACTTCGAATGGAGACAAGGTTTTGACCATTTTGGTCCAAAGATGACGAACTACGCTCTAGGGAACGAACTTGTTGTTTCTCACTCTCCAAGCCTCGAATGGAGACAAGTTTGGTCCATTTTGGTCCGAAGATGACCAACAACGCTCTAGGGTACAAACGTCAGCATTAAAACTCGCCAAACTTCGAATGGAGACAAGGTTTGTCCATTTTGATCCAAACATGACGAACTTCGCTCTAGGGAACGAACTTGTTGTTTCTCACTCTCCAAGCCTCGAATGGAGACAAGTTTCGTCCATTTTGGTCCGAAGATGACCAACAACGCTCTAGGGTACAAACTTCAGCATTAAAACTCGCCAAACTTCGAATGGAGACAAGGTTTGTCCATTTTGGTCCAAACATGACGAACTTCGCTCTAGGGAACGAACATATTGTTTCTCACTCTCCGAGCCTCGAATGGAGACAAGTTTGATCCATTTTGGTTCGAAGATGACCAACAACGCTCTAGGGTACGAACTTCAGCATTAAAACTCGCGAAACTTCGAATGGAGACAAGGTTTGTCCATTTTGGTCCAAACATGACGAACTTCGCTCTAGGGAACGAACATGTTGTTTCTCACTCTCCAAGCCTCGAATGGAGACAAGTTTGGTTCATTTTGGTCCGAAAATGACCAACAACGCTCTAGGGTACAAACTTCAGCATTAAAACTCGCCAAACTTCTAATGGAGACAAGGTTTTGACCATTTTGGTCCAAAGATGACGAACTACGCTCTAGGGAACGAACTTGTTGTTTCTCACTCTCCAAGCCTCGAATGGAGACAAGTTTGGTCCATTTTGGTCCGAAGATGACCAACAACGCTCTAGGGTACAAACTTCAGCATTAAAACTCGCCAAACTTCGAATGGAGACAAGGTTTGTCCATTTTGATCCAAACATGACGAACTTCGATCTAGGGAACGAACTTGTTGTTTCTCACTCTCCAAGCCTCGAATGGAGACAAGTTTTGTCCATTTTGGTCCGAAGATGACCAACAACGCTCTAGGGTACAAACTTCAGCATTAAAACTAGCCAAACTTCGAATGGAGACAAGGTTTGTCCATTTTAATCCAAACATGACGAACTTCGATCTAGGGAACGAACTTGTTGTTTCTCACTCTCCAAGCCTCGAATGGAGACAAGTTTGGTCCATTTTGGTCCGAAGATGACCAACAACGCTCTAGGGTACAAACTTCAGCATTAAAACTCGCCAAACTTCGAATGGAGACAAGGTTTGTCCATTTTGGTCCAAACATGACGAACTTCGCTCTGGGGAACAACATTGTTGTTTCTCACTCTCCAAGCATCGAATAGAGTCAAGTTTGGTGCATTTTGGTTCGAAGATGACCAACAACGCTCTAGGGTACGAACTTCAGCATTAAAACTCGCCAAACTTCGAATGGAGACAAGGTTTGTCCATTTTGGTCCAAACATGACGAACTTCGCTCTAGGGAACGAACATATTGTTTCTCACTCTCCGAGCCTCGAATGGAGACAAGTTTGGTCCATTTTGGTTCGAAGATGACCAACAACGCTCTAGGGTACGAACTTCAGCATTAAAACTCGCGAAACTTCGAATGGAGACAAGGTTTGTCCATTTTGGTCCAAACATGACGAACTTCGCTCTAGGGAACGAACATGTTGTTTCTCACTCTCCAAGCCTCGAATGGAGACAAGTTTGGTTCATTTTGGTCCGAAAATGACCAACAACGCTCTAGGGTACAAACTTCAGCATTAAAACTCGCCAAACTTCGAATGGAGACAAGGTTTTGACCATTTTGGTCCAAAGATGACGAACTACGCTCTAGGGAACGAACTTGTTGTTTCTCACTCTCCAAGCCTCGAATGGAGACAAGTTTGGTCCATTTTGGTCCGAAGATGACCAACAACGCTCTAGGGTACAAACTTCAGCATTAAAACTCGCCAAACTTCGAATGGAGACAAGGTTTGTCCATTTTGATCCAAACATGACGAACTTCGCTCTAGGGAACGAACTTGTTGTTTCTCACTCTCCAAGCCTCGAATGGAGACAAGTTTTGTCCATTTTGGTCCGAAGATGACCAACAACGCTCTAGGGTACAAACTTCAGCATTAAAACTAGCCAAACTTCGAATGGAGACAAGGTTTGTCCATTTTAATCCAAACATGACGAACTTCGATCTAGGGAACGAACTTGTTGTTTCTCACTCTCCAAGCCTCGAATGGAGACAAGTTTGGTCCATTTTGGTCCGAAGATGACCAACAACGCTCTAGGGTACAAACTTCAGCATTAAAACTCGCCAAACTTCGAATGGAGACAAGGTTTGTCCATTTTGGTCCAAACATGACGAACTTCGCTCTAGGGAACGAACTTGTTGTTTCTCACTCTCCAAGCCTCGAATGGAGACAAGTTTGGTCCATTTTGGTCCGAAGATGACCAACAACGCTCTAGGGTACAAACTTCAGCATTAAAACTCGCCAAACTTCGAATGGAGACAAGGTTTGTCCATTTTGATCCAAACATGACGAACTTCGCTCTAGGGAACGAACTTGTTGTTTCTCACTCTCCAAGCCTCGAATGGAGACAAGTTTGGTCCATTTTGGTCCGAAGACGACCAACAACGCTCTAGGGTACAAACTTCAGCATTAAAACTCGCCAAACTTCGAATGGAGACAAGGTTTGTCCATTTTGGTCCAAACATGACGAACTTCGCTCTAGGGAACGAACTTGTTGTTTCTCACTCTCCAAGCCTCGAATGGAGACAAGTTTGGTCCATTTTGGTCCGAAGATGACCAACAACGCTCTAGGGTACAAACTTCAGCATTAAAACTCGCCAAACTTCGAATGGAGACAAGGTTTGTCCATTTTGATCCAAACATGACGAACTTCTCTCTAGGGAACGAACTTGTTGTTTCTCACTCTCCAAGCCTCGAATGGAGACAAGTTTGGTCCATTTTGGTTCGAAGATGACCAACAACGCTCTAGGGTACAAACTTCAGCATTAAAACTCGCCAAACTTCGAATGGAGACAAGGTTTGTCCATTTTGATCCAAACATGACGAACTTCGCTCTAGGGAACGAACTTGTTGTTTCTCACTCTCCAAGCCTCGAATGGAGACAAGTTTTGTCCATTTTGGTCCGAAGATGACCAACATAGCTCTAGGGTACAAACTTCAGCATTAAAACTCGCCAAACTTCGAATGGAGACAAGGTTTATCCATTTTAATCCAAACATGACGAACTTCGATCTAGGGAACGAACTTGTTGTTTCTCACTCTCCAAGCCTCGAATGGAGACAAGTTTGGTCCATTTTGGTCCGAAGATGACCAACAACGCTCTAGGGTACAAACTTCAGCATTAAAACTCGCCAAACTTCGAATGGAGACAAGGTTTGTCCATTTTGGTCCAAACATGACGAACTTCGCTCTAGGGAACGAACTTGTTGTTTCTCACTCTCCAAGCCTCGAATGGAGACAAGTTTGGTCCATTTTGGTCCGAAGATGACCAACAACGCTCTAGGGTACAAACTTCAGCATTAAAACTCGCCAAACTTCGAATGGAGACAAGGTTTGTCCATTTTGATCCAAACATGACGAACTTCGCTCTAGGGAACGAACTTGTTGTTTCTCACTCTCCAAGCCTCGAATGGAGACAAGTTTGGTCCATTTTGGTCCGAAGATGACCAACAACGCTCTAGGGTACAAACTTCAGCATTAAAACTCGCCAAACTTCGAATGGAGACAAGGTTTGTCCATTTTGATCCAAACATGACGAACTTCGATCTAGGGAACGAACTTGTTGTTTCTCACTCTCCAAGCCTCGAATGGAGACAAGTTTTGTCCATTTTGGTACGAAGATGACCAACAACGCTCTAGGGTACAAACTTCAGCATTAAAACTAGCCAAACTTCGAATGGAGACAAGGTTTGTCCATTTTAATCCAAACATGACGAACTTCGATCTAGGGAACGAACTTGTTGTTTCTCACTCTCCAAGCCTCGAATGGAGACAAGTTTGGTCCATTTTGGTCCGAAGATGACCAACAACGCTCTAGGGTACAAACTTCAGCATTAAAACTCGCCAAACTTCGAATGGAGACAAGGTTTGTCCATTTTGGTCCAAACATGACGAACTTCGCTCTGGGGAACAACATTGTTGTTTCTCACTCTCCAAGCATCGAATAGAGTCAAGTTTGGTGCATTTTGGTTCGAAGATGACCAACAACGCTCTAGGGTACGAACTTCAGCATTAAAACTCGCCAAACTTCGAATGGAGACAAGGTTTGTCCATTTTGGTCCAAACATGACGAACTTCGCTCTAGGGAACGAATATATTGTTTCTCACTCTCCGAGCCTCGAATGGAGACAAGTTTGGTCCATTTTGGTTCGAAGATGACCAACAACGCTCTAGGGTACGAACTTCAGCATTAAAACTCGCGAAACTTCGAATGGAGACAAGGTTTGTCCATTTTGGTCCAAACATGACGAACTTCGCTCTAGGGAACGAACATGTTGTTTCTCACTCTCCAAGCCTCGAATGGAGACAAGTTTGGTTCATTTTGGTCCGAAAATGACCAACAACGCTCTAGGGTACAAACTTCAGCATTAAAACTCGCAAAACTTCGAATGGAGACAAGGTTTTGACCATTTTGGTCCAAAGATGACGAACTACGCTCTAGGGAACGAACTTGTTGTTTCTCACTCTCCAAGCCTCGAATGGAGACAAGTTTGGTCCATTTTGGTCCGAAGATGACCAACAACGCTCTAGGGTACAAACTTCAGCATTAAAACTCGCCAAACTTCGAATGGAGACAAGGTTTGTCCATTTTGATCCAAACATGACGAACTTCGCTCTAGGGAACGAACTTGTTGTTTCTCACTCTCCAAGCCTCGAATGGAGACAAGTTTTGTCCATTTTGGTCCGAAGATGACCAACAACGCTCTAGGGTACAAACTTCAGCATTAAAACTAGCCAAACTTCGAATGGAGACAAGGTTTGTCCATTTTAATCCAAACATGACGAACTTCGCTCTAGAGAATGAACATGTTGTTTCTCACTCTCCAAGCCTCGAATGGAGACAAGTTTGGTCCATTTTGTTTCGAAGATGACCAACAACGCTCTAGGGTATGAACTTCAGCATTAAAACTCGCCAAATTTCGAATGGAGACAAGGTTTGTCCATTTTGGTCCAAACATGACGAACTTCGCTCTAGGGAACGAACTTGTTGTTCCTCACTCTCCAAGCCTCGAATGGAGACAAGTTTGGTCCATTTTGGTCCGAAGATGACCAACAACGCTCTAGGGTACAAACTTCAGCATTAAAACCCACCAAACTTCGAATGGAGACAAGGTTTGTCCATTTTGGTTCAAACATGACGAACTTCGCTCTAGGGAACGAACATGTTGTTTCTCACTCTCCAAGCCTCGAATGGAAACAAGTTTGGTCCATTTTGGTCCGAAGATGACCAACAACGCTCTAGGGTATGAACTTCAGCATTAAAACTCGCCAAATTTCGAATGGAGACAAGGTTTGTCCATTTTGGTCCAAACATGACGAACTTCGCTCTAGGGAACGAACTTGTTGATTCTCACTCTCCAAGCCTCGAATGGAGACAAGTTTGGTCCATTTTGGTCCGAAGATGACCAACAACGCTCTAGGGTACAAATTTCAGCATTAAAACTCAACAAACTTCGAATGGAGACAAGGTTTGTCCATTTTGGTCCAAACATGACGAACATCGCTCTAGGGAACGAACTTGTTGTTTCTCACTCTCCAAGCCTCGAATGGAGACAAGTTTGGTCCATTTTGGTCCGAAGATGACCAACAACGCTCTAGGGTACAAACTTCAGCATTAAAAGTCTCCAAACTTCGAATGGAGACAAGGTTTGTCCATTTTGGTCCAAACATGACGAACTTCGCTCTAGGGAACGAACTTGTTGTTTCTCACTCTCCAAGCCTCGAATGGAGACAAGTTTGGTCCATTTTGGTTCGAAGATGACCAACAACGCTCTAGGGTATGAACTTCAGCATTAAAACTCGCGAAACTTCGAATGGAGACAAGGTTTGTCCATTTTGGTCCAAACATGACGAACTTCGCTCTAGGGAACGAACTTGTTGTTTCTCACTCTCCAAGCCTCGAATTTAGACAAGTTTGGTCCATTTTGGTCCGAAGATGACCAACAACGCTCTAGGGTACAAACTTCAGCATTAAAACTCGCCAAACTTCGAATGGAGACAAGGTTTGTCCATTTTGATCCAAACATGACGAACTTCGCTCTAGGGAACGATCTTGTTGTTCCTCACTCTCCAAGCCTCGAATGGAGACAAGTTTGGTCCATTTTGGTCCGAAGATGACCAACAACGCTCTAGGGTACAAACTTCAGCATTAAAACCCGCCAAACTTCGAATGGAGACAAGGTTTGTCCATTTTGGTTCAAACATGACGAACTTCGCTTTAGGGAACGAACATGTTGTTTCTCACTCTCCAAGCCTCGAATGGAGACAAGTTTGGTCCATTTTGGTCCGAAGATGACCAACAACGCTCTAGGGTATGAACTTCAGCATTAAAACTCGCCAAATTTCGAATGGAGACAAGGTTTGTCCATTTTGGTCCAAACATGACGAACTTCGCTCTAGGGAACGAACTTGTTGTTTCTCACTCTCCAAGCCTCGAATGGAGACAAGTTTGGTCCATTTTGGTCCGAAGATGACCAACAACGCTCTAGGGTACAAATTTCAGCATTAAAACTCAACAAACTTCGAATGGAGACAAGGTTTGTCCATTTTGGTCCAAAGATGACGAACTACGCTCTAGGGAACGAACTTGTTGTTTCTCACTCTCCAAGCCTCGAATGGAGACAAGTTTGGTCCATTTTGGTCCGAAGATGACCAACAACGCTCTAGGGTACAAACTTCAGCATTAAAACTCGCCAAACTTCGAATGGAGACAAGGTTTGTCCATTTTGATCCAAACATGACGAACTTCGCTCTAGGGAACGAACTTGTTGTTTCTCACTCTCCAAGCCTCGAATGGAGACAAGTTTTGTCCATTTTGGTCCGAAGATGACCAACAACGCTCTAGGGTACAAACTTCAGCATTAAAACTAGCCAAACTTCGAATGGAGACAAGGTTTGTCCATTTTAATCCAAACATGACGAACTTCGATCTAGGGAACGAACTTGTTGTTTCTCACTCTCCAAGCCTCGAATGGAGACAAGTTTGGTCCATTTTGGTCCGAAGATGACCAACAACGCTCTAGGGTACAAACTTCAGCATTAAAACTCGCCAAACTTCGAATGGAGACAAGGTTTGTCCATTTTGGTCCAAACATGACGA
Source organism: Trichosanthes truncata (assembly GCA_033996785.1). NCBI lineage: Eukaryota > Viridiplantae > Streptophyta > Magnoliopsida > Cucurbitales > Cucurbitaceae > Trichosanthes > Trichosanthes truncata. The sequence goes on along the minus strand of JAWPNB010000007.1, from coordinate 25,711,346 downwards.
ACTTCGCTCTAGGGAACGAACTTGTTGTTTCTCACTCTCCAAGCCTCGAATGGAGACAAGTTTGGTCCATTTTGGTCCGAAGATGACCAACAACGCTCTAGGGTACAAACTTCAGCATTAAAACTCGCCAAACTTCGAATGGAGACAAGGTTTGTCCATTTTGATCCAAACATGACGAACTTCTCTCTAGGGAACGAACTTGTTGTTTCTCACTCTCCAAGCCTCGAATGGAGACAAGTTTGGTCCATTTTGGTTCGAAGATGACCAACAACGCTCTAGGGTACAAACTTCAGCATTAAAACTCGCCAAACTTCGAATGGAGACAAGGTTTGTCCATTTTGATCCAAACATGACGAACTTCGCTCTAGGGAACGAACTTGTTGTTTCTCACTCTCCAAGCCTCGAATGGAGACAAGTTTTGTCCATTTTGGTCCGAAGATGACCAACATAGCTCTAGGGTACAAACTTCAGCATTAAAACTCGCCAAACTTCGAATGGAGACAAGGTTTATCCATTTTAATCCAAACATGACGAACTTCGATCTAGGGAACGAACTTGTTGTTTCTCACTCTCCAAGCCTCGAATGGAGACAAGTTTGGTCCATTTTGGTCCGAAGATGACCAACAACGCTCTAGGGTACAAACTTCAGCATTAAAACTCGCCAAACTTCGAATGGAGACAAGGTTTGTCCATTTTGGTCCAAACATGACGAACTTCGCTCTAGGGAACGAACTTGTTGTTTCTCACTCTCCAAGCCTCGAATGGAGACAAGTTTGGTCCATTTTGGTCCGAAGATGACCAACAACGCTCTAGGGTACAAACTTCAGCATTAAAACTCGCCAAACTTCGAATGGAGACAAGGTTTGTCCATTTTGATCCAAACATGACGAACTTCGCTCTAGGGAACGAACTTGTTGTTTCTCACTCTCCAAGCCTCGAATGGAGACAAGTTTGGTCCATTTTGGTCCGAAGACGACCAACAACGCTCTAGGGTACAAACTTCAGCATTAAAACTCGCCAAACTTCGAATGGAGACAAGGTTTGTCCATTTTGGTCCAAACATGACGAACTTCGCTCTAGGGAACGAACTTGTTGTTTCTCACTCTCCAAGCCTCGAATGGAGACAAGTTTGGTCCATTTTGGTCCGAAGATGACCAACAACGCTCTAGGGTACAAACTTCAGCATTAAAACTCGCCAAACTTCGAATGGAGACAAGGTTTGTCCATTTTGATCCAAACATGACGAACTTCTCTCTAGGGAACGAACTTGTTGTTTCTCACTCTCCAAGCCTCGAATGGAGACAAGTTTGGTCCATTTTGGTTCGAAGATGACCAACAACGCTCTAGGGTACAAACTTCAGCATTAAAACTCGCCAAACTTCGAATGGAGACAAGGTTTGTCCATTTTGATCCAAACATGACGAACTTCGCTCTAGGGAACGAACTTGTTGTTTCTCACTCTCCAAGCCTCGAATGGAGACAAGTTTTGTCCATTTTGGTCCGAAGATGACCAACATAGCTCTAGGGTACAAACTTCAGCATTAAAACTCGCCAAACTTCGAATGGAGACAAGGTTTATCCATTTTAATCCAAACATGACGAACTTCGATCTAGGGAACGAACTTGTTGTTTCTCACTCTCCAAGCCTCGAATGGAGACAAGTTTGGTCCATTTTGGTCCGAAGATGACCAACAACGCTCTAGGGTACAAACTTCAGCATTAAAACTCGCCAAACTTCGAATGGAGACAAGGTTTGTCCATTTTGGTCCAAACATGACGAACTTCGCTCTAGGGAACGAACTTGTTGTTTCTCACTCTCCAAGCCTCGAATGGAGACAAGTTTGGTCCATTTTGGTCCGAAGATGACCAACAACGCTCTAGGGTACAAACTTCAGCATTAAAACTCGCCAAACTTCGAATGGAGACAAGGTTTGTCCATTTTGATCCAAACATGACGAACTTCGCTCTAGGGAACGAACTTGTTGTTTCTCACTCTCCAAGCCTCGAATGGAGACAAGTTTGGTCCATTTTGGTCCGAAGATGACCAACAACGCTCTAGGGTACAAACTTCAGCATTAAAACTCGCCAAACTTCGAATGGAGACAAGGTTTGTCCATTTTGATCCAAACATGACGAACTTCGATCTAGGGAACGAACTTGTTGTTTCTCACTCTCCAAGCCTCGAATGGAGACAAGTTTTGTCCATTTTGGTACGAAGATGACCAACAACGCTCTAGGGTACAAACTTCAGCATTAAAACTAGCCAAACTTCGAATGGAGACAAGGTTTGTCCATTTTAATCCAAACATGACGAACTTCGATCTAGGGAACGAACTTGTTGTTTCTCACTCTCCAAGCCTCGAATGGAGACAAGTTTGGTCCATTTTGGTCCGAAGATGACCAACAACGCTCTAGGGTACAAACTTCAGCATTAAAACTCGCCAAACTTCGAATGGAGACAAGGTTTGTCCATTTTGGTCCAAACATGACGAACTTCGCTCTGGGGAACAACATTGTTGTTTCTCACTCTCCAAGCATCGAATAGAGTCAAGTTTGGTGCATTTTGGTTCGAAGATGACCAACAACGCTCTAGGGTACGAACTTCAGCATTAAAACTCGCCAAACTTCGAATGGAGACAAGGTTTGTCCATTTTGGTCCAAACATGACGAACTTCGCTCTAGGGAACGAATATATTGTTTCTCACTCTCCGAGCCTCGAATGGAGACAAGTTTGGTCCATTTTGGTTCGAAGATGACCAACAACGCTCTAGGGTACGAACTTCAGCATTAAAACTCGCGAAACTTCGAATGGAGACAAGGTTTGTCCATTTTGGTCCAAACATGACGAACTTCGCTCTAGGGAACGAACATGTTGTTTCTCACTCTCCAAGCCTCGAATGAAGACAAGTTTGGTTCATTTTGGTCCGAAAATGACCAACAACGCTCTAGGGTACAAACTTCAGCATTAAAACTCGCCAAACTTCGAATGGAGACAAGGTTTTGACCATTTTGGTCCAAAGATGACGAACTACGCTCTAGGGAACGAACTTGTTGTTTCTCACTCTCCAAGCCTCGAATGTAGACAAGTTTGGTCCATTTTGGTCCGAAGATGACCAACAACGCTCTAGGGTACAAACTTCAGCATTAAAACTCGCCAAACTTCGAATGGAGACAAGGTTTGTCCATTTTGATCCAAACATGACGAACTTCGCTCTAGGGAACGAACTTGTTGTTTCTCACTCTCCAAGCCTCGAATGGAGACAAGTTTTGTCCATTTTGGTCCGAAGATGACCAACAACGCTCTAGGGTACAAACTTCAGCATTAAAACTAGCCAAACTTCGAATGGAGACAAGGTTTGTCCATTTTAATCCAAACATGACGAACTTCGCTCTAGAGAATGAACATGTTGTTTCTCACTCTCCAAGCCTCGAATGGAGACAAGTTTGGTCCATTTTGTTTCGAAGATGACCAACAACGCTCTAGGGTATGAACTTCAGCATTAAAACTCGCCAAATTTCGAATGGAGACAAGGTTTGTCCATTTTGGTCCAAACATGACGAACTTCGCTCTAGGGAACGAACTTGTTGTTCCTCACTCTCCAAGCCTCGAATGGAGACAAGTTTGGTCCATTTTGGTCCGAAGATGACCAACAACGCTCTAGGGTACAAACTTCAGCATTAAAACCCACCAAACTTCGAATGGAGACAAGGTTTGTCCATTTTGGTTCAAACATGACGAACTTCGCTCTAGGGAACGAACATGTTGTTTCTCACTCTCCAAGCCTCGAATGGAAACAAGTTTGGTCCATTTTGGTCCGAAGATGACCAACAACGCTCTAGGGTATGAACTTCAGCATTAAAACTCGCCAAATTTCGAATGGAGACAAGGTTTGTCCATTTTGGTCCAAACATGACGAACTTCGCTCTAGGGAACGAACTTGTTGATTCTCACTCTCCAAGCCTCGAATGGAGACAAGTTTGGTCCATTTTGGTCCGAAGATGACCAACAACGCTCTAGGGTACAAATTTCAGCATTCAAACTCAACAAACTTCGAATGGAGACAAGGTTTGTCCATTTTGGTCCAAACATGACGAACATCGCTCTAGGGAACGAACTTGTTGTTTCTCACTCTCCAAGCCTCGAATGGAGACAAGTTTGGTCCATTTTGGTCCGAAGATGACCAACAACGCTCTAGGGTACAAACTTCAGCATTAAAAGTCTCCAAACTTCGAATGGAGACAAGGTTTGTCCATTTTGGTCCAAACATGACGAACTTCGCTCTAGGGAACGAACTTGTTGTTTCTCACTCTCCAAGCCTCGAATGGAGACAAGTTTGGTCCATTTTGGTTCGAAGATGACCAACAACGCTCTAGGGTATGAACTTCAGCATTAAAACTCGCCAAACTTCGAATGGAGACAAGGTTTGTCCATTTTGGTCCAAACATGACGAACTTCGCTCTAGGGAACGAACTTGTTGTTTCTCACTCTCCAAGCCTCGAATTTAGACAAGTTTGGTCCATTTTGGTCCGAAGATGACCAACAACGCTCTAGGGTACAAACTTCAGCATTAAAACTCGCCAAACTTCGAATGGAGACAAGGTTTGTCCATTTTGATCCAAACATGACGAACTTCGCTCTAGGGAACGATCTTGTTGTTCCTCACTCTCCAAGCCTCGAATGGAGACAAGTTTGGTCCATTTTGGTCCGAAGATGACCAACAACGCTCTAGGGTACAAACTTCAGCATTAAAACCCGCCAAACTTCGAATGGAGACAAGGTTTGTCCATTTTGGTTCAAACATGACGAACTTCGCTTTAGGGAACGAACATGTTGTTTCTCACTCTCCAAGCCTCGAATGGAGACAAGTTTGGTCCATTTTGGTCCGAAGATGACCAACAACGCTCTAGGGTATGAACTTCAGCATTAAAACTCGCCAAATTTCGAATGGAGACAAGGTTTGTCCATTTTGGTCCAAACATGACGAACTTCGCTCTAGGGAACGAACTTGTTGTTTCTCACTCTCCAAGCCTCGAATGGAGACAAGTTTGGCCCATTTTGGTCCGAAGATGACCAACAACGCTCTAGGGTACAAATTTCAGCATTAAAACTCAACAAACTTCGAATGGAGACAAGGTTTGTCCATTTTGGTCCAAACATGACGAACATCGCTCTAGGGAACGAACTTGTTGTTTCTCACTCTCCAAGCCTCGAATGGAGACAAGTTTGGTCCATTTTGGTCCGAAGATGACCAACAACGCTCTAGGGTACAAACTTCAGCATTAAAGCTCGACAAACTTCGAATGGAGACAAGGTTTGTCCATTTTGGTCCAAACATGACGAACATCGCTCTAGGGAACGAACTTGTTGTTTCTCACTCTCCAAGCCTCGAATGGAGACAAGTTTGGTCCATTTTGGTCCGAAGATGACCAACAACGCTCTAGGGTACAAACTTCAGCATTAAAACTCAACAAACTTCGAATGGAGACAAGGTTTGTCCATTTTGGTCCCAACATGACGAACTTCGCTCTAGGGAACGAACTTGTTGTTTCTCACTCTCCAAGCCTCGAATTTAGACAAGTTTGGTCCATTTTGGTCCGAAGATGACCAACAACGCTCTAGGGTACAAACTTCAGCATTAAAACTCACCAAACTTCGAATGGAGACAAGGTTTGTCCATTTTGGTCCAAACATGACGAACTTCGCTCTAGGGAACGATCTTGTTGTTTCTCACTCTCCAAGCCTCGAATGGAGACAAGTTTGGTCCATTTTGGTCCGAAGATGACCAACAACGCTCTAGGGTACAAACTTCAGCATTAAAACCCGCCAAACTTCGAATGGAGACAAGGTTTGTCCATTTTGGTTCAAACATGACGAACTTCGCTCTAGGGAACGAACATGTTGTTTCTCACTCTCCAAGCCTCGAATGGAGACAACTTTGGTCCATTTTGGTCCGAAGATGACCAACAACGCTCTAGGGTACAAACTTCAGCATTAAAACTCGCCAAACTTCGAATGGAGACAAGGTTTGTCCATTTTGATCCAAACATGACGAACTTCGCTCTAGGGAACGAACTTGTTGTTTCTCACTCTCCAAGCCTCGAATGGAGACAAGTTTGGTCCATTTTGGTCCGAAGATGACCAACAACGCTCTAGGGTACAAACTTCAGCATTAAAACTCGCCAAACTTCGAATGGAGACAAGGTTTGTCCATTTTGGTCCAAACATGACGAACTTCGCTCTAGGGAACGAACTTGTTGTTTCTCACTCTCCAAGCCTCGAATGGAGACAAGTTTGGTCCATTTTGGTCCGAAGATGACCAACAACGCTCTAGGGTACAAACTTCAGCATTAAAACTCGCCAAACTTCGAATGGAGACAAGGTTTGTCCATTTTGATCCAAACATGACGAACTTCGCTCTAGGGAACGAACTTGTTGTTTCTCACTCTCCAAGCCTCGAATGGAGACAAGTTTGGTCCATTTTGGTCCGAAGATGACCAACAACGCTCTAGGGTACAAACTTCAGCATTAAAACTCGCCAAACTTCGAATGGAGACAAGGTTTGTCCATTTTGATCCAAACATGACGAACTTCGCTCTAGGGAACGAACTTGTTGTTTCTCACTCTCCAAGTCTCGAATGGAGACAAGTTTAGTCCATTTTGGTCCGAAAATGACCAACAACGCTCTAGGGTACAAACTTCAGCATTAAAACTCGACAAACTTCGAATCGAGACAAGGTTTGTCCATTTTGGTCCAAACATGACGAACTTCGCTCTAGGGAACGAACTTGTTGTTTCTCACTCTCCAAGCCTCGAATGGAGACAAGTTTTGTCCATTTTGGTCCGAAGAGGACCAACAACGCTCTAGGGTACAAACTTCACATTAAAACTCTCCAAACTTCGAATGGAGACAAGGTTTGTCCATTTTGGTCTAAAGATGACGAACATCGCTCTAGGGAACGAACTTGTTGTTTCTCACTCTCCAAGCCTCGAATGGAGACAAGTTTGGTCCATTTTGGTCCGAAGATGACCAACAACGCTCTAGGGTACAAACTTCAGCATTAAAACCCGCCAAACTTCGAATGGAGACAAGGTTTGTCCATTTTGGTTCAAACATGACGAACTTCGCTCTAGAGAACGAACATGTTGTTTCTCACTCTCCAAGCCTCGAATGGAGACAAGTTTGGTCCATTTTGGTTCGAAGATGACCAACAACGCTCTAGGGTACAAACTTCAGCATTAAAACTCTCCAAACTTCGAATGGAGACAAGGTTTGTCCATTTTGGTCCAAACATGACGAACTTCGCTCTAGGGAACGAACTTGTTGTTTCTCACTCTCCAAGCCTCGAATGGAGACAAGTTTGGTCCATTTTGGTTCGAAGATGACCAACAACGCTCTAGGGTATGAACTTCAGCATTAAAACTCGCCAAACTTCGAATGGAGACAAGGTTTGTCCATTTTGGTCCAAACATGACGAACTTCGCTCTAGGGAACGAACTTGTTGTTTCTCACTCTCCAAGCCTCGAATTTAGACAAGTTTGGTCCATTTTGGTCCGAAGATGACCAACAACGCTCTAGGGTACATACTTCAGCATTAAAACTCGCCAAACTTCGAATGGAGACAAGGTTTGTCCATTTTGATCCAAACATGACGAACTTCGCTCTAGGGAACGATCTTGTTGTTCCTCACTCTCCAAGCCTCGAATGGAGACAAGTTTGGTCCATTTTGGTCCGAAGATGACCAACAACGCTCTAGGGTACAAACTTCAGCATTAAAACCCGCCAAACTTCGAATGGAGACAAGGTTTGTCCATTTTGGTTCAAACATGACGAACTTCGCTCTAGGGAACGAACATGTTGTTTCTCACTCTCCAAGCCTCGAATGGAGACAAGTTTGGTCCATTTTGGTCCGAAGATGACCAACAACGCTCTAGGGTATGAACTTCAGCATTAAAACTCGCCAAATTTCGAATGGAGACAAGGTTTGTCCATTTTGGTCCAAACATGACGAACTTCGCTCTAGGGAACGAACTTGTTGTTTCTCACTCTCCAAGCCTCGAATGGAGACAAGTTTGGTCCATTTTGGTCCGAAGATGACCAACAACGCTCTAGGGTACAAATTTCAGCATTAAAACTCAACAAACTTCGAATGGAGACAAGGTTTGTCCATTTTGGTCCAAACATGACGAACATCGCTCTAGGGAACGAACTTGTTGTTTCTCACTCTCCAAGCCTCGAATGGAGACAAGTTTGGTCCATTTTGGTCCGAAGATGACCAACAACGCTCTAGGGTACAAACTTCAGCATTAAAGCTCGACAAACTTCGAATGGAGACAAGGTTTGTCCATTTTGGTCCAAACATGACGAACATCGCTCTAGGGAACGAACTTGTTGTTTCTCACTCTCCAAGCCTCGAATGGAGACAAGTTTGGTCCATTTTGGTCCGAAGATGACCAACAACGCTCTAGGGTACAAACTTCAGCATTAAAACTCAACAAACTTCGAATGGAGACAAGGTTTGTCCATTTTGGTCCCAACATGACGAACTTCGCTCTAGGGAACGAACTTGTTGTTTCTCACTCTCCAAGCCTCGAATTTAGACAAGTTTGGTCCATTTTGGTCCGAAGATGACCAACAACGCTCTAGGGTACAAACTTCAGCATTAAAACTCACCAAACTTCGAATGGAGACAAGGTTTGTCCATTTTGGTCCAAACATGACGAACTTCGCTCTAGGGAACGATCTTGTTGTTTCTCACTCTCCAAGCCTCGAATGGAGACAAGTTTGGTCCATTTTGGTCCGAAGATGACCAACAACGCTCTAGGGTACAAACTTCAGCATTAAAACCCGCCAAACTTCGAATGGAGACAAGGTTTGTCCATTTTGGTTCAAACATGACGAACTTCGCTCTAGGGAACGAACATGTTGTTTCTCACTCTCCAAGCCTCGAATGGAGACAACTTTGGTCCATTTTGGTCCGAAGATGACCAACAACGCTCTAGGGTACAAACTTCAGCATTAAAACTCGCCAAACTTCGAATGGAGACAAGGTTTGTCCATTTTGATCCAAACATGACGAACTTCGCTCTAGGGAACGAACTTGTTGTTTCTCACTCTCCAAGCCTCGAATGGAGACAAGTTTGGTCCATTTTGGTCCGAAGATGACCAACAACGCTCTAGGGTACAAACTTCAGCATTAAAGCTCGACAAACTTCGAATGGAGACAAGGTTTGTCCATTTTGGTCCAAACATGACGAACATCGCCCTAGGGAACGAACTTGTTGTTTCTCACTCTCCAAGCCTCGAATGGAGACAAGTTTGGTCCATTTTGGTCCGAAGATGACCAACAACGCTCTAGGGTACAAACTTCAGCATTAAAACTCAACAAACTTCGAATGGAGACAAGGTTTGTCCATTTTGGTCCAAACATGACGAACTTCGCTCTAGGGAACGAACTTGTTGTTTCTCACTCTCCAAGCCTCGAATGGAGACAAGTTTGGTCCATTTTGGTCCGAAGATGACCAACAATGCTCTAGTGTACAAACTTCAGCATTAAAACTCGACAAACTTCTAATGGAGACAAGGTTTGTCCATTTTGGTACCAACATGACGAACTTCGCTCTAGGGAACGAACTTGTTGTTTCTCACTCTCCAAGCCTCGAATTTAGACAAGTTTGGTCCATTTTGGTCCGAAGATGACCAACAACGCTCTAGGGTACAAACTTCAGCATTAAAACTCGCCAAACTTCGAATGGAGACAAGGTTTGTCCATTTTGATCCACACATGACGAACTTCGCTCTAGGGAACGATCTTGTTGTTTCTCACCCTCCAAGCCTCGAATGGAGACAAGTTTGGTCCATTTTGGTCCGAAGATGACCAACAACGCTCTAGGGTACAAACTTCAGCATTAAAACCCGCCAAACTTCGAATGGAGACAAGGTTTGTCCATTTTGGTTCAAACATGACGAACTTTGCGCTAGGGAACGAACATGTTGTTTCTCACTCTCCAAGCCTCGAATTTAGACAAGTTTGGTCCATTTTGGTTCGAAGATGACCAACAACGCTCTAGGGTATGAACTTCAGCATTAAAACTTGCCAAATTTCGAATGGAGACAAGGTTTGTCCATTTTGGTCCAAACATGACGAACTTCGCTCTAGGGAACGAACTTGTTGTTTCTCACTCTCCAAGCCTCGAATGGAGACAAGTTTGGTCCATTTTGGTCCGAAGATGACCAACAACGCTCTAGGGTACAAACTTCAGCATTAAAACTCGCCAAACTTCGAATGGAGACAAGGTTTGTCCATTTTGATCCAAACATGACGAACTTCGCTCTAGGGAACGAACTTGTTGTTTCTCACTCTCCAAGCCTCGAATGGAGACAAGTTTGGTCCATTTTGGTCCGAAGATGACCAACAACGCTCTAGGGTACAAACTTCAGCATTAAAACTCAACAAACTTCGAATGGAGACAAGGTTTGTCCATTTTGGTCCAAACATGACGAACTTCGCTCTAGGGAACGAACTTGTTGTTTCTCACTCTCCAAGCCTCGAATGGAGACAAGTTTGGTCCATTTTGGTCCGAAGATGACCAACAATGCTCTAGTGTACAAACTTCAGCATTAAAACTCGACAAACTTCCAATGGAGACAAGGTTTGTCCATTTTGGTACCAACATGACGAACTTCGCTCTAGGGAACGAACTTGTTGTTTCTCACTCTCCAAGCCTCGAATTTAGACAAGTTTGGTCCATTTTGGTCCGAAGATGACCAACAACGCTCTAGGGTACAAACTTCAGCATTAAAACTCGCCAAACTTCGAATGGAGACAAGGTTTGTCCATTTTGATCCACACATGACGAACTTCGCTCTAGGGAACGATCTTGTTGTTTCTCACCCTCCAAGCCTCGAATGGAGACAAGTTTGGTCCATTTTGGTCCGAAGATGACCAACAACGCTCTAGGGTACAAACTTCAGCATTAAAACCCGCCAAACTTCGAATGGAGACAAGGTTTGTCCATTTTGGTTCAAACATGACGAACTTTGCGCTAGGGAACGAACATGTTGTTTCTCACTCTCCAAGCCTCGAATTTAGACAAGTTTGGTCCATTTTGGTTCGAAGATGACCAACAACGCTCTAGGGTATGAACTTCAGCATTAAAACTTGCCAAATTTCGAATGGAGACAAGGTTTGTCCATTTTGGTCCAAACATGACGAACTTCGCTCTAGGGAACGAACTTGTTGTTTCTCACTCTCCAAGCCTCGAATGGAGACAAGTTTGGTCCATTTTGGTCCGAAGATGACCAACAACGCTCTAGGGTACAAACTTCAGCATTAAAACTCGCCAAACTTCGAATGGAGACAAGGTTTGTCCATTTTGATCCAAACATGACGAACTTCGCTCTAGGGAACGAACTTGTTGTTTCTCACTCTCCAAGCCTCGAATGGAGACAAGTTTCGTCCATTTTGGTCCGAAGATGACCAACAACGCTCTAGGGTACAAACTTCAGCATTAAAAGTCGCCAAACTTCGAATGGAGACAAGGTTTGTCCATTTTGGTCCAAACATGACGAACATCGCTCTAGGGAACGAACTTGTTGTTTCTCACTCTCCAAGCCTCGAATGGAGACAAGTTTGGTCCATTTTGGTCCGAAGATGACCAACAACGCTCTAGCGTACAACCTTCAGCATTAAAACTCGACAAACTTCGAATGGAGACAAGGTTTGTCCATTTTGGTCCAAACATGACGAACTTCGCTCTAGGGAACGAACTTGTTGTTTCTCACTCTCCAAGCCTCGAATGGAGACAAGTTTGGTCCATTATTGTCCGAAGATGACCAACAACGCTCTAGGGTACAAACTTCAGCATTAAAACTCGCCAAACTTCGAATGGAGACAAGGTTTGTCCATTTTGATCCACACATGACGAACTTCGCTCTAGGGAACGAACTTGTTGTTTCTCACTCTCCAAGCCTCGAATGGAGATAAGTTTGGTCCATTTTGGTCCGAAGATGACCAACAACGCTCTAGGGTACAAACTTCAGCATTAAAACTCGCCAAACTTCGAATGGAGACAAGGTTTGTCCATTTTGATCCACACATGACGAACTTCGCTCTAGGGAACGAACTTGTTGTTTCTCACTCTCCAAGCCTCGAATGGAGACAAGTTTTGTCCATTTTGGTCCGAAGATGACCAACAACGCTCTAGGGTACAAACTTCAGCATTAAAACTCGTCAAACTTCGAATGGAGACAAGGTTTGTCCATTTTGGTCCAAACATGACGAACATCGCTCTAGGGAACGAACTTGTTGTTTCTCACTCTCCAAGCCTCGAATGGATTCAAGTTTGGTCCATTTTGGTCCGAAGATGACCAACAACGCTCTAGGGTACAAACTTCAGCATTAAAACCCGCCAAACTTCGAATGGAGACAAGGTTTGTCCATTTTGGTTCAAACATGACGAACTTCGCTCTAGAGAACGAACATGTTGTTTCTCACTCTCCAAGCCTCGAATGGAGACAAGTTTGGTCCATTTGGTTCGAAGATGACCAACAACGCTCTAGGGTATGAACTTTAGCATTAAAACTTGCCAAATTTCGAATGGAGACAAGGTTTGTCCATTTTGGCCCAAACATGACGAACTTCGCTCTAGGGAACGATCTTGTTGTTTCTCACTCTCCAAGCCTCGAATGGAGACAAGTTTGGTCCTTTTTGGTCCGAAGATGACCAACAACGCTCTAGGGTACAAACTTCAGCATTAAAACTCGCCAAACTTCGAATGGAGACAAGGTTTGTCCATTTTGATCCAAACATGACGAACTTCGCTCTAGGGAACGAACTCGTTGTTTCTCACTCTCCAAGCCTCGAATGGAGACAAGTTTGGTCCATTTTGGTCCGAAGACGACCAACAACGCTCTAGGGTACAAACTTCAGCATTAAAACTCGCCAAACTTCGAATGGAGACAAGGTTTGTCCATTTTGGTCCAAACATGACGAACTTCGCTCTAGGGAACGAACTTGTTGTTTCTCACTCTCCAAGCCTCGAATGGAGACAAGTTTGGTCCATTTTGGTCCGAAGATGACCAACAACGCTCTAGGGTACAAACTTCAGCATTAAAACTCGCAAAACTTCGAATGGAGACAAGGTTTGTCCATTTTGATCCAAACATGACGAACTTCGCTCTAGGGAACGAACTTGTTGTTTCTCACTCTCCAAGCCTCGAATGGAGACAAGTTTGGTCCATTTTGGTCCGAAGACGACCAACAACGCTCTAGGGTACAAACTTCAGCATTAAAACTCGCCAAACTTCGAATGGAGACAAGGTTTGTCCATTTTGGTCCAAACATGACGAACTTCGCTCTAGGGAACGAACTTGTTGTTTCTCACTCTCCAAGCCTCGAATGGAGACAAGTTTGGTCCATTTTGGTCCGAAGATGACCAACAACGCTCTAGGGTACAAACTTCAGCATTAAAACTCGACAAACTTCGAATGGAGACAAGGTTTGTCCATTTTGGTCCAAACATGACGAACTTCGCTCTAGGGAACGAACTTGTTGTTTCTCACTCTCCAAGCCTCGAATGGAGACAAGTTTGGTCCATTATTGTCCGAAGATGACCAACAACGCTCTAGGGTACAAACTTCAGCATTAAAACTCGCCAAACTTCGAATGGAGAAAAGGTTTGTCCATTTTGTTCTACACATGACGAACTTCGCTCTAGGGAACGAACTTGTTATTTCTCACTCTCCAAGCCTCGAATGGAGACAAGTTTGGTCCATTTTGGTCCGAAGATGACCAACAACGCTCTAGGGTACAAACTTCAGCATTAAAACTCGCCAAACTTCGAATGGAGACAAGGTTTGTCCATTTTGATCCAAACATGACGAACTTCGCTCTAGGGAACGAACTTGTTGTTTCTCACTCTCCAAGCCTCGAATGGAGACAAGTTTTGTCCATTTTGGTCCGAAGATGACCAACAACGCTCTAGGGTACAAACTTCAGCATTAAAACTCGCCAAACTTCGAATGGAGACAAGGTTTGTCCATTTTGGTCCAAACATGACGAACTTCGCTCTAGGGAACGAACTTGTTGTTTCTCACTCTCCAAGCCTCGAATGGAGACAAGTTTGGTCGATTTTGGTCCGAAGATGACCAACAACGCTCTAGGGTACAAACTTCAGCATTAAAGCTCGACAAACTTCGAATGGAGACAAGGTTTGTCCATTTTGGTCCAAACATGACGAACATCGCTCTAGGGAACGAACTTATTGTTTCTCACTCTCCAAGCCTCGAATGGAGACAAGTTTGGTCCATTTTGGTCCGAAGATGACCAACAACGCTCTAGGGTACAAACTTCAGCATTAAAACTCGACAAACTTCGAATGGAGACAAGGTTTGTCCATTTTGGTCCAAACATGACGAACTTCGCTCTAGGGAACGAACTTGTTGTTTCTCACTCTCCAAGCCTCGAATGGAGACAAGTTTGGTCCATTTTGGTCCGAAGATGACCAACAACGCTCTAGGGTACAAACTTCAGCATTAAAACTCGCAAAACTTCGAATGGAGACAAGGTTTGTCCATTTTGATCCAAACATGACGAACTTCGCTCTAGGGAACGAACTTGTTGTTTCTCACTCTCCAAGCCTCGAATGGAGACAAGTTTGGTCCATTTTGGTCCGAAGACGACCAACAACGCTCTAGGGTACAAACTTCAGCATTAAAACTCGCCAAACTTCGAATGGAGACAAGGTTTGTCCATTTTGGTCCAAACATGACGAACTTCGCTCTAGGGAACGAACTTGTTGTTTCTCACTCTCCAAGCCTCGAATGGAGACAAGTTTGGTCCATTTTGGTCCGAAGATGACCAACAACGCTCTAGGGTACAAACTTCAGCATTAAAACTCGACAAACTTCGAATGGAGACAAGGTTTGTCCATTTTGGTCCAAACATGACGAACTTCGCTCTAGGGAACGAACTTGTTGTTTCTCACTCTCCAAGCCTCGAATGGAGACAAGTTTGGTCCATTATTGTCCGAAGATGACCAACAACGCTCTAGGGTACAAACTTCAGCATTAAAACTCGCCAAACTTCGAATGGAGAAAAGGTTTGTCCATTTTGTTCTACACATGACGAACTTCGCTCTAGGGAACGAACTTGTTATTTCTCACTCTCCAAGCCTCGAATGGAGACAAGTTTGGTCCATTTTGGTCCGAAGATGACCAACAACGCTCTAGGGTACAAACTTCAGCATTAAAACTCGCCAAACTTCGAATGGAGACAAGGTTTGTCCATTTTGATCCAAACATGACGAACTTCGCTCTAGGGAACGAACTTGTTGTTTCTCACTCTCCAAGCCTCGAATGGAGACAAGTTTTGTCCATTTTGGTCCGAAGATGACCAACAACGCTCTAGGGTACAAACTTCAGCATTAAAACTCGCCAAACTTCGAATGGAGACAAGGTTTGTCCATTTTGGTCCAAACATGACGAACTTCGCTCTAGGGAACGAACTTGTTGTTTCTCACTCTCCAAGCCTCGAATGGAGACAAGTTTGGTCGATTTTGGTCCGAAGATGACCAACAACGCTCTAGGGTACAAACTTCAGCATTAAAGCTCGACAAACTTCGAATGGAGACAAGGTTTGTCCATTTTGGTCCAAACATGACGAACATCGCTCTAGGGAACGAACTTATTGTTTCTCACTCTCCAAGCCTCGAATGGAGACAAGTTTGGTCCATTTTGGTCCGAAGATGACCAACAACGCTCTAGGGTACAAACTTCAGCATTAAAACTCGACAAACTTCGAATGGAGACAAGGTTTGTCCATTTTGGTCCAAACATGACGAACTTCGCTCTAGGGAACGAACTTGTTGTTTCTCACTCTCCAAGCCTCGAATGGAGACAAGTTTGGTCCATTATTGTCCGAAGATGACCAACAACGCTCTAGGGTACAAACTTCAGCATTAAAACTCGCCAAACTTCGAATGGAGAAAAGGTTTGTCCATTTTGATCCACACATGACGAACTTCGCTCTAGGGAACGAACTTGTTGTTTCTCACTCTCCAAGCCCCGAATGGAAACAAGTTTGGTCCATTTTGGTCCGAAGATGACCAACAACGCTCTAGGGTACAAACTTCAGCATTAAAACTCGCCAAACTTCGAATGGAGTCAAGGTTTGTCCATTTTGATCCAAACATGACGAACTTCGCTCTAGTGAACGAACTTGTTGTTTCTCACTCTCCAAGCCTCGAATGGAGACGAGTTTTGTCCATTTTGGTTCGAAGATGACCAACAACGCTCTAGGGTACAAACTTCAGCATTAAAACTCGACAAACTTCGAATGGAGACAAGGTTTGTCCATTTTGGTCCAAACATGACGAACTTCGCTCTAGGGAACGAACTTGTTGTTTCTCACTCTCCAAGCCTCGAATGGAGACAAGTTTGGTCCATTATTGTCCGAAGATGACCAACAACGCTCTAGGGTACAAACTTCCGCATTAAAACCCGCCAAACTTCGAATGGAGACAAGGTTTGTCCATTTTGGTCCAAACATGACGAACTACGCTCTAGGGAACGAACTTGTTGTTTCTCACTCTCCAGCCTCGAATGGAGACAAGTTTGGTCCATTTTGGTCCGAAGATGACCAACAACGCTCTAGGGTACGAACGTCAGCATTAAAACTCGCCAAACTTCGAATGGAGACAAGGTTTTGTCCATTTTGGTACAAAGATGACGAACTACGCTCTAGGGAACGAACTTGTTGTTTCTCACTCTCCAAGCCTCGAATGGGGACAAGTTTGGTCCATTTTGGTCCGAAGATGACCAACAACGCTCTAGGGTACAAACTTCAGCATTAAAACTCGCCAAACTTCGAATGGAGACAAGGTTTGCCCATTTTGATCCAAACATGACGAACTACGCTCTAGGGAACGAACATGTTGTTTCTCACTCTCCAAGCTTCGAATGGAGACAAGTTTGGTCCATTTTGGTACGAAGTTGACCAACAACGCTCTAGGGTACGAACGTCAGCATTAAAACTCGCCAAACTTCGAATGGAGACAAGGTTTGTCCACTTTGGTCCAAACATGACGAACTTCGCTCTAGGGAACGAACATGTTGTTTCTCACTCTCCAAGCCTCGAATGGAGACAAGTTTGGTCCATTTTGGTTCGAAGATGACGAACAACGCTCTAGGGTACGAACTTCAGCATTAAAACTCGCCAAACTTCGAATGGAGACAAGGTTTGTCCATTTTGGTCCAAACATGACGAACTTCGCTCTAGGGAACGAACTTGTTGTTTCTCACTCTCCAAGCCTCGAATGGAGACAAGTTTGGTCCATTTTGGTCCGAAGATGCCCAACAACGCTCTAGGGTACGAACTTCAGCATTAAAACTCGCCAAACTTCGAATGGAGACAAGGTTTTGTCCATTTTGGTACAAAGATGACGAACTACGCTCTAGGGAACGAACTTGTTGTTTCTCACTCTCCAAGCCTCGAATGGAGACAAGTTTGGTCCATTTTGGTCCGAAGATGACCAACAACACTCTAGGGTACAAACTTGAGCATTAAAACTCGCCAAACTTCGAATGGAGACAAGGTTTGTCCATTTTGATCCAAACATGACGAACTACGCTCTAGGGAACGAACATGTTGTTTCTCACTCTCCAAGCCTCGAATGGAGACAAGTTTGGTCCATTTTGGTCCGAAAATGACCAACAACGCTCTAGGGTACAAACTTCAGCATTAAAACTCGCCAAACTTCGAATGGAGACAAGGTTTGTCCATTTTGGTCCAAACATGACGAACTTCGCTCTAGGGAACGAACATGTTGTTTCTCACTCTCCAAGCCTCGAATGGAGACAAGTTTGGTCCATTTTGGTCCGAAGATGACCGACAACGCTCTAGGGTACAAACTTCAGCATTAAAACTCGCCAAACTTCGAATGGAGACAAGGTTTGTCCATTTTTATCCAAACATGACGAACTACGCTCTAGGGAACGAACTTGTTGTTTCTCACTCTCCAAGCCTCGAATGGAGACAAGTTTGGTCCATTTTGGTCCGAAGATGACCAACAACGCTCTAGGGTACAAACTTCAACATTAAAACTCGGCATACTTCGAATGGAGACAAGGTTTTGTCCATTTTGGTACAAAGATGACGAACTACGCTCTAGGGAACGAACTTGTTGTTTCTCACTCTCCAAGCCTCGAATGGAGACAAGTTTGGTCCATTTTGATCCGAAAATGACCAACAACGCTCTAGGGTACAAACTTCAGCATTAAAACTCGCAAAACTTCGAATGGAGACAAGGTTTTGTCCATTTTGGTCCAAAGATGACCAACTACGCTCTAGGGAAGGAACTTGTTGTTTCTCACTCTCCAAGCCTCGAATGGAGACAAGTTTGGTCCATTTTGGTCCGAAGATGACCAACAACGCTCTAGGGTACAAACTTCAGCATTAAAACTCGCCAAACTTCGAATGGAGACAAGGTTTTGTCCATTTTGGTCCAAAGATGACGAACTACGCTCTAGGGAAGGAACTTGTTGTTTCTCACTCTCCAAGCCTCGAATGGAGACAAGTTTGGTCCATTTTGGTCCGAAGATGACCAACAACGCTCTAGGGTACAAACTTCAGCATTAAAACTCGCCAAACTTCGAATGGAGACAAGGTTTTGTCCATTTTGGTCCAAAGATGACGAACTACGCTCTAGGGAACGAACTTGTTGTTTCTCACTCTCCAAGCCTCGAATGGAGACAAGTTTGGTCCATTTTGGTACGAAGTTGACCAACAACGCTCTAGGGAACGAACGTCAGCATTAAAACTCGCCAAACTTCGAATGGAGACAAGGTTTGTCCACTTTGGTCCAAACATGACGAACTTCGCTCTAGGGAACGAACATGTTGTTTCTCACTCTCCAAGCCTCGAATGGAGACAAGTTTGGTCCATTTTGGTTCGAAGATGACCAACAACGCTCTAGGGTACGAACTTCAGCATTAAAACTCGCCAAACTTCGAATGGAGACAAGGTTTGTCCATTTTGGTCCAAACATGACGAACTTCGCTCTAGGGAACGAACATGTTGTTTCTCACTCTCCAAGCCTCAAATGGAGACAAGTTTGGTCCATTTTGGTACGAAGATGACCAACAACGCTCTAGGGTACGAACTTCAGCATTAAAACTCGCCAAACTTCGAATGGAGACAAGGTTTGTCCATTTTGGTCCAAACATGACGAACTTCGCTCTAGGGAACGAACATGTTGTTTCTCACTCTCCAAGCCTCGAATGGAGACAAGTTTGGTCCATTTTAGTTCGAAGATGACCAACAACGCTCTAGGGTACGAACTTCAGCATTAAAACTCGCCAAACTTCGAATGGAGACAAGGTTTGTCCATTTTGATCCAAACATGACGAACTACGCTCTAGGGAACGAACTTGTTGTTTCTCACTCTCCAAGCCTCGAATGGAGACAAGTTTGGTCCATTTTGGTCCGAAGATGACCAACAACGCTCTAGGGTACAAACTTCAACATTAAAACTCGGCAAACTTCGAATGGAGACAAGGTTTTGTCCATTTTGGTACAAAGATGACGAACTACGCTCTAGGGAACGAACTTGTTGTTTCTCACTCTCCAAGCCTCGAATGGAGACAAGTTTGGTCCATTTTGGTCCGAAAATGACCAACAACGCTCTAGGGTACAAACTTCAGCATTAAAACTGGCCAAACTTCGAATGGAGACAAGGTTTTGTCCATTTTGGTCCAAAGATGACGAACTACGCTCTAGGGAACGAACTTGTTGTTTCTCACTCTCCAAGCCTCGAATGGAGACAAGTTTGGACCATTTTGGTCCGAAGATGACCAACAACGCTCGAGGGTACAAACTTCAGCATTAAAACTCGCCAAACTTCGAATGGAGACAAGGTTTTGTCCATTTTGGTCCAAAGATGACGAACTACGCTCTAGGGAACGAACTTGTTGTTTCTCACTCTCCAAGCCTCGAATGGAGACAAGTTTGGTCCATTTTGGTACGAAGTTGACCAACAACGCTCTAGGGAACGAACGTCAGCATTAAAACTCGCCAAACTTCGAATGGAGACAAGGTTTGTCCACTTTGGTCCAAACATGACGAACTTCGCTCTAGGGAACGAACATGTTGTTTCTCACTCTCCAAGCCTCGAATGGAGACAAGTTTGGTCCATTTTGGTTCGAAGATGACCAACAACGCTCTAGGGTACGAACTTCAGCATTAAAACTCGCCAAACTTCGAATGGAGACAAGGTTTGTCCATTTTGGTCCAAACATGACGAACTTCGCTCTAGGGAACGAACATGTTGTTTCTCACTCTCCAAGCCTCAAATGGAGACAAGTTTGGTCCATTTTGGTACGAAGATGACCAACAACGCTCTAGGGTACGAACTTCAGCATTAAAACTCGCCAAACTTCGAATGGAGACAAGGTTTGTCCATTTTGGTCCAAACATGACGAACTTCGCTCTAGGGAACGAACATGTTGTTTCTCACTCTCCAAGCCTCGAATGGAGACAAGTTTGGTCCATTTTAGTTCGAAGATGACCAACAACGCTCTAGGGTACGAACTTCAGCATTAAAACTCGCCAAACTTCGAATGGAGACAAGGTTTGTCCATTTTGATCCAAACATGACGAACTACGCTCTAGGGAACGAACTTGTTGTTTCTCACTCTCCAAGCCTCGAATGGAGACAAGTTTGGTCCATTTTGGTCCGAAGATGACCAACAACGCTCTAGGGTACAAACTTCAACATTAAAACTCGGCAAACTTCGAATGGAGACAAGGTTTTGTCCATTTTGGTACAAAGATGACGAACTACGCTCTAGGGAACGAACTTGTTGTTTCTCACTCTCCAAGCCTCGAATGGAGACAAGTTTGGTCCATTTTGGTCCGAAAATGACCAACAACGCTCTAGGGTACAAACTTCAGCATTAAAACTGGCCAAACTTCGAATGGAGACAAGGTTTTGTCCATTTTGGTCCAAAGATGACGAACTACGCTCTAGGGAACGAACTTGTTGTTTCTCACTCTCCAAGCCTCGAATGGAGACAAGTTTGGACCATTTTGGTCCGAAGATGACCAACAACGCTCGAGGGTACAAACTTCAGCATTAAAACTCGCCAAACTTCGAATGGAGACAAGGTTTTGTCCATTTTGGTCCAAAGATGACGAACTACGCTCTAGGGAACGAACTTGTTTTTTCTCACTCTCCAAACCTCGAATGGAGACAAGTTTGGTCCATTTTGGTCCGATGATGACCAACAACGCTCTAGGGTACAAACTTCAGCATTAAAACTCGCCAAACTTCGAATGGAGACAAGGTTTGTCCATTTTGATCCAAACATGACGAACTACGCTCTAGGGAACGAACTTGTTGTTTCTCACTCTCCAAGCCACAAATGGAGACAAGTTTGGACCATTTTGGTCCGAAGATGACCAACAACGCTCTTGGGTACAAACTTAAACATTAAAACTCGCCAAACTTCGAATGGAGACAAGGTTTTGTCTATTTTGGTCCAAAGATGACGAACTACGCTCTAGGGAACGAACTTGTTGTTTCTCACTCTCCAAGCCTCGAATGGAGACAAGTTTGGTCCATTTTTGTCCGAACATGACCAACAACGCTGTAGGGTACAAACTTCAGCATTAAAGCTCGGCAAACTTCGAATGGAGACAAGGTTTGTCCATTTTGGTCCAAACATGACGAACATCGCCCTAGGGAACGAACTTGTTGTTTCTCACTCTCCAAGCCTCGAATGGAGACAAGTTTGGTCCATTTTGGTCCGAAGATGACCAACAACGCTCTAGGGTACAAACTTCAACATTAAAACTCAACAAACTTCGAATGGAGACAAGGTTTGTCCATTTTGGTCCAAACATGACGAACTTCGCTCTAGGGAACGAACTTGTTGTTTCTCACTCTCCAAGCCTCGAATGGAGACAAGTTTGGTCCATTTTGGTCCGAAGATGACCAACAATGCTCTAGTGTACAAACTTCAGCATTAAAACTCGACAAACTTCGAATGGAGACAAGGTTTGTCCATTTTGGTACCAACATGACGAACTTCGCTCTAGGGAACGAACTTGTTGTTTCTCACTCTCCAAGCCTCGAATTTAGACAAGTTTGGTCCATTTTGGTCCGAAGATGACCAACAACGCTCTAGGGTACAAACTTCAGCATTAAAACTTGCCAAACTTCGAATGGAGACAAGGTTTGTCCATTTTGGTCCAAACATGACGAACTTCGCTCTAGGGAACGATCTTGTTGTTTCTCACCCTCCAAGCCTCGAATGGAGACAAGTTTGGTCCATTTTGGTCCGAAGATGACCAACAACGCTCTAGGGTACAAACTTCAGCATTAAAACCCGCCAAACTTCGAATGGAGACAAGGTTTGTCCATTTTGGTTCAAACATGACGAACTTCGCTCTAGGGAACGAACATGTTGTTTCTCACTCTCCAAGCCTCGAATTTAGACAAGTTTGGTCCATTTTGGTTCGAAGATGACCAACAACGCTCTAGGGTATGAACTTCAGCATTAAAACTTGCCAAATTTCGAATGGAGACAAGGTTTGTCCATTTTGGTCCAAACATGACGAACTACGCTCTAGGGAACGAACATGTTGTTTCTCACTCTCCAAGCCTCAAATGGAGACAAGTTTGGTCCATTTTGGTTCGAAGATGACCAACAACGCTCTAGGGTACGAACTTCAGCATTAAAACTCGCCAAACTTCAAATGGCGACAAGGTTTTGTCCATTTTGGTCAAAAGATGACGAACTTCGCTCTAGGGAACGAACATGTTGTTTCTCACTCTCCAAGCTTCGAATGGAGACA
Source organism: Trichosanthes truncata (assembly GCA_033996785.1). NCBI lineage: Eukaryota > Viridiplantae > Streptophyta > Magnoliopsida > Cucurbitales > Cucurbitaceae > Trichosanthes > Trichosanthes truncata. The sequence goes on along the minus strand of JAWPNB010000007.1, from coordinate 25,688,492 downwards.
AGTTTCGTCCATTTTGGTACGAAGATGACCAACAACGCTCTAGGGTACGAACTTCAGCATTAAAACTCGCCAAACTTCGAATGGAGACAAGGTTTGTCCATTTTGGTCCAAACATGACGAACTTCGCTCTAGGGAACGAACATGTTGTTTCTCACTCTCCAAGCCTCGAATGGAGACAAGTTTGGTCCATTTTAGTTCGAAGATGACCAACAACGCTCTAGGGTACGAACTTCAGCATTAAAACTCGCCAAACTTCGAATGGAGACAAGGTTTGTCCATTTTGATCCAAACATGACGAACTACGCTCTAGGGAACGAACTTGTTGTTTCTCACTCTCCAAGCCTCGAATGGAGACAAGTTTGGTCCATTTTGGTCCGAAGATGACCAACAACGCTCTAGGGTACAAACTTCAACATTAAAACTCGGCAAACTTCGAATGGAGACAAGGTTTTGTCCATTTTGGTACAAAGATGACGAACTACACTCTAGGGAACGAACTTGTTGTTTCTCACTCTCCAAGCCTCGAATGGAGACAAGTTTGGTCCATTTTGGTCCGAAAATGACCAACAACGCTCTAGGGTACAAACTTCAGCATTAAAACTGGCCAAACTTCGAATGGAGACAAGGTTTTGTCCATTTTGGTCCAAAGATGACGAACTACGCTCTAGGGAACGAACTTGTTGTTTCTCACTCTCCAAGCCTCGAATGGAGACAAGTTTGGACCATTTTGGTCCGAAGATGACCAACAACGCTCGAGGGTACAAACTTCAGCATTAAAACTCGCCAAACTTCGAATGGAGACAAGGTTTTGTCCATTTTGGTCCAAAGATGACGAACTACGCTCTAGGGAACGAACTTGTTTTTTCTCACTCTCCAAACCTCGAATGGAGACAAGTTTGGTCCATTTTGGTCCGATGATGACCAACAACGCTCTAGGGTACAAACTTCAGCATTAAAACTCGCCAAACTTCGAATGGAGACAAGGTTTGTCCATTTTGATCCAAACATGACGAACTACGCTCTAGGGAACGAACTTGTTGTTTCTCACTCTCCAAGCCACAAATGGAGACAAGTTTGGACCATTTTGGTCCGAAGATGACCAACAACGCTCTTGGGTACAAACTTAAACATTAAAACTCGCCAAACTTCGAATGGAGACAAGGTTTTGTCTATTTTGGTCCAAAGATGACGAACTACGCTCTAGGGAACGAACTTGTTGTTTCTCACTCTCCAAGCCTCGAATGGAGACAAGTTTGGTCCATTTTTGTCCGAACATGACCAACAACGCTGTAGGGTACAAACTTCAGCATTAAAGCTCGGCAAACTTCGAATGGAGACAAGGTTTGTCCATTTTGGTCCAAACATGACGAACATCGCCCTAGGGAACGAACTTGTTGTTTCTCACTCTCCAAGCCTCGAATGGAGACAAGTTTGGTCCATTTTGGTCCGAAGATGACCAACAACGCTCTAGGGTACAAACTTCAGCATTAAAACATAACAAACTTCGAATGGAGACAAGGTTTGTCCATTTTGGTCCAAACATGACGAACTTCGCTCTAGGGAACGAACTTGTTGTTTCTCACTCTCCAAGCCTCGAATGGAGACAAGTTTGGTCCATTTTGGTCCGAAGATGACCAACAATGCTCTAGTGTACAAACTTCAGCATTAAAACTCGACAAACTTCGAATGGAGACAAGGTTTGTCCATTTTGGTACCAACATGACGAACTTCGCTCTAGGGAACGAACTTGTTGTTTCTCACTCTCCAAGCCTCGAATTTAGACAAGTTTGGTCCATTTTGGTCCGAAGATGACCAACAACGCTCTAGGGTACAAACTTCAGCATTAAAACTTGCCAAACTTCGAATGGAGACAAGGTTTGTCCATTTTGGTCCAAACATGACGAACTTCGCTCTAGGGAACGATCTTGTTGTTTCTCACCCTCCAAGCCTCGAATGGAGACAAGTTTGGTCCATTTTGGTCCGAAGATGACCAACAACGCTCTAGGGTACAAACTTCAGCATTAAAACCCGCCAAACTTCGAATGGAGACAAGGTTTGTCCATTTTGGTTCAAACATGACGAACTTCGCTCTAGGGAACGAACATGTTGTTTCTCACTCTCCAAGCCTCGAATTTAGACAAGTTTGGTCCATTTTGGTTCGAAGATGACCAACAACGCTCTAGGGTATGAACTTCAGCATTAAAACTTGCCAAATTTCGAATGGAGACAAGGTTTGTCCATTTTGGTCCAAACATGACGAACTACGCTCTAGGGAACGAACATGTTGTTTCTCACTCTCCAAGCCTCAAATGGAGACAAGTTTGGTCCATTTTGGTTCGAAGATGACCAACAACGCTCTAGGGTACGAACTTCAGCATTAAAACTCGCCAAACTTCAAATGGCGACAAGGTTTTGTCCATTTTGGTCCAAAGATGACGAACTTCGCTCTAGGGAACGAACATGTTGTTTCTCACTCTCCAAGCTTCGAATGGAGACAAGTTTCGTCCATTTTGGTACGAAGATAACCAACAACGCTCTAGGGTACGAACTTCAGCATTAAAACTCGCCAAACTTCGAATGGAGACAAGGTTTGTCCATTTTGGTCCAAACATGACGAACTTCGCTCTAGGGAACGAACATGTTGTTTCTCACTCTCCAAGCCTCGAATGGAGACAAGTTTGGTCCATTTTAGTTCGAAGATGACCAACAACGCTCTAGGGTACGAACTTCAGCATTAAAACTCGCCAAACTTCGAATGGAGACAAGGTTTGTCCATTTTGATCCAAACATGACGAACTACGCTCTAGGGAACGAACTTGTTGTTTCTCACTCTCCAAGCCTCGAATGGAGACAAGTTTGGTCCATTTTGGTCCGAAGATGACCAACAACGCTCTAGGGTACAAACTTCAACATTAAAACTCGGCAAACTTCGAATGGAGACAAGGTTTTGTCCATTTTGGTACAAAGATGACGACTACGCTCTAGGGAACGAACTTGTTGTTTCTCACTCTCCAAGCCTCGAATGGAGACAAGTTTGGTCCATTTTGGTCCGAAAATGACCAACAACGCTCTAGGGTACAAACTTCAGCATTAAAACTGGCCAAACTTCGAATGGAGACAAGGTTTTGTCTATTTTGGTCCAAAAATGACGAACTACGCTCTAGGGAACGAACTTGTTGTTTCTCACTCTCCAAGCCTCGAATGGAGACAAGTTTGGACCATTTTGGTCCGAAGATGACCAACAACGCTCGAGGGTACAAACTTCAGCATTAAAACTCGACAAACTTCGAATGGAGACAAGGTTTGTCCATTTTGGTCCAAACATGACGAACTTCGCTCTAGGGAACGAACTTGTTGTTTCTCACTCTCCCAGCCTCGAATGGAGACAAGTTTGGTCCATTTTTGTCCGAACATAGCCAACAACGCTGTAGGGTACAAACTTCAGCATTAAAGCTCGACAAACTTCGAATGGAGACAAGGTTTGTCCATTTTGGTCCAAACATGACGAACATCGCCCTAGGGAACGAACTTGTTGTTTCTCACTCTCCAAGCCACGAATGGAGACAAGTTTGGTCCATTTTGGTCCGAAGATGACCAACAACGCTCTTGGGTACAAACTTAAACATTAAAACTCGCCAAACTGCGAATGGAGACAAGGTTTTGTCTATTTTGGTCCAAAGATGACGAACTACGCTCTAGGGAACGAACTTGTTGTTTCTCACTCTCCCAGCCTCGAATGGAGACAAGTTTGGTCCATTTTTGTCCGAAGATGACCAACAACGCTCTAGGGTACAAACTTCAGCATTAAAACTCGCCAAACTTCGAATGGAGACTAGGTTTGTCCATTTTGATCCAAACATGACGAACTTCGCTCTAGGGAACGAACTTGTTGTTTCTCACTCTCCAAGCCTCGAATGGAGACAAGTTTTGTCCATTTTGGTCCGAAGATGACCAACAACGCTCTAGGGTACAAACTTCAGCATTAAAACTCGCCAAACTTCGAATGGAGACAAGGTTTGTCCATTTTGGTCCAAACATGACGAACATCGCTCTAGGGAACGAACTTGTTGTTTCTCACTCTCCAAGCCTCGAATGGAGACATGTTTGGTCCATTTTTGTCCGAAGATGACCAACAACGCTCTAGCGTACAAACTTCAGCATTAAAACTCGACAAACTTCGAATGGAGACAAGGTTTGTCCATTTTGGTCCAAACATGACGAACTTCGCTCTAGGGAACGAACTTGTTGTTTCTCACTCTCCAAGCCTCGAATGGAGACAAGTTTGGTCCATTATTGTCCGAAGATGACCAACAACGCTCTAGGGTACAAACTTCAGCATTAAAACTCGCCAAACTTCGAATGGAGACAAGGTTTGTCCATTTTGATCCACACATGACGAACTTCGCTCTAGGGAACGATCTTGTTGTTTCTCACCCTCCAAGCCTCGAATGGAGACAAGTTTGGTCCATTTTGGTCCGAAGATGACCAACAACGCTCTAGGGTACAAACTTCAGCATTAAAACCCGCCAAACTTCGAATGGAGACAAGGTTTGTCCATTTTGGTTCAAACATGACGAACTTCGCTCTAGGGAACGAACATGTTGTTTCTCACTCTCCAAGCCTCGAATTTAGACAAGTTTGGTCCATTTTGGTTCGAAGATGACCAACAACGCTCTAGGGTATGAACTTCAGCATTAAAACTTGCCAAATTTCGAATGGAGACAAGGTTTGTCCATTTTGGTCCAAACATGACGAACTTCGCTCTAGGGAACGAACATGTTGTTTCTCACTCTCCAAGCCTCAAATGGAGACAAGTTTGGTCCATTTTGGTTCGAAGATGACCAACAACGCTCTAGGGTACGAACTTCAGCATTAAAACTCGCCAAACTTCAAATGGCGACAAGGTTTTGTCCATTTTGGTCCAAAGATGACGAACTTCGCTCTAGGGAACGAACATGTTGTTTCTCACTCTCCAAGCTTCGAATGGAGACAAGTTTCGTCCATTTTGGTACGAAGATGACCAACAACGCTCTAGGGTACGAACCTCAGCATTAAAACTCGCCAAACTTCGAATGGAGACAAGGTTTGTCCATTTTGGTCCCAACATGACGAACTTCGCTCTAGGGAACGAACATGTTGTTTCTCACTCTCCAAGCCTCGAATTTAGACAAGTTTGGTCCATTTTGGTTCGAAGATGACCAACAACGCTCTAGGGTATGAACTTCAGCATTAAAACTTGCCAAATTTCGAATGGAGACAAGGTTTGTCCATTTTGGTCCAAACATGACGAACTTCGCTCTAGGGAACGAACATGTTGTTTCTCACTCTCCAAGCCTCAAATGGAGACAAGTTTGGTCCATTTTGGTTCGAAGATGACCAACAACGCTCTAGGGTACGAACTTCAGCATTAAAACTCGCCAAACTTCAAATGGCGACAAGGTTTTGTCCATTTTGGTCCAAAGATGACGAACTTCGCTCTAGGGAACGAACATGTTGTTTCTCACTCTCCAAGCTTCGAATGGAGACAAGTTTCGTCCATTTTGGTACGAAGATGACCAACAACGCTCTAGGGTACGAACCTCAGCATTAAAACTCGCCAAACTTCGAATGGAGACAAGGTTTGTCCATTTTGGTCCCAACATGACGAACTTCGCTCTAGGGAACGAACATGTTGTTTCTCACTCTCCAAGCATCGAATGGAGACAAGTTTGGTCCATTTTAGTTCGAAGATGACCAACAACGCTCTAGGGTACGAACTACAGCATTAAAACTCGCCAAACTTCGAATGGAGACAAGGTTTGTCCATTTTGATCCAAACATGACGAACTACGCTCTATGGAATGAACTTGTTGTTTCTCACTCTCCAAGCCTCGAATGGAGACAAGTTTGGTCCATTTTGGTCCGAAGATGACCAACAACGCTCTAGGGTACAAACTTCAACATTAAAACTCGGCAAACTTCGAATGGAGACAAGGTTTTGTCCATTTTGGTACAAAGATGACGAACTACGCTCTAGGGAACGAACTTGTTGTTTCTCACTCTCCAAGCCTCGAATGGAGACAAGTTTGGTCCATTTTGGTCCGAAAATGACCAACAACGCTCTAGGGTACAAACTTCAGCATTAAAACTGGCCAAACTTCGAATGGAGACAAGGTTTTGTCCATTTTGGTCCAAAGATGACGAACTACGCTCTAGGGAACGAACTTGTTGTTTCTCACTCTCCAAGCCTCGAATGGAGACAAGTTTGGTCCATTTTGGTCCGAAGATGACCAACAATGCTCTAGTGTACAAACTTCAGCATTAAAACTCGACAAACTTCGAATGGAGACAAGGTTTGTCCATTTTGGTACCAACATGACGAACTTCGCTCTAGGGAACGAACTTGTTGTTTCTCACTCTCCAAGCCTCGAATTTAGACAAGTTTGGTCCATTTTGGTCCGAAGATGACCAACAACGCTCTAGGGTACAAACTTCAGCATTAAAACTCGCCAAACTTCGAATGGAGAAAAGGTTTGTCCATTTTGATCCACACATGACGAACTTCGCTCTAGGGAACGAACTTGTTGTTTCTCACTCTCCAAGCCCCGAATGGAGACAAGTTTGGTCCATTTTGGTCCGAAGATGACCAACAACGCTCTAGGGTACAAACTTCAGCATTAAAACTCGCCAAACTTCGAATGGAGTTAAGGTTTGTCCATTTTGATCCAAACATGACGAACTTCGCTCTAGGGAACGAACTTGTTGTTTCTCACTCTCCAAGCCTCGAATGGAGACGAGTTTTGTCCATTTTGGTCCGAAGATGACCAACAACGCTCTAGGGTACAAACTTCAGCATTAAAACTCGCCAAACTTCGAATGGAGACAAGGTTTGTCCATTTTGGTCCAAACATGACGAACATCGCTCTAGGGAACGAACTTGTTGTTTCTCACTCTCCAAGCCTCGAATGGAGACAAGTTTGGTCCATTTTGGTCCGAAGATGACCAACAACGCACTAGGGTACAAACTTCCGCATTAAAACCCGCCAAACTTCGAATGGAGACAAGGTTTGTCCATTTTGGTCCAAACATGACGAACTACGCTCTAGGGATCGAACTTGTTGTTTCTCACTCTCCAGCCTCGAATGGAGACAAGTTTGGTCCATTTTGGTCCGAAGATGACCAACAACGCTCTACGGTACGAACGTCAGCATTAAAACTCGCCAAACTTCGAATGGAGACAAGGTTTTGTCCATTTTGGTACAAAGATGACGAACTACGCTCTAGGGAACGAACTTGTTGTTTCTCACTCTCCAAGCCTCGAATGCGGACAAGTTTGGTCCATTTTGGTCCGAAGATGACCAACAACGCTCTAGGGTACAAACTTCAGCATTAAAACTCGCCAAACTTCGAATGGAGACAAGGTTTGTCCATTTTGATCCAAACATGACGAACTACGCTCTAGGGAACGAACATGTTGTTTCTCACTCTCCAAGCTTCGAATGGAGACAAGTTTGGTCCATTTTGGTACGAAGTTGACCAACAACGCTCTAGGGTACGAACGTCAGCATTAAAACTCGCCAAACTTCGAATGGAGACAAGGTTTGTCCAGTTTGGTCCAAACATGACGAACTTCGCTCTAGGGAACGAACATGTTGTTTCTCACTCTCCAAGCCTCGAATGGAGACAAGTTTGGTCCATTTTGGTTCGAAGATGACCAACAACGCTCTAGGGTACGAACTTCAGCATTAAAACTCGCCAAACTTCGAATGGAGACAAGGTTTGTCCATTTTGGTCCAAACATGACGAACTTCGCTCTAGGGAACGAACTTGTTGTTTCTCACTCTCCAAGCCTCGAATGGAGACAAGTTTGGTCCATTTTGGTCCGAAGATGCCCAACAACGCTCTAGGGTACGAACGTCAGCATTAAAACTCGCCAAACTTCGAATGGAGACAAGGTTTTGTCAATTTTGGTACAAAGATGACGAACTACGCTCTAGGGAACGAACTTGTTGTTTCTCACTCTCCAAGCCTCGAATGGAGACAAGTTTGGTCCATTTTGGTCCGAAGATGACCAACAACACTCTAGGGTACAAACTTGAGCATTAAAACTCGCCAAACTTCGAATGGAGACAAGGTTTGTCCATTTTGATCCAAACATGACGAACTACGCTCTAGGGAACGAACAGGTTGTTTCTCACTCTCCAAGCTTCGAATGGAGACAAGTTTGGTCCATTTTGGTACGAAGTTGACCAACAACGCTCTAGGGTACGAACGTCAGCATTAAAACTCGCCAAACTTCGAATGGAGACAAGGTTTGTCCACTTTGGTCCAAACATGACGATCTTCGCTCTAGGGAACGAACATGTTGTTTCTCCCTCTCCAAGCCTCGAATGGAGACAAGTTTGGTCCATTTTGGTTCGAAGATGACCAACAACGCTCTAGGGTACGAACTTCAGCATTAAAACTCGCCAAACTTCGAATGGAGACAAGGTTTGTCCATTTTGGTCCAAACGTGACGAACTTCGCTCTAGGGAACGAACATGTTGTTTCTCACTCTCCAAGCCTCGAATGGAGACAAGTTTGGTCCATTTTGGTCCGAAGATGACCGACAACGCTCTAGGGTACAAACTTCAGCATTAAAACTCGCCAAACTTCGAATGGAGACAAGGTTTGTCCATTTTGATCCAAACATGACGAACTTCGCTCTAGGGAACGAACTTGTTGTTTCTCACTCTCCAAGCCTCGAATGGAGACAAGTTTGGTCCATTTTGGTCCGAAGATGACCAACAACGCTCTAGGGTACAAACTTCAGCATTAAAACTCGCCAAACTTCGAATGGAGACAAGGTTTTGTCCATTTTGGTACAAAGATGACGAACTACGCTCTAGGGAACGAACTTGTTGTTTCTCACTCTCCAAGCCTCGAATGGAGACAAGTTTGGTCCATTTTGGTACGAAGTTGACCAACAACGCTCTAGGGAACGAACGTCAGCATTAAAACTCGCCAAACTTCGAATGGAGACAAGGTTTGTCCACTTTGGTCCAAACATGACGAACTTCGCTCTAGGGAACGAACATGTTGTTTCTCACTCTCCAAGCCTCGAATGGAGACAAGTTTGGTCCATTTTGGTTCGAAGATGAACAACAACGCTCTAGGGTATGAACTTCAGCATTAAAACTCGCCAAACTTCGAATGGAGACAAGGTTTGTCCATTTTGGTCCAAACATGACGAACTTCGCTCTAGGGAGCGAACATGTTGTTTCTCACTCTCCAAGCCTCAAATGGAGACAAGTTTGGTCCATTTTGGTTCGAAGATGACCAACAACGCTCTAGGGTACGAACTTCAGCATTAAAACTCGCCAAACTTCAAATGGCGACAAGGTTTTGTCCATTTTGGTCCAAAGATGACGAACTTCGCTCTAGGGAACGAACATGTTGTTTCTCACTCTCCAAGCTTTGAATGGAGACAAGTTTCGTCCATTTTGGTACGAAGATGACCAACAACGCTCTAGGGTACGAACTTCAGCATTAAAACTCGCCAAACTTCGAATGGAGACAAGGTTTGTCCATTTTGGTCTAAAACATGACGAACTTCGCTCTAGGGAACGAACATGTTGTTTCTCACTCTCCAAGCCTCGAATGGAGACAAGTTTGGTCCATTTTAGTTCGAAGATGACCAACAACGCTCTAGGGTACGAACTTCAGCATTAAAACTCGCCAAACTTCGAATGGAGACAAGGTTTGTCCATTTTGATCCAAACATGACGAACTACGCTCTAGGGAACGAACTTGTTGTTTCTCACTCTCCAAGCCTCGAATGGAGACAAGTTTCGTCCATTTTGGTCCGAAGATGACCAACAACGCTCTAGGGTACAAACTTCAACATTAAAACTCGGCAAACTTCGAATGGAGACAAGGTTTTGTCCATTTTGGTACAAAGATGACGAACTACGCTCTAGGGAACGAACTTGTTGTTTCTCACTCTCCAAGCCTCGAATGGAGACAAGTTTGGTCCATTTTGGTCCGAAAATGACCAACAACGCTCTAGGGTACAAACTTCAGCATTAAAACTCGCCAAACTTCGAATGGAGACAAGGTTTTGTCCATTTTGGTCCAAAGATGACGAACTACGCTCTAGGGAACGAACTTGTTGTTTCTCACTCTCCAAGCCTCGAATGGAGACAAGTTTGGACCATTTTGGTCCGAAGATGACCAACAACGCTCGAGGGTACAAACTTCAGCATTAAAACTCGCCAAACTTCGAATGGAGACAAGGTTTTGTCCATTTTGGTCCAAAGATGACGAACTATGCTCTAGGGAACGAACTTGTTTTTTCTCACTCTCCAAGCCTCGAATGGAGACAAGTTTGGTCCATTTTGGTCCGATGATGACCAACAACGCTCTAGGGTACAAACTTCAGCATTAAAACTCGCCAAACTTCGAATGGAGACAAGGTTTGTCCATTTTGATCCAAACATGACGAACTACGCTCTAGGGAACGAACTTGTTGTTTCTCACTCTCCAAGCCTCGAATGGAGACAAGTTTGGTCCATTTTGGTCCGAAGATGACCAACAACGCTCTAGGGTACAAACTTCAACATTAAAACTCGGCAAACTTCGAATGGAGACAAGGTTTTGTCCATTTTGGTACAAAGATGACGAACTACGCTCTAGGGAACGAACTTGTTGTTTCTCACTCTCCAAGCCTCGAATGGAGACAAGTTTGGTCCATTTTGGTCCGAAAATGACCAACAACGCTCTAGGGTACAAACTTCAGCATTAAAACTCGCCAAACTTCGAATGGAGACAAGGTTTTGTCCATTTTGGTCCAAAGATGACGAACTACGCTGTAGGGAACGAACTTGTTGTTTCTCACTCTCCAAGCCTCGAATGGAGACAAGTTTGGTCCATTTTGGTCTGAAGATGACCTACAGCGCTCTAGGGTACAAACTTCAGCATTAAAACTCACCAAACTTCGAATGGAGACAAGGTTTGTCCATTTTGGTCCAAAGATGACGAACTTCGCTCTAGGGAACGAACATGTTGTTTCCCACTCTCCAAGCTTCGAATGGAGACAAGTTTGGTCCATTTTGGTACGAAGTTGACCAACAACGCTATAGGGTACGAACTTCAGCATTAAAACTCGCCAAACTTCGAATGGAGACAAGGTTTGTCCACTTTGGTCCAAACATGACGAACTTCGCTCTAGGGAACGAACATGTTGTTTCTCACTCTCCAAGTCTCGAATGAAGACAAGTTTGGTCCATTTTGGTTCGAAGATGACCAACAACGCTCTAGGGTACGAACTTCAGCATTAAAACTCGCCAAACTTCGAATGGAGACAAGGTTTGTCCATTTTGGTCCAAACATGACGAACTTCGCTCTAGGGAACGAACATGTTGTTTCTCACTCTCCAAGCTTCGAATGGAGACAAGTTTGGTCCATTTTGGTACGAAGTTGACCAACAACGCTCTAGGGTACGAACTTCAGCATTAAAACTCGACAAACTTCGAATGGAGACAAGGTTTGTCCATTTTGGTCCAAAAATGACGAACTACGCTCTAGGGAACGAACTTGTTGTTTCTCACTCTCCAAGCCTCGAATGGAGACAAGTTTGGTCCATTTTTGTCCGAACATGACCAACAACGCTGTAGGGTACAAACTTCAGCATTAAAACTCGCCAAACTTCGAATGGAGACAAGGTTTTGTCCATTTTGGTCCAGAGATGACGAACTACGCTGTAGGGAACGAACTTGTTGTTTCTCACTCTCCGAGCCTCGAATGGAGACAAGTTTGGTCCATTTTGGTCCGAAGATGTCCAACAACGCTCTAGGGTACAAACTTCAGCATTAAAACTCACCAAACTTCGAATGGAGACAAGGTTTGTCCATTTTGGTCCAAAGATGACGAACTTCGCTCTAGGGAACGAACATGTTGTTTCGCACTCTCCAAGCTTCGAATGGAGACAAGTTTGGTCCATTTTGGTACGAAGTTGACCAACAACGCTCTAGGGTACGAACGTCAGCATTAAAACTCGCCAAACTTCGAATGGAGACAAGGTTTGTCCACTTTGGTCCAAACATGACGAACTTCGCTCTAGGGAACCAACATGTTGTTTCTCACTCTCCAAGCCTCGAATGGAGACAAGTTTGGTCCATTTTTGTTCGAAGATGACCAACAACGCTCTAGGGTACGAACTTCAGCATTTAAACTCGCCAAACTTCGAATGGAGACAAGGTTTGTCCATTTTGGTCCAAACATGACGAACTTCGCTCTAGGGAACGAACTTGTTGTTTCTCACTCTGCAAGCCTCGAATGGAGACAAGTTTGGTCCATTTTGGTCCGAAGATGACCAACAACGCTCTAGGGTACGAACTTCAGCATTAAAACTCGCCAAACTTCGAATGGAGACAAGGTTTGTCCATTTTGGTCCAAACATGACGAACTTCGCTCTAGGGAACGAACATGTTGTTTCTCACTCTCCAAGCCTCGAATGGAGACAAGTTTGGTCCATTTTGGTACGAAGATGACCAACAACGCTCTAGGGTACAAACTTCAACATTAAAACTTGCCAAACTTCGAATGGAGACAAGGTTTGTCCATTTTGGTCCAAACATGACGAACTTCGCTCTAGGGAACGAACATGTTGTTTCTCACTCTCCAAGCATCGAATGGAGACAAGTTTGGTCCATTTTGGTTCGAAGATGACAAACAACGCTCTAGGGTACGAACTTCAGCATTAAAACTCGCCAAACTTCAAATGGAGACAAGGTTTTGTCCATTTTGGTCCAAAGATGACGAACTTCGCTCTAGGGAACGAACATGTTGTTTTTCACTCTCCAAGCTTCAAATGGAGACAAGTTTCGTCCATTTTGGTACAAAGATGACCAACAACGCTCTAGGGTACGAACTTTAGCATTAAAACTCGCCAAACTTCGAATGGAGACAAGGTTTGTCCATTTTGGTCCAAACATGACGAACTTCGCTCTAGGGAACGAACATTTTGTTTCTCACTCTCCAAGCCTCGAATGGAGACAAGTTTGGTCCATTTTGGTTCGAAGATGACCAACAACGCTCTAGGGTACGAACTTCAGCATTAAAACTCGCCAAACTTCAAATGGAGACAAGGTTTTGTCCATTTTGGTCCAAAGACGACGAACTACGCTCTAGGGAACGAACTTGTTTTTTCTCCCTCTCCAAGCCTCGAATGGAGACAAGTTTGGTCCATTTTGGTCCGAAGATGACCAACAACGCTCTAGGGTACAAACTTCAGCATTAAAACTCGCCAAACTTCGAATGGAGACAAGGTTTGTCCATTTTGATCCAAACATACGAACTACGCTCTAGGGAACGAACTTGTTGTTTCTCACTCTCCAAGCCACGAATGGAGACAAGTTTGGTCCATTTTGGTCCGAAGATGACCAACAACGCTCTAGGGTACAAACTTGAACATTAAAACTCGCCAAACTTCGAATGGAGACAAGGTTTTGTCCATTTTGGTCCAAAGATGACGAACTACGCTCTAGGGAACGAACTTGTTGTTTCTCACACTCCAAGCCTCGAATGGAGACAAGTTTGGTCCATTTTTGTCCGAACATGACCAACAACGCTGTAGGGTACAAACTTCAGCATTAAAACTCGCCAAACTTCGAATGGAGACAAGGTTTTGTCCATTTTGGTCCAAAGATGACGAACTACGCTGTAGGGAACGAACTTGTTGTTTCTCACTCTCCAAGCCTCGAATGGAGACAAGTTTGGTCCATTTTGGTCCGAACATGACGAACTTCGCTCTAGGGAACGAACTTGTTTTTTCTCACTCTCCAAGCATCGAATGGAGACAAGTTTGGTCCATTTTGGTCCGAAGATGACCAACAACGCTCTAGGGTACAAACTTCAGCATTAAAACTCGCCAAACTTCGAATGGAGACAAGGTTTGTCCATTTTGATCCAAACATGACGAACTACGCTCTAGGGAACGAACTTGTTGTTTCTCACTCTCCAAGCCTCGAATGGAGACAAGTTTGGTCCATTTTGGTACGAAGATGACCAACAACGCTCTAGGGTACAAACTTCAGCATTAAAACTCGCCAAACTTCGAATGGAGACAAGGTTTGTCCATTTTGATCCAAACATACGAACTACGCTCTAGGGAACGAACTTGTTGTTTCTCACTCTCCAAGCCACGAATGGAGACAAGTTTGGTCCATTTTGGTCCGAAGATGACCAACAACGCTCTAGGGTACAAACTTGAACATTAAAACTCGCCAAACTTCGAATGGAGACAAGGTTTTGTCCATTTTGGTCCAAAGATGACGAACTACGCTCTAGGGAACGAACTTGTTGTTTCTCACACTCCAAGCCTCGAATGGAGACAAGTTTGGTCCATTTTTGTCCGAACATGACCAACAACGCTGTAGGGTACAAACTTCAGCATTAAAACTCGCCAAACTTCGAATGGAGACAAGGTTTTGTCCATTTTGGTCCAAAGATGACGAACTACGCTGTAGGGAACGAACTTGTTGTTTCTCACTCTCCAAGCCTCGAATGGAGACAAGTTTGGTCCATTTTGGTCCGAAGATGACCAACAACGGTCTAGGGAACGAACTTGTTTTTTCTCACTCTCCAAGCCTCGAATGGAGACAAGTTTGGTCCATTTTGGTCCGAAGATGACCAACAACGCTCTAGGGTACAAACTTCAGCATTAAAACTCGCCAAACTTCGAATGGAGACAAGGTTTGTCCATTTTGATCCAAACATGACGAACTACGCTCTAGGGAACGAACTTGTTGTTTCTCACTCTCCAAGCCTCGAATGGAGACATGTTTGGTCCATTTTGGTCCGAAGATGACCAACAACGCTCTAGGGTACAAACTTCAACATTAAAACTCGCCAAACTTCGAATGGAGACAAGGTTTTGTCCATTTTGGTCCAAAGATGACGAACTACGCTATAGGGAACGAACTTGTTGTTTCTCACTCTCCAAGCCTCGAATGGAGACAAGTTTGGTCCATTTTGGTCCGAAGATGACCAACAACGCTCTAGGGTACAAACTTCAACATTAAAACTCGCCAAACTTCGAATGGAGACAGGGTTTTGTCCATTTTCGTCCAAAGATGACGAACTACGCTCTAGGGAACGAACCTTTTGTTTCTCACTCTCCAAGCCTCGAATGGAGACAATTTTGGTCCATTTTGGTCCGAAGATGACCAACAGAGCTCTAGGGTACAAACTTCAGCATTAAAACTCACCAAACTTCGAATGGAGACAAGGTTTTATCCATTTTGGTCCAAAGATGACGAACTTCGCTCTAGGGAACGAACATGTTGTTTCTCACTCTCCAAGCCTCGAATGGAGACAAGTTTGGTCCATTTTGGTTCGAAGATGACCAACAACGCTCTAGGGTACGAACTTCAGCATTAAAACTCGCCAAAGTTCAAATGGAGACAAGGTTTATCCATTTTGGTCCAAAGATGACGAACTTCGCTCTAGGGAACGAACTTGTTGTTTCTCACTCTCCAAGCCTCGAATGGAGACAAGTTTGGTCCATTTTAGTCCGAAGATGACCAACAACGCTCTAGGGTACAAACTTCAGCATTAAAACTCGCCAAACTTCGAATGGAGACAAGGTTTTGTCCATTTTGGTCCAAAGATGACGAACTACGCTCTAGGGAACGAACTTGTTTTTTCTCACTCTCCAAGCCTCGAATGGAGACAAGTTTGGTCCATTTTGGTCCGAAGATGACCAACAATGCTTTAGGGTACAAACTTCAACATTAAAACTCGCCAAACTTCGAATGGAGACAAGGTTTTGTCCATTTTGGTCCAAAGATGACGAACTATGCTCTAGGGAACGAACTTGTTGTTTCTCACTCTCCAAGCCTCGAATGGAGACAAGTTTGGTCCATTTTGGTCCGAAAATGACCAACAACGCTCTAGGGTACAAACTTCAGCATTAAAACTCGCCAAACTTCGAATGGAGACAAGGTTTTGTCCATTTTGGTCCAAAGATGACGAACTACGCTCTAGGGAACGAACTTGTTGTTTCTCACTCTCCAAGGCTCGAATTTAGACAAGTTTGGTCCATTTTGGTTCGAAGATGACCAACAACGCTCTAGGGTACAAACTTCAGCATTAAAACTCGACAAACTTCGAATGGAGACAAGGTTTGTCCATTTTGTTCCAAACATGACGAACTTCGCTCTAGGGAACGAACTTGTTTTTTCTCAATCTCCAAGCCTCGAATGGAGACAAGTTTGGTCCATTTTGGTCCGAAGATGACCAACAACGCTCTAGGGTACAAACTTCAGCATTAAAACTAGCCAAACTTCGAATGGAGACAAGGTTTGTCCATTTTGATCCAAACATGACGAACTACGCTCTAGGGAACGAACTTGTTGTTTCTCACTCTCCAAGACTCGAATGGAGACAAGTTTGGTCCAGTTTTGTCCGAAGATGACCAACAACGCTCTAGGGTACAAACTTCAGCATTAAAACTCGACAAACTTCGAATGGAGACAAGGTTTGTCCATTTTGGTCCAAACATGACGAACTTCGCTCTACGGAACGAACTTGTTGTTTCTCACTCTCCAAGCCTCGAATTTAGACAAGTTTTGTCTATTTTGGTTCGAAGATGACCATCAACGCTCTAGGGTACAAACTTCAGCATTAAAACTCGCCAAACTTCGAATGGAGACAAGGTTTGTCCATTTTGGTCCAAACATGATGTTAAGTAACTCCCAAGAATTAGATCTAACAACCTTTGTTTAGGAACAAGACCTTTAGATCTAAAACCCAAAAACGCCAAAACGATATAGAATCAACCCAAGGGAAAGTTTATGAACGGATTACCTTGATGATCAAGATCAAGAGTAAAGAAAACTCGTTTCTAAACTCGTGATTCGAATCACTCCACAAGAAGTATGATCAATACCACTTGAATGACTCTAGCATGCAAATTCTAAACACAAGAAATTGCAATATGAAAAACTTAGCTCTCAACAAAGCTAAAAGAAAACTCACTTCTATTATCCATGTTGTGATTTTACAAGCAATACAAATCCCTTTTTATAGGCAAGGAATGCACTTTAACACTTCCCCAACTAACTCATTTAATGAGTTTCCCAACTACCTCATTAAATGAACCTCCCAACTACCTCATTAATGAGCTTCCCAACCATATCATTAATACAAGGGTTAAATGATAAACCAAAAAAAGAACTAAAATTACATGTTTGGACTTTAAACTTATGTTCCATGAATTTATGAGTTCCTTAAATGCAAGTTAGAATGCATTTAATGTGTCTCCATCTTGAAGCTCAACTTTGCACAACATGTAGGGAAATACTCCATCATCATCTAGAACCTCCTTTGTTGAGCTCACCATAGCTTGAATATAAGTGATTAAAGCTTGTTGTAGCTTTTTGGCTCTTGACCTTGTAATTGGACCTTCAGGCATGACAATAGATGTTCCTTGGTTCACATCACATGACGAACTTCGCTCTAGGGAACGAACTTGTTGTTTCTCACTCTCCAAGCCTCGAATGGAGACAAGTTTGTGCCATTTTGGTCCGAAGATGACCAACAATGCTCTAGGGTACAAACTTCAGCATTAAAACTCGCCAAACTTCGAATGGAGACAAGGTTTGTCCATTTTGGTCCAAAGATGACGAACTTCGCTCTAGAGAACGAACTTGTTGTTTCTCACTCTCCAAGCCTCGAATGGAGACAAGTTTGGTCCATTTTGGTTCGAAGATGACCAACAACGCTCTAGGGTACGAACTTCAGCATTAAAACTCGCCAAACTTCGAATGGAGACAAGGTTTGTCCATTTTGGTCCAAAGATGACGAACTTCCCTCTAGGGAACGAACTTGTTGTTTCGCACTCTCCAAGCCTCGAATGGAGACAAGTTTGGTCCATTTTGGTCTGAAGATGACCAACAACGCTCTAGGGTACAAACTTCAGCATTAAAACTCGCCAAACTTCGAATGGAGACAAGGTTTTGTCCATTTTGGTCCAAAGATGACGAACTACGCTCTAGGGAACGAACTTGTTGTTTCTCACTCTCCAAGCCTCGAATGGAGACAATTTTGGTCCATTTTGGTCCGAAGATGACCAACAACGCTCTAGGGTACAAACTTCAGCATTAAAACTCACCAAACTTCGAATGGAGACAAGGTTTGTCCATTTTGGTCCAAACATGACGAACTTCGCTCTAGGGAACGAACATGTTGTTTCTCACTCTCCAAGCTTCGAATGGAGACAAGTTTGGTCCATTTTGGTACGAAGATGACCAACAACGCTCTGGGGTACGAACTTCAGCATTAAAACTCGCCAAACTTCGAATGGAGACAAGGGTTGTCCATTTTGGTCCAAACATGACGAACTTCGCTCTAGGGAACGAACATGTTGTTTCTCACTCTCCAAGCCTCGAATGGAGACAAGTTTGGTTCATTTTGGTTCGAAGATGACCAACAACGCTCTAGGGTACGAACTTCAGCCTTAAAACTCGCCAAACTTCGAATGGAGACAAGCTTTGTCCATTTTGGTCCAAACATGACGAACTTCGCTCTAGGGAACGAACTTGTTGTTTCTCACTCTCCAAGCCTCGAATGGAGACAAGTTTGGTCCATTTTGGTCCGAAGATGACCAACAACGCTCTAGGGAACGAACTTGTTTTTTCTCACTCTCCAAGCCTCGAATGGAGACAAGTTTTGTCCATTTTGGTCCGAAGATGACCAACAACGCTCTAGGGTACAAACTTCAGCATTAAAACTCGCCAAACTTCGAATGGAGACAAGGTTTTGTCCATTTTGGTCCAAAGATGACGAACTACGCTCTAGGGAACGAACATGTTGTTTCTCATTCTCCAAGCCTCGAATGGAGACAAGTTTGGTCCATTTTGGTCCGAAGATGACCAACAACGTTCTAGGGTACAAACTTCAGCATTAAAACTCGCCAAACTTCGAATGGAGACAAGGTTTTGTCCATTTTGGTCCAAAGATGACGAACTACGCTCTAGGGAACGAACTTGTTGTTTCTCACTCTCCAAGCCTCGAATGGAGACAAGTTTGGTCCATTTTGGTCCGAAGATGACCAACAACGCTATAGGGTACAAACTTCAGCATTAAAACTCACCAAACTTCGAATGGAGACAAGGTTTGTCCATTTTGGTCCAAACATGACGAACTTCGCTCTAGGGAACGAACATGTTGTTTCTCACTCTCCAAGCTTCGAATGGAGACAAGTTTGGTCCATTTTGGTATGAAGATTACCAACAACGCTCTGGGGTACGAACTTCAGCATTAAAACTCGCCAAACTTCGAATGGAGACAAGGTTTGTCCATTTTGGTCCAAACATGACGAACTTCGCTCTAGGGAACGAACATGTTGTTTTCACTCTCCAAGCCTCGAATGGGGACAAGTTTGGTCCATTTTGGTTCGAAGATGACCAACAACGCTCTAGCGTACGAACTTCAGCATTAAAACTCGCCAAACTTCGAATGGAGACAAGCTTTGTCCATTTTGGTCCAAACATGACGAACTTCGCTCTAGGGAACGAACTTGTTGTTTCTCACTCTCCAAGCCTCGAATGGAGACAAGTTTGGTCCATTTGGTACGAAGATGACCAACAACGCTCTAGGGTACAAACTTCAACATTAAAACTCGCCAAACTTCGAATGGAGACAAGGTTTGTCCATTTTGGTCCAAACATGACGAACTTCGCTCTAGGGAACGAACATGTTTTTTCTCACTCTCCAAGCCTCGAATGGAGAAAAGTTTGGTCCATTTTGGTTCCATGATGACCAACAACGCTCTAGGGTACGAACTTCAGAATTAAAACTCGCCAAACTTCAAATGGAGACAAGGTTTTGTCCATTTTGGTCCAAAGATGACGAACTTCGCTCTAGGGAACGAACATGTTGTTTCTCACTCTCCAAGCCTCGAATGGTGACAAGTTTGGTCCATTTTGGTTCGAAGATGACCAACAACGCTCTAGGGGACGAACTTCAGCATTAAAACTCGCCAAACTTCGAATGGAGACAAGGTTTGTCCATTTTGGTCCAAAGATGACGAACTTCGCTCTAGGGAACGAGCTAGTTGTTTCTCACTTTCCAAGCCTCGAATGGAGACAAGTTTGGTCCATTTTGGTCCGAAGATGACCAACAACGCTCTAGGGTACAAACTTCAGCATTAAAACTCGCCAAACTTCGAATGGACACAAGGTTTTGTCCATTTTGGTCCAAAGATGACGAACTACGCTCTAGGGAACGAACTTGTTGTTTCTCACTCTCCAAGCCTCGAATGGAGACAAGTTTGGTCCATTTTGGTCCGAAGATGACCAACAACGCTCTAGGGTACAAACTTCAGCATTAAAACTCACCAAACTTCGAATGGAGACAAGGTTTGTCCATTTTGGTCCAAACATGACGAACTTCGCTCTAGGGAACGAACATGTTGTTTCTCACTCTCCAAGCTTCGAATGAAGACAAGTTTGGTCCATTTTGGTCCGAAGATGACCAACAACGCTCTAGGGTACGAACTTCAGCATTAAAACTCGCCAAACTTCGAATGGAGACAAGGTTTGTCCATTTTGGTCATAACATGACGAACTTCGCTCTACGGAACGAACTTGTTGTTTCTCACTCTCCAAGCCTCGAATTTAGAAAAGTTTGGTCTATTTTGGTTCGAAGATGACCATCAACGCTCTAGGGTACAAACTTCAGCATTAAAACTCGCCAAACTTCGAATGGAGACAAGGTTTGTCCATTTTGGTCCAAACATGACGAACTTCGCTCTAGGGAACGAACTTGTTGTTTCTCACTCTCCAAGCCTCGAATGGAGACAAGTTTGGTCCATTTTGGTCCGAAGATGACCAACAATGCTCTAGGGTACAAACTTCAGCATTAAAACCCGCCAAACTTCAAATGGAGACAAGGTTTGTCCATTTTGGTCCAAACATGACTAACTTCGCTCTAGGGAACGAACTTGTTGTTTCTCACTCTCCAAGCCTCGAATGGAGACAAGTTTGGTCCATTTTGGTCCGAAGATGACCAACAACGCTCTAGGGTACGAACTTCAGCATTAAAACTCGCCAAACTTCGAATGGAGACAAGGTTTGTCGATTTTGGTCCAAACATGACGAACTTCGCTCTAGGGAACGAACTTGTTGTTTCTCACTCTCCAAGCCTCGAATAAAGACATGTTTGGTCCATTTTGGTTCGAAGATGACCGACAACGCTCTAGGGTACGAACTTCAGCATTAAAACTCGCCAAACTTCGAATGGAGACCAGGTTTTGTCCAATTTGGTCCAAAGATGACGAACTACGCTCTAGGGAACGAACTTGTTGTTTCTCACTCTCCAAGCCTCGAATGGAGACAAGTTTGGTCCATTTTGGTTCGAAGATGACCAACAACGCTCTAGGGTACGAACTTCAGCATTAAAACTCGCCAAACTTCGAATGGAGACAAGGTTTGTCCATTTTGGTCCAAAGATGACGAACTACGCTCTAGGGAACGAACTTGTTGTTTCTCACTCTCCAAGCCTCGAATGGAGACATGTTTGGTCCATTTTGGTCCGAAGATGACCAACAACGCTCTAGGGTACAAACTTCAACATTAAAACTCGCCAAACTTCGAATGGAGACAAGGTTTTGTCCATTTTGGTCCAAAGATGACGAACTACGCTATAGGGAACGAACTTGTTGTTTCTCACTCTCCAAGCCTCGAATGGAGACAAGTTTGGTCCATTTTGGTCCGAAGATGACCAACAACGCTCTAGGGTACAAACTTCAACATTAAAACTCGCCAAACTTCGAATGGAGACAAGGTTTTGTCCATTTTGGTCCAAAGATGACGAACTACGCTCTAGGGAACGAACCTTTTGTTTCTCACTCTCCAAGCCTCGAATGGAGACAAGTTTGGTCCATTTTGGTCCGAAGATGACCAACAACGCTCTAGGGTACAAACTTCAGCATTAAAACTCGCAATACTTCGAATGGAGACAAGGTTTTGTCCATTTTGGTCCAAAGATGACGAACTACGCTCTAGGGAACGAACTTGTTGTTTCTCACTCTCCAAGCCTCGAATGGAGACAAGTTTGGTCCATTTTGGTTCGAAGATGACCAACAACGCTCTAGGGTACGAACTTCAGCATTAAAACTCGCCAAACTTCGAATGGAGACAAGGTTTGTCCATTTTGGTCCAAAGATGACGAACTACGCTCTAGGGAACGAACTTGTTGTTTCTCAGTCTCCAAGCCTCGAATGGAGACAAGTTTGGTCCATTTTGGTTCGAAGATGACCAACAACGCTCTAGGGTACGAACTTCAGCATTAAAACTCGCCAAACTTCGAATGGAGACAAGGTTTGTCCATTTTGGTCCAAACATGACGAACTTCGCTCTAGGGAACGAACTTGTTGTTTCTCACTCTCCAAGCCTCGAATGGAGACAAGTTTGGTCCATTTTGGTTCGAAGATGACCAACAACGCTCTAGGGTACGAACTTCAGCATTAAAACTCGCCAAACTTCGAATGGAGACAAGGTTTTGTCCATTTTGGTCCAAAGATGACGAACTACGCTCTAGGGAACGAACTTGTTGTTTCTCACTCTCCAAGCCTCGAATGGAGACAAGTTTGGTCCATTTTGGTCCGAAGATGACCAACAACGCTCTAGGGTACAAACTTCAGAATTAAAACTCACCAAACTTCGAATGGAGACAAGGTTTGTCCATTTTGGTCCAAAGATGACGAACTTCGCTTTAGGGAACGAACATGTTGTTTCTCACTCTCCAAACCTCGAATGGAGACAAGTTTGGTCCATTTTGGTTCGAAGATGACCAACAACGCTCTATGGTACGAACTTCAGCATTAAAACTCGCCAAACTTCGAATGGAGACAAGGTTTTGTCCATTTTGGTCCAAAGATGACGAACTACGCTCTAGCGAACGAACTTGTTGTTTCTCACACTCCAAGCCTCGAATGGAGACAAGTTTGGTCCATTTTGGTCCGAAGATGACCAACAACGCTCTAGGGTACAAACTTCAACATTAAAACTCACCAAACTTCGAATGGAGACAAGGTTTGTCCATTTTGGTCCAAAGATGACGAACTTCGCTCTAGGGAACGAACATGTTGTTTCTCACTCTCCAAGCTTCGAATGGAGACAAGTTTGGTCCATTTTGGTACGAAGTTGACCAACAACGCTCTAGGGTACGAACTTCAGCATTAAAACTCGCCAAACTTCGAATGGAGACAAGGTTTGTCCACTTTGGTCCAAACATGACGAACTTCGCTCTAAGGAACGAACATGTTGTTTCTCACTCTCCAAGCCTCGAATGGAGACAAGTTTGGTCCATTTTGGTTCGAAGATGACCAACAACGCTCTAGGGTAAGAACTTCAGCATTAAAACTCGCCAAACTTCGAATGGAGACAAGGTTTGTCCTTTTTGGTCCAAACATGACGAACTTCGCTTTACGGAACGAACTTGTTGTTTCTCACTCTCCAAGCCTCGAATTTAGACAAGTTTGGTCTATTTTGGTTCGAAGATGACCATCAACGCTCTAGGGTACAAACTTCAGCCTTAAAACTCGCCAAACTTCGAATGGTGACAAGGTTTGTCCCTTTTGGTCCAAACATGACGAACTTCGCTCTACGGAACGAACTTGTTGTTTCTCACTCTCCAAGCCTCGAATGGAGACAAGTTTGGTCCATTTTGGTCCGAAGATGACCAACAATGCTCTAGGGTACAAACTTCAGCATTAAAACCCGCCAAACTTCAAATGGAGACAAGGTTTGTCCATTTTGGTCCAAACATGACGAACTTCGCTCTAGGGAACGAACATGTTGTTTCTCACTCTCCAAGCCTCGAATGGAGACAAGTTTGGTCCATTTTGGTTCGAAGATGACCAACAACGCTCTAGGGTATGAACTTCAGCATTAAAACTCGCCAAATTTCGAATGGAGACAAGGTTCTTCCATTTTGGTCCAAACATGACGAACTTCGCTCTAGGGAACGAACATGTTGTTTCTCACCCTCCAAGCCTCGAATGGAGACAAGTTTGGTCCATTTTGGTTCGAAGATGACTAACAACGCTCTAGGGTACGAACTTCAGCATTAAAACTCGCCAAACTTCGAATGGAGACAAGGTTTGTCCACTTTGGTCCAAACATGACGAACTTCGCTCTAAGGAACGAACATGTTGTTTCTCACTCTCCAAGCCTCGAATGGAGACAAGTTTGGTCCATTTTGGTTCGAAGATGACCAACAACGCTCTAGGGTACGAACTTCAGCATTAAAACTCGCCAAACTTCGAATGGAGACAAGGTTTGTCCATTTTGGGCCAAACATGACGAACTTCGCTCTACGGAACGAACTTGTTGTTTCTCACTCTCCAAGCCTCGAATTTAGACAGGTTTGGTCCATTTTGGTTAGAAGATGACCATCAACGCTCTAGGGTACAAACTTCAGCATTAAAACTCGCCAAACTTCGAATGGAGACAAGGTTTGTCCATTTTGGTCCAAACATGACGAACTTCGCTCTAGGGAACGAACTTGTTGTTTCTCACTCTCCAAGCCTCGAATGGAGACAAGTTTGGTCCATTTTGGTCCGAAGATGACCAACAATGCTCTAGGGTACAAACTTCAGCATTAAAACCCGCCAAACTTCAAATGGAGACAAGGTTTGTCCATTTTGGTCCAAACATGACGAACTTCGCTCTAGGGAACGAACATGTTGTTTCTCACTCTCCAAGCCTCGAATGGAGACAAGTTTGGTCCATTTTGGTTCGAAGATGACCAACAACGCTCTAGGGTATGAAGTTCAACATTAAAACTCGCCAAATTTCGAATGGAGACAAGGTTCTTCCATTTTGGTCCAAACATGACGAACTTCGCTCTAGGGAACGAACATGTTGTTTCTCACTCTCCAAGCCTCGAATGGAGACAAGTTTGGTCCATTTTGGTACGAAGATGACCAACAACGCTCTAGGGTACAAACTTCAGCATTAAAACCCGCCAAACTTCAAATGGAGACAAGGTTTGTCCATTTTGGTCCAATCATGACGAACTTCGCATTAGGGAACGAACATGTTGTTTCTCACTCTCCAAGCCTCGAATGGAGACAAGTTTGGTCCATTTTGGTTCGAAGATGACCAACAACGCTCTAGGGTATGAACTTCAGTATTAAAACTCGCCAAATTTCGAATGGAGACAAGGTTCTTCCATTTTGGTCCAAACATGACGAACTTCGCTCTCGGGAACGAACTTGTTGTTTCTCACTCTCCAAGCCTCGAATGGAGACAAGTTTGGTCCATTTTGGTCCGAAGATGACCAACAACGCTCTAGGGTACAAACTTCAGCATTAAAACTCGCCAAACTTCGAATGGAGACAAGGTTTGTCCATTTTGGTCCAAACATGACGAACTTTGCTGTAGGGAACGAACTTGTTGTTTCTCACTCTCCAAGCCTCGAATTTAGACAAGTTTGGTCCATTTTGGTTCGAAGATGACCAACAACGCTCTAGGGTACAAACTTCTGCATTAAAACTCGCCAAACTTCGAATGGAAACAAGGTTTGTCCATTTTGGTCCAAACATGACGAACTTCGCTCTAGGGAACGAACTTGTTGTTTCTCACTCTCCAAGCTTCGAATGGAGACAAGTTTGGTCCATTTTGGTACGAAGTTGACCAACAACGCTCTAGGGTACGAACTTCAGCATTAAAACTCGCCAAACTTCGAATGGAGACAAGGTTTGTCCACTTTGGTCCAAACATGACGAACTTCACTCTAGGGAACGAACATGTTGTTTCTCACTCTCCAAGCCTCGAATGGAGACAAGTTTGGTCCATTTTGGTTCGAAGATGACCAACAACACTCTAGGGTACAAACTTCAGCATTAAAACTCGCCAAACTTCGAATGGAGACAAGGTTTTGTCCATTTTGGTCCAGCACATGACAAACTACGCTCTAGGGAACGAACTTGTTGTTTCTCACTCT
This sequence comes from Trichosanthes truncata, assembly GCA_033996785.1. Taxonomy (NCBI): domain Eukaryota; kingdom Viridiplantae; phylum Streptophyta; class Magnoliopsida; order Cucurbitales; family Cucurbitaceae; genus Trichosanthes; species Trichosanthes truncata. The sequence goes on along the minus strand of JAWPNB010000007.1, from coordinate 25,662,518 downwards.
CCAAGCCTCGAATGGAGACAAGTTTGGTCCATTTTGGTTCGAAGATGACCAACAACGCTCTAGGGTACGAACTTCAGAATTAAAACTCGCCAAACTTCGAATGGAGACAAGGTTTGTCCATTTTGGTCCAAACATGACGAACTTCGCTCTAGGGAACGAACATGTTGTTTCTCACTCTCCAAGCCTCGAATGGAGACAAGTTTGGTCCATTTTGGTTCGAAGATGACCAACAACGCTCTAGGGTACAAACTTCAGCATTAAAACTCGACAAACTTCGAATGGAGACAAGGTTTGTCCATTTTGGTCCAAACATGACGAACTACGCTCTACGGAACGAACTTGTTGTTTCTCACTCTCCTAGCCTCGAATTTAGACAAGTTTGGTCTATTTTGGTTCGAAGATGACCATCAAAGCTCTAGGGTACAAACTTCAGCATGAAAACTCGCCAAACTTCGAATGGAGACAAGGTTTGTCCATTTTGGTCCAAACATGACGAACTTCGCTCTAGGGAACGAACTCGTTGTTTCTCACTCTCCAAGCTTCGAATGGAGACAAGTTTGGTCCATTTTGGTACGAAGTTGACCAACAACGCTCTAGGGTACGAACTTCAGCATTAAAACTCGCCAAACTTCGAATGGATACAAGGTTTGTCCACTTTGGTCCAAACATGACGAACTTCGCTCTAGGGAACGAACATGTTGTTTCTCACTCTCCAAGCCTCGAATGGAGACAAGTTTGGTCCATTTTGGTACGAACATGACCAACAACGCTCTAGGGTACGAACTTCAGCATTAAAACTCGCCAAACTTCAAATGGAGACAAGGTTTTGTCCATTTTGGTCCAAAGATGACGAACTTCGCTCTAGGGAACGAACATGTTGTTTCTCACCCTCCAAGCCTCGAATGGAGACAAGTTTGGTCCATTTTGGTTCGAAGATGACCAACAACGCTCTAGGGTACGAACTTCAGCATTAAAACTCGCCAAATTTCGAATGGAGACAAGGTTTATCCATTTTGGTCCAAACATGACGAACTTCGCTCTAGGGAACGAACATGTTGTTTCTCACTCTCCAAGCCTCGAATGGAGACAAGTTTGGTTCATTTTGGTCCGAAAATGACCAACAACGCTCTAGGGTACAAACTTCAGCATTAAAACTCGCAAAACTTCGAATGGAGACAAGGTTTTGTCCATTTTGGTCCAAAGATGACGAACTACGCTCTAGGGAACGAACTTGTTGTTTCTCACTCTCCAAGCCTCGAATGGAGACAAGTTTGGTCCATTTTGGTTCGAAGATGACCAACAACGCTCTAGGGTACGAACTTCAGCATAAAACTCGCCAAACATCGAATGGAGACAAGGATTGTCCATTTTGGTCCAAAGATGACGAACTACGCTCTAGGGAACGAACTTGTTGTTTCTCACTCTCCAAGCCTCGAATGGAGACAAGTTTGGTCCATTTTGGTTCGAAGATGACCAACAACGCTCTAGGGTACAAGCTTCAGAATTAAAACTCGCCAAACTTCGAATGGAGACAAGGTTTGTCCATTTTGGTCCAGCACATGACGAATTTCGCTCTAGGGAACGAACTTGTTGTTTCTCACTCTCCAAGCCTCGAATGGAGACAAGTTTGGTCCATTTTGGTCCGAAGATGACCAACAACGCTCTAGGGTACAAACTTCAGCATTAAAACTCGCAATACTTCGAATGGAGACAAGGTTTTGTCCATTTTGGTCCAAAGATGACGAACTACGCTCTAGGGAACGAACTTGTTGTTTCTCACTCTCCAAGCCTCGAATGGAGACAAGTTTGGTCCATTTTGGTTCGAAGATGACCAACAACGCTCTAGGGTACGAACTTCAGCATTAAAACTCGCCAAACTTCGAATGGAGACAAGGTTTGTCCATTTTGGTCCAAAGATGACGAACTACGCTCTAGGGAACGAACTTGTTGTTTCTCACTCTCCAAGCCTCGAATGGAGACAAGTTTGGTCCATTTTGGTTCGAAGATGACCAACAACGCTCTAGGGTACGAACTTCAGCATTAAAACTCGCCAAACTTCGAATGGAGACAAGGTTTGTCCATTTTGGTCCAAACATGACGAACTTCGCTCTAGGGAACGAACATGTTGTTTCTCACTCTCCAAGCCTCGAATGGAGACAAGTTTGGTCCATTTTGGTTCGAAGATGACCAACAACGCTCTAGGGTACAAACTTCAGCATTAAAACTCGACAAACTTCGAATGGAGACAAGGTTTGTCCATTTTGGTCCAAACATGACGAACTTCGCTCTACGGAACGAACTTGTTGTTTCTCACTCTCCTAGCCTCGAATTTAGACAAGTTTGGTCTATTTTGGTTCGAAGATGACCATCAAAGCTCTAGGGTACAAACTTCAGCATTAAAACTCGCCAAACTTCGAATGGAGACAAGGTTTGTCCATTTTGGTCCAAACATGACGAACTTCGCTCTAGGGAACGAACTCGTTGTTTCTCACTCTCCAAGCTTCGAATGGAGACAAGTTTGGTCCATTTTGGTACGAAGTTGACCAACAACGCTCTAGGGTACGAACTTCAGCATTAAAACTCGCCAAACTTCGAATGGATACAAGGTTTGTCCACTTTGGTCCAAACATGACGAACTTCGCTCTAGGGAACGAACATGTTGTTTCTCACTCTCCAAGCCTCGAATGGAGACAAGTTTGGTCCATTTTGGTACGAACATGACCAACAACGCTCTAGGGTACGAACTTCAGCATTAAAACTCGCCAAACTTCAAATGGAGACAAGGTTTTGTCCATTTTGGTCCAAAGATGACGAACTTCGCTCTAGGGAACGAACATGTTGTTTCTCACCCTCCAAGCCTCGAATGGAGACAAGTTTGGTCCATTTTGGTTCGAAGATGACCAACAACGCTCTAGGGTATGAACTTCAGCATTAAAACTCGCCAAATTTCGAATGGAGACAAGGTTATCCATTTTGGTCCAAACATGACGAACTTCGCTCTAGGGAACGAACATGTTGTTTCTCACTCTCCAAGCCTCGAATGGAGACAAGTTTGGTTCATTTTGGTCCGAAAATGACCAACAACGCTCTAGGGTACAAACTTCAGCATTAAAACTCGCAAAACTTCGAATGGAGACAAGGTTTTGTCCATTTCGGTCCAAAGATGACGAACTACGCTCTAGGGAACGAACTTGTTGTTTCTCACTCTCCAAGCCTCGAATGGAGACAAGTTTGGTCCATTTTGGTTCGAAGATGACCAACAACGCTCTAGGGTACGAACTTCAGCATAAAACTCGCCAAACATCGAATGGAGACAAGGATTGTCCATTTTGGTCCAAAGATGACGAACTACGCTCTAGGGAACGAACTTGTTGTTTGTCACTCTCCAAGCCTCGAATGGAGACAAGTTTGGTCCATTTTGGTTCGAAGATGACCAACAACGCTCTAGGGTACGAACTTCAGCATTAAAACTCGCCAAACTTCGAATGGAGACAAGGTTTGTCCATTTTGGTCCAAACATGACGAACTTCGCTCTAGGGAACGAACATGTTGTTTCTCACTCTCCAAGCCTCGAATGGAGACAAGTTTGGTCCATTTTGGTTCGAAGATGACCAACAACGCTCTAGGGGACAAACTTCAGCATTAAAACTCGCCAAACTTCGAATGGAGACAAGGTTTTGTCCATTTTGGTCCAAAGATGACGAACTACGCTCTAGGGAACGAACTTGTTGTTTCTCACTCTCCAAGCCTCGAATGGAGACAAGTTTGGTCCATTTTGGTCCGAAGATGACCAACAACGCTCTAGGGTACAAACTTCAGCATTAAAACTCGGCAAACTTCGAATGGAGACAAGGTTTTGTCCATTTTGGTCCAAAGATGACGAACTACGCTCTAGGGAACGAACTTGTTGTTTCTCACTCTCCAAGCCTCGAATGGAGACAAGTTTGGTCCATTTTGGTTCGAAGATGACCAACAACGCTCTAGGGTACAAGCTTCAGAATTAAAACTCGCCAAACTTCGAATGGAGACAAGGTTTGTCCATTTTGGTCCAGCACATGACGAATTTCGCTCTAGGGAACGAACTTGTTGTTTCTCACTCTCCAAGCCTCGAATGGAGACAAGTTTGGTCCATTTTGGTCCGAAGATGACCAACAACGCTCTAGGGTACAAACTTCAGCATTAAAACTCGCAATACTTCGAATGGAGACAAGGTTTTGTCCATTTTGGTCCAAAGATGACGAACTACGCTCTAGGGAACGAACTTGTTGTTTCTCACTCTCCAAGCCTCGAATGGAGACAAGTTTGGTCCATTTTGGTTCGAAGATGACCAACAACGCTCTAGGGTACGAACTTCAGCATTAAAACTCGCCAAACTTCGAATGGAGACAAGGTTTGTCCATTTTGGTCCAAAGATGACGAACTACGCTCTAGGGAACGAACTTGTTGTTTCTCACTCTCCAAGCCTCGAATGGAGACAAGTTTGGTCCATTTTGGTTCGAAGATGACCAACAACGCTCTAGGGTACGAACTTCAGCATTAAAACTCGCCAAACTTCGAATGGAGACAAGGTTTGTCCATTTTGGTCCAAACATGACGAACTTCGCTCTAGGGAACGAACATGTTGTTTCTCACTCTCCAAGCCTCGAATGGAGACAAGTTTGGTCCATTTTGGTTCGAAGATGACCAACAACGCTCTAGGGTACAAACTTCAGCATTAAAACTCGACAAACTTCGAATGGAGACAAGGTTTGTCCATTTTGGTCCAAACATGACGAACTTCGCTCTACGGAACGAACTTGTTGTTTCTCACTCTCCTAGCCTCGAATTTAGACAAGTTTGGTCTATTTTGGTTCGAAGATGACCATCAAAGCTCTAGGGTACAAACTTCAGCATTAAAACTCGCCAAACTTCGAATGGAGACAAGGTTTGTCCATTTTGGTCCAAACATGACGAACTTCGCTCTAGGGAACGAACTCGTTGTTTCTCACTCTCCAAGCTTCGAATGGAGACAAGTTTGGTCCATTTTGGTACGAAGTTGACCAACAACGCTCTAGGGTACGAACTTCAGCATTAAAACTCGCCAAACTTCGAATGGATACAAGGTTTGTCCACTTTGGTCCAAACATGACGAACTTCGCTCTAGGGAACGAACATGTTGTTTCTCACTCTCCAAGCCTCGAATGGAGACAAGTTTGGTCCATTTTGGTACGAACATGACCAACAACGCTCTAGGGTACGAACTTCAGCATTAAAACTCGCCAAACTTCAAATGGAGACAAGGTTTTGTCCATTTTGGTCCAAAGATGACGAACTTCGCTCTAGGGAACGAACATGTTGTTTCTCACCCTCCAAGCCTCGAATGTTGACAAGTTTGGTCCATTTTGGTTCGAAGATGACCAACAACGCTCTAGGGTATGAACTTCAGCATTAAAACTCGCCAAATTTCGAATGGAGACAAGGTTTGTCCATTTTGGTCCAAACATGACGAACTTCGCTCTAGGGAACGAACATGTTGTTTCTCACTCTCCAAGCCTCGAATGGAGACAAGTTTGGTTCATTTTGGTCCGAAAATGACCAACAACGCTCTAGGGTACAAACTTCAGCATTAAAACTCGCAAAACTTCGAATGGAGACAAGGTTTTGTCCATTTTGGTCCAAAGATGACGAACTACGCTCTAGGGAACGAACTTGTTGTTTCTCACTCTCCAAGCCTCGAATGGAGACAAGTTTGGTCCATTTTGGTTCGAAGATGACCAACAACGCTCTAGGGTACGAACTTCAGCATAAAACTCGCCAAACATCGAATGGAGACAAGGATTGTCCATTTTGGTCCAAAGATGACGAACTACGCTCTAGGGAACGAACTTGTTGTTTGTCACTCTCCAAGCCTCGAATGGAGACAAGTTTGGTCCATTTTGGTTCGAAGATGACCAACAACGCTCTAGGGTACGAACTTCAGCATTAAAACTCGCCAAACTTCGAATGGAGACAAGGTTTGTCCATTTTGGTCCAAACATGACGAACTTCGCTCTAGGGAACGAACATGTTGTTTCTCACTCTCCAAGCCTCGAATGGAGACAAGTTTGGTCCATTTTGGTTCGAAGATGACCAACAACGCTCTAGGGGACAAACTTCAGCATTAAAACTCGCCAAACTTCGAATGGAGACAAGGTTTTGTCCATTTTGGTCCAAAGATGACGAACTACGCTCTAGGGAACGAACTTGTTGTTTCTCACTCTCCAAGCCTCGAATGGAGACAAGTTTGGTCCATTTTGGTCCGAAGATGACCAACAACGCTCTAGGGTACAAACTTCAGCATTAAAACTCGGCAAACTTCGAATGGAGACAAGGTTTTGTCCATTTTGGTCCAAAGATGACGAACTACGCTCTAGGGAACGAACTTGTTGTTTCTCACTCTCCAAGCCTCGAATGGAGACAAGTTTGGTCCATTTTGATTCGAAGATGACCAACAACGCTCTAGGGTACAAGCTTCAGAATTAAAACTCGCCAAACTTCGAATGGAGACAAGGTTTGTCCATTTTGGTCCAGCACATGACGAATTTCGCTCTAGGGAACGAACTTGTTGTTTCTCACTCTCCAAGCCTCGAATGGAGACAAGTTTGGTCCATTTTGGTCCGAAGATGACCAACAACGCTCTAGGGTACAAACTTCAGCATTAAAACTCGCAATACTTCGAATGGAGACAAGGTTTTGTCCATTTTGGTCCAAAGATGACGAACTACGCTCTAGGGAACGAACTTGTTGTTTCTCACTCTCCAAGCCTCGAATGGAGACAAGTTTGGTCCATTTTGGTTCGAAGATGACCAACAACGCTCTAGGGTACGAACTTCAGCATTAAAACTCGCCAAACTTCGAATGGAGACAAGGTTTGTCCATTTTGGTCCAAAGATGACGAACTACGCTCTAGGGAACGAACTTGTTGTTTCTCACTCTCCAAGCCTCAAATGGAGACAAGTTTGGTCCATTTTGGTTCGAAGATGACCAACAACGCTCTAGGGTACGAACTTCAGCATTAAAACTCGCCAAACTTCGAATGGAGACAAGGTTTGTCCATTTTGGTCCAAACATGACGAACTTCGCTCTAGGGAACGAACATGTTGTTTCTCACTCTCCAAGCCTCGAATGGAGACAAGTTTGGTCCATTTTGGTTCGAAGATGACCAACAACGCTCTAGGGTACAAACTTCAGCATTAAAACTCGACAAACTTCGAATGGAGACAAGGTTTGTCCATTTTGGTCCAAACATGACGAACTTCGCTCTACGGAACGAACTTGTTGTTTCTCACTCTCCTAGCCTCGAATTTAGACAAGTTTGGTCTATTTTGGTTCGAAGATGACCATCAAAGCTCTAGGGTACAAACTTCAGCATTAAAACTCGCCAAACTTCGAATGGAGACAAGGTTTGTCCATTTTGGTCCAAACATGACGAACTTCGCTCTAGGGAACGAACTCGTTGTTTCTCACTCTCCAAGCTTCGAATGGAGACATGTTTGGTCCATTTTGGTACGAAGTTGACCAACAACGCTCTAGGGTACGAACTTCAGCATTAAAACTCGCCAAACTTCGAATGGATACAAGGTTTGTCCACTTTGGTCCAAACATGACGAACTTCGCTCTAGGGAACGAACATGTTGTTTCTCAATCTCCAAGCCTCGAATGGAGACAAGTTTGGTCCATTTTGGTACGAACATGACCAACAACGCTCTAGGGTACGAACTTCAGCATTAAAACTCGCCAAACTTCAAATGGAGACAAGGTTTTGTCCATTTTGGTCCAAAGATGACGAACTTCGCTCTAGGGAACGAACATGTTGTTTCTCACCCTCCAAGCCTCGAATGGAGACAAGTTTGGTCCATTTTGGTTCGAAGATGACCAACAACGCTCTAGGGTATGAACTTCAGCATTAAAACTCGCCAAATTTCGAATGGAGACAAGGTTTGTCCATTTTGGTCCAAACATGACGAACTTCGCTCTAGGGAACGAACTTGTTGTTTCTCACTCTCCAAGCCTCGAATGGAGACAAGTTTGGTCCATTTTGATCCAAAGATGACCAACAACGCTCTAGGGTACAAACTTCAGCATTAAAACTCGACAAACTTCGAATGGAGACAAGGTTTGTCCATTTTGGTGCAAACATGACGAACTTCGCTCTAGGGAACGAACTTGTTGTTACTCACTCTCCAAGCCTCGAATGGAGACAAGTTTGGTCCATTTTGGTCCGAAGATGACCAACAACGCTCTAGGGTACAAACTTCAGCATTAAAACTCGCCAAACTTCGAATGGAGACAAGGTTTTGTCCATTTTGGTCCAAAGATGACGAACTACGCTCTAGGGAACGAACTTGTTGTTTCTCACTCTCCAAGCCTCGAATGGAGACAAGTTTGGTCCATTTTGGTTCGAAGATGACCAACAACGCTCTAGGGTACGAACTTCAGCATTAAAACTCGCCAAACTTCGAATGGAGACAAGGTTTGTCCATTTTGGTCCAGCACATGACGAACTTCGCTCTAGGGAACGAACTTGTTGTTTCTCACTCTCCAAGCCTCGAATGGACACAAGTTTGGTCCATTTTGGTCCGAAGATGACCAACAACGCTCTAGGGTACAAACTTCAGCATTAAAACTCGCAAAACTTCGAATGGAGACAAGGTTTTGTCCATTTTGGTCCAAAGATGACGAACTACGCTCTAGGGAACGAACTTGTTGTTTCTCACTCTCCAAGCCTCGAATGGAGACAAGTTTGGTCCATTTTGGTTCGAAGATGACCAACAACGCTCTAGGGTACGAACTTCAGCATTAAAACTCGCCAAACTTCGAATGGAGACAAGGTTTGTCCATTTTGGTCCAAAGATGACGAACTACGCTCTAGGGAACGAACTTGTTGTTTGTCACTCTCCAAGCCTCGAATGGATACAAGTTTGGTCCATTTTGGTTCGAAGATGACCAACAACGCTCTAGGGTACGAACTTCAGCATTAAAACTCGCCAAACTTCGAATGGAGACAAGGTTTGTCCATTTTGGTCCAAACATGACGAACTTCGCTCTAGGGAACGAACATGTTGTTTCTCACTCTCCAAGCCTCGAATGGAGACAAGTTTGGTTTATTTTGGTTCGAAGATGACCAACAACGCCCTAGGGTACAAACTTCAGCATTAAAACTCGACAAACTTCGAATGGAGACAAGGTTTGTCCATTTTGGTCCAAACATGACGAACTTCGCTCTACGGAACGAACTTGTTGTTTCTCACTCTCCAAGCCTCGAATTTAGACAAGTTTGGTCTATTTTGGTTCGAAGATGACCATCAACGCTCTAGGGTACAAACTTCAGCATTAAAACTCGCCAAACTTCGAATGGAGACAAGGTTTGTCCATTTTGGTCCAAACATGACGAACTTCGCTCTAGGGAACGAACTTGTTGTTTCTCACTCTCCAAGCTTCGAATGGAGACAAGTTTGGTCCATTTTGGTACGAAGTTGACCAACAACGCTCTAGGGTACGAACTTCAGCATTAAAACTCGCCAAACTTCGAATGGATACAAGGTTTGTCCACTTTGGTCCAAACATGACGAACTTCGCTCTAGGGAACGAACATGTTGTTTCCCACTCTCCAAGCCTCGAATGGAGACAAGTTTGGTCCATTTTGGTTCGAAGATGACCAACAACGCTCTAGGGTACAAACTTCAGCATTAAAACCTGCCAAACTTCAAATGGAGACAAGGTTTGTCAATTTTGGTCCAAACATGACGAACTTCGCTCTAGGGAACGAACATGTTGTTTCTCACTCTCCAAGCCTCGAATGGAGACAAGTTTGGTCCATTTTGGTTCGAAGATGACCAACAACGCTCTAGGGCATGAACTTCAGCATTAAAACTCGCCAAATTTCGAATGGAGACAAGGTTCTTCCATTTTGGTCCAAACATGACGAACTTCGCTCTAGGGAACGAACTTGTTGTTTCTCACTCTCCATGCCTCGAATGGAGACAAGTTTGGTCCATTTAGGACGAAGATGACCAACAACGCTCTAGGGTACGAACTTCAGCATTAAAACTCGCCAAACTTCGAATGGAGACAAGGTTTGTCCATTTTGGTCCAAACATGACGAACTTGGCTCTAGGGAACGAACTTGTTGTTTCTCACTCTCCAAGCCTCGAATTTAGACAAGTTTGGTCCATTTTGGTTCGAAGATGACCAACAACGCTCTAGGGTACAAACTTCAGCATTAAAACTCGACAAACTTCGAATGGAGACAAGGTTTGTCCATTTTGGTCCAAACATGACGAATTTCGCTCTACGGAACGAACTTGTTGTTTCTCACTCTCCAAGCCTCGAATTTAGACAAGTTGTTCTATTTTGGTTCGAAGATGACCATCAACGCTCTACGGTACAAACTTCAGCATTAAAACTCGCCAAACTTCGAATGGAGACAAGGTTTGTACATTTTGGTCCAAACATCACGAACTTTGCTCTAGGGAACGAACTTGTTGTTTCTCAATCTCCAAGCCTCGAATGGAGACAAGTTTGGTCCATTTTGGTCCGAAGATGACCAACAATGCTCTAGGGTACACACTTCAGCATTAAAACTCGCCAAACTTCGAATGGAGACAAGGTTTGTCCAGTTTGGTCCAAAGATGACGAACTACTTTCTAGGGAACGAACTTGTTGTTTCTCACTCTCCAAGCCTCGAATGGGGACAAGTTTGGTCCATTTTGGTTCGAAGATGACCAACAACGCTCTAGGGTACAATCTTCAGCATTAAAACTCGACAAACTTCGAATGGAGACAAGGTTTGTCCATTTTAGTCCAAACATGACGAACTTCGCTCTAGGGAACGAACTTGTTGTTTCTCACTCTCCAAGCTTCGAATGGAGACAAGTTTGGTCCATTTTGGTTCGAAGATGACCAACAACGCTCTAGGGTACGAACTTCAGCATTAAAACTCGCCAAACTTCAAATGGAGACAAGGTTTTGTCCATTTTGGTCCAAAGATGACGAACTTCGCTCTAGGGAACGAACATGTTGTTTCTCACCCTCCAAGCCTCGAATGGAGACAAGTTTGGTCCATTTTGGTTCGAAGATGACCAACAAGGCTCTAGGGTATGAACTTCAGCATTAAAACTCGCCAAATTTCGAATGGAGACAAGGTTTGTCCATTTTGGTCCAAACATGACGAACTTCGCTCTAGGGAACGAACTTGTTGTTTCTCACTCTCCAAGCCTCGAATGGAGACAAGTTTGGTCCATTTTGATCCGAAGATGACCAACAACGCTCTAGGGTACCAACTTCAGCATTAAAACTCGACAAACTTCGAATGGAGACAAGGTTTGTCCATTTTGGTCCAAAGATGACGAACTACTTTCTAGGGAACGAACTTGTTGTTTCTCACTCTCCAAGCCTCGAATGGAGACAAGTTTGGTCCATTTTGGTCCGAAGATGACCAACAACGCTCTAGGGTACAAACTTCAGCATTAAAACTCGCAAAACTTCGAATGGAGACAAGGTTTTGTCCATTTTGGTCCAAAGATGACGAACTACGCTCTAGGGAACGAACCTGTTGTTTCTCACTCTCCAAGCCTCGAATGGAGACAAGTTTGGTCCATTTTGGTTCGAAGATGACCAACAACGCTCTAGGGTACGAACTTCATCATTAAAACTCGCCAAACTTCGAATGGAGACAAGGTTTGTCCATTTTGGTCCAAAGATGACGAACTACGCTCTAGGGAACGAACTTGTTGTTTCTCACTCTCCAAGCCTCGAATGGAGACAAGTTTGGTCCATTTTGGTTCGAAGATGACCAACAACGCTCTAGGGTACGAACTTCAGCATTAAAACTCGCCGAACTTCGAATGGAGACAAGGTTTGTCCATTTTGGTCCAAACATGACGAACTTCGCTCTAGGGAACGAACATGTTGTTTCTCACTCTCCAAGCCTCGAATGGAGACAAGTTTGGTCCATTTTGGTTCGAAGATGACCAACAACGCCCTAGGGTACAAACTTCAGCATTAAAACTCGACAAACTTCGAATGGAGACAAGGTTTGTCCATTTTGGTCCAAACATGACGAACTTTGCTCTAGGGAACGAACTTGTTGTTTCTCACTCTCCAAGCCTCGAATGGAGACAAGTTTGGTCCATTTTGGTTCGAAGATGACCAACAACGCTCTAGGGCATGAACTTCAGCATTAAAACTCGCCAAATTTCGAATGGAGACAAGGTTCTTCCATTTTGGTCCAAACATGACGAACTTCGGTCTAGGGAACGAACATGTTGTTTCCCACTCTCCAAGCCTCGAATGGAGACAAGTTTGGTCCATTTTGGTTCGAAGATGACCAACAACGCTCTAGGGTACAAACTTCAGCATTAAAACCTGCCAAACTTCAAATGGAGACAAGGTTTGTCAATTTTGGTCCAAACATGACGAACTTCGCTCTAGGGAACGAACATGTTGTTTCTCACTCTCCAAGCCTCGAATGGAGACAAGTTTGGTCCATTTTGGTTCGAAGATGACCAACAACGCTCTAGGGCATGAACTTCAGCATTAAAACTCGCCAAATTTCGAATGGAGACAAGGTTCTTCCATTTTGGTCCAAACATGACGAACTTCGCTCTAGGGAACGAACATGTTGTTTCCCACTCTCCAAGCCTCGAATGGAGACAAGTTTGGTCCATTTTGGTTCGAAGATGACCAACAACGCTCTAGGGTACAAACTTCAGCATTAAAACCTGCCAAACTTCAAATGGAGACAAGGTTTGTCAATTTTGGTCCAAACATGACGAACTTCGCTCTAGGGAACGAACATGTTGTTTCTCACTCTCCAAACCTCGAATGGAGACAAGTTAGGTCCATTTTGGTTCGAAGATGACCAACAACGCTCTAGGGCATGAACTTCAGCATTAAAACTCGCCAAATTTGGAATGGAGACAAGGTTCTTCCATTTTGGTCCAAACATGACGAACTTCGCTCTAGGGAACGAACTTGTTGTTTCTCACTCTCCAAGCCTCGAATGGAGACAAGTTTGGTCCATTTTGGTCCGAAGATGACCAACAACACTCTAGGGTACAAACTTCAGCATTAAAACTCGACAAACTTCGAATGGAGACAAGGTTTGTCCATTTTGGTCCAAACATGACGAACTTCGCTCTAGGGAACGAACTTGTTGTTTCTCACTCTCCAAGCTTCGAATGGAGACAAGTTTGGTCCATTTTGGTACGAAGTTGACCAACAACGCTCTAGGGTACGAACTTCAGCATTAAAACTCGCCAAACTTCAAATGGAGACAAGGTTTTGTCCATTTTGGTCCAAAGATGACGAACTTCGCTCTAGGGAACGAACATGTTGTTTCTCACCCTCCAAGCCTCGAATGGAGACAAGTTTGGTCCATTTTGGTTCGAAGATGACCAACAACGCTCTAGGGTATGAACTTCAGCATTAAAACTCGCCAAATTTCGAATGGAGACAAGGTTTGTCCATTTTGGTCCAAACATGACGAACTTCGCTCTAGGGAACGAACTTGTTGTTTCTCACTCTCCAAGCCTCGAATGGAGACAAGTTTGGTCCATTTTGATCCGAAGATGACCAACAACGCTCTAGGGTACAAACTTCAGCATTAAAACTCGACAAACTTCGAATGGAGACAAGGTTTGTCCATTTTGGTGCAAACATGACGAACTTCGCTCTAGGGAACGAACTTGTTGTTTCTCACTCTCCAAGCCTCGAATGGAGACAAGTTTGGTCCATTTTGGTCCGAAGATGACCAACAACCCTCTAGGGTACAAACTTCAGCATTAAAACTTGCCAAACTTCGAATGGATACAAGGTTTGTCCATTTTGGTCCAAACATGACGAACTTTGCTCTAGGGAACGAACTTGTTGTTTCTCACTCTCCAAGCCTCGAATGGAGACAGGTTTGGTCCATTTTGGTTCGAAGATGACCAACAACGCTCTAGGGTACGAACTTCAGCATTAAAACTTGCCAAACTTCGAATGGAGACAAGGTTTGTCCATTTTGGTCCAAACATGACGAACTTTGCTCTAGGGAACGAACTTGTTTTTCTCACTCTCCAAGCCTCGAATGGAGACAAGTTTGGTCCATTTTGGTTCGAAGATGACCAACAACGCTCTAGGGTACGAACTTCAGCATTAAAACTTGACAAACTTCGAATGGAGACAAGGTTTGTCCATTTTGGTCCAAACATGACGAACTTCGCTCTAGGGAACGAAAATGTTGTTTCTCACTCTCCAAGCCTCGAATGGAGACAAGTTTGGGCCATTTTGGTTCGAAGATGACCAACAACGCTCTAGGGCATGAACTTCAGCGTTAAAACTCGCCAAATTTCGAATGGAGACAAGGTTCTTCCATTTTGGTCCAAACATGACGAACTTCGCTCTAGGGAACGAACTTGTTGTTTCTCACTCTCCATGCCTCGAATGGAGACAAGTTTGGTCCATTTAGGACGAAGATGACCAACAACGCTCTAGGGTACTAACTTCAGCATTAAAACTCGCCAAACTTCGAATGGAGACAAGGTTTGTCCATTTTGGTCCAAACATGACGAACTTCGCTCTACGGAACGAACTTGTTGTTTCTCACTCTCCAAGCCTCTAATGGAGATAAGTTTGGTCCATTTTGGTTCGAAGATGACCAACAACGCTCTAGGGTACGAACTTCAGCATTAAAACTCGCCAAACTTCGAATGGAGACAAGGTTTGTCCATTTTGGTCCAAACATGACGAACTTTGCTCTAGGGAACGAATTGTTGTTTCTCAATCTCCAAGCCTCGAATGGAGACAAGTTTGGTCCATTTTGGTCCGAAGATGACCAACAATGCTCTAGGGTACACACTTCAGCATTAAAACTCGCCAAACTTCGAATGGAGACAAGGTTTGTCCAGTTTGGTCCAAAGATGACGAACTACTTTCTAGGGAACGAACTTGTTGTTTCTCACTCTCCAAGCCTCGAATGGGGACAAGTTTGGTCCATTTTGGTTCGAAGATGACCAACAACGCTCTAGGGTACAAACTTCAGCATTAAAACTCGACAAACTTCGAATGGAGACAAGGTTTGTCCATTTTGGTCCAAACATGACGAACTTCGCTCTACGGAACGAACTTGTTGTTTCTCACTCTCCAAGCCTCGAATTTAGACAAGTTTGGTCTATTTTGGTTCGAAGATGACCATCAACGCTCTAGGGTACAAACTTCAGCATTAAAACTCGCCAAACTTCGAATGGAGACAAGGTTTGTCCATTTTGGTCCAAACATGACGAACTTCGCTCTAGGGAACGAACTTGTTGTTTCTCACTCTCCAAGCTTCGAATGGAGACAAGTTTGGTCCATTTTGGTACGAAGTTGACCAACAACGCTCTAGGGTACGAACTTCAGCATTAAAACTCGCCAAACTTCGAATGGATACAAGGTTTGTCCACTTTGGTCCAAACATGACGAACTTCGCTCTAGGGAACGAACATGTTGTTTCTCACTCTCCAAGCCTCGAATGGAGTCAAGTTTGGTCCATTTTGGTTCGAAGATGACCAACAACGCTCTCGGGTACGAACTTCAGCATTAAAACTCGCCAAACTTCAAATGGAGACAAGGTTTTGTCCATTTTGGTCCAAAAATGACGAACTTCGCTCTAGGGAACGAACATGTTGTTTCTCACCCTCCAAGCCTCGAATGGAGATAAGTTTGGTCCATTTTGGTTCGAAGATGACCAACAACGCTCTAGGGTATGAACTTCAGCATTAAAACTCGCCAAATTTCGAATGGAGACAAGGTTTGTCCATTTTGGTCCAAACATGACGAACTTCGCTCTAGGGAACGAACTTGTTGTTTCTCACTCTCCAAGCCTCGAATGGAGACAAGTTTGGTTCATTTTGGTTTGAAGATGACCAACAACGCTCTAGGGTACGAACTTCAGCATTAAAACTTGCCAAACTTCGAATGGAGACAAGGTTTGTCCATTTTGGTCCAAACATGACGAACTTCGCTCTAGGGAACGAAAATGTTGTTTCTCACTCTCCAAGCCTCGAATGGAGACAAGTTTGGTCCATTTTGGTTCGAAGATGACCAACAACGATCTAGGGTACAAACTTCAGCATTAAAACTCGCAAAACTTCGAATGGAGACAAGGTTTTGTCCATTTTGGTCCAAAGATGACGAACTACGCTCTAGGGAACGAACTTGTTGTTTCTCACTCTCCATGCCTCGAATGGAGACAAGTTTGGTCCATTTTGGTTCGAAGATGACCAACAACGCTCTAGGGCATGAACTTCAGCATTAAAACTCGCCAAATTTCGAATGGAGACAAGGTTCTTCCATTTTGGTCCAAACATGACGAACTTCGCTCTAGGGAACGAACTTGTTGTTTCTCACTCTCCATGCCTCGAATGGAGACAAGTTTGGTCCATTTAGGACTAAGATGACCAACAACGCTCTAGGGTACAAACTTCAGCATTAAAACTCGCCAAACTTCGAATGGAGACAAGGTTTGTCCATTTTGGTCCAAACATGACGAACTTTGCTCTAGGGAACGAACTTGTTGTTTCTCACTCTCCAAGCCTCGAATTTAGACAAGTTTGGTCCATTTTGGTTCGAAGATGACCAACAACGCTCTAGGGTACAAACTTCAGCATTAAAACTCGACAAACTTCGAATGGAGACAAGGTTTGTCCATTTTGGTCCAAACATGACGAACTTCGCTCTACGGAACGAACATGTTGTTTCTCACTCTCCAAGCCTCGAATGGAGACAAGTTTGGTCCATTTTGGTCCGAAGATGACCAACAACGCTCTAGGGTACAAACTTCAGCATTAAAACTCGCAAAACTTCGAATGGAGACAAGGTTTTGTCCATTTTGGTCCAAAGATGACGAACTACGCTGTAGGGAACGAACTTGTTGTTTCTCACTCTCCAAGCTTCGAATGGAGACAAGTTTGGTCCATTTTGGTACGAAGATGACCAACAACGCTCTAGGGTACGAACTTCAGCATTAAAACTCGCCAAACTTCAAATGGAGACAAGGTTTTGTCCATTTTGGTCCAAAGATGACGAACTACGCTCTAGGGAACGAACTTCCTGTTTCTCACTCTCCAAGCCTCGAATGGAGACAAGTTTGGTCCATTTTGGTTCGAAGATGACCAACAACGCTCTAGGGTACGAACTTCAGCATTAAAACTCGCCAAACTTCGAATGGAGACAAGGTTTGTCCATTTTGGTCCAGCACATGACGAACTTCGCTCTAGGGAACGAACTTGTTGTTTCTCACTCTCCAAGCCTCGAATGGAGACAAGTTTGGTCCATTTTGGTCCGAAGATGACCAACAACGCTCTAGGGTACAAACTTCAGCATTAAAACTCGCAAAACTTCGAATGGAGACAAGGTGTGTCCATTTTGGTCCAAAGATGACGAACTACGCTCTAGGGAACGAACTTGTTGTTTCTCACTCTCCAAGCCTCGAATGGACACAAGTTTGGTCCATTTTGCTTCGAAGATGACCAACAACGCTCTAGGGTACGAACTTCAGCATTAAAACTCGCCAAACTTCAAATGGAGACAAGGTTTTGTCCATTTTGGTCCAAAGATGACGAACTTCGCTCTAGGGAACGAACATGTTGTTTCTCACCCTCCAAGCCTCGAATGGAGACAAGTTTGGTCCATTTTGGTTCGAAGATGACCAACAACGCTCTAGGGTATGAACTTCAGCATTAAAACTCGCCAAATTTCGAATGGAGACAAGGTTTGTCCATTTTGGTCCAAACATGACGAACTTCGCTCTAGGGAACGAACTTGTTGTTTCTCACTCTCCAAGCCTCGAATGGAGACAAGTTTGGTCCATTTTGATCCGAAGATGACCAACAACGCTCTAGGGCACAAACTTCAGCATTAAAACTCGCCAAACTTCGAATGGAGACAAGGTTTGTCCATTTTGGTCCAAAGATGACGAACTACGCTCTAGGGAACGAACTTGTTGTTTCTCACTCTCCAAGCCTCGAATGGAGACAAGTTTGGTCCATTTTGATCCGAAGATGACCAACAACGCTCTAGGGTACGAACTTCAGCATTAAAACTTGCCAAACTTCGAATGGAGACAAGGTTTGTCCATTTTGGTCGAAACATGACGAACTTCGCTCTAGGGAACGAACATGTTGTTTCTCACTCTCCAAGCCTCGAATGGAGACAAGTTTGGTCCATTTTGGTTCGAAGATGACCAACAACGCTCTAGGGTACGAACTTCAGCATTAAAACTCGCCAAACTTCAAATGGAGACAAGGTTTTGTCCATTTTGGTCCAAAGATGACGAACTACGCTCTAGGGAACGAACTTCCTGTTTCTCACTCTCCAAGCCTCGAATGGAGACAAGTTTGGTCCATTTTGGTTCGAAGATGACCAACAACGCTCTAGGGCATGAACTTCAGCATTAAAACTCGCCAAATTTCGAATGGAGACAAGGTTCTTCCATTTTGGTCCAAACATGACGAACTTCGCTCTAGGGAACGAACTTGTTGTTTCTCACTCTCCATGCCTCGAATGGAGACAAGTTTGGTCCATTTAGGACTAAGATGACCAGCAACGCTCTAGGGTACAAACTTCAGCATTAAAACTCGCCAAACTTCGAATGGAGACAAGGTTTGTCCATTTTGGTCCAAACATGACGAACTTTGCTCTAGGGAACGAACTTGTTGTTTCTCACTCTCCAAGCCTCGAATTTAGACAAGTTTGGTCCATTTTGGTTCGAAGATGACCAACAACGCTCTAGGGTACAAACTTCAGCATTAAAACTCGACAAACTTCGAATGGAGACAAGGTTTGTCCATTTTGGTCCAAACATGACGAACTTCGCTCTACGGAACGAACATGTTGTTTCTCACTCTCCAAGCCTCGAATGGAGACAAGTTTGGTCCATTTTGGTCCGAAGATGACCAACAACGCTCTAGGGTACAAACTTCAGCATTAAAACTCGCAAAACTTCGAATGGAGACAAGGTTTTGTCCATTTTGGTCCAAAGATGACGAACTACGCTCTAGGGAACGAACTTGTTGTTTCTCACTCTCCAAGCCTCGAATGGAGACAAGTTTGGTCCATTTTGGTTCGAAGATGACCAACAACGCTCTAGGGTACGAACTTCAGCATTAAAACTCGCCAAACTTCGAATGGAGACAAGGTTTGTCCATTTTGGTCCAAAGATGACGAACTACGCTCTAGGGAACGAACTTGTTGTTTCTCACTCTCCAAGCCTCGAATGTAGACAAGTTTGGTCCATTTTGGTTCGAAGATGACCAACAACGCTCTAGGGTACGAACTTCAGCATTAAAACTCGCCAAACTTCGAATGGAGACAAGGTTTGTCCATTTTGGTCCAAACATGACGAACTTCGCTCTAGGGAACGAACATGTTGTTTCTCACTCTCCAAGCCTCGAATGGAGACAAGTTTGGTTCATTTTGGTTCGAAGATGACCAACAACGCTCTAGGGTATGAACTTCAGCATTAAAACTCGACAAACTTCGAATGGAGACAAGGTTTGTCCATTTTGGTGCAAACATGACGAACTTCGCTCTAGGGAACGAACTTGTTGTTTCTCACTCTCCGAGCCTCGAATGGAGACAAGTTTGGACCATTTTGGTCCGAAGATGACCAACAATGCTCTAGGGTACAAACTTCAGCATTAAAACTCGCCAAACTTCGAATGGAGACAAGGCTTGTCCATTTTGGTCCAAACATGACGAACTTCGCTCTAGGGAACGAACATGTTGTTTCTCACTCTCCAAGCCTCGAATGGAGACAAGTTAGGTCCATTTTGGTTCGAAGATGACCAACAATGCTCTAGGGTACAAACTTCAGCATTAAAACTCGCCAAACTTCGAATGGAGATAAGGTTTGTCCATTTTGGTCCAGCACATGACGAACTTCGCTCTAGGGAACGAACTTGTTGTTTCTCACTCTCCAAGCCTCGAATGGAGACAAGTTTGGTCCATTTTGGTCCGAAGATGACCAACAACGCTCTAGGGTACAAACTTCAACATTAAAACTCGCAAAACTTCGAATGGAGACAAGGTTTTGTCCATTTTCGTCCAAAGATGACGAACTACGCTCTAGGGAACGAACTTGTTGTTTCTCACTCTCCAAGCCTCGAATAGAGACAAGTTTGGTCCATTTTGGTTCGAAGATGACCAACAACGCTCTAGGGTACGAACTTCAGCATTAAAACTCGCCAAACTTCGAATGGAGACAAGGTTTGTCCATTTTGGTCCAAAGATGACGAACTACGCTCTAGGGAACGAACTTGTTGTTTCTCACTCTCCAAGCCTCGAATGGAGACAAGTTTGGTCCATTTTGGTTCGAAGATGACCAACAACGCTCTAGGGTACGAACTTCAGCATTAAAACTCGCCAAACTTCGAATGGAGACAAGGTTTGTCCATTTTGGTCCAAACATGACGAACTTCGCTCTAGGGAACGAACATGTTGTTTCTCACTCTCCAAGCCTCGAATGGAGACAAGTTTGGTCCATTTTGGTTCGAAGATGACCAACAACGCTCTAGGGTATGAACTTCAGCATTAAAACTCGCCAAACTTCGAATGGAGACAAGGTTTGTCCATTTTGGTCCAAACATGACGAACTTCGCTCTAGGGAACGAACTTGTTGTTTCTCACTCTCCAAGCCTCGAATGGAGACAAGTTTGGTCCATTTTGATCCGAAGATGACCAACAACGCTCTAGGGTACAAACTTCAGCATTAAAACTCGACAAACTTCGAATGGAGACAAGGTTTGTCCATTTTGGTGCAAACATGACGAACTTCGATCTAGGGAACGAACTTGTTGTTTCTCACTCTCCAAGCCTCGAATGGAGACAAGTTTGGTCCATTTGGTCCGAAGATGACCAACAATGCTCTAGGGTACAAACTTCAGCATTAAAACTCGCCAAACTTCGAATGGAGACAAGGCTTGTCCATTTTGGTCCAAACATGACGAACTTCGCTCTAGGGAACGAACATGTTGTTTCTCACTCTCCAAGCCTCGAATGGAGACAAGTTTGGTCCATTTTGGTCCGAAGATGACCAACAATGCTCTAGGGTACGAACTTCAGCATTAAAACTCACCAAACTTCGAATGGAGACAAGGTTTGTCCATTTTGGTCCAAAGATGACGAACTACGCTCTAGGGAACGAACTTGTTGTTTCTCACTCTCCAAGCCTCGAATGGAGACAAGTTTGGTCCATTTTGGTTCGAAGATGACCAACAACGCTCTAGGGTATGAACTTCAGCATTAAAACTCGCCAAATTTCGAATGGAGACAAGGTTTGTCCATTTTGGTCCAAACATGACGAACTTCGCTCTAGGGAACGAACTTGTTGTTTCTCACTCTCCAAGCCTCGAATGGAGACAAGTTTGGTCCATTTTGATCCGAAGATGACCAACAACGCTCTAGGGTACAAACTTCAGCATTAAAACTCGCCAAACTTCGAATGGAGACAAGGTTTGTCCATTTTGGTCCAAAGATGACGAACTACGATCTAGGGAACGAACTTGTTGTTTCTCACTCTCCAAGCCTCGAATGGAGACAAGTTTGGTCCATTTTGATCCGAAGATGACCAACAACGCTCTAGGGTACGAACTTCAGCATTAAAACTTGCCAAACTTCGAATGGAGACAAGGTTTGTCCATTTTGGTCGAAACATGACGATCTTCGCTCTAGGGAACGAAAATGTTGTATCTCACTCTCCAAGCCTCGAATGGAGACAAGTTTGGTCCATTTTGGTTCGAAGATGACCAACAACGCTCTAGGGCATGAACTTCAGCATTAAAACTCGCCAAATTTCGAATGGAGACAAGGTTCTTCCATTTTGGTCCAAACATGACGAACTTCGCTCTAGGGAACGAACTTGTTGTTTCTCACTCTCCATGCCTCGAATGGAGACAAGTTTGGTCCATTTAGGACTAAGATGACCAGCAACGCTCTAGGGTACAAACTTCAGCATTAAAACTCGCCAAACTTCGAATGGAGACAAGGTTTGTCCATTTTGGTCCAAACATGACGAACTTTGCTCTAGGGAACGAACTTGTTGTTTCTCACTCTCCAAGCCTCGAATTTAGACAAGTTTGGTCCATTTTGGTTCGAAGATGACCAACAACGCTCTAGGGTACAAACTTCAGCATTAAAACTCGACAAACTTCGAATGGAGACAAGGTTTGTCCATTTTGGTCCAAACATGACGAACTTCGCTCTACGGAACGAACATGTTGTTTCTCACTCTCCAAGCCTCGAATGGAGACAAGTTTGGTCCATTTTGGTCCGAAGATGACCAACAACGCTCTAGGGTACAAACTTCAGCATTAAAACTCGCAAAACTTCGAATGGAGACAAGGTTTTGTCCATTTTGGTCCAAAGATGACGAACTACGCTCTAGGGAACGAACTTGTTGTTTCTCACTCTCCAAGCCTCGAATGGAGACAAGTTTGGTCCATTTTGGTTCGAAGATGACCAACAACGCTCTAGGGTACGAACTTCAGCATTAAAACTCGCCAAACTTCAAATGGAGACAAGGTTTGTCCATTTTGGTCCAAACATGACGAACTTCGCTCTAGGGAACGAACATGTTGTTTCTCACTCTCCAAGCCTCGAATGGAGACAAGTTTGGTTCATTTTGGTTCGAAGATGACCAACAACGCTCTAGGGTATGAACTTCAGCATTAAAACTCGACAAACTTCGAATGGAGACAAGGTGTGTCCATTTTGGTGCAAACATGACGAACTTCGCTCTAGGGAACGAACTTGTTGTTTCTCACTCTCCGAGCCTCGAATGGAGACAAGTTTGGACCATTTTGGTCCGAAGATGACCAACAATGCTCTAGGGTACAAACTTCAGCATTAAAACTCGCCAAACTTCGAATGGAGACAAGGCTTGTCCATTTTGGTCCAAACATGACGAACTTCGCTCTAGGGAACGAACATGTTGTTTCTCACTCTCCAAGCCTCGAATGGAACAAGTTAGGTCCATTTTGGTTCGAAGATGACCAACAATGCTCTAGGGTACAAACTTCAGCATTAAAACTCGCCAAACTTCGAATGGAGATAAGGTTTGTCCATTTTGGTCCAGCACATGACGAACTTCGCTCTAGGGAACGAACTTGTTGTTTCTCACTCTCCAAGCCTCGAATGGAGACAAGTTTGGTACATTTTGGTCCGAAGATGACCAACAACGCTCTAGGGTACAAACTTCAACATTAAAACTCGCAAAACTTCGAATGGAGACAAGGTTTTGTCCATTTTCGTCCAAAGATGACGAACTACGCTCTAGGGAACGAACTTGTTGTTTCTCACTCTCCAAGCCTCGAATGGAGACAAGTTTGGTCCATTTTGGTTCGAAGATGACCAACAACGCTCTAGGGTACGAACTTCAGCATTAAAACTCGCCAAACTTCGAATGGAGACAAGGTTTGTCCATTTTGGTCCAAAGATGACGAACTACGCTCTAGGGAACGAACTTGTTGTTTCTCACTCTCCAAGCCTCGAATGGAGACAAGTTTGGTCCATTTTGGTTCGAAGATGACCAACAACGCTCTAGGGTACAAACTTCAGCATTAAAACTCGCCAAACTTCGAATGGAGACAAGGTTTGTCCATTTTGGTCCAAACATGACGAACTTCGCTCTACGGAACGAACTTGTTGTTTCTCACTCTCCAAGCCTCGAATGGAGATAAGTTTGGTCCATTTTGGTTCGAAGATGACCAACAACGCTCTAGGGTACGAACTTCAGCATTAAAACTCGCCAAACTTCGAATGGAGACAAGGTTTTGTCCATTTGGTCCAAAGATGACGAACTTCGATCTAGGGAACGAACATGTTGTTTCTCACCCTCCAAGCCTCGAATGGAGACAAATTTGGTCCATTTTGGTTCGAAGATGACCAACAACGCTCTAGGGTACAAACTTCAGCATTAAAACTCGCCAAATTTCGAATGGAGACAGGGCTTGTCCATTTTGGTCCAAACATGACGAACTTCGCTCTAGGGAACGAACTTGTTGTTTCTCACTCTCCAAGCCTCGAATGGAGACAAGTTTGGTCCATTTTGGTTCGAAGATGACCAACAACGCTCTAGGGTACGAACTTCAGCATTAAAACTCGACAAACTTTGAATGGAGACAAGGTTTGTCCATTTTGGTCCAAACATGACGAACTTCGCTCTAGGGAACGAACATGTTGTTTCTGACTCTCCAAGCCTCGAATGGAGACAAGTTTGGTCCATTTTGGTTCGAAGATGACCAACAACGCTCTAGGGTAGGAACTACAGCATTAAAACTCGCCAAATTTCGAATGGAGACAAGGCTTGTCCATTTTGGTCCAAACATGACGAACTTCGCTCTAGGGAACGAACTTGTTGTTTCTCACTCTCCAAGCCTCGAATGGGGACAAGTTTGGTCCATTTTGGTCCGAAGATGACCAACAACGCTCTAGGGTACGAACTTCAGCATTAAAACTCGCAAAACTTCGAATGGAGACAAGGTTTGTCCATTTTGGTCCAAACATGACGAACTTCGCTCTAGGGAACGAACTTGTTGTTTCTCACTCTCCAAGCCTCGAATGGAGACAAGTTTGGTCCATTTTGGTTCGAAGATGACCAACAACGCTCTAGGGTATGAACTTCAGCATTAAAACTCGCCAAATTTCGAATGGAGACAAGGTTTGTCCATTTTGGTACAAACATGACGAACTTCGCTCTAGGGAACGAACATGTTGTTTCTCACTCTCCAAGCCTCGAATGGAGACAAGTTTGGTCCATTTTGGTTCGAAGATTACCAACAACGCTCTAGGGTATGAACTTCAGCATTAAAACTCGCCAAATTTCGAATGGAGACAAGGTTTGTCCATTTTGGTCCAAACATGACGAACTTCGCTCTAGGGAACTAAATTGTTGTTTCTCACTCTCCAAGCTTCGAATGGAGACAAGTTTGGTCCATTTTGGTCCGAAGATGACCAACAACGCTCTAGGGTACGAACTTCAGCATTAAAACTCGACAAACTTCGAATGGAGACAAGGTTTGTCCATTTTGTTCCAAACATGACGAACTTCGCTCTAGGGAACGAACATGTTGTTTCTCACTCTCCAAGCCTCGAATGGAGACAAGTTTGGTCCATTTTGGTTCGAAGATGACCAACAACGCTCTAGGGTATGAACTTCAGCATTAAAACTCGTCAAATTTCGAATGGAGACAAGGTTTGTCCATTTTGGTACAAACATGACGAACTTCGCTCTAGGGAACGAAGATGTTGTTTCTCACTCTCCAAGCCTCGAATGGAGACAAGTTTGGTCCATTTTGGTTCGAAGATGACCAACAACGCTCTAGGGTATGAACTTCAGCATTAAAACTCGCCAAATTTCGAATGGAGACAAGGTTTGTCCATTTTGGTCCAAACATGACGAACTTCGCTCTAGGGAACGAACTTGTTGTTTCTCACTCTCCAAGCCTCGAATGGAGACAAGTTTGGTCCATTTTGATCCGAAGATGACCAACAACGCTCTATGGTACAAACTTCAGCATTAAAACTCGCCAAACTTCGAACGGAGACAAGGTTTGAAAATTTTGGTCCAAACATGACGAACTTCGCTCTAGGGAACGAACTTGTTGTTTCTCACTCTCCAAGCCTCGAATGGAGACAAGTTTTGTCCATTTTGGTTCGAAGATGACCAACAACGCTCTAGGGTATGAACTTCAGCATTAAAACTCGCCAAATTTCGAATGGAGACAAGGTTTGTCCATTTTGGTCCAAACATGACGAACTTCGCTCTAGGGAACTAAATTGTTGTTTCTCACTCTCCAAGCTTCGAATGGAGACAAGTTTGGTCCATTTTGGTCCGAAGATGACCAACAACGCTCTAGGGTACGAACTTCAGCATTAAAACTCGACAAACTTCGAATGGAGACAAGGTTTGTCCATTTTGTTCCAAACATGACGAACTTCGCTCTAGGGAACGAACATGTTGTTTCTCACTCTCCAAGCCTCGAATGGAGACAAGTTTGGTCCATTTTGGTTCGAAGATGACCAACAACGCTCTAGGGTATAAACTTCAGCATTAAAACTTGTCAAATTTCGAATGGAGACAAGGTTTGTCCATTTTGGTACAAACATGACGAACTTCGCTCTAGGGAACGAACATGTTGTTTCTCACTCTCCAAGCCTCGAATGGAGACAAGTTTGGTCCATTTTGGTTCGAAGATGACCAACAACGCTCTAGGGTATGACCTTCAGCATTAAAACTCGCCAAATTTCGAATGGAGACAAGGCTTGTCCATTTTGGTCCAAACATGACGAACTTCGCTCTAGGGAACGAACATGTTGTTTCTGACTCTCCAAGCCTCGAATGGAGACAAGTTTGGTCCATTTTGGTTCGAAGATGACCAACAACGCTCTAGGGTAGGAACTACAGCATTAAAACTCGCCAAATTTCGAATGGAGACAGGGCTTGTCCATTTTGGTCCAAACATGACGAACTTCGCTCTAGGGAACGAACTTGTTGTTTCTCACTCTCCAAGCCTCGAATGGAGACAAGTTTGGTCCATTTTGGTCCGAAGATGACCAACAACGCTCTAGGGTACGAACTTCAGCATTAAAACTCGCCAAACTTCGAATGGAGACAAGGTTTGTCCATTTTGGTCCAAACATGACGAACTTCGCTCTAGGGAACGAACATGTTGTTTCTCACTCTCCAAGCCTCGAATGGAGACAAGTTTGGTCCATTTTTGTTCGAAGATGACCAACAACGCTCTAGGGTATGAACTTCAGCATTAAAACTCGCCAAATTTCGAATGGAGACAAGGTTTGTCCATTTTGGTCCAAACATGACGAACTTCGCTCTAGGGAACGAACATGTTGTTTCTGACTCTCCAAGCCTCGAATGGAGACAAGTTTTATCCATTTTGGTTCGAAGATGACCAACAACGCTCTAGGGTATGAACTTCAGCATTAAAACTCGCCAAATTTCGAATGGAGACAAGGTTTGTCCATTTTGGTACAAACATGACGAACTTCGCTCTAGGGAACGAACATGTTGTTTCTCACTCTCCAAGCCTCGAATGGAGACAAGTTTGGTCCATTTTGGTTCGAAGATTACCAACAACGCTCTAGGGTATGAACTTCAGCATTAAAACTCGCCAAATTTCGAATGGAGACAAGGTTTGTCCATTTTGGTCCAAACATGACGAACTTCGCTCTAGGGAACTAACTTGTTGTTTCTCACTCTCCAAGCCTCGAATGGAGACAAGTTTGGTCCATTTTGGTTCGAAGATTACCAACAACGCTCTAGGGTATGAACTTCAGCATTAAAACTCGCCAAATTTCGAATGGAGACAAGGTTTGTCCATTTTGGTCCAAACATGACGAACTTCGCTCTAGGGAACTAACTTGTTGTTTCTCACTCTCCAAGCTTCGAATGGAGACAAGTTTGGTCCATTTTGGTCCGAAGATGACCAACAACGCTCTAGGGTACGAACTTCAGCATTAAAACTCGCCAAACTTCGAATGGAGACAAGGTTTGTCCATTTTGGTCCAAACATGACGAACTTCGCTCTAGGGAACGAACATGTTGTTTCTCACTCTCCAAGCCTCGAATGGAGACAAGTTTGGTCCATTTTGGTTCGAAGATGACCAACAACGCTCTAGGGTATGAACTTCATTATTAAAACTAGCCAAATTTCGAATGGAGACAAGGCTTGTCCATTTTGGTCCAAACATGACGAACTTCGCTTTAGGGAACGAACTTGTTGTTTCTCACTCTCCAAGCCCCGAATGGAGACAAGTTTGGTCCATTTTGGTCCGAAGATGACCAACAACGCTCTAGGGTACGAACTTCAGCATTAAAACTCGCCAAACTTCGAATGGAGACTAGGTTTGTCCATTTTGGTCCAAACATGACGAACTTCGCTCTAGGGAACGAACATGTTGTTTCTCACTCTCCAAGCCTCGAATGGAGACAAGTTTGGTCCATTTTGGTTCGAAGATGACCAACAACGCTCTAGGGTATGAACTTCAGCATTAAAACTAGCCAAATTTCGAATGGAGACAAGGCTTGTCCATTTTGGTCCAAACATGACGAACTTCGCTTTAGGGAACGAACTTGTTGTTTCTCACTCTCCAAGCCTCGAATGGAGACAAGTTTGGTCCAATTTGGTCCGAAGATGACCAACAACGCTCTAGGGTACGAACTTCAGCATTAAAACTCGCCAAACTTCGAATGGAGACAAGGTTTGTCCATTTTGGTCCAAACTTGACGTACTTCGCTCAAGGGAACGAACATGTTGTTTCTCACTCTCCAAGCCTCGAATGGAGACAAGTTTGGTCCATTTTGGTTCGAAGATGACCAACAACGCTCTAGGGTATGAACTTCAGCATTAAAACTCGCCAAATTTCGAATGGAGACAAGGTTTGTCCATTTTGGTCCAATGATGACGAACTACGCTCTAGGGAACGAACTTGTTGTTTCTCACTCTCCAAGCCTCGAATGGAGACAAGTTTGGTCCATTGTGGTTCGAAGATGACCAACAACGCTCTAGCGTATGAACTTCAGCATTAAAACTCGACAAACATCGAATGGAGACAAGGTTTGTCCATTTTGGTCGAAACATGACGAACTACGCTCTAGGGAACGAACTTGTTGTTTCTCACTCTCCAAGCCTCGAATGGAGACAAGTTTTGTCCATTTTGGTCCGAAGATGACCAACAACGCTCTAGGGTACAAACTTCAGCATTAAAACTCGCCAAACTTCGAATGGAGACAAGGTTTTGTCCATTTTGGTCCAAAGATGACGAACTGCGCTCTAGGGAACGAACTTGTTGTTTCTCACTCTCCAAGCCTCGAATGGAGACAAGTTTGGTCCATTTTGGTTCGAAGATGACCAACAACGGTCTAGGGTACGAACTTCAGCATTAAAACTCGCCAAATTCGAATGGAGACAAGGTTTGTCAATTTTGGTCCAAACATGACGAACTTCGCTCTAGGGAACGAAAATGTTGTTTCTAACTCTCCAAGCGTCGAATGGAGACAAGTTTGGTCCATTTTGGTCCGAAGATGACCAACAACGCTCTAGGGTACGAACTTCAGCATTAAAACTCGCCAAACTTCGAATGGAGACAAGGTTTGTCCATTTTGGTCCAAACATGACGAACTTCGCTCTAGGGAACGAACTTGTTGTTTCTCACTCTCCAAGCCTCGAATGGAGTCAAGTTTTGTCCATTTTGATCCGAAGATGACCAACAACGCTCTAGGGTACAAACTTCAGCATTAAAACTCGACAAACATCGAATGGAGACAAGGTTTGTCCATTTTGGTCCAAACATGACGAACTTCGCTCTAGGGAACGAACTTGTTGTTTCTCACTCTCCAAGCCTCGAATGTAGACAAGTTTGGTCCATTTTGGTCCGAAGATGACCAACAACGCTCTAGGGTACAAACTTCAGCATTAAAACTCGCCAAACTTCGAATGGAGACAAGGTTTTGTCCATTTTGATCCAAAGATGACGAACTACGCTCTAGGGAACGAACTTGTTGTTTGTCACTCTCCAAGCCTCGAATGGAGACAAGTTTGGTCCATTTTGGTTCGAAGATGACCAACAACGCTCTAGCGTATGAACTTCAGCATTAAAACTCGCAAAACTTCGAATGGAGACAAGGTTTTGTCCATTTTGGTCCAAAGATGACGAACTACGCTCTAGGGAACGAACTTCTTGTTTCTCACTCTCCAAGCCTCGAATGGAGACAGGTCTAGTCCATTTTGGTTCGAAGATGACCAACAACGCTCTAGGGTATGAACTTCAGCATTAAAACTCGCCAAACTTCGAATGGAGACAAGGTTTTGTCCATTTTGGTCCTAAGATGTCGAACTACGCTCTAGGGAACGAACTTGTTGTTTCTCACTCTCCAAGCCTGGAATGGAGACAAGTTTGGTCCATTGTGGTTCGAAGATGACCAACAACGCTCTAGCGTATGAACTTCAGCATTAAAACTCGACAAACATCGAATAGAGACAAGGTTTGTCCATTTTGGTCCAAACATGACGAACTTCGCTCTAGGGAACGAACTTGTTGTTTCTCACTCTCCAAGCCTCGAATGGAGACAAGTTTGGTCCATTTTGGTCCGAAGATGACCAACAACGCTCTAGGGTACAAACTTCAGCATTAAAACTCGCCAAACTTCGAATGGAGACAAGGTTTTGTCCATTTTGGTCCAAAGATGACGAACTACGCTCTAGGGAACGAACTTGTTGTTTCTCACTCTCCAAGCCTCGAATGGAGAGAAGTTTGATCCATTTTGGTTCGAAGATGACCAACAACGCTCTAGGGTACGAACTTCAGCATTAAAACTCGCCAAATTTCGAATGGAGACACGGTTTGTCCATTTTGGTCCAAACATGACGAACTACGCTCTAGGGAACGAACTTGTTGTTTCTCACTCTCCAAGCCTCGAATGGAGACAAGTTTGGTCCATTTTGGTCCGAAGATGACCAACAACGCTCTAGGGTACAAACTTCAGCATTAAAACTCGCCAAACTTCGAATGGAGACAAGGTTTGTCCATTTTGGTCCAAAGATGACGAACTTCGCTGTAGGGAACGAACATGTTGTTTCTCACTCTCCAAGCCTCGAATGGAGACAAGTTTGGTCCATTTTGGTTCGAAGATGACCAACAACGCTCTAGCGTATGAACTTCAGCATTAAAACTCGCAAAACTTCGAATGGAGACAAGGTTTTGTCCATTTTGGTCCAAAGATGACGAACTACGCTCTAGGGAACGAACTTGTTGTTTCTCACTCTCCAAGCCTCGAATGGAGACAAGTTTGGTCCATTGTGGTTCGAAGATGACCAACAACGCTCTAGCGTATGAACTTCAGCATTAAAACTCGACAAACATCGAATGGAGACAAGGTTTGTCCATTTTGGTCCAAACATGACGAACTTCGCTCTAGGGAACGAACTTGTTGTTTCTCACTCTCCAAGCCTCGAATGGAGTGAAGTTTGGTCCATTTTGGTCCGAAGATGACCAACAACGCTCTAGGGTACAAACTTCAGCATTAAAACTCGCCAAACTTCGAATGGAGACAAGGTTTTGTCCATTTTGGTCCAAAGATGACGAACTACGCTCTAGGGAACGAACTTGTTGTTTCTCACTCTCCAAGCCTCGAATGGAGACAAGTTTGGTCCATTTTGGTTCGAAGATGACCAACAACGCTCTAGGGTACGAACTTCAGCATTAAAACTCGCCAAACTTCGAATGGAGACAAGGTTTGACCATTTTGGTCCAAACATGACGAACTTCGCTCTAGGGAACGAACTTGTTGTTTCTCACTCTCCAAGCGTAGAATGGAGACAAGTTTGGTCCATTTTGGTCCGAAGATAACCAACAACGCTCTAGGGTACGAACTTCAGCATTAAAACTCGCCAAACTTCGAATGGAGACAAGGTTTGTCCATTTTGGTCCAAACATGACGAACTTCGCTCTAGGGAACGAACTTGTTGTTTCTCACTCTCCAAGCCTCGAATGGAGACAAGTTTGGTCCATTTTGGTCCGAAGATGACCAACAACGCTCTAGGGTACAAACTTCAGCATTAAAACTCGCCAAACTTCGAATGGAGACAAGGTTTTGTCCATTTTGGTCCAAAGATGACGAACTACGCTCTAGGGAACGAACTTGTTGTTTCTCACTCTCCAAGCCTCGAATGGAGACAAGTTTGGTCCATTGTGGTTCGAAGATGACCAACAACGCTCTAGCGTATGAACTTCAGCATTAAAACTCGACAAACATCGAATGGAGACAAGGTTCGTCCATTTTGGTCCAAACATGACGAACTTCGCTCTAGGGAACGAACTTGTTGTTTGTCACTCTCCAAGCCTCGAATGGAGACAAGTTTGGTCCATTTTGGTCCGAAGATGACCAACAACGCTCTAGGGTACAAACTCAGCATTAAAACTCGCCAAACTTCGAATGGAGACAAGGTTTTGTCCATTTTGGTCCAAAGATGACGAACTACGCTCTAGGGAACGAACT
Source organism: Trichosanthes truncata (assembly GCA_033996785.1). NCBI lineage: Eukaryota > Viridiplantae > Streptophyta > Magnoliopsida > Cucurbitales > Cucurbitaceae > Trichosanthes > Trichosanthes truncata. The sequence continues at coordinate 25,630,465 of JAWPNB010000007.1, read as the reverse complement.
TGTTGTTTCTCACTCTCCAAGCCTGAAATGGAGACAAGTTTGGTCCATTGTGGTTCGAAGATGACCAACAACGCTCTAGCGTATGAACTTCAGCATTAAAACTCGCCAAATTTCGAATGGAGACAAGGTTTGTCCATTTTGGTCCAAACATGACGAACTTCGCTCTAGGGAATGAACTTGTTGTTTCTCACTCTCCAAGCCTCGAATGGAGACAAGTTTAGTCCATTTTGGTCCGAAGATGACCAACAACGCTCTAGGGTACAAACTTCAGCATTAAAACTCGCCAAACTTCGAATGGAGACAAGGTTTGTCCATTTTGGTCCAAAGATGACGAACTTCGCTCTAGGGAACGAACATGTTGTTTCTCACTCTCCAAGCCTCGAATGGAGACAAGTTTGGTCCATTTTGGTTCGAAGATGACCAACAACGCTCTAGCGTATGAACTTCAGCATTAAAACTCGCAAAACTTCGAATGGAGACAAGGTTTTGTCCATTTTGGTCCAAAGATGACGAACTACGCTCTAGGGAACGAACTTCTTGTTTCTCACTCTCCAAGCCTCGAATGGAGACAAGTTTGGTCCATTTTGGTTCGAAGATGACCAACAACGCTCTAGGGTATGAACTTCAGCATTAAAACTCGCCAAACTTCGAATGGAGACAAGGTTTTGTCCATTTTGGTCCAAAGATGACGAACTACGCTCTAGGGAACGAACTTGTTGTTTCTCACTCTCCAAGCCTCGAATGGAGACAAGTTTGGTCCATTGTGGTTCGAAGATGACCAACAACGCTCTAGCGTATGAACTTCAGCATTAAAACTCGACAAACATCGAATGGAGACAAGGTTTGTCCATTTTGGTCCAAACATGACGAACTTCGCTCTAGGGAACGAACTTGTTGTTTCTCACTCTCCAAGCCTCGAATGGAGACAAGTTTGGTTCATTGTGGTTCGAAGATGACCAACAACGCTCTAGCGTATGAACTTCAGCATTAAAACTCCACAAACTTCGAATGGAGACAAGGTTTGTCCATTTTGGTCCAAACAAGACGAACTTCGCTCTAGGGAACGAACTTGTTGTTTCTCACTCTCCAAGCCTCGAATGGAGACAAGTTTGGTCCATTTTGGTTCGAAGATGACCAACAACGCTCTAGGGTACGAACTTCAGCATTAAAACTCGACAAACTTTGAATGGAGACAAGGTTTGTCCATTTTGGTCCAAACATGACGAACTTCGCTCTAGGGAACGAACTTGTTGTTTCTCACTCTCCAAGCCTCGAATGGAGACAAGTTTGGTCCATTTTGATCCGAAGATGACCAACAACGCTCTAGGGTACAAACTTCATGATATGGATCACGGTTCAACCTTAATTTCATGTGTTACAACCTAATTCAAGTGAGGATGGACCATTTGAAGCTTTGGAGGTCAATGTGTGCAAGATTGAAGTTGACCATGAATGATGTGGCCAAGTCATTAATAACAATGCCTCAAAGTCCAATTACATAATAGGACATTCTTTTTATTTTGATGTTTTAATTGTAATTTTAGTTTTCAAAGTTATACATTAATTAGGTGGTTGGGAAGTTGAAATTAATGAGGGTAGTTAGGAAGTTCATTAAATGTGGTAGTTGGGAAGTCCATTTAATGATGTAGTTGGGAAAGTGTATTATTACATAGAATTCCTTGTCTATAAAAGGAATTGATCTTGTTAGTAAAGGAGAACAACTTTGATGATGTTTCAATGAAATTGAGTCTTTTGAGCTTAAAGGCCATGAGCAACTTTCTTTGCATATCTTGTGTTTAGATTTGCATGTAAGGATCATTCAAGTGGTGTTGATCAAACTACTTGTGGAGTGATTCGAATCTTGAGTTTAGAATCGCGTTTTCTATACTCTTGATATTGATCATCGAGGTAAATCCGTTTCTATCTTCTTCCTTGGGATGAAATCATATTGATTTGGGGTTTTTGGGTTTTGGATCTAAAGGTCTTGTTCCTCAACAAAGGTTGTTAGATCTAATTCTTGGGAATTACTTAACATTTGGTATCAGAGCTTTAGGCTCTAGATCGGATATATGTTTCCGTGGTTTCTGTTCTTATCTTCATTTTGCTTCTGAAATTTTGTTATTTTTGTTCAGTTCGTCACCTTCTGCAATTCATATAAAACTCAAAAAAAATATCATTTCCGTTCCTTTTTTCATTTTAACGTCTTCTACAATTATTTAGATATTTGTTCGATCTACAATTCTCTCTTCTTTGAGGTCTTCAAAATCGGCTTGCTTTAGGGTGAAATATTCGTATTTTGAAAATCTGTCAAAAGAAAACTGCAAACCCGAGAGCTAATTTCATCTTTACAATTCTGCCCAAGAATTGAAATACAAAAAAAAGTGACATTTTCATTCTTCATTTCGTGTTGACTTCTTCTACAATCTTTTAGATCTGTATTTGTTCTTCAACTTTGTCTTTTATGAGATCATGAAATTCGGTATGTTTCTTGGTGAAAAGTCTGCCTTTTGAAAGTATATTCTGGAAAACCGAGAAAACCTAGATTGTGTATCACAGAAGACGTGAGGAAACTTTCTTGTCACTTTGCATTTTTTTTTTCAAGCATGTATCACAAAAGAAGTTCAACCAAATCCATGTTTCATCAAGCACAAAGACGTTGTGAGAACCACATCAATGGTGATCCATTTTGGAAGAATTTTCGAAATAATATGGCTGAGCTTCGCCAATCCATAAACTACATGGCTGAATTATGTCCTTTGAATTTGCGGGATCGAGAAATGGAGAGACAGGTTACACAACCAAATCAAAAAGAGAAAGATTGTCTCATGCCTCAAGATGATGTTGCAAATGATGGTAGTGTCATTGATGGCATTGCGACCAACAAAGAAAGTGGTAAAATGGAAAATGAAATGCTTTGTAATTTAGTGCCAACAAATGCCAATGATTTCTTTTTGAGTAGGCAATTAGATTGCAAAGACTTGCTTGTTTGTAACCCTTCTACTATTGTAAAACCTACTCTTGATGAAGTACATGTTGATGTGTGTGAGTTAGGGCAAAAGACAAAAAAGGTCGAGACAAAAGCATATGAATTGTTTGAAAAAGAATCTTGTGAGAAAATGAGTGAGAGAAAAAAGCATGAGATTAGTCTATGGCCTATAGAGAAAAAAGAGAGAAAAGCCAATAATGTGAGCTTGTGTAAAAGAGCTTGTGAGGTTAAAACTATTTTGTTTTCAAAGCAAAATATTTTTAATCTTTTATACAAAGGCACTTGTTTTCTAACGGGTGAGCTCAAACCATTCTTCCATAGTGTTTCTTTTGAGTTCTTACAGGAGGCCAAAACAGTCATTGTGAAGCATGATTCAAAAGTTAATGCCAAAGCATTTATTGGGAAGCAACACTTCAAAATGGCTTCTAAGTTCATCCATGGCAGCAAGCATAAGGTGTTCAAACTAGGTGATTCGGTTTGGAGACACTTTTGGAGGGATTGTTGTTCATTTTACAAGAAACCTAAGTGGAATTCAAGAGGCAATTTACCTATTACATCCCATGACTACAAGATTGCTTTACAAGGCGTGGGTGATGACAATTACATCTTCAATGGAGCTAATTTTCGTCCGTTTGATGTAGGAGATCCTTTAGATTCGAGGACGAATCTTCTCGAAGAAGGGGAGAATGATATGGATCACGGTTCAACCTTAATTTCATGTGTTACAACCTAATTCAAGTGAGGATGGACCATTTGAAGCTTTGGAGGTCAATGTGTGCAAGATTGAAGTTGACCATGAATGATGTGGCCAAGTCATTAATAACAATGCCTCAAAGTCCAATTACATAATAGGACATTCTTTTTATTTTGATGTTTTAATTGTAATTTTAGTTTTCAAAGTTTAGACATTAATTAGGTGGTTGGGAAGTTGAAATCAATGAGGGTAGTTAGGAAGTTCATTAAATGTGGTAGTTGGGAAGTCCATTTAATGATGTAGTTGGGAAAGTGTATTATTACATAGAATTCCTTGTCTATAAAAGGAATTGATCTTGTTAGTAAAAAAAGAACAACAACTTTGATGAGTTTTCAATGAAATTAGTCTTTTGAGCATAAAGGCCATGAGCAACTTTCTTTGCACATCTTGTGTTTAGATTTGCATGCAAGGATCATTCAAGTAGCGTTGATCGAACTACTTGTGGAGTGATTCGAATCTTGAGTTTAGAAACGAGTTTTCTCTACTCTTGATATATATCATCGAGGTAAATCCGTTTCTATCTCCTTCCTTGGGATGAAATCATCTTGATTTGGGGTTTTTTGGGTTTTGGATCTAAAGGTCTTGTTTGTTAACAAGGTTGTTAGGTCGAATTCCTGAGAGTTTCGTATCAGGAACGAACTTGTTGTTTCTCACTCTCCAAACCTCGAATGGAGACAAGTTTGGTCCATTTTGGTTCGAAGATGACCAACAACGCTCTAGGGTACGAACTTCAGCATTAAAACTCGCCAAACTTCGAATGGAGACAAGTTTGGTCCATTTTGGTTCGAAGATGACCAACAACGCTCTAGGGTACGAACTTCAGCATTAAAACTCGCCAAACTTCGAATGGAGACAAGGTTTGTCCATTTTGGTCCAAACATGACGAACTTCGCTCTAGGGAACGAACATGTTGTTTCTCACTCTCCAAGCCTCGAATGGAGACAAGTTTGGTCCATTTTGGTTCGAAGATGACCAACAACGCTCTAGGGTACGAACTTCAGCATTAAAACTCGCCAAACTTCGAATGGAGACAAGGTTTGTCCATTTTGGTCCAAACATGACGAACTTCGCTCTAGGGAACGAACATGTTGTTTCTCACTCTCCAAGCCTCGATTGGAGACAAGTTTGGTCCATTTTGGTTCGAAGATGACCAACAACGCTCTAGGGTACAAACTTCAGCATTAAAACTCGCCAAACTTCGAATGGAGACAAGGTTGGTCCATTTTGGTCCAAACATGACGAACTTCGCTCTAGGGAACGAACATGTTGTTTCTCACTCTCCAAGCCTCGAATGGAGACAAGTTTGGTCCATTTTGGTTCGAAGATGACCAACAACGCTCTAGGGTACGAACTTCAACATTAAAACTCGCCAAACTTCGAATGGAGACAAGGTTTGTCCATTTTGGTCCAAAGATGACGAACTACGCTCTAGGGAACGAACTTGTTGTTTCTCACTCTCCAAGCCTCGAATGGAGACAAGTTTGGTCCATTTTGGTTCGAAGATGACCAACAACGCTCTAGGGTACGAACTTCAGCATTAAAACTCGCCAAACTTCGAATGGAGACAAGGTTTGTCCATTTTGGTCCAAACATGACGAACTTCGCTCTAGGGAACGAACTTGTTGTTTCTCACTCTCCAAGCCTCGAATGGAGACAAGTTTGGTCCATTTTGGTTCGAAGATGACCAACAACGCTCTAGGGTACGAACTTCAGCATTAAAACTCGCCAAACTTCGAATGGAGACAAGGTTTGTCCATTTTGGTCCAAACATGACGAACTTCGCTCTAGGGAACGAACTTGTTGTTTCTCACTCTCCAAGCCTCGATTGGAGACAAGTTTGGTCCATTTTGGTTCGAAGATGACCAACAACGCTCTAGGGTACAAACTTCAGCATTAAAACTCGCCAAACTTCGAATGGAGACAAGGTTGGTCCATTTTGGTCCAAACATGACGAACTTCGCTCTAGGGAACGAACATGTTGTTTCTCACTCTCCAAGCCTCGAATGGAGACAAGTTTGGTCCATTTTGGTTCGAAGATGACCAACAACGCTCTAGGGTACGAACTTCAACATTAAAACTCGCCAAACTTCGAATGGAGACAAGGTTTGTCCATTTTGGTCCAAAGATGACGAACTACGCTCTAGGGAACGAACTTGTTGTTTCTCACTCTCCAAGCCTCGAATGGAGACAAGTTTGGTCCATTTTGGTTCGAAGATGACCAACAACGCTCTAGGGTACGAACTTCGGCATTAAAACTCGCCAAACTTCGAATGGAGACAAGGTTTGTCCATTTTGGTCCAAACATGACGAACTTCGCTCTAGGGAACGAACTTGTTGTTTCTCACTCTCCAAGCCTCGAATGGAGACAAGTTTGGTCCATTTTGGTTCGAAGATGACCAACAACGCTCTAGGGTACAAACTTCAGCATTAAAACTCGACAAACTTCGAATGGAGACAAGGTTTGTCCATTTTGGTCCAAACATGACGAACTTCGCTCTAGGGAACGAACATGTTGTTTCTCACTCTCCAAGCCTCGATTGGAGACAAGTTTGGTCCATTTTGGTTCGAAGATGACCAACAACGCTCTAGGGTAAACTTCAGCATTAAAACTCGCCAAACTTCGAATGGAGACAAGGTTGGTCCATTTTGGTCCAAACATGACGAACTTCGCTCTAGGGAACGAACATGTTGTTTCTCACTCTCCAAGCCTCGAATGGAGACAAGTTTGGTCCATTTTGGTTCGAAGATGACCAACAACGCTCTAGGGTACGAACTTCAACATTAAAACTCGCCAAACTTCGAATGGAGACAAGGTTTGTCCATTTTGGTCCAAAGATGACGAACTACGCTCTAGGGAACGAACTTGTTGTTTCTCACTCTCCAAGCCTCGAATGGAGACAAGTTTGGTCCATTTTGGTTCGAAGATGACCAACAACGCTCTAGGGTACGAACTTCAGCATTAAAACTCGCCAAACTTCGAATGGAGACAAGGTTTGTCCATTTTGGTCCAAACATGACGAACTTCGCTCTAGGGAACGAACTTGTTGTTTCTCACTCTCCAAGCCTCGAATGGAGACAAGTTTGGTCCATTTTGGTTCGAAGATGACCAACAACGCTCTAGGGTACGAACTTCAGCATTAAAACTCGCCAAACTTCGAATGGAGACAAGGTTTGTCCATTTTGGTCCAAACATGACGAACTTCGCTCTAGGGAACGAACTTGTTGTTTCTCACTCTCCAAGCCTCGAATGGAGACAAGTTTGGTCCATTTTGGTCCGAAGATGACCAACAACGCTCTAGGGTACAAACTTCAGCATTAAAACTCGCCAAACTTCGAATGGAAACAAAGTTGGTCCATTTTGGTCCAAACATGACGAACTTCGCTCTAGGGAACGAACTTGTTGTTTCTCACTCTCCAAGCCTCGAATGGAGACAAGTTTGGTCCATTTTGGTCCGAAGATGACCAACAACGCTCTAGGGTACAAACTTCAGCATTAAAACTAGCCAAACTTCGAATGGAAACAAAGTTGGTCCAATTTGGTCCAAAGATGACGAACTACGCTCTAGGGAACGAACTTGTTGTTTCTCACTCTCCAAGCCTCGAATGGAGACAAGTTTGGTCCATTTTGGTTCGAAGATGACCAACAACGCTCTAGGGTACAAACTTCAGCATTAAAACTCGCCAAACTTCGAATGGAGACAAGGTTTGTCCATTTTTGTCCAAACATGAGGAACTTCGCTCTAGGGAACGAACTTGTTGTTTCTCACTCTCCACGCCTCGAATGGAGACAAGTTTGGTCCATTTTGGTCCGAAGATGACCAACAACGCTCTAGGGTACAAACTTCAGCATTAAAACTCGCCAAACTTCGAATGGAGACAAGGTTTCTCCATTTTGGTCCAAACATGACGAACTTCGCTCTAGGGAACGAACATGTTGTTTCTCACTCTCCAAGCCTCGAATGGAGACAAGTTTGGTCCATTTTGGTCCGAAGATGACCAACAACGCTCTAGGGTACAAACTTCAGCATTAAAACTCGCCAAACTTCGAATGGAGACAAGGTTTGTCCATTTCGGTCCAAAGATGACGAACTACGCTCTAGGGAACGAACTTGTTGTTTCTCACTCTCCAGGCCTCGAATGGAGACAAGTTTGGTCCATTTTGGTCCGAAGATGACCAACAACGCTCTAGGGTACAAACTTCAGCATTAAAACTCGCCAAACTTCGAATGGAGACAAGGTTTGTCCATTTTGGTCCAAACATGACGAACTACGCTCTGGGGAACGAACTTGTTGTTTCTCACTCTCCAAGCCTCGAATGGAGACAAGTTTGGTCCATTTTGGTCCGAAGATGACCAACAACGCTCTAGGGTACAAACTTCAGCATTAAAACTCGCCAAACTTCGAATGGAGACAAGGTTTTGTCCATTTTGGTCCAAAGATGACGAACTACGCTCTAGGGAACGAACTTGTTGTTTCTCACTCTCCAAGCCTCGAATGGAGACAAGTTTGGTCCATTTTGATCCGAAGATGACCAACAACGCTCTAGGGTAGGAACTTCAGCATTAAAACTCGACAAACTTCGAATGGAGACAAGGTTTGTCCATTTTGGTCCAAACATGACGAACTTCGCTCTAGGGAACGAACTTGTTGTTTATCACTCTCCAAGCCTCGAATGGAGACAAGTTTGGTCCATTTTGGTCCGAAGATGATCAACAACGCTCTAGGGTACAAACTTCAGCATTAAAACTCGCCAAACTTCGAATGGAGACAAGGTTTTGTCCTTTTTGGTCCAAAGATGACGAACTACGCTCTAGGGAACGAACTTGTTGTTTCTCACTCTCCAAGCCTCGAATGGAGACAAGTTTGGTCCATTTTGGTTCGAAGATGACCAACAACGCTCTAGGGTACCAACTTCAGCATAAAAACTCGCCAAACTTCGAATGGAGACAAGGTTTGTCCATTTTGGTCCAAACATGACGAACTTCGCTCTAGGGAACGAACTTGTTGTTTCTCACTCTCCAAACCTCGAATGGAGACAACTTTGGTCCATTTTGGTCCGAAGATGACCAACAACGCTCTAGGGTACGAACTTCAGCATTAAAACTCGACAAACATCTAATGGAGACAAGGTTTGTCCATTTTGGTCCAAACATGACGAACTTCGCTCTAGGGAACGAACTTGTTGTTTCTCACTCTCCAAGCCTCGAATGGAGACAAGTTTGGTCCATTTTGGTCCGAAGATGACCAACAACGCTCTAGGGTACCAACTTCAGCATTAAAACTCGCCAAACTTCGAATGGAGACAAGGTTTGTCCATTTTGGTCCAAACATGACGAACTTCGCTCTAGGGAACGAACTTGTTGTTTCTCACTCTCCAAGCCTTGAATGGAGACAAGTTTGGTCCATTTTGATCCGAAGATGACCAACAACGCTCTAGGGTACAAACTTCAGCATTAAAACTCGACAAACATCGAATGGAGACAAGGTTTGTCCATTTTGGTCCAAACATGACGAACTTCGCTCTAGGGAACGAACTTGTTGTTTCTCACTCTCCAAGCCTCGAATGGAGACAAGTTTGGTCCATTTTGGTCCGAAGATGACCAACAACGCTCTAGGGTACAAACTTCAGCATTAAAACTCGCCAAACTTCGAATGGAGACAAGGTTTTGTCCATTTTGGTCAAAAGATGACGAACTACGCTCTAGGGAACGAACTTGTTGTTTCTCACTCTCCAAGCCTCGAATGGAGACAAGTTTGGTCCATTGTGGTTCGAAGATGACCAACAACGCTCTAGCGTGTGAACTTCAGCATTAAAACTCGTCAAATTTCGAATGGAGACAAGGTTTGTCGATTTTGGTCCAAACATGACGAACTTCGCTCTAGGGAACGAACTTGTTGTTTCTCACTCTCTAAGCCTCGAATGGAGACAAGTTTGGTCCATTTTGGTCCGAAGATGACCAACAACGCTCTAGGGTACAAACTTCAGCATTAAAACTCGCCAATCTTCGAATGGAGACAAGGTTTGTCCATTTTTTTCCAAAGATGACGAACTACGCTCTAGGGAACGAACTTGTTGTTTCTCACTCTCCAAGCCTCGAATGGAGACAAGTTTGGTCCATTTTGGTTCGAAGATGACCAACAACGCTCTAGGGTACAAACTTCAGCATTAAAACTCGCCATACTTCGAATGGAGACAAGGTTTGTCCATTTTGGTCCAAACATGACGAACTTCGCTCTAGGGAACGAACTTGTTGTTTCTCACTCTCCACGCCTCGAATGGAGACAAGTTTGGTCCATTTTGGTCCGAAGATGACCAACAACGCTCTAGGGTACAAACTTCAGCATTAAAACTCGCCAAACTTGGAATGGAGACAAGGTTTGTCCATTTTGGTCCAAAGATGACGAACTACGCTCTAGGGAACGAACTTGTTGTTTCTCACTCTCCAAGCCTCGAATGGAGACAAGTTTGGTCCATTTTGTTTCGAAGATGACCAACAACGCTCTAGGGTACGAACTTCAGCATTAAAACTCGCCAAACTTCGAATGGAGACAAGGTTTGTCCATTTTGGTCCAAACATGACGAACTTCGCTCCAGCGAACGAACATGTTGTTTCTCACTCTCCAAGCCTCGAATGGAGACAAGTTTGGTCCATTTTGGTTCGAAGATGACCAACAACGCTCTAGGGTATGAACTTCAGTATTAAAACTCGCCAAATTTCGAATGGAGACAAGGCTTGTCCATTTTGGTCCAAACATGACGAACTTCGCTCTAGGGAACGAACTTGTTGTTTCTCACTCTCCATGCCTCGAATGGACACAAGTTTGGTCCATTTTGGCCCGAAGATGACCAACAGCGCTCTAGGGTACGAACTTCAGCATTAAAACTCGCCAAACTTCGAATGGAGACTAGGTTTGTCCATTTTGGTCCAAACATGACGAACTTCGCTCTAGGGAACGAACATGTTGTTTCTCACTCTCCAAGCCTTGAATGGAGACAAGTTTGGTCCATTTTGGTACGAAGATGACCAACAACGCTCTAGGGTATGAACTTCAGCATTAAAACTCGCCAAATTTCGAATGGAGACAAGGTTTGTCCATTTTGGTCCAAACATGACGAACTTCGCTCTAGGGAACGAACTTGTTGTTTCTCAATCTCCAAGCCTCGAATGGAGACAAGTTTGGTCCATTTTGATCCGAAGATGACCAACAACGCTCTATGGTACAAACTTCAGCATTAAAACTTGACAAACTTCGAATGGAGACAAGGTTTGTCCATTTTGGTATAAACATGACGAACTTCGCTCTAGGGAACGAACTTGTTGTTTCTCATTCTCCAAGCCTCGAATGGAGACAAGTTTGGTCCATTTTGGTCCGAAGATGACCAACAACGCTCTAGGGTACGAACTTCAGAATTAAAACTCGCCAAACTTCGAATGGAGACAAGGTTTGTCCATTTTGGTCCAAACATGACGAACTTCGCTCTAGGGAACGAACTTGTTGTTTCTCACTCTCCAAGCCTCGAATGGAGACAAGTTTGGTCCATTTTGATCCGAAGATGACCAACAACGCTCTAGGGTACAAACTTCAGCATTAAAACTTGACAAACATCGAATGGAGACAAGGTTTGTCCATTTTGGTCCAAACATGACGAACTTCACTCTAGGGAACGAACTTGTTGTTTCTCACTCTCCAAGCCTCGAATGGAGACAAGTTTGGTCCATTTTGGTCCGAAGATGACCAACAACGCTCTAGGGTACAAACTTCAGAATTAAAACTCGTCAAACTTGGAATGGAGACAAGGTTTGTCCATTTTGGTCCAAAGATGACGAACTACGCTCTAGGGAACGAACTTGTTGTTTCTCACTCTCCAAGCCTCGAATGGAGACAAGTTTGGTCCATTTTGGTCCGAAGATGACCAACAACGCTCTAGGGTACAAACTTCAGCATGAAAACTCGTCAAACTTGGAATGGAGACAAGGTTTGTCCATTTTGGTCCAAAGATGACGAACTACGCTCTAGGGAACGAACTTGTTGTTTCTCACTCTCCAAGCCTCGAATGGAGACAAGTTTGGTCCATTTTGTTTCGAAGATGACCAACAACGCTCTAGGGTACGAACTTCAGCATTAAAACTCGCCAAACTTCGAATGGAGACAAGGTTTGTCCATTTTGGTCCAAACATGACGAACTTCGCTCCAGCGAACGAACATGTTGTTTCTCACTCTCCAAGCCTCGAATGGAGACAAGTTTGGTCCATTATGGTTCGAAGATGACCAACAACGCTTTAGGGTATGAACTTCAGTATTAAAACTCGCCAAATTTCGAATGGAGACAAGGCTTGTCCATTTTGGTCCAAACATGACGAACTTCGCTCTAGGGAACGAACTTGTTGTTTCTCACTCTCCATGCCTCGAATGGACACAAGTTTGGTCCATTTTGGCCCGAAGATGACCAACAGCGCTCTAGGGTACGAACTTCAGCATTAAAACTCGCCAAACTTCGAATGGAGACTAGGTTTGTCCATTTTGGTCCAAACATGACGAACTTCGCTCTAGGGAACGAACATGTTGTTTCTCACTCTCCAAGCCTTGAATGGAGACAAGTTTGGTCCATTTTGGTACGAAGATGACCAACAACGCTCTAGGGTATGAACTTCAGCATTAAAACTCGCCAAATTTCGAATGGAGACAAGGTTTGTCCATTTTGGTCCAAACACGACGAACTTCGCTCTAGGGAACGAACTTGTTGTTTCTCACTCTCCAAGCTTCGAATGGAGACAAGTTTGGTCCATTTTGATCCGAAGATGACCAACAACGCTCTATGGTACAAACTTCATCATTAAAACTTGACAAACTTCGAATGGAGACAAGGTTTGTCCATTTTGGTATAAACATGACGAACTTCGCTCTAGGGAACGAACTTGTTGTTTCTCATTCTCCAAGCCTCGAATGGAGACAAGTTTGGTCCATTTTGGTCCGAAGATGACCAACAACGCTCTAGGGTACGAACTTCAGCATTAAAACTCGCCAAACTTCGAATGGAGACAAGGTTTGTCCATTTTGGTCCAAACATGACGAACTTCGCTCTAGGGAACGAACTTGTTGTTTCTCACTCTCCAAGCCTCGAATGGAGACAAGTTTGGTCCATTTTGATCCGAAGATGACCAACAACGCTCTAGGGTACAAACTTCAGCATTAAAACTTGACAAACATCGAATGGAGACAAGGTTTGTCCATTTTGGTCCAAACATGACGAACTTCGCTCTAGGGAACGAACTTGTTGTTTCTCACTCTCCAAGCCTCGAATGGAGACAAGTTTGGTCCATTTTGGTCCGAAGATGACCAACAACGCTCTAGGGTACAAACTTCAGCATTAAAACTCGTCAAACTTGGAATGGAGACAAGGTTTGTCCATTTTGGTCCAAAGATGACGAACTACGCTCTAGGGAACGAACTTGTTGTTTCTCACTCTCCAAGCCTCGAATGGAGACAAGTTTGGTCCATTTTGGTCCGAAGATGACCAACAACGCTCTAGGGTACAAACTTCAGCATTAAAACTCGTCAAACTTGGAATGGAGACAAGGTTTGTCCATTTTGGTCCAAAGATGACGAACTACGCTCTAGGGAACGAACTTGTTGTTTCTCACTCTCCAAGCCTCGAATGGAGACAAGTTTGGTCCATTTTGGTTCGAAGATGACCAACAACGCTCTAGGGTACAAACTTCAGCATTAAAACTCGTCAAACTTGGAATGGAGACAAGGTTTGTCCATTTTGGTCCAAAGATGACGAACTACGCTCTAGGGAACGAACTTGTTGTTTCTCACTCTCCAAGCCTCGAATGGAGACAAGTTTGGTCCATTTTGGTTCGAAGATGACCAACAACGCTCTAGGGTACAAACTTCAGCATTAAAACTCGTCAAACTTGGAATGGAGACAAGGTTTGTCCATTTTGGTCCAAAGATGACGAACTACGCTCTAGGGAACGAACTTGTTGTTTCTCACTCTCCAAGCCTCGAATGGAGACAAGTTTGGTCCATTTTGGTTCGAAGATGACCAACAACGCTCTAGGGTACAAACTTCAGCATTAAAACTCGTCAAACTTGGAATGGAGACAAGGTTTGTCCATTTTGGTCCAAAGATGACGAACTACGCTCTAGGGAACGAACTTGTTGTTTCTCACTCTCCAAGCCTCGAATGGAGACAAGTTTGGTCCATTTTGGTTCGAAGATGACCAACAACGCTCTAGGGTACAAACTTCAGCATTAAAACTCATCAAACTTCGAATGGAGACAAGGTTTGTCCATTTTGGTCCAAACATGACGAACTTCGCTCTATGGAACGAACATGTTGTTTCTCACTCTCCAAGCCTCGAATGGAGACAATTTTGGTCCATTTTGGTTCGAAGATGACCAACAACGCTCTAGGGTATGAACTTCAGCATTAAAACTCGCCAAACTTCGAATGGAGACTAGGTTTGTCCATTTTGGTCCAAACATGACATACTTCGCTCTAGGGAACGAACATGTTGTTTCTCACTCTCCAAGTCTCGAATGGAGACAAGTTTGGTCCATTTTGGTTCGAAGATGACCAACAACGCTCTAGGGTATGAACTTCAGCATTAAAACTCGCTAAATTTCGAATGGAGACAAGGTTTGTCCATTTTGGTCCAAACATGACGAACTTCGCTCTAGGGAACGAACTTGTTGTTTCTCACTCTCCAAGCCTCGAATGGAGACAAGTTTGGTCCATTTTGGTCCGAAGATGACCAACAACGCTCTAGGGTACAAACTTCAGCATTAAAACTCGCCAAACATCGAATGGAGACAAGGTTTGTCCATTTTGGTCCAAACATGACGAACTTCGCTCTAGGGAACGAACTTGTTGTTTCTCACTCTCCAAGCCTCGAATGGAGACAAGGTAGGTCCATTTTGGTCCGAAGATGACCAACAACGCTCTAGGGTACAAACTTCAGCATTAAAACTCGCCAAACTTCGAATGGAGACAAGGTTTGTCCATTTTGGTCCAAACATGACGAACTTCGCTCTGGGGAACGAACTTGTTGTTTCTCACTCTCCAAGCCTCGAATGGAGACAAGTTTGGTCCATTTTGATCCGAAGATGACCAACAACACTCTAGGGTACGAACTTCAGCATTAAAACTCGCCAAACTTCGAATGGAGACAAGGTTTGTCCATTTTGGTCCAAACAAGACGAACTTCGCTCTAGGGAACGAACTTGTTGTTTCTCACTCTCCAAGCCTCGAATGGAGACAAGTTTTGTCCATTTTGGTCCGAAGATGACCAACAACGCTCTAGGGTACAAACTTCAGCATTAAAACTCGCCAAACTTCGAATGGAGACAAGGTTTGTCCATTTTGGTCCAAACATGACGAACTTCGCTCTAGGGAACGAACTTGTTGTTTCTCACTCTCCAAGCCTTGAATGGGGACAAGTTTGGTCCATTTTGATCAGAAGATGACCAACAACGCTCTAGGGTACAAACTTCAGCATTAAAACTCGCCAAACTTCGAATGGAGACAAGGTTTTGTCCATTTTGGTCCAAAGATGACGAACTACGCTCTAGGGAACGAACTTGTTGTTTCTCACTCTCTAAGCCTCGAATGGAGTCAAGTTTGGTCCATTGTGGTTCGAAGATGACCAACAACGCTCTAGTGTATGAACTTCAGCATTAAAACTCGTCAAATTTCGAATGGAGACAAGGTTTGTCGATTTTGGTCCAAACATGATGAACTTCGCTCTAGGGAACGAACTTGTTGTTTCTCACTCTCTAAGCCTCGAATGGAGACAAGTTTGGTCCATTTTGGTCCGAAGATGACCAACAACGCTCTAGGGTACAAACTTCAGCATTAAAACTCTCCAAACTTCGAATGGAGACAAGGTTTGTCCATTTTGGTCCAAACATGACGAACTTCGCTCTAGGGAACGAACATGTTGTTTCTCACTCTCCAAGACTCGAATGGAGACAAGTTTGGTCCATTTTGGTTCGAAGATGACCAACAAGGCTGTAGGGTACGAACTTCAGCATTAAAACTCGCCAAACTTCGAATGGAGACAAGGTTTGTCCATTTTGGTCCAAATATGACGAACATCGATCTAGGGAACGAACTTGTTGTTTCTCACTCTCCAAGCCTCGAATGGAGACAAGTTTGGTCCATTTTGGTCCGAAGATGACCAACAACGCTCTAGGGTACAAACTTCAGCATTAAAACTCGACAAACTTCGAATGGAGACAAGGTTTGTCCATTTTGGTCCAAACATGACGAACTTCGCTCTAGGGAACGAACTTGTTGTTTCTCACTCTCCAAGCCTCGAATGGAGACAAGTTTGGTCCATTTTGGTTCGAAGATGACCAACAACGCTCTAGGGTACGAACTTCAGCATTAAAACTCGTCAAACTTGGAATGGAGACAAGGTTTGTCCATTTTGGTCCAAAGATGACGAACTACGCTCTGGGGAACGAACTTGTTGTTTCTCACTCTCCAAGGCTCGAATGGAGACAAGTTAGGTCCATTTTGGTTCGAAGATGACCAACAACGCTCTAGGGTACGAACTTCAGCATTAAAACTCGCCAAACTTCGAATGGAGACAAGGTTTGTCCATTTTTTTCCAAAGATGACGAACTACGCTCTAGGGAACGAACATGTTGTTTTTCACTCTCCAAGCCTCGAATGGAGACAAGTTTGGTCCATTTTGGTTCGAAGATGACCCAGAACGCTCTAGGATACGAACTTCAGCATTAAAACTCGTCAAACTTGGAATGGAGACAAGGTTTGTCCATTTTGGTCCAAAGATGACAAACTACGCTCTAGGGAACGAACTTGTTGTTTCTCACTCTCCAAGCCTCGAATGGAGACAAGTTTGGTCCATTTTGGTTCGAAGATGATCAACAACGCTCTAGGGTACAAACTTCAGCATTAAAACTCGCCAAACTTCGAATGGAGACAAGGTTTGTCCATTTTGGTCCAAACATGACGAACTTCGCTCTAGGGAACGAACTTGTTGTTTCTCAGTCTCCAAGCCTTGAATGGAGACAAGTTTGGTCCATTTTGATCAGAAGATGACCAACAACGCTCTAGGGTACAAACTTCAGCATTAAAACTCGACAAACATCGAATGGAGACAAGGTTTGTCCATTTTGGTCCAAACATGACGAACTTCGCTCTAGGGAACGAACTTGTTGTTTCTCACTCTCCAAGCCTCGAATGGAGACAAGTTTGGTCCATTTTGGTCCGAAGATGACCAACAACGCTCTAGGGTACAAACTTCAGCATTAAAACTCGACAAACTTCGAATGGAGACAAGGTTTGTCCATTTTGGTCCAAACATGACGAACTTCGCTCTAGGGAACGAACTTGTTGTTTCTCACTCTCCAAGCCTCGAATGGAGACAAGTTTGGTCCATTTTGGTTCGAAGATGACCAACAACGCTCTAGGGTACGAACTTCAGCATTAAAACTCGTCAAACTTGGAATGGAGACAAGGTTTGTCCATTTTGGTCCAAAGATGACGAACTACGCTCTGGGGAACGAACTTGTTGTTTCTCACTCTCCAAGGCTCGAATGGAGACAAGTTAGGTCCATTTTGGTTCGAAGATGACCAACAACGCTCTAGGGTATGAACTTCAGCATTAAAACTCGCCAAACTTCGAATGGAGACAAGGTTTGTCCATTTTTTTCCAAAGATGACGAACTACGCTCTAGGGAACGAACATGTTGTTTTTCACTCTCCAAGCCTCGAATGGAGACAAGTTTGGTTCATTTTGGTTCGAAGATGACCCAGAACGCTCTAGGATACGAACTTCAGCATTAAAACTCGTCAAACTTGGAATGGAGACAAGGTTTGTCCATTTTGGTCCAAAGATGGCGAACTTCACTCTAGAGAACGAACATGTTGTTTCTCACTCTCCAAGCCTCGAATGGAGACAAGTTTGGTCCATTTTGGTTCGAAGATGACCAACAACGCTCTAGCGTATGAACTTCAGCATTAAAACTCGCCAAACTTCGAATGGAGACAAGGTTTGTTCATTTTGGTCCAAACATGACGAACTTCGCTATGGGGAACGAACTTGTTGTTTCTCACTCTCCAAGCCTCGAATGGAGACAAGTTTGGTCCATTTTGATCCGAAGATGACCAACAACGCTCTAGGGTACGAACTTCAGTATTAAAACTCGCCAAACTTCGAATGGAGACAAGGTTTGTCCATTTTGGTCCAAACATGACGAACTTCGCTCTAGGGAACGAACTTGTAGTTTCTCACTCTCCAAGCCTCGAATGGAGACAAGTTTGGTCCATTTTGGTCCGAAGATGACCAACAACGCTCTAGGGTACAAACTTCAGCATTAAAACTCGCCAAACTTCGAATGGAGACAAGGTTTGTCCATTTTGGTCCAAACATGACGAACTTCGCTCTAGGGAACGAACTTGTTGTTTCTCACTCTCCAAGCCTCGAATGGAGACAAGTTTGGTCCATTTTGATCAGAAGATGACCAACAACGCTCTAGGGTACAAACTTCAGCATTAAAACTCGACAAACATCGAAAGGAGACAAGGTTTGTCGATTTTGGTCCAAACATGACGAACTTCGGTCTAGGGAACGAACTTGTTGTTTCTCACTCTCTAAGCCTCGAATGGAGACAAGTTTGGTCCATTTTGGTCCGAAGATGACCAACAACGCTCTAGGGTACAAACTTCAGCATTAAAACTCGCCAAACTTCGAATGGAGACAAGGTTTGTCCATTTTGGTCCAAAGATGGCGAACTTCACTATAGAGAACGAACATGTTGTTTCTCACTCTCCAAGCCTCGAATGGAGACAAGTTTGGTCCATTTTGGTTCGAAGATGACCAACAACGCTCTAGCGTATGAACTTCAGCATTAAAACTCGCCAAATTTAGAATGGAGACAAGGTTTGTCCATTTTGGTCCAAACACGACGAACTTCGCTCTAGGGAACGAACTTGTTGTTTTTCACTCTCCAATCCTCGAATGGAGACAAGTTTGGTCCATTTTGGTCCGAAGATGACCAACAACGCTCTAGGGTACAAACTTCAGCATTAAAACTCGACAAACTTCGAATGGAGACAAGGTTTGTCCATTTTGGTCCAAACATGACGAACTTCGCTCTAAGGAACGAACTTGTTGTTTCTCACTCTCCAAGCCTCGAATGGAGACAAGTTTGCTCCATTTTGGTCCGAAGATGACCCACAACGCTCTAGGGTACGAACTTCAGCATTAAAACTCGCCAAACTTCGAATGGAGACAAGGTTTGTCCATTTTGGTCCAAACATGACGAACTTCGCTCTAGGGAACGAACTTGTTGTTTCTCACTCTCCAAGCCTCGAATGGAGACAAGTTTGGTCCATTTTGGTCCGAAGATGACCAACAACGCTCTAGGGTACGAACTTCAGCATTAAAACTCGCCAAACTTCGAATGGAGACAAGGTTTGTCCATTTTGGTCCAAACATGACGAACTTCGCTCTAGGGAACGAACTTGTTGTTTCTCACTCTCCAAGCCTCGAATGGAGACAAGTTTGGTCCATTTTGATCCGAAGATGACCAACAACGCTCTAGGGTACAAACTTCAGCATTAAAACTCGACAAACATCGAATGGAGACAAGGTTTGTCCATTTTGGTCCAAACATGACGAACTTCGCTCTAGGGAACGAACTTGTTGTTTCTCACTCTCCAAGCCTCGAATGGAGACAAGTTTGGTCCATTTTGGTCCAAAGATGACCAACAACGCTCTAGGGTACAAACTTCAGCATTAAAACTCGCCAAACTTCGCATGGAGACAAGGTTTGTCCATTTTGGTCCAAACATGACGAACTTCGCTCTGGGGAACGAACTTGTTGTTTCTCACTCTCCAAGCCTCGAATGGAGACAAGTTTGGTCCATTTTGGTCCGAAGATGACCAACAACGCTCTAGGGTACAAACTTCAGCATTAAAACTCGCCAAACTTCGAATGGAGACAAGGTTTTGTCCATTTTGGTCCAAAGATGACGAACTACGCTCTAGGGAACGAACTTGTTGTTTCTCAGTCTCCAAGCCTCGAATGGAGACAAGTTTGGTCCATTGTGGTTCGAAGATGACCAACAACGCTCTAGTGTATGAACTTCAGCATTAAAACTCGTCAAATTTCGAATGGAGACAAGGTTTGTCGATTTTGGTCCAAACATGACGAACTTCGCTCTAGGGAACGAACTTGTTGTTTCTCACTCTCTAAGCCTCGAATAGAGACAAGTTTGGTCCATTTTGGTCCGAAGATGACCAACAACGCTTTAGGGTACAAACTTCAGCATCAAAACTCGCCAAACTTCGAATGGAGACAAGGTTTGACCATTTTGGTCCAAAGATGGCGAACTTCGCTCTAGAGAACGAACATGATGTTTCTCACTCTCCAAGCCTCGAATGGATACAAGTTTGGTCCATTTTGGTTCGAAGATGACCAACAACGCTCTAGCGTATGAACTTCAGCATTAAAACTCGCCAAATTTAGAATGGAGACAAGGTTTGTCCATTTTGGTCCAAACATGACGAACTTCGCTCTAGGGAACGAACTTGTTGTTTTTCACTCTCCAATCCTCGAATGGAGACAAGTTTGGTCCATTTTGGTCCGAAGATGACCAACAACGCTCTAGGGTACAAACTTCAGCATTAAAACTCGACAAACTTCGAATGGAGACAAGGTTTGTCCATTTTGGTCCAAACATGACGAACTTCGCTCTAGGGAACGAACTTGTTGTTTCTCACTCTCCAAGCCTCGAATGGAGACAAGTTTGGTCCATTTTGATCCGAAGATGACCAACAACGCTCTAGGGTACAAACTTCAGCATTAAAACTCGACAAACATCGAATGGAGACAAGGTTTTGTCCATTTTGGTCCAAAGATGACGAACTACGCTCTAGGGAACGAACTTGTTGTTTCTCACTCTCCAAGCCTCGAATGGAGACAAGTTTGGTCCATTGTGGTTCGAAGATGACCAACAACGCTCTAGTGTATGAACTTCAGCATTAAAACTCGTCAAATTTCGAATGGAGACAAGGTTTGTCGATTTTGGTCCCAACATGACGAACTTCGCTCTAGGGAACGAACTTGTTGTTTCTCACTCTCTAAGCCTCGAATGGAGACAAGTTTGGTCCATTTTGGTCCGAAGATGACCAACAACGCTCTAGGGTACAAACTTCAGCATTAAAACTCGCCAAACTTCGAATGGAGACAAGGTTTGTCCATTTTGGTCCAAAGATGGCGAACTTCGCTCTAGAGAACGAACATGTTGTTTCTCACTCTCCAAGCCTCGAATGGAGACAAGTTTGGTCCATTTTGGTTCGAAGATGACCAACAACGCTCTAGCGTATGAACTTCAGCATTAAAACTCGCCAAACTTCGAATGGAGACAAGGTTTGTCCATTTTGGTCCAAACATGACGAACTTCGCTATGGGGAACGAACTTGTTGTTTCTCACTCTCCAAGCCTCGAATGGAGACAAGTTTGGTCCATTTTGATCCGAAGATGACCAACAACGCTCTAGGGTACGAACTTCAGTATTAAAACTCGCCAAACTTCGAATGGAGACAAGGTTTGTCCATTTTGGTCCAAACATGACGAACTTCGCTCTAGGGAACGAACTTGTTGTTTCTCACTCTCCAAGCCTCGAATGGAGACAAGTTTGGTCCATTTTGATCCGAAGATGATCAACAACGCTCTAGGGTACAAACTTCAGCATTAAAACTCGACAAACATCGAATGGAGACAAGGTTTGTCCATTTTGGTCCAAACATGACGAACTTCGCTCTAGGGAACGAACTTCTTGTTTCTCACTCTCCAAGCCTCGAATGGAGACAAGTTTGGTCCATTTTGGTCCGAAGATGACCAACAACGCTCTAGGGTACAAACTTCAGTATTAAAACTCGCCAAACTTCGAATGGAGACAAGGTTTTGTCCATTTTGGTCCAAAGATGACGAACTACGCTCTAGGGAACGAACTTGTTGTTTCTCACTCTCCAAGCCTCGAATGGAGACAAGTTTGGTCCATTGTGGTTCGAAGATGACCAACAACGCTCTAGTGTATGAACTTCAGCATTAAAACTCGTCAAATTTCGAATGGAGACAAGGTTTGTCGATTTTGGTCCCAACATGACGAACTTCGCTCTAGGGAACGAACTTGTTGTTTCTCACTCTCTAAGCCTCGAATGGAGACAAGTTTGGTCCATTTTGGTCCGAAGATGACCAACAACGCTCTAGGGTACAAACTTCAGCATTAAAACTCGCCAAACTTCGAATGGAGACAAGGTTTGTCCATTTTGGTCCAAAGATGGCGAACTTCACTCTAGAGAACGAACATGTTGTTTCTCACTCTCCAAGCCTCGAATGGAGACAAGTTTGGTCCATTTTGGTTCGAAGATGACCAACAACGCTCTAGCGTATGAACTTCAGCATTAAAACTCGCCAAACTTCGAATGGAGACAAGGTTTGTCCATTTTGGTCCAAACATGACGAACTTCGCTATGGGGAACGAACTTGTTGTTTCTCACTCTCCAAGCCTCGAATGGAGACAAGTTTGGTCCATTGTGGTTCGAAGATGACCAACAACGCTCTAGTGTATGAACTTCAGCATTAAAACTCGTCAAATTTCGAATGGAGACAAGGTTTGTCGATTTTGGTCCCAACATGACGAACTTCGCTCTAGGGAACGAACTTGTTGTTTCTCACTCTCTAAGCCTCGAATGGAGACAAGTTTGGTCCATTTTGGTCCGAAGATGACCAACAACGCTCTAGGGTACAAACTTCAGCATTAAAACTCGACAAACATCGAAAGGAGACAAGGTTTGTCGATTTTGGTCCAAACATGACGAACTTCGCTCTAGGGAACGAACTAGTTGTTTCTCACTCTCTAAGCCTCGAATGGAGACAAGTTTGGTCCATTTTGGTCCGAAGATGACCAACAACGCTCTAGGGTACAAACTTCAGCATTAAAACTCGCCAAACTTCGAATGGAGACAAGGTTTGTCCATTTTGGTCCAAAGATGGCGAACTTCACTATAGAGAACGAACATGTTGTTTCTCACTCTCCAAGCCTCGAATGGAGACAAGTTTGGTCCATTTTGGTTCGAAGATGACCAACAACGCTCTAGCGTATGAACTTCAGCATTAAAACTCGCCAAATTTAGAATGGAGACAAGGTTTGTCCATTTTGGTCCAAACACGACGAACTTCGCTCTAGGGAACGAACTTGCTGTTTTTCACTCTCCAATCCTCGAATGGAGACAAGTTTGGTCCATTTTGGTCCGAAGATGACCAACAACGCTCTAGGGTACAAACTTCAGCATTAAAACTCGACAAACTTCGAATGGAGACAAGGTTTGTCCATTTTGGTCCAAACATGACGAACTTCGCTCTAAGGAACGAACTTGTTGTTTCTCACTCTCCAAGCCTCGAATGGAGACAAGTTTGCTCCATTTTGGTCCGAAGATGACCCACAACGCTCTAGGGTACGAACTTCAGCATTAAAACTCGCCAAACTTCGAATGGAGACAAGGTTTGTCCATTTTGGTCCAAACATGACGAACTTCGCTCTAGGGAACGAACTTGTTGTTTCTCACTCTCCAAGCCTCGAATGGAGACAAGTTTGGTCCATTTTGATCCGAAGATGACCAACAACGCTCTAGGGTACAAACTTCAGCATTAAAACTCGACAAACATCGAATGGAGACAAGGTTTGTCCATTTTGGTCCAAACATGACGAACTTCGCTCTAGGGAACGAACTTCTTGTTTCTCACTCTCCAAGCCTCGAATGGAGACAAGTTTGGTCCATTTTGGTCCGAAGATGACCAACAACGCTCTAGGGTACAAACTTCAGCATTAAAACTCGCCAAACTTCGAATGGAGACAAGGTTTGTCCATTTTGGTCCAAACATGACGAACTTCGCTCTGGGGAACGAACTTGTTGTTTCTCACTCTCCAAGCCTCGAATGGAGACAAGTTTGGTCCATTTTGATCCGAAGATGACCAACAACGCTCTAGGGTACGAACTTCAGCATTAGAACTCGCCAAACTTCGAATGGAGACAAGGTTTGTCCATTTTGGTCCAAACATGACGAACTTCGCTCTAGGGAACGAACTTGTTGTTTCTCACTCTCCAAGCCTCGAATGGAGACAAGTTTGGTCCATTTTGGTCCGAAGATGACCAACAACGCTCTAGGGTACAAACTTCAGCATTAAAACTCGCCAAACTTCGAATGGAGACAAGGTTTGTCCATTTTGGTCCAAACATGACGAACTTCGCTCTAGGGAACGAACTTGTTGTTTCTCACTCTCCAAGCCTCGAATGGAGACAAGTTTGGTCCATTTTGATCCGAAGATGACCAACAACGCTCTAGGGTACAAACTTCAGCATTAAAACTCGACAAACATCGAATGGAGACAAGGTTTGTCCATTTTGGTCCAAACATGACGAACTTCGCTCTAGGGAACGAACTTGTTGTTTCTCACTCTCCAAGCCTCGAATGGAGACAAGTTTGGTCCATTTTGGTCCGAAGATGACCAACAACGCTCTAGGGTACAAACTTCAGCATTAAAACTCGCCAAACTTCGCATGGAGACAAGGTTTGTCCATTTTGGTCCAAACATGACGAACTTCGCTCTAGGGAACGAACTTGTTGTTTCTCACTCTCCAAGCCTCGAATGGAGACAAGTTTGGTCCATTTTGATCCGAAGATGACCAACAACGCTCTAGGGTACAAACTTCAGCATTAAAACTCGACAAACATCGAATGGAGACAAGGTTTGTCCATTTTGGTCCAAACATGACGAACTTCGCTCTAGGGAACGAACTTGTTGTTTCTCACTCTCCAAGCCTCGAATGGAGACAAGTTTGGTCCATTTTGGTCCGAAGATGACCAACAACGCTCTAGGGTACAAACTTCAGCATTAAAACTCGCCAAACTTCGCATGGAGACAAGGTTTGTCCATTTTGGTCCAAACATGACGAACTTCGCTCTGGGGAACGAACTTGTTGTTTCTCACTCTCCAAGCCTCGAATGGAGACAAATTTGGTCCATTTTGATCCGAAGATGACCAACAACGCTCTAGGGTACGAACTTCAGCATTAAAACTCGCCAAACTTCGAATGGAGACAAGGTTTGTCCATTTTGGTCCAAAGATGACGAACTTCGCTCTAGGGAACGAACTTGTTGTTTCTCACTCTCCAAGCCTCGAATGGAGACAAGTTTGGTCCATTTTGATCCGAAGATGATCAACAACGCTCTAGGGTACAAACTTCAGCATTAAAACTCGACAAACATCGAATGGAGACAAGGTTTGTCCATTTTGGTCCAAACATGACGAACTTCGCTCTAGGGAACGAACTTCTTGTTTCTCACTCTCCAAGCCTCGAATGGAGACAAGTTTGGTCCATTTTGGTCCGAAGATGACCAACAACGCTCTAGGGTACAAACTTCAGTATTAAAACTCGCCAAACTTCGAATGGAGACAAGGTTTTGTCCATTTTGGTCCAAAGATGACGAACTACGCTCTAGGGAACGAACTTGTTGTTTCTCACTCTCCAAGCCTCGAATGGAGACAAGTTTGGTCCATTGTGGTTCGAAGATGACCAACAACGCTCTAGTGTATGAACTTCAGCATTAAAACTCGTCAAATTTCGAATGGAGACAAGGTTTGTCTATTTTGGTCCCAACATGACGAACTTCGCTCTAGGGAACGAACTTGTTGTTTCTCACTCTCTAAGCCTCGAATGGAGACAAGTTTGGTCCATTTTGGTCCGAAGATGACCAACAACGCTCTAGGGTACAAACTTCAGCATTAAAACTCGCCAAACTTCGAATGGAGACAAGGTTTGTCCATTTTGGTCCAAAGATGGCGAACTTCACTCTAGAGAACGAACATGTTGTTTCTCACTCTCCAAGCCTCGAATGGAGACAAGTTTGGTCCATTTTGGTTCGAAGATGACCAACAACGCTCTAGCGTATGAACTTCAGCATTAAAACTCGCCAAACTTCGAATGGAGACAAGGTTTGTCCATTTTGGTCCAAACATGACGAACTTCGCTATGGGGAACGAACTTGTTGTTTCTAACTCTCCAAGCCTCGAATGGAGACAAGTTTGGTCCATTTTGATCCGAAGATGACCAACAACGCTCTAGGGTACGAACTTCAGTATTAAAACTCGCCAAACTTCGAATGGAGACAAGGTTTGTCCATTTTGGTCCAAACATGACGAACTTCGCTCTAGGGAACGAACTTGTTGTTTCTCACTCTCCAAGCCTCGAATGGAGACAAGTTTGGTCCATTTTGGTCCGAAGATGACCAACAACGCTCTAGGGTACAAACTTCAGCATTAAAACTCGCCAAACTTCGAATGGAGGCAAGGTTTGTCCATTTTGCTCCAAACATGACGAACTTCGCTCTAGGGAACGAACTTGTTGTTTCTCACTCTCCAAGCCTCGAATGGAGACAAGTTTGGTCCATTTTGATCAGAAGATGACCAACAACGCTCTAGGGTACAAACTTCAGCATTAAAACTCGACAAACATCGAAAGGAGACAAGGTTTGTCGATTTTGGTCCAAACATGACGAACTTCGCTCTAGGGAACGAACTAGTTGTTTCTCACTCTCTAAGCCTCGAATGGAGACAAGTTTGGTCCATTTTGGTCCGAAGATGACCAACAACGCTCTAGGGTACAAACTTCAGCATTAAAACTCGCCAAACTTCGAATGGAGACAAGGTTTGTCCATTTTGGTCCAAAGATGGCGAACTTCACTATAGAGAACGAACATGTTGTTTCTCACTCTCCAAGCCTCGAATGGAGACAAGTTTGGTCCATTTTGGTTCGAAGATGACCAACAACGCTCTAGCGTATGAACTTCAGCATTAAAACTCGCCAAATTTAGAATGGAGACAAGGTTTGTCCATTTTGGTCCAAACACGACGAACTTCGCTCTAGGGAACGAACTTGCTGTTTTTCACTCTCCAATCCTCGAATGGAGACAAGTTTGGTCCATTTTGGTCCGAAGATGACCAACAACGCTCTAGGGTACAAACTTCAGCATTAAAACTCGACAAACTTCGAATGGAGACAAGGTTTGTCCATTTTGGTCCAAACATGACGAACTTCGCTCTAAGGAACGAACTTGTTGTTTCTCACTCTCCAAGCCTCGAATGAAGACAAGTTTGCTCCATTTTGGTCCGAAGATGACCCACAACGCTCTAGGGTACGAACTTCAGCATTAAAACTCGCCAAACTTCGAATGGAGACAAGGTTTGTCCATTTTGGTCCAAACATGACGAACTTCGCTCTAGGGAACGAACTTGTTGTTTCTCACTCTCCAAGCCTCGAATGGAGACAAGTTTGGTCCATTTTGATCCGAAGATGACCAACAACGCTCTAGGGTACAAACTTCAGCATTAAAACTCGACAAACATCGAATGGAGACAAGGTTTGTCCATTTTGGTCCAAACATGACGAACTTCGCTCTAGGGAACGAACTTCTTGTTTCTCACTCTCCAAGCCTCGAATGGAGACAAGTTTGGTCCATTTTGGTCCGAAGATGACCAACAACGCTCTAGGGTACAAACTTCAGCATTAAAACTCGCCAAACTTCGAATGGAGACAAGGTTTGTCCATTTTGGTCCAAACATGACGAACTTCGCTCTGGGGAACGAACTTGTTGTTTCCCACTCTCCAAGCCTCGAATGGAGACAAGTTTGGTCCATTTTGATCCGAAGATGACCAACAACGCTCTAGGGTACGAACTTCAGCATTAGAACTCGCCAAACTTCGAATGGAGACAAGGTTTGTCCATTTTGGTCCAAACATGACGAACTTCGCTCTAGGGAACGAACTTGTTGTTTCTCACTCTCCAAGCCTCGAATGGAGACAAGTTTGGTCCATTTTGGTCCGAAGATGACCAACAACGCTCTAGGGTACAAACTTCAGCATTAAAACTCGCCAAACTTCGAATGGAGACAAGGTTTGTCCATTTTGGTCCAAACATGACGAACTTCGATCTAGGGAACGAACTTGTTGTTTCTCACTCTCCAAGCCTCGAATGGAGACAAGTTTGGTCCATTTTGGTCCGAAGATGACCAACAACGCTCTAGGGTACAAACTTCAGCATTAAAACTCGACAAACTTCGAATGGAGACAAGGTTTGTCCATTTTGGTCCAAACATGACGAACTTCGCTCTAGGGAACGAACATGTTGTTTCCCACTCTCCAAGACTCGAATGGAGACAAGTTTGGTCCATTTTGGTTCGAAGATGACCAACAACGCTCTAGGGTACGAACTTCAGCATTAAAACTCGCCAAACTTCGAATGGAGACAAGGTTTGTCCATTTTGGTCCAAACATGACGAACTTCGCTCTAGGGAACGAACATGTTGTTTCTCACTCTCCAAGCCTCGAATGGAGACAAGTTTGGTCCATTTTGGTTCGAAGATGACCAACAACGCTCTAGCGTACGAACTTCAGCATTAAAACTCGCCAAATTTCGAATGGAGACAAGGTTTGTCCATTTTGGTCCAAACATGACGAACTTCGCTCTAGGGAACGAACTTGTTGTTTTTCACTCTCCAATCCTCGAATGGAGACAAGTTTGGTCCATTTTGGTCCGAAGATGACCAACAACGCTCTAGGGTACAAACTTCAGCATTAAAACTCGACAAACTTCGAATGGAGACAAGGTTTGTCCATTTTGGTCCAAACATGACCAACTTCGCTCTAGGGAACGAACTTGTTGTTTCTCACTCTCCAAGCCTCGAATGGAGACAAGTTTGCTCCATTTTGGTCCGAAGATGACCCACAACGCTCTAGGGTACGAACTTCAGCATTAAAACTCGCCAAACTTCGAATGGATACAAGGTTTGTCCATTTTGGTCCAAACATGACGAACTTCGCTCTAGGGAACGAACTTGTTGTTTCTAACTCTCCAAGCCTCGAATGGAGACAAGTTTGGTCCATTTTGGTCCGAAGATGACCAACAACGCTCTAGGGTACAAACTTCAGCATTAAAACTCGACAAACTTCGAATGGAGACAAGGGTTGTCCATTTTGGTCCAAACATGACGAACTTCGGTCTAGGGAACGAACTTGTTGTTTCTCACTCTCCAAGCCTCGAATGGAGACAAGTTTGGTCCATTTTGGTCCGAAGATGACCAACAACGCTCTAGGGTACAAACTTCAGCATTAAAACTCGCCAAACTTCGAATGGAGACAAGGTTTGTCCATTTTGGTCCAAACATGACGAACTTCGCTCTAGGGAACGAACATGTTGTTTCCCACTCTCCAAGACTCGAATGGAGACAAGTTTGGTCCATTTTGGTTCGAAGATGATCAACAACGCTCTAGGGTACGAACATCAGCATTAAAACTCGTCAAACTTGGAATGGAGACAAGGTTTGTCCATTTTGGTCCAAAGATTACGAACTACGCTCTAGGGAACGAACATGTTGTTTCTCACTCTCCAAGCCTCGAATGGAGACAAGTATGGTCCATTTTGGTTCGAAGATGACCAACAACGCTCTAGGGAACGAACTTCAGCATTAAAACTCGTCAAACTTGGAATGGAGACAAGGTTTGTCCATTTTGGTCCAAAGATGACGAACTACGCTCTAGGGAACGAACTTGTTGTTTCTCACTCTCCAAGCCTCGAATGGAGACAAGTTTGGTCCATTTTGGTTCGAAGATGACCAACAACGCTCTAGGGTACAAACTTCAGCATTAAAACTCGCCAAACTTGGAATGGAGACAAGGTTTGTCCATTTTGGTCCAAAGATGACGAACTTCGCTCTAGGGAACGAACTTGTTGTTTCTCACTCTCCAAGCCTTGAATGGAGACAAGTTTGGTCCATTTTGATCAGAAGATGACCAACAACGCTCTAGGGTACAAACTTCAGCATTAAAACTCGACAAACATCGAATGGAGACAAGGTTTGTCCATTTTGGTCCAAACATGACGAACTTCGCTCTAGGGAACGAACTTGTTGTTTCTCACTCTCCAAGCCTCGAATGGAGACAAGTTTGGTCCATTTTGGTCCGAAGATGACCAACAACGCTCTAGGGTACAAACTTCAGCATTAAAACTCGCCAAACTTCGAATGGAGACAAGGTTTGTCCATTTTGGTCCAAACATGACGAACTTCGCTCTAGGGAACGAACATGTTGTTTCCCACTCTCCAAGACTCGAATGGAGACAAGCTTGGTCCATTTTGGTTCGAAGATGACCAACAACGCTCTAGGGTACGAACATCAGCATTAAAACTCGCCTAACTTCGAATGGAGACAAGGTTTGTCCATTTTGGTCCAAACATGACGAACTTCGATCTAGGGAACGAACTTGTTGTTTCTCACTCTCCAAGCCTCGAATGGAGACAAGTTTGGTCCATTTTGGTCCGAAGATGACCAACAACGCTCTAGGGTACAAACTTCAGCATTAAAACTCGACAAACTTCGAATGGAGACAAGATTTGTCCATTTTGGTCCAAACATGACGAACTTCGCTCTAGGGAACGAACATGTTGTTTCCCACTCTCCAAGACTCGAATGGAGACAAGTTTGGTCCATTTTGGTTCGAAGATGACCAACAACGCTCTAGGGTACGAACTTCAGCATTAAAACTCGCCAAACTTCGAATGGAGACAAGGTTTGTCCATTTTGGTCCAAACATGACGAACTTCGATCTAGGGAACGAACTTGTTGTTTCTCACTCTCCAAGCCTCGAATGGAGACAAGTTTGGTCCATTTTGGTCCGAAGATGACCAACAACGCTCTAGGGTACAAACTTCAGCATTAAAACTCGACAAACTTCGAATGGAGACAAGGTTTGTCCATTTTGGTCCAAACATGACGAACTTCGCTCTAGGGAACGAACATGTTGTTTCTCACTCTCCAAGCCTCGAATGGAGACAAGTTTGGTCCATTTTGGTTCGAAGATGACCAACAACGCTCTAGCGTACGAACTTCAGCATTAAAACTCGCCAAATTTCGAATGGAGACAAGGTTTGTCCATTTTGGTCCAAACATGACGAACTTCGCTCTAGGGAACGAACTTGTTGTTTTTCACTCTCCAATCCTCGAATGGAGACAAGTTTGGTCCATTTTGGTCCGAAGATGACCAACAACGCTCTAGGGTACAAACTTCAGCATTAAAACTCGACAAACTTCGAATGGAGACAAGGTTTGTCCATTTTGGTCCAAACATGACGAACTTCGCTCTAGGGAACGAACTTGTTGTTTCTCACTCTCCAAGCCTCGAATGGAGACAAGTTTGCTCCATTTTGGTCCGAAGATGACCCACAACGCTCTAGGGTACGAACTTCAGCATTAAAACTCGCCAAACTTCGAATGGAGACAAGGTTTGTCCATTTTGGTCCAAACATGACGAACTTCGCTCTAGGGAACGAACTTGTTGTTTCTAACTCTCCAAGCCTCGAATGGAGACAAGTTTGGTCCATTTTGGTCCGAAGATGACCAACAACGCTCTAGGGTACAAACTTCAGCATTAAAACTCGACAAACTTCGAATGGAGACAAGGGTTGTCCATTTTGGTCCAAACATGACGAACTTCGGTCTAGGGAACGAACTTGTTGTTTCTCACTCTCCAAGCCTCGAATGGAGACAAGTTTGGTCCATTTTGGTCCGAAGATGACCAACAACGCTCTAGGGTACAAACTTCAGCATTAAAACTCGCCAAACTTCGAATGGAGACAAGGTTTGTCCATTATGGTCCAAACATGACGAACTTCGCTCTAGGGAACGAACATGTTGTTTCCCACTCTCCAAGACTCGAATGGAGACAAGTTTGGTCCATTTTGGTTCGAAGATGACCAACAACGCTCTGGGTACGAACATCAGCATTAAAACTCGTCAAACTTGGAATGGAGACAAGGTTTGTCCATTTTGGTCCAAACATGACGAACTTCGCTCTAGGGAACGAACTTGTTGTTTTTCACTCTCCAATCCTCGAATGGAGACAAGTTTGGTCCATTTTGGTCAGAAGATGACCAACAACGCTCTAGGGTACAAACTTCAGCATTAAAACTCGACAAACTTCGAATGGAGACAAGGTTTGTCCATTTTGGTCCAAACATGACGAACTTCGCTCTAGGGAACGAACTTGTTGTTTCTCACTCTCCAAGCCTCGAATGGAGACAAGTTTGCTCCATTTTGGTCCGAAGATGACCCACAACGCTCTAGGGTACGAACTTCAGCATTAAAACTCGCCAAACTTCGAATGGAGACAAGGTTTGTCCATTTTGGTCCAAACATGACGAACTTCGCTCTAGGGAACGAACTTGTTGTTTCTAACTCTCCAAGCCTCGAATGGAGACAAGTTTGGTCCATTTTGGTCCGAAGATGACCAACAACGCTCTAGGGTACAAACTTCAGCATTAAAACTCGACAAACTTCGAATGGAGACAAGGGTTGTCCATTTTGGTCCAAACATGACGAACTTCGGTCTAGGGAACGAACTTGTTGTTTCTCACTCTCCAAGCCTCGAATGGAGACAAGTTTGGTCCATTTTGGTCCGAAGATGACCAACAACGCTCTATGGTACAAACTTCAGCATTAAAACTAGACAAACTTCGAATGGAGACAAGGTTTGTCCATTTTGGTCCAAACATGACGAACTTCGCTCTAGGGAACGAACTTGTTGTTTCTCACTCTCCAAGCCTCGAATGGAGACAAGTTTGGTCCATTTTGGTCCGAAGATGACCAACAACGCTCTAGGGTACAAACTTCAGCATTAAAACTAGACAAACTTCGAATGGAGACAAGGTTTGTCCATTTTGGTCCAAACATGACGAACTTCGCTCTAGGGAACGAACTTGTTGTTTCTCACTCTCCAAGCCTCGAATGGAGACAAGTTTGCTCCATTTTGGTCCGAAGATGACCCACAACGCTCTAGGGTACGAACTTCAGCATTAAAACTCGCCAAACTTCGAATGGAGACAAGGTTTGTCCATTTTGGTCCAAACATGACGAACTTCGCTCTAGGGAACGAACTTGTTGTTTCTCACTCTCCAAGCCTCGAATGGAGACAAGTTTGCTCCATTTTGGTCCGAAGATGACCCACAACGCTCTAGGGTACGAACTTCAGCATTAAAACTCGCCAAACTTCGAATGGAGATAAGGTTTGTCCATTTTGGTCCAAACATGACGAACTTCGCTCTAGGGAACGAACTTGTTGTTTCTCACTCTCCAAGCCTCGAATGGAGACAAGTTTGGTCCATTTTGGTCCGAAGATGACCAACAACGCTCTAGGGTACAAACTTCAGCATTAAAACTAGACAAACTTCGAATGGAGACAAGGTTTGTCCATTTTGGTCCAAACATGACGAACTTCGCTCTAGGGAACGAACTTGTTGTTTCTCACTCTCCAAGCCTCGAATGGAGACAAGTTTGGTCCATTTTGGTCCGAAGATGACCAACAACGCTCTAGGGTACAAACTTCAGCATTAAAACCTGCCAAACTTCGAATGGAGACAAGGTTTGTCCATTTTGGTCCAAACATGACGAACTTCGCTCTAGGGAACGAACTTGTTGTTTCTCACTCTCCAAGCCTCGAATGGAGACAAGTTTGGTCCATTTTGGTCCGAAGATGACCAACAACGCTCTAGGGTACAAACTTCAGCATTAAAACTCGACAAACTTCGAATGGAGACAAGGGTTGTCCATTTTGGTCCAAACATGACGAACTTCGCTCTAGGGAACGAACTTGTTGTTTCTCACTAAACAAGCCTCGAAGGGAAACAAGTTTGGTCCATTTTGGTCCGAAGATGACCAACAACGCTCTAGGGTACAAACTTCAGCATTAAAACCTGCCAAACTTCGAATGGAGACAAGGTTTGTCCATTTTGGTCCAAACATGACGAACTTCGCTCTAGGGAACGAACATGTTGTTTCTCACTCTCCAAGCCTCGAATGGAGACAAGTTTGGTCCATTTTGGTGCGAAGATGACCAACAACGCTCTAGGGTACAAACTTCAGCATTAAAACTCGCCAAACTTCGAATGGAGACAAGGTTTGTCCATTTTGGTCCAAACATGACGAACTTCGCTCTAGGGAACGAACTTGTTGTTTCTAACTCTCCAAGCCTCGAATGGAGACAAGTTTGGTCCATTTTGGTCCGAAGATGACCAACAACGCTCTAGGGTACAAACTTCAGCATTAAAACTCGACAAACTTCGAATGGAGACAAGGGTTGTCCATTTTGGTCCAAACATGACGAACTTCGGTCTAGGGAACGAACTTGTTGTTTCTCACTCTCCAAGCCTCGAATGGAGACAAGTTTGGTCCATTTTGGTCCGAAGATGACCAACAACGCTCTAGGGTACAAACTTCAGCATTAAAACTCGCCAAACTTCGAATGTAGACAAGGTTTGTCCATTTTGGTCCAAACATGACGAACTTCGCTCTAGGGAACGAACTTGTTGTTTCTCACTCTCCAAGCCTCGAATGGAGACAAGTTTGGTCCATTTTGGTCCGAAGATGACCAACAACGCTCTAGGGTACAAACTTCAGCATTAAAACTCGACAAACTTCGAATGGAGACAAGGGTTGTCCATTTTGGTCCAAACATGACGAACTTCGCTCTAGGGAACGAACTTGTTGTTTCTCACTAAACAAGCCTCGAAGGGAAACTAATTTGGTCCATTTTGGTCCGAAGATGACCAACAACGCTCTAGGGTACAAACTTCAGCATTAAAACCTGCCAAACTTCGAATGGAGACAAGGTTTGTCCATTTTGGTCCAAACATGACGAACTTCGCTCTAGGGAACGAACATGTTGTTTCTCACTCTCCAAGCCTCGAATGGAGACA
Source organism: Trichosanthes truncata (assembly GCA_033996785.1). NCBI lineage: Eukaryota > Viridiplantae > Streptophyta > Magnoliopsida > Cucurbitales > Cucurbitaceae > Trichosanthes > Trichosanthes truncata. The sequence goes on along the minus strand of JAWPNB010000007.1, from coordinate 25,595,872 downwards.
AGTTTGGTCCATTTTGGTGCGAAGATGACCAACAACGCTCTAGGGTACAAACTTCAGCATTAAAACTCGCCAAACTTCGAATGGAGACAAGGTTTGTCCATTTTGGTCCAAACATGACGAACTTCGCTCTAGGGAACGAACTTGTTGTTTCTAACTCTCCAAGCCTCGAATGGAGACAAGTTTGGTCCATTTTGGTCCGAAGATGACCAACAACGCTCTAGGGTACAAACTTCAGCATTAAAACTCGACAAACTTCGAATGGAGACAAGGGTTGTCCATTTTGGTCCAAACATGACGAACTTCGGTCTAGGGAACGAACTTGTTGTTTCTCACTCTCCAAGCCTCGAATGGAGACAAGTTTGGTCCATTTTGGTCCGAAGATGACCAACAACGCTCTAGGGTACAAACTTCAGCATTAAAACTCGACAAACTTCGAATGGAGACAAGGTTTGTCCATTTTGGTCCAAACATGACGAACTTCGCTCTAGGGAACGAACATGTTGTTTCTCACTCTCCAAGCCTCGAATGGAGACAAGTTTGGTCCATTTTGGTTCGAAGATGACCAACAACGCTCTACGGTACAAACTTCAGCATTAAAACTCGCCAAATTTCGAATGGAGACAAGGTTTGTCCATTTTGGTCCAAACATGACGAACTTCGCTCTAGGGAACGAACTTGTTGTTTCTCACTCTCCAAGCCTCGAATGGAGACAAGTTTGGTCCATTTTGGTCCGAAGATGACCAACAACGCTCTAGGGTACAAACTTCAGCATTAAAACTCGACAAACTTCGAATGGAGACAAGGTTTGTCCCTTTTGGTCCAAAGATGACGAACTACGCTCTAGGGAACGAACATGTTGTTTCTCACTCTCCAAGCCTCGAATGGAGACAAGTTTGGTCCATTTTGGTTCGAAGATGACCAACAACGCTCTAGGGTACAAACTTCAGCATTAAAACTCGCCAAATTTCGAATGGAGACAAGGTTTGTCCATTTTGGTCCAAACATGACGAACTTCGCTCTAGGGAACGAACTTGTTGTTTCTCACTCTCCAAGCCTCGAATGGAGACAAGTTTGGTCCATTTTGGTCCGAAGATGACCAACAACGCTCTAGGGTACAAACTTCAGCATTAAAACTCGACAAACTTCGAATGGAGACAAGGTTTGTCCCTTTTGGTCCAAAGATGACGAACTACGCTCTAGGGAACGAACATGTTGTTTCTCACTCTCCAAGCCTCGAATGGAGACAAGTTTGGTCCATTTTGGTTCGAAGATGACCAACAACGCTCTAGGGTACAAACTTCAGCATTAAAAATCGCCAAACTTCGAATGGAGACAAGGTTTGTCCATTTTGGTCCAAACATGACGAACTTCGCTCTAGGGAACGAACATGTTGTTTCTCACTCTCCAAGCCTCGAATGGAGACAAGTTTGGTCCATTTTGATCAGAAGATGACCAACAACGCTCTAGGGTACAAACTTCAGCATTAAAACTCGACAAACATCGAATGGAGACAAGGTTTGTCCATTTTGGTCCAAACATGACGAACTTCGCTCTAGGGAACGAACTTGTTGTTTCTCACTCTCCAAGCCTCGAATGGAGACAAGTTTTGTCAATTTTGGTCCGAAGATGACCAACAACGCTCTAGGGTACAAACTTCAGCATTAAAACTCGCCAAACTTCGAATGGAGACAAGGTTTGTCCATTTTGGTCCAAACATGACGAACTTCGCTCTAGGGAACGAACATGTTGTTACCCACTCTCCAAGACTCGAATGGAGACAAGTTTGGTCCATTTTGGTTCGAAGATGACCAACAACGCTCTAGGGTACGAACATCAGCATTAAAACTCGCCAAACTTCGAATGGAGACAAGGTTTGTCCATTTTGGTCCAAACATGACGAACTTCGCTCTAGGGAACGAACTTGTTGTTTCTCACTCTCCAAGCCTCGAATGGAGACAAGTTTTGTCCATTTTGGTCCGAAGATGACCAACAACGCTCTAGGGTACAAACTTCAGCATTAAAACTCGCCAAACTTCGAATGGAGACAAGGTTTGTCCATTTTGGTCCAAACATGACGAACTTCGCTCTAGGGAACGAACATGTTGTTACCCACTCTCCAAGACTCGAATGGAGACAAGTTTTGTCCATTTTGGTCCGAAGATGACCAACAACGCTCTAGGGTACAAACTTCAGCATTAAAACTCGCCAAACTTCGAATGGAGACAAGGTTTGTCCATTTTGGTCCAAACATGACGAACTTCGCTCTAGGGAACGAACATGTTGTTACCCACTCTCCAAGACTCGAATGGAGACAAGTTTGGTCCATTTTGGTTCGAAGATGACCAACAACGCTCTAGGGTACAAACTTCAGCATTAAAACTCGCCAAACTTCGAATGGAGACAAGGTTTGTCCATTTTGGTCCAAACACGACGAGCTTCGATCTAGGGAACGAACTTGTTGTTTCTCACTCTCCAAGCCTCGAATGGAGACAAGTTTGGTCCATTTTGGTCCGAAGATGACCAACAACGCTCTAGGGTACAAACTTCAGCATTAAAACTCGACAAACTTCGAATGGAGACAAGGTTTGTCCATTTTGGTCCAAACATGACGAACTTCGCTCTAGGGAACGAACTTGTTGTTTCTCACTCAACAAGCCTCGAATGGAGACAAGTTTGGTCCATTTTGGTCCGAAGATGACCAACAACGCTCTAGGGTACAAACTTAAGAATTAAAACCCGCCAAACTTCGAATGGAGACAAGGTTTGTCCATTTTGGTCCAAACATGACGAACTTCGCTCTAGGGAACGAACATGTTGTTTCTCACTCTCCAAGCCTCGAATGGAGACAAGTTTGGTCCATTTTGGTCCGAAGATGACCAACAACGCTCTAGGGTACAAACTTCAGCATTAAAACTCGCCAAACTTCGAATGGAGACAAGGTTTGTCCATTTTGGTCCAAACATGACGAACTTCGATCTAGGGAACGAACTTGTTGTTTCTCACTCTCCAAACCTCGAATGGAGACAAGTTTGGTCCATTTTGGTCCGAAGATGACCAACAACGCTCTAGGGTACAAACTTCAGCATTAAAACTCGACAAACTTCGAATGGAGACAAGGTTTGTCCATTTTGGTCCAAACATGACGAACTTCGCTCTAGGGAACGAACATGTTGTTTCTCACTCTCCAAGACTCGAATGGAGACAAGTTTGGTCCATTTTGGTTCGAAGATGACCAACAACGCTCTAGCGTATGAACTTCAGCATTAAAACTCGCCAAATTTCGAATGGAGACAAGGTTTGCCCATTTTGGTGCAAACATGACGAACTTCGCTCTAGGGAACGAACTTGTTGTTTCTCACTCTCCAAGCCTCGAATGGAGACAAGTTTGGTCCATTTTGGTCCGAAGATGACCAACAACGCTCTAGGGTACAAACTTCAGCATTAAAAGTCGACAAACTTCGAATGGAGACAAGGTTTGTCCATTTTGGTCCAAACATGACGAGCTTCGATCTAGGGAACGAACTTGTTGTTTCTCACTCTCCAAGCCTCGAATGGAGACAAGTTTGGTCCATTTTGGTCCGAAGATGACCAACAACGCTCTAGGGTACAAACTTCAGCATTAAAACTCGACAAACTTCGAATGGAGACAAGGTTTGTCCATTTTGGTCCAAACATGACGAACTTCGCTCTAGGGAACGAACTTGTTGTTTCTCACTCTCCAAGCCTCGAATGGAGACAAGTTTGGTCCATTTTGGTCCGAAGATGACCAACAACGCTCTAGGGTACAAACTTCAGCATTAAAACTCGCCAAACTTCGAATGGAGACAAGGTTTGTCCATTTTGGTCCAAACATGACGAACTTCGATCTAGGGAACGAACTTGTTGTTTCTCACTCTCCAAGCCTCGAATGGAGACAAGTTTGGTCCATTTTGGTCCGAAGATGACCAACAACGCTCTAGGGTACAAACTTCAGCATTAAAACTCGACAAACTTCGAATGGAGACAAGGTTTGTCCATTTTGGTCCAAACATGACGAACTTCGCTCTAGGGAACGAACATGTTGTTTCTCACTCTCCAAGCCTCGAATGGAGACAAGTTTGGTCCATTTTGGTTCGAAGATGACCAACAACGCTCTAGCGTATGAACTTCAGAATTAAAACTCGCCAAATTTCGAATGGAGACAAGGTTTGCCCATTTTGGTCCAAACATGACGAACTTCGCTCTAGGGAACGAACTTGTTGTTTCTCACTCTCCAAGCCTCGAATGGAGACAAGTTTGGTCCATTTTGGTTCGAAGATGACCAACAACGCTCTAGCGTATGAACTTCAGCATTAAAACTCGCCAAATTTCGAATGGAGACAAGGTTTGCCCATTTTGGTCCAAACATGACGAACTTCGCTCTAGGGAACGATCTTGTTGTTTCTCACTCTCCAAGCCTCGAATGGAGACAAGTTTGGTCCATTTTGGTCCGAAGATGACCAACAACGCTCTAGGGTACAAACTTCAGCATTAAAACTCGCCAAACTTCGAATGTTGACAAGGTTTGTCCATTTTGGTCCAAAGATGACGAACTACGCTCTAGGGAACGAACTTGTTGTTTCTCACTCTCCAAGCCTCGAATGGAGACAAGTTTGGTCCATTTTGGTTCGAAGATGACCAACAACGCTCTAGGGTACAAACTTCAGCATTAAAAGTCGACAAACTTCGAATGGAGACAAGGTTTGTCCATTTTGGTCCAAACATGACGAGCTTCGATCTAGGGAACGAACTTGTTGTTTCTCACTCTCCAAGCCTCGAATGGAGACAAGTTTGGTCCATTTTGGTCCGAAGATGACCAACAACGCTCTAGGGTACAAACTTCAGCATTAAAACTCGACAAACTTCGAATGGAGACAAGGGTTGTCCATTTTGGTCCAAACATGACGAACTTCGCTCTAGGGAACGAACTTGTTGTTTCTCACTCTCCAAGCCTCGAATGGAGACAAGTTTGGTCCATTTTGGTCCGAAGATGACCAACAACGCTCTAGGGTACAAACTTCAGCATTAAAACTCGCCAAACTTCGAATGGAGACAAGGTTTGTCCATTTTGGTCCAAACATGACGAACTTCGCTCTAGGGAACGAACTTGTTGTTTCTCACTCTCCAAGCCTCGAATGGAGACAAGTTTGGTCCATTTTGGTCCGAAGATGACCAACAACGCTCTAGGGTACAAACTTCAGCATTAAAACCTGCCAAACTTCGAATGGAGACAAGGTTTGTACATTTTGGTCCAAACATGACGAACTTCGCTCTAGGGAACGAACATGTTGTTTCTCACTCTCCAAGCCTCGAATGGAGACAAGTTTGGTCCATTTTGGTCCGAAGATGACCAACAACGCTCTAGGGTACAAACTTCAGCATTAAAACTCGCCAAACTTCGAATGTAGACAAGGTTTGTCCATTTTGGTCCAAACATGACGAACTTCGCTCTAGGGAACGAACTTGTTGTTTCTCACTCTCCAAGCCTCGAATGGAGACAAGTTTGGTCCATTTTGGTCCGAAGATGACCAACAACGCTCTAGGGTACAAACTTCAGCATTAAAACTCGACAAACTTCGAATGGAGACAAGGGTTGTCCATTTTGGTCCAAACATGACGAACTTCGCTCTAGGGAACGAACTTGTTGTTTCTCACTCTCCAAGCCTCGAATGGAGACAAGTTTGGTCCACTCTCCAAGCCTCGAATGGAGACAAATTTGGTCCATTTTGGTCCGAAGATGACCAACAACCCTCTATGGTACAAACTTCAGCATTAAAACTCGCCAAACTTCGAATGGAGACAAGGTTTTGTCCATTGTGGTCCAAAGATGACGAACTACGCTCTAGGGAAGGAACTTGTTGTTTCTCACTCTCCATGCCTCGAATGGAGACAAGTTTGGTCCATTGTGGTCCGAAGATGACCAACAACGGTCTAGGTTACAATCTTCAGCATTAAAACTCGACAAACTTCGAATGGAGACAAGGTTTGTCCATTTTGGTCCAAACATGACGAACTTCGCTCTAGGGAACGAACGTGTTGTTTCTCACTCTCCAAGCCTCGAATTTAGACAAGTTTGGTCCATTTAGGTCCGAAGATGACCTGACGCTCTAGGGTACAAACTTCAGCATTAAAACTTGCCAAACTTCGAATGGAGACAAGGTTTGTCCACTTTGGTCCAAACATGACGAACTTCGCTCTTGGGAACGAACTTGTTGTTTCTCACTCACCAAGCCTCGAATGGAGACAAGTTTGGTCCATTTTGGTCCGAAGATGACCAACAACGATCTAGGTTACAAACTTCAGCATTAAAACTCGCCAAACTTCGAATGGAGACAAGGTTTGTCCATTTTGGTCCAAACACGACGAACCTCGCTCTAGGGAACGAACTTGTTGTTTCTCACTCACCAAGCCTCGAATGGAGACAAGTTTGGTCCATTTTGGTCCGAAGATGACCAACAACGCTCTAGGGTACAAACTTCAGCATTAAAACTCGCCAAACTTCGAATGGAGACAAGGTTTGTCCATTTTGGTCCAAACACGACGAACCTCGCTCTAGGGAACGAACTTGTTGTTTCTCACTCTCCAGCCTCGAATGGAGACAAGTTTGTTCCATTTTTGTTCGAAGATGACCAACAACGCTCTAGGGTACAAACTTCAGCATTAAAAGTCGCCAAACTTCGAATGGAGACAAGGTTTGTCCATTTTGGTCCAAACATGACGAACTTCGCTCTAGGGAACGAACTTGTCTTTTCTCACTCTCCAAGCCTCGAATGACAAGTTTGATCCATTTTGGTCCGAAGATGACCAACAACGCTCTAGGGTACAAACTTCAGCATTAAAACTCGACAAACTTCGAATGGAGACAAGGTTTGTCCATTTTGGTCCAAACATGGCGAACTTCGCTCTAGGAAACGAACGTGTTGTTTCTCACTCTCCAAGCCTCGAATTTAGACAAGTTTGGTCCATTTAGGTCCGAAGATGACCTGACGCTCTAGGGTACAAACTTCAGCATTAAAACTTGCCAAACTTCGAATGGAGACAAGGTTTGTCCACTTTGGTCCAAACATGACGAACTTCGCTCTTGGGAACGAACTTGTTGTTTCTCACTCACCAAGCCTCGAATGGAGACAAGTTTGGTCCATTTTGGTCCGAAGATGACCAACAACGATCTAGGTTACAAACTTCAGCATTAAAACTCGCCAAACTTCGAATGGAGACAAGGTTTGTCCATTTTGGTCCAAACACGACGAACCTCGCTCTAGGGAACGAACTTGTTGTTTCTCACTCACCAAGCCTCGAATGGAGACAAGTTTGGTCCATTTTGGTCCGAAGATGACCAACAACGCTCTAGGGTACAAACTTCAGCATTAAAACTCGCCAAACTTCGAATGGAGACAAGGTTTGTCCATTTTGGTCCAAACACGACGAACCTCGCTCTAGGGAACGAACTTGTTGTTTCTCACTCTCCAGCCTCGAATGGAGACAAGTTTGTTCCATTTTTGTTCGAAGATGACCAACAACGCTCTAGGGTACAAACTTCAGCATTAAAAGTCGCCAAACTTCGAATGGAGACAAGGTTTGTCCATTTTGGTCCAAACATGACGAACTTCGCTCTAGGGAACGAACTTGTCTTTTCTCACTCTCCAAGCCTCGAATGACAAGTTTGATCCATTTTGGTCCGAAGATGACCAACAACGCTCTAGGGTACAAACTTCAGCATTAAAACTCGACAAACTTCGAATGGAGACAAGGTTTGTCCATTTTGGTCCAAACATGGCGAACTTCGCTCTAGGAAACGAACTTGTTGTTTCTCACTCTCCAAGCCTCGAATGGAGACAAGTTTGGTCCATTTTGGTCCGAAGATGACCAACAACGCTCTAGGGTACGAACTTCAGCATTAAAACTCGACAAACTTCGAATGGAGACAAGGTTTGTCCATTTTGGTCCAAACATGGCGAACTTCGCTCTAGGGAACGAACTTGTTGTTTCTCACTCACCAAGCCTCGAATGGAGACAAGTTTGGTCCATTTTGGTCCGAAGATGACCAACAACGCTCTAGGTTACAAACTTCAGCATTAAAACTCGCCAAACTTCGAATGGAGACAAGGTTTGTCCATTTTGGTCCAAACACGACGAACCTCGCTCTAGGGAACGAACTTGTTGTTTCTCACTCACCAAGCCTCGAATGGAGACAAGTTTGGTCCATTTTGGTCCGAAGATGACCAACAACGCTCTAGTGTACAAACTTCAGCATTAAAACTCGCCAAACTTCGAATGGAGTCAAGGTTTGTCCATTTTGGTCCAAACACGACGAACCTCGCTCTAGGGAACGAACTTGTTGTTTCTCACTCTCCAGCCTCGAATGGAAACAAGTTTGTTCCATTTTGGTTCGAAGATGACCAACAACGCTCTAGGGTACAAACTTCAGCATTAAAAGTCGCCAAACTTCGAATGGAGACAAGGTTTGTCCATTTTGGTCCAAACATGACGAACTTCGCTCTAGGGAACGAACCTGTCTTTTCTCACTCTCCAAGCCTCGAATGGAGACAAATTTGGTCCATTTTGGTCCGAAGATGACCAACAACGCTCTAGTGTACAAACTTCAGCATTAAAACTCGACAAACTTCGAATAGAGACAAGGTTTGTCCATTTTGGTCCAAACATGGCGAACTTCGCTCTAGGAAACGAACTTGTTGTTTCTCACTCTCCAAGCCTCGAATGGAGACAAGTTTGGTCCATTTTGGTCCGAAGATGACCAACAACGCTCTAGGGTACGAACTTCAGCATTAAAACTCGCCAAACTTCGAATGGAGACAAGGTTTTGTCCATTTTGGTCCAAAGATGACGAACTACGCTCTAGGGAATGGCCTTGTTGTTTCTCACTCTCCAAGCCTCGAATGGAGACAAGTTTGGTCCATTTTGGTCCGAAGATGACCAACAACGCTCTAGTGTACAAACTTCAGCATTAAAACTCGCCAAACTTCGAATGGAGACAAGGTTTGTCCATTTTGGTCCAAACACGACGAACCTCGCTCTAGGGAACGAACTTGTTGTTTCTCACTCTCCAGCCTCGAATGGAGACAAGTTTGTTCCATTTTTGTTCGAAGATGACCAACAACGCTCTAGGGTACAAACTTCAGCATTAAAAGTCGCCAAACTTCGAATGGAGACAAGGTTTGTCCATTTTGGTCCAAACATGACGAACTTCGCTCTAGGGAACGAACTTGTCTTTTCTCACTCTCCAAGCCTCGAATGACAAGTTTGATCCATTTTGGTCCGAAGATGACCAACAACGCTCTAGGGTACAAACTTCAGCATTAAAACTCGACAAACTTCGAATGGAGACAAGGTTTGTCCATTTTGGTCCAAACATGGCGAACTTCGCTCTAGGAAACGAACTTGTTGTTTCTCACTCTCCAAGCGTCGAATGGAGACAAGTTTGGTCCATTTTGGTCCGAAGATGACCAACAACGCTCTAGGGTACGAACTTCAGCATTAAAACTCGACAAACTTCGAATGGAGACAAGGTTTGTCCATTTTGGTCCAAACATGGCGAACTTCGCTCTAGGGAACGAACTTGTTGTTTCTCACTCACCAAGCCTCGAATGGAGACAAGTTTGGTCCATTTTGGTCCGAAGATGACCAACAACGCTCTAGGTTACAAACTTCAGCATTAAAACTCGCCAAACTTCGAATGGAGACAAGGTTTGTCCATTTTGGTCCAAACACGACGAACCTCGCTCTAGGGAACGAACTTGTTGTTTCTCACTCACCAAGCCTCGAATGGAGACAAGTTTGGTCCATTTTGGTCCGAAGATGACCAACAACGCTCTAGTGTACAAACTTCAGCATTAAAACTCGCCAAACTTCGAATGGAGTCAAGGTTTGTCCATTTTGGTCCAAACACGACGAACCTCGCTCTAGGGAACGAACTTGTTGTTTCTCACTCTCCAGCCTCGAATGGAAACAAGTTTGTTCCATTTTGGTTCGAAGATGACCAACAACGCTCTAGGGTACAAACTTCAGCATTAAAACTCGCCAAACTTCGAATAGAGACAAGGTTTGTCCATTTTGGTCCAAACATGACGAACTTCGCTCTAGGGAACGAACTTGTCTTTTCTCACTCTCCAAGCCTCGAATGACAAGTTTGATCCATTTTGGTCCGAAGATGACCAACAACGCTCTAGGGTACAAACTTCAGCATTAAAACTCGACAAACTTCGAATGGAGACAAGGTTTGTCCATTTTGGTCCAAACATGGCGAACTTCGCTCTAGGAAACGAACTTGTTGTTTCTCACTCTCCAAGCCTCGAATGGAGACAAGTTTGGTCCATTTTGGTCCGAAGATGACCAACAACGCTCTAGGGTACGAACTTCAGCATTAAAACTCGACAAACTTCGAATGGAGACAAGGTTTGTCCATTTTGGTCCAAACATGGCGAACTTCGCTCTAGGGAACGAACTTGTTGTTTCTCACTCACCAAGCCTCGAATGGAGACAAGTTTGGTCCATTTTGGTCCGAAGATGACCAACAACGCTCTAGGTTACAAACTTCAGCATTAAAACTCGCCAAACTTCGAATGGAGACAAGGTTTGTCCATTTTGGTCCAAACACGACGAACCTCGCTCTAGGGAACGAACTTGTTGTTTCTCACTCACCAAGCCTCGAATGGAGACAAGTTTGGTCCATTTTGGTCCGAAGATGACCAACAACGCTCTAGTGTACAAACTTCAGCATTAAAACTCGCCAAACTTCGAATGGAGTCAAGGTTTGTCCATTTTGGTCCAAACACGACGAACCTCGCTCTAGGGAACGAACTTGTTGTTTCTCACTCTCCAGCCTCGAATGGAAACAAGTTTGTTCCATTTTGGTTCGAAGATGACCAACAACGCTCTAGGGTACAAACTTCAGCATTAAAAGTCGCCAAACTTCGAATGGAGACAAGGTTTGTCCATTTTGGTCCAAACATGACGAACTTCGCTCTAGGGAACGAACCTGTCTTTTCTCACTCTCCAAGCCTCGAATGGAGACAAATTTGGTCCATTTTGGTCCGAAGATGACCAACAACGCTCTAGTGTACAAACTTCAGCATTAAAACTCGACAAACTTCGAATAGAGACAAGGTTTGTCCATTTTGGTCCAAACATGGCGAACTTCGCTCTAGGAAACGAACATGTTGTTCTCACTCTCCAAGCCTCGAATGGAGACAAGTTTGGTCCATTTTGGTCCGAAGATGACCAACAACGCTCTAGGGTACAAACTTCAGCATTAAAACTCGCCAAACTTCGAATGTAGACAAGGTTTGTCCATTTTGGTCCAAACATGACGAACTTCGCTCTAGGGAACGAACTTGTTGTTTCTCACTCTCCAAGCCTCGAATGGAGACAAGTTTGGTCCATTTTGGTCCGAAGATGACCAACAACGCTCTAGGGTACAAACTTCAGCATTAAAACTCGACAAACTTCGAATGGAGACAAGGGTTGTCCATTTTGGTCCAAACATGACGAACTTCGCTCTAGGGAACGAACTTGTTGTTTCTCACTAAACAAGCCTCGAAGGGAAACAAGTTTGGTCCATTTTGGTCCGAAGATGACCAACAACGCTCTAGGGTACAAACTTCAGCATTAAAACCTGCCAAACTTCGAATGGAGACAAGGTTTGTCCATTTTGGTCCAAACATGACGAACTTCGCTCTAGGGAACGAACATGTTGTTTCTCACTCTCCAAGCCTCGAATGGAGACAAGTTTGGTCCATTTTGGTGCGAAGATGACCAACAACGCTCTAGGGTACAAACTTCAGCATTAAAACTCGCCAAACTTCGAATGGAGACAAGGTTTGTCCATTTTGGTCCAAACATGACGAACTTCGCTCTAGGGAACGAACTTGTTGTTTCTAACTCTCCAAGCCTCGAATGGAGACAAGTTTGGTCCATTTTGGTCCGAAGATGACCAACAACGCTCTAGGGTACAAACTTCAGCATTAAAACTCGACAAACTTCGAATGGAGACAAGGGTTGTCCATTTTGGTCCAAACATGACGAACTTCGGTCTAGGGAACGAACTTGTTGTTTCTCACTCTCCAAGCCTCGAATGGAGACAAGTTTGGTCCATTTTGGTCCGAAGATGACCAACAACGCTCTAGGGTACAAACTTCAGCATTAAAACTCGACAAACTTCGAATGGAGACAAGGTTTGTCCATTTTGGTCCAAACATGACGAACTTCGCTCTAGGGAACGAACATGTTGTTTCTCACTCTCCAAGCCTCGAATGGAGACAAGTTTGGTCCATTTTGGTTCGAAGATGACCAACAACGCTCTACGGTACAAACTTCAGCATTAAAACTCGCCAAATTTCGAATGGAGACAAGGTTTGTCCATTTTGGTCCAAACATGACGAACTTCGCTCTAGGGAACGAACTTGTTGTTTCTCACTCTCCAAGCCTCGAATGGAGACAAGTTTGGTCCATTTTGGTCCGAAGATGACCAACAACGCTCTAGGGTACAAACTTCAGCATTAAAACTCGACAAACTTCGAATGGAGACAAGGTTTGTCCCTTTTGGTCCAAAGATGACGAACTACGCTCTAGGGAACGAACATGTTGTTTCTCACTCTCCAAGCCTCGAATGGAGACAAGTTTGGTCCATTTTGGTTCGAAGATGACCAACAACGCTCTAGGGTACAAACTTCAGCATTAAAACTCGCCAAATTTCGAATGGAGACAAGGTTTGTCCATTTTGGTCCAAACATGACGAACTTCGCTCTAGGGAACGAACTTGTTGTTTCTCACTCTCCAAGCCTCGAATGGAGACAAGTTTGGTCCATTTTGGTCCGAAGATGACCAACAACGCTCTAGGGTACAAACTTCAGCATTAAAACTCGACAAACTTCGAATGGAGACAAGGTTTGTCCCTTTTGGTCCAAAGATGACGAACTACGCTCTAGGGAACGAACATGTTGTTTCTCACTCTCCAAGCCTCGAATGGAGACAAGTTTGGTCCATTTTGGTTCGAAGATGACCAACAACGCTCTAGGGTACAAACTTCAGCATTAAAAATCGCCAAACTTCGAATGGAGACAAGGTTTGTCCATTTTGGTCCAAACATGACGAACTTCGCTCTAGGGAACGAACATGTTGTTTCTCACTCTCCAAGCCTCGAATGGAGACAAGTTTGGTCCATTTTGATCAGAAGATGACCAACAACGCTCTAGGGTACAAACTTCAGCATTAAAACTCGACAAACATCGAATGGAGACAAGGTTTGTCCATTTTGGTCCAAACATGACGAACTTCGCTCTAGGGAACGAACTTGTTGTTTCTCACTCTCCAAGCCTCGAATGGAGACAAGTTTTGTCAATTTTGGTCCGAAGATGACCAACAACGCTCTAGGGTACAAACTTCAGCATTAAAACTCGCCAAACTTCGAATGGAGACAAGGTTTGTCCATTTTGGTCCAAACATGACGAACTTCGCTCTAGGGAACGAACATGTTGTTACCCACTCTCCAAGACTCGAATGGAGACAAGTTTGGTCCATTTTGGTTCGAAGATGACCAACAACGCTCTAGGGTACGAACATCAGCATTAAAACTCGCCAAACTTCGAATGGAGACAAGGTTTGTCCATTTTGGTCCAAACATGACGAACTTCGCTCTAGGGAACGAACTTGTTGTTTCTCACTCTCCAAGCCTCGAATGGAGACAAGTTTTGTCCATTTTGGTCCGAAGATGACCAACAACGCTCTAGGGTACAAACTTCAGCATTAAAACTCGCCAAACTTCGAATGGAGACAAGGTTTGTCCATTTTGGTCCAAACATGACGAACTTCGCTCTAGGGAACGAACATGTTGTTACCCACTCTCCAAGACTCGAATGGAGACAAGTTTTGTCCATTTTGGTCCGAAGATGACCAACAACGCTCTAGGGTACAAACTTCAGCATTAAAACTCGCCAAACTTCGAATGGAGACAAGGTTTGTCCATTTTGGTCCAAACATGACGAACTTCGCTCTAGGGAACGAACATGTTGTTACCCACTCTCCAAGACTCGAATGGAGACAAGTTTGGTCCATTTTGGTTCGAAGATGACCAACAACGCTCTAGGGTACAAACTTCAGCATTAAAACTCGCCAAACTTCGAATGGAGACAAGGTTTGTCCATTTTGGTCCAAACACGACGAGCTTCGATCTAGGGAACGAACTTGTTGTTTCTCACTCTCCAAGCCTCGAATGGAGACAAGTTTGGTCCATTTTGGTCCGAAGATGACCAACAACGCTCTAGGGTACAAACTTCAGCATTAAAACTCGACAAACTTCGAATGGAGACAAGGTTTGTCCATTTTGGTCCAAACATGACGAACTTCGCTCTAGGGAACGAACTTGTTGTTTCTCACTCAACAAGCCTCGAATGGAGACAAGTTTGGTCCATTTTGGTCCGAAGATGACCAACAACGCTCTAGGGTACAAACTTAAGAATTAAAACCCGCCAAACTTCGAATGGAGACAAGGTTTGTCCATTTTGGTCCAAACATGACGAACTTCGCTCTAGGGAACGAACATGTTGTTTCTCACTCTCCAAGCCTCGAATGGAGACAAGTTTGGTCCATTTTGGTCCGAAGATAAACAACAACGCTCTAGGGTACAAACTTCAGCATTAAAACTCGCCAAACTTCGAATGGAGACAAGGTTTGTCCATTTTAGTCCAAACATGACGAACTTCGATCTAGGGAACGAACTTGTTGTTTCTCACTCTCCAAACCTCGAATGGAGACAAGTTTGGTCCATTTTGGTCCGAAGATGACCAACAACGCTCTAGGGTACAAACTTCAGCATTAAAACTCGACAAACTTCGAATGGAGACAAGGTTTGTCCATTTTGGTCCAAACATGACGAACTTCGCTCTAGGGAACGAACATGTTGTTTCTCACTCTCCAAGACTCGAATGGAGACAAGTTTGGTCCATTTTGGTTCGAAGATGACCAACAACGCTCTAGCGTATGAACTTCAGCATTAAAACTCGCCAAATTTCGAATGGAGACAAGGTTTGCCCATTTTGGTGCAAACATGACGAACTTCGCTCTAGGGAACGAACTTGTTGTTTCTCACTCTCCAAGCCTCGAATGGAGACAAGTTTGGTCCATTTTGGTCCGAAGATGACCAACAACGCTCTAGGGTACAAACTTCAGCATTAAAAGTCGACAAACTTCGAATGGAGACAAGGTTTGTCCATTTTGGTCCAAACATGACGAGCTTCGATCTAGGGAACGAACTTGTTGTTTCTCACTCTCCAAGCCTCGAATGGAGACAAGTTTGGTCCATTTTGGTCCGAAGATGACCAACAACGCTCTAGGGTACAAACTTCAGCATTAAAACTCGACAAACTTCGAATGGAGACAAGGTTTGTCCATTTTGGTCCAAACATGACGAACTTCGCTCTAGGGAACGAACTTGTTGTTTCTCACTCTCCAAGCCTCGAATGGAGACAAGTTTGGTCCATTTTGGTCCGAAGATGACCAACAACGCTCTAGGGTACAAACTTCAGCATTAAAACTCGCCAAACTTCGAATGGAGACAAGGTTTGTCCATTTTGGTCCAAACATGACGAACTTCGATCTAGGGAACGAACTTGTTGTTTCTCACTCTCCAAGCCTCGAATGGAGACAAGTTTGGTCCATTTTGGTCCGAAGATGACCAACAACGCTCTAGGGTACAAACTTCAGCATTAAAACTCGACAAACTTCGAATGGAGACAAGGTTTGTCCATTTTGGTCCAAACATGACGAACTTCGCTCTAGGGAACGAACATGTTGTTTCTCACTCTCCAAGCCTCGAATGGAGACAAGTTTGGTCCATTTTGGTTCGAAGATGACCAACAACGCTCTAGCGTATGAACTTCAGAATTAAAACTCGCCAAATTTCGAATGGAGACAAGGTTTGCCCATTTTGGTCCAAACATGACGAACTTCGCTCTAGGGAACGAACTTGTTGTTTCTCACTCTCCAAGCCTCGAATGGAGACAAGTTTGGTCCATTTTGGTTCGAAGATGACCAACAACGCTCTAGCGTATGAACTTCAGCATTAAAACTCGCCAAATTTCGAATGGAGACAAGGTTTGCCCATTTTGGTCCAAACATGACGAACTTCGCTCTAGGGAACGATCTTGTTGTTTCTCACTCTCCAAGCCTCGAATGGAGACAAGTTTGGTCCATTTTGGTCCGAAGATGACCAACAACGCTCTAGGGTACAAACTTCAGCATTAAAACTCGCCAAACTTCGAATGGAGACAAGGTTTGTCCATTTTGGTCCAAAGATGACGAACTACGCTCTAGGGAACGAACTTGTTGTTTCTCACTCTCCAAGCCTCGAATGGAGACAAGTTTGGTCCATTTTGGTTCGAAGATGACCAACAACGCTCTAGGGTACAAACTTCAGCATTAAAAGTCGACAAACTTCGAATGGAGACAAGGTTTGTCCATTTTGGTCCAAACATGACGAGCTTCGATCTAGGGAACGAACTTGTTGTTTCTCACTCTCCAAGCCTCGAATGGAGACAAGTTTGGTCCATTTTGGTCCGAAGATGACCAACAACGCTCTAGGGTACAAACTTCAGCATTAAAACTCGACAAACTTCGAATGGAGACAAGGGTTGTCCATTTTGGTCCAAACATGACGAACTTCGCTCTAGGGAACGAACTTGTTGTTTCTCACTCTCCAAGCCTCGAATGGAGACAAGTTTGGTCCATTTTGGTCCGAAGATGACCAACAACGCTCTAGGGTACAAACTTCAGCATTAAAACTCGCCAAACTTCGAATGGAGACAAGGTTTGTCCATTTTGGTCCAAACATGACGAACTTCGCTCTAGGGAACGAACTTGTTGTTTCTCACTCTCCAAGCCTCGAATGGAGACAAGTTTGGTCCATTTTGGTCCGAAGATGACCAACAACGCTCTAGGGTACAAACTTCAGCATTAAAACCTGCCAAACTTCGAATGGAGACAAGGTTTGTACATTTTGGTCCAAACATGACGAACTTCGCTCTAGGGAACGAACATGTTGTTTCTCACTCTCCAAGCCTCGAATGGAGACAAGTTTGGTCCATTTTGGTCCGAAGATGACCAACAACGCTCTAGGGTACAAACTTCAGCATTAAAACTCGCCAAACTTCGAATGTAGACAAGGTTTGTCCATTTTGGTCCAAACATGACGAACTTCGCTCTAGGGAACGAACTTGTTGTTTCTCACTCTCCAAGCCTCGAATGGAGACAAGTTTGGTCCATTTTGGTCCGAAGATGACCAACAACGCTCTAGGGTACAAACTTCAGCATTAAAACTCGACAAACTTCGAATGGAGACAAGGGTTGTCCATTTTGGTCCAAACATGACGAACTTCGCTCTAGGGAACGAACTTGTTGTTTCTCACTCTCCAAGCCTCGAATGGAGACAAGTTTGGTCCACTCTCCAAGCCTCGAATGGAGACAAATTTGGTCCATTTTGGTCCGAAGATGACCAACAACCCTCTATGGTACAAACTTCAGCATTAAAACTCGCCAAACTTCGAATGGAGACAAGGTTTTGTCCATTGTGGTCCAAAGATGACGAACTACGCTCTAGGGAAGGAACTTGTTGTTTCTCACTCTCCATGCCTCGAATGGAGACAAGTTTGGTCCATTGTGGTCCGAAGATGACCAACAACGGTCTAGGTTACAATCTTCAGCATTAAAACTCGACAAACTTCGAATGGAGACAAGGTTTGTCCATTTTGGTCCAAACATGACGAACTTCGCTCTAGGGAACGAACGTGTTGTTTCTCACTCTCCAAGCCTCGAATTTAGACAAGTTTGGTCCATTTAGGTCCGAAGATGACCTGACGCTCTAGGGTACAAACTTCAGCATTAAAACTTGCCAAACTTCGAATGGAGACAAGGTTTGTCCACTTTGGTCCAAACATGACGAACTTCGCTCTTGGGAACGAACTTGTTGTTTCTCACTCACCAAGCCTCGAATGGAGACAAGTTTGGTCCATTTTGGTCCGAAGATGACCAACAACGATCTAGGTTACAAACTTCAGCATTAAAACTCGCCAAACTTCGAATGGAGACAAGGTTTGTCCATTTTGGTCCAAACACGACGAACCTCGCTCTAGGGAACGAACTTGTTGTTTCTCACTCACCAAGCCTCGAATGGAGACAAGTTTGGTCCATTTTGGTCCGAAGATGACCAACAACGCTCTAGGGTACAAACTTCAGCATTAAAACTCGCCAAACTTCGAATGGAGACAAGGTTTGTCCATTTTGGTCCAAACACGACGAACCTCGCTCTAGGGAACGAACTTGTTGTTTCTCACTCTCCAGCCTCGAATGGAGACAAGTTTGTTCCATTTTTGTTCGAAGATGACCAACAACGCTCTAGGGTACAAACTTCAGCATTAAAAGTCGCCAAACTTCGAATGGAGACAAGGTTTGTCCATTTTGGTCCAAACATGACGAACTTCGCTCTAGGGAACGAACTTGTCTTTTCTCACTCTCCAAGCCTCGAATGACAAGTTTGATCCATTTTGGTCCGAAGATGACCAACAACGCTCTAGGGTACAAACTTCAGCATTAAAACTCGACAAACTTCGAATGGAGACAAGGTTTGTCCATTTTGGTCCAAACATGGCGAACTTCGCTCTAGGAAACGAACGTGTTGTTTCTCACTCTCCAAGCCTCGAATTTAGACAAGTTTGGTCCATTTAGGTCCGAAGATGACCTGACGCTCTAGGGTACAAACTTCAGCATTAAAACTTGCCAAACTTCGAATGGAGACAAGGTTTGTCCACTTTGGTCCAAACATGACGAACTTCGCTCTTGGGAACGAACTTGTTGTTTCTCACTCACCAAGCCTCGAATGGAGACAAGTTTGGTCCATTTTGGTCCGAAGATGACCAACAACGATCTAGGTTACAAACTTCAGCATTAAAACTCGCCAAACTTCGAATGGAGACAAGGTTTGTCCATTTTGGTCCAAACACGACGAACCTCGCTCTAGGGAACGAACTTGTTGTTTCTCACTCACCAAGCCTCGAATGGAGACAAGTTTGGTCCATTTTGGTCCGAAGATGACCAACAACGCTCTAGGGTACAAACTTCAGCATTAAAACTCGCCAAACTTCGAATGGAGACAAGGTTTGTCCATTTTGGTCCAAACACGACGAACCTCGCTCTAGGGAACGAACTTGTTGTTTCTCACTCTCCAGCCTCGAATGGAGACAAGTTTGTTCCATTTTTGTTCGAAGATGACCAACAACGCTCTAGGGTACAAACTTCAGCATTAAAAGTCGCCAAACTTCGAATGGAGACAAGGTTTGTCCATTTTGGTCCAAACATGACGAACTTCGCTCTAGGGAACGAACTTGTCTTTTCTCACTCTCCAAGCCTCGAATGACAAGTTTGATCCATTTTGGTCCGAAGATGACCAACAACGCTCTAGGGTACAAACTTCAGCATTAAAACTCGACAAACTTCGAATGGAGACAAGGTTTGTCCATTTTGGTCCAAACATGGCGAACTTCGCTCTAGGAAACGAACTTGTTGTTTCTCACTCTCCAAGCCTCGAATGGAGACAAGTTTGGTCCATTTTGGTCCGAAGATGACCAACAACGCTCTAGGGTACGAACTTCAGCATTAAAACTCGACAAACTTCGAATGGAGACAAGGTTTGTCCATTTTGGTCCAAACATGGCGAACTTCGCTCTAGGGAACGAACTTGTTGTTTCTCACTCACCAAGCCTCGAATGGAGACAAGTTTGGTCCATTTTGGTCCGAAGATGACCAACAACGCTCTAGGTTACAAACTTCAGCATTAAAACTCGCCAAACTTCGAATGGAGACAAGGTTTGTCCATTTTGGTCCAAACACGACGAACCTCGCTCTAGGGAACGAACTTGTTGTTTCTCACTCACCAAGCCTCGAATGGAGACAAGTTTGGTCCATTTTGGTCCGAAGATGACCAACAACGCTCTAGTGTACAAACTTCAGCATTAAAACTCGCCAAACTTCGAATGGAGTCAAGGTTTGTCCATTTTGGTCCAAACACGACGAACCTCGCTCTAGGGAACGAACTTGTTGTTTCTCACTCTCCAGCCTCGAATGGAAACAAGTTTGTTCCATTTTGGTTCGAAGATGACCAACAACGCTCTAGGGTACAAACTTCAGCATTAAAAGTCGCCAAACTTCGAATGGAGACAAGGTTTGTCCATTTTGGTCCAAACATGACGAACTTCGCTCTAGGGAACGAACCTGTCTTTTCTCACTCTCCAAGCCTCGAATGGAGACAAATTTGGTCCATTTTGGTCCGAAGATGACCAACAACGCTCTAGTGTACAAACTTCAGCATTAAAACTCGACAAACTTCGAATAGAGACAAGGTTTGTCCATTTTGGTCCAAACATGGCGAACTTCGCTCTAGGAAACGAACTTGTTGTTTCTCACTCTCCAAGCCTCGAATGGAGACAAGTTTGGTCCATTTTGGTCCGAAGATGACCAACAACGCTCTAGGGTACGAACTTCAGCATTAAAACTCGCCAAACTTCGAATGGAGACAAGGTTTTGTCCATTTTGGTCCAAAGATGACGAACTACGCTCTAGGGAATGGCCTTGTTGTTTCTCACTCTCCAAGCCTCGAATGGAGACAAATTTGGTCCATTTTGGTCCGAAGATGACCAACAACGCTCTAGTGTACAAACTTCAGCATTAAAACTCGACAAACTTCGAATAGAGACAAGGTTTGTCCATTTTGGTCCAAACATGGCGAACTTCGCTCTAGGAAACGAACTTGTTGTTTCTCACTCTCCAAGCCTCGAATGGAGACAAGTTTGGTCCATTTTGGTCCGAAGATGACCAACAACGCTCTAGGGTACGAACTTCAGCATTAAAACTCGACAAACTTCGAATGGAGACAAGGTTTGTCCATTTTGGTCCAAACATGGCGAACTTCGCTCTAGGGAACGAACTTGTTGTTTCTCACTCACCAAGCCTCGAATGGAGACAAGTTTGGTCCATTTTGGTCCGAAGATGACCAACAACGCTCTAGGTTACAAACTTCAGCATTAAAACTCGCCAAACTTCGAATGGAGACAAGGTTTGTCCATTTTGGTCCAAACACGACGAACCTCGCTCTAGGGAACGAACTTGTTGTTTCTCACTCACCAAGCCTCGAATGGAGACAAGTTTGGTCCATTTTGGTCCGAAGATGACCAACAACGCTCTAGTGTACAAACTTCAGCATTAAAACTCGCCAAACTTCGAATGGAGTCAAGGTTTGTCCATTTTGGTCCAAACACGACGAACCTCGCTCTAGGGAACGAACTTGTTGTTTCTCACTCTCCAGCCTCGAATGGAAACAAGTTTGTTCCATTTTGGTTCGAAGATGACCAACAACGCTCTAGGGTACAAACTTCAGCATTAAAAGTCGCCAAACTTCGAATGGAGACAAGGTTTGTCCATTTTGGTCCAAACATGACGAA
Source organism: Trichosanthes truncata (assembly GCA_033996785.1). Classification (NCBI taxonomy): domain Eukaryota; kingdom Viridiplantae; phylum Streptophyta; class Magnoliopsida; order Cucurbitales; family Cucurbitaceae; genus Trichosanthes; species Trichosanthes truncata. The sequence continues at coordinate 25,574,354 of JAWPNB010000007.1, read as the reverse complement.
CTTCGCTCTAGGGAACGAACCTGTCTTTTCTCACTCTCCAAGCCTCGAATGGAGACAAATTTGGTCCATTTTGGTCCGAAGATGACCAACAACGCTCTAGTGTACAAACTTCAGCATTAAAACTCGACAAACTTCGAATAGAGACAAGGTTTGTCCATTTTGGTCCAAACATGGCGAACTTCGCTCTAGGAAACGAACTTGTTGTTTCTCACTCTCCAAGCCTCGAATGGAGACAAGTTTGGTCCATTTTGGTCCGAAGATGACCAACAACGCTCTAGGGTACGAACTTCAGCATTAAAACTCGCCAAACTTCGAATGGAGACAAGGTTTTGTCCATTTTGGTCCAAAGATGACGAACTACGCTCTAGGGAATGGCCTTGTTGTTTCTCACTCTCCAAGCCTCGAATGGAGACAAATTTGGTCCATTTTGGTCCGAAGATGACCAACAACGCTCTAGTGTACAAACTTCAGCATTAAAACTCGACAAACTTCGAATAGAGACAAGGTTTGTCCATTTTGGTCCAAACATGGCGAACTTCGCTCTAGGAAACGAACTTGTTGTTTCTCACTCTCCAAGCCTCGAATGGAGACAAGTTTGGTCCATTTTGGTCCGAAGATGACCAACAACGCTCTAGGGTACGAACTTCAGCATTAAAACTCGACAAACTTCGAATGGAGACAAGGTTTGTCCATTTTGGTCCAAACATGGCGAACTTCGCTCTAGGGAACGAACTTGTTGTTTCTCACTCACCAAGCCTCGAATGGAGACAAGTTTGGTCCATTTTGGTCCGAAGATGACCAACAACGCTCTAGGTTACAAACTTCAGCATTAAAACTCGCCAAACTTCGAATGGAGACAAGGTTTTGTCCATTTTGGTCCAAAGATGACGAACTACGCTCTAGGGAATGGCCTTGTTGTTTCTCACTCTCCAAGCCTCGAATGGAGACAAGTTTGGTCCATTTTGGTCCGAAGATGACCAACAACGCTCTAGGGTACAAACTTCAGCCTTAAAACTCGCCAAACTTCGAACGGAGACAAGGTTTTGTCCATTTTGGTCCAAAGATGACGAACTACGCTCTAGGGAACGAACTTGTTGTTTCTCACTCTCCAAGCCTCGAATGGAGACAAGTTTGGTCCATTGTGGTCCGAAGATGACCAACAACGCTCTAGGGTACAAACTTCAGCATTAAAACTTGCCAAACTTCGAATGGAGACAAGGTTTGTCCATTTTGGTCCAAACATGACGAACTTCGCTCTAGGGAACGAACTTGTTGTTTCTCACGCTCCAAGCCTCGAATGGAGACAAGTTTGGTCCATTTTGGTTCGAAGAGGACCAACAACGCTCTAGGTTACAAACTTCAGCATTAAAACTTGACAAACTTCGAATGGAGACAAGGTTTGTCCATTTTGGTCCAAACATGACGAACTTCGCTCTAGGGAACGAACTTGTTGTTTCTCACTCTCCAAGCCTCGAATTTAGACAAGTTTGGTCCATTTAGGTCCGAAGATGACCTGACGCTCTAGGGTACAAACTTCAGCATTAAAACTTGTCAAACTTCGAACGGAGACAAGGTTTGTCCATTTTGGTCCAAACATGACGAACCTCGCTCTAGGGAACGAACTTGTTGTTTCTCACTCACCAAGCCTCGAATGGAGACAAGTTTGGTCCATTTTTGTCCAAAGATGACCAACAATGCTCTAGGGTACAAACTTCAGCATTAAAACTCGACAAACTTCGAATGGAGACAAGGTTTGTCCATTTTGGTCCAAACATGACGAACTTCGCTCTATGGAACGAACTTGTTGTTTCTCACTCTCCAAGCCTCGAATATAGACAAGTTTGGTCCATTTAGGTCCGAAGATGACCTGACGCTCTAGGGTACAAACTTCAGCATTAAAACTTGCCAAACTTCGAATGGAGACAAGGTTTGTCCATTTTGGTCCAAACATGACGAACTTCGCTCTAGGGAACGAACTTGTTGTTTCTCACTCACCAAGCCTCGAATGGAGACAAGTTTGGTCCATTTTGGTCTGAAGATGACCAACAAAGCTCTAGGGTACAAACTTAAGCATTAAAACTCGATAAACTTCGAATGGAGACAAGGTTTGTCCATTTTGGTAGAAACATGACGAACTTCGCTCTAGGGAACGAACTTGTTGTTTCTCACTCTCCAAGCCTCGAATGGAGACAAATTTGGTCCATTTTGGTCCGAAGATGACCAACAACCCTCTATGGTACAAACTTCAGCATTAAAACTCGCCAAACTTCGAATGGAGACAAGGTTTTGTCCATTGTGGTCCAAAGATGACGAACTTCGCTCTAGGAAACGAACTTGTTGTTTCTCACTCTCCAAGCCTCGAATGGAGACAAGTTTGGTCCATTTTGGTCCGAAGATGACCAACAACGCTCTAGGGTACGAACTTCAGCATTAAAACTCGACAAACTTCGAATGGAGACAAGGTTTGTCCATTTTGGTCCAAACATGGCGAACTTCGCTCTAGGGAACGAACTTGTTGTTTCTCACTCACCAAGCCTCGAATGGAGACAAGTTTGGTCCATTTTGGTCCGAAGATGACCAACAACGCTCTAGGTTACAAACTTCAGCATTAAAACTCGCCAAACTTCGAATGGAGACAAGGTTTTGTCCATTTTGGTCCAAAGATGACGAACTACGCTCTAGGGAATGGCCTTGTTGTTTCTCACTCTCCAAGCCTCGAATGGAGACAAGTTTGGTCCATTTTGGTCCGAAGATGACCAACAACGCTCTAGGGTACAAACTTCAGCCTTAAAACTCGCCAAACTTCGAACGGAGACAAGGTTTTGTCCATTTTGGTCCAAAGATGACGAACTACGCTCTAGGGAACGAACTTGTTGTTTCTCACTCTCCAAGCCTCGAATGGAGACAAGTTTGGTCCATTGTGGTCCGAAGATGACCAACAACGCTCTAGGGTACAAACTTCAGCATTAAAACTTGCCAAACTTCGAATGGAGACAAGGTTTGTCCATTTTGGTCCAAACATGACGAACTTCGCTCTAGGGAACGAACTTGTTGTTTCTCACGCTCCAAGCCTCGAATGGAGACAAGTTTTGTCCATTTTGGTTCGAAGAGGACCAACAACGCTCTAGGTTACAAACTTCAGCATTAAAACTTGACAAACTTCGAATGGAGACAAGGTTTGTCCATTTTGGTCCAAACATGACGAACTTCGCTCTAGGGAACGAACTTGTTGTTTCTCACTCTCCAAGCCTCGAATTTAGACAAGTTTGGTCCATTTAGGTCCGAAGATGACCTGACGCTCTAGGTACAAACTTCAGCATTAAAACTTGTCAAACTTCGAACGGAGACAAGGTTTGTCCATTTTGGTCCAAACATGACGAACTTCGCTCTAGGGAACGAACTTGTTGTTTCTCACTCTCCAAGCCACGAATTTAGACAAGTTTGGTCCATTTAGGTCCGAAGATGACCAACAACGCTCTAGGGTACAAACTTCAGCATTAAAACTCGCCAAATTTCTAATGGAGACAAGGTTTGTCCATTTTGGTCCAAACATGACGAACTTCGCTCTAGGGAACGAACTTGTTGTTTCTCACTCTCCAAGCCTCGAATTTAGACAAGTTTGGTCCATTTAGGTCCGAAGATGACCTGACGCTCTAGGGTACAAACTTCAGCATTAAAACTTGCCAAACTTCGAATGGAGACAAGGTTTGTCCATTTTGTCCAAACATGACGAACTTCGCTCTAAGGAACGAACTTGTTGTTTCTCACTCACCAAGCCTCGAATGGAGACAAGTTTGGTCCATTTTGGTCCGAAGATGACCAACAAAGCTCTAGGGTACAAACTTAAGCATTAAAACTCGATAAACTTCGAATGGAGACAAGGTTTGTCCATTTTGGTCCAAACATGACGAACTTCGCTCTAGGGAACGAACTTGTTGTTTCTCACTCTCCATGCCTCGAATGGAGACAAATTTGGTCCATTTTGGTCCGAAGATGACCAACAACCCTCTATGGTACAAACTTCAGCATTAAAACTCGCCAAACTTCGAATGGAGACAAGGTTTTGTCCATTTTGGTCCAAAGATGACGAACTACGCTCTAGGGAACGTACTTGTTGTTTCTCAGTCTCCAAGCCTCGAATGGAGACAAGTTTGGTCCATTGTGGTCCGAAGATGACCAACAACGCTCTAGGGTACAAACTTCAGCATTAAAACTTGCCAAACTTCGAATGGAGACAAGGTTTGTCCATTTTGGTCCAAACATGACGAACTTCGCTCTAGGGAACGAACTTGTTGTTTCTCACGCTCCAAGCCTCGAATGGAGACAAGTTTGGTCCATTTTGGTTCGAAGAGGACCAACAACGCTCTAGGTTACAAACTTCAGCATTAAAACTTGACAAACTTCGAATGGAGACAAGGTTTGTCCTTTTTGGTCCAAACATGACGAACTTCGCTCTAGGGAACGAACTTGTTGTTTCTCACGCTCCAAGCCTCGAATGGAGACAAGTTTGGTCCATTTTGGTCCAAAGATGACCAACAATGCTCTAGGGTACAAACTTCAGCATTAAAACTCGACAAACTTCGAATGGAGACAAGGTTTGTCCATTTTGGTCCAAACATGACGAACTTCGCTCTAGGGAACGAACTTGTTGTTTCTCACTCTCCAAGCCACGAATTTAGACAAGTTTGGTCCATTTAGGTCCGAAGATGACCAACAACGCTCTAGGGTACAAATTTCAGCATTAAAACTCGCCAAATTTCTAATGGAGACAAGGTTTGTCCATTTTGGTCCAAACATGACGAACTTCGCTCTAGGGAACGAACTTGTAGTTTCTCACTCTCCAAGCCTCGAATGGAGACAAGTTTGGTCCATTTTGGTCCGAAGATGACCAACAACGCTCTAGGGTACAAACGTCAGCATTAAAGCTCGACAAACTTGGAATGGAGACAAGGTTTGTCCATTTTGGTCCAAACATGACGAACATCGCTCTAGGGAACGAACATGTTGTTTCTCACTCTCCAAGCCTCGAATGGAGACAATTTGGTCCATTTTGGTTCGAAGATGACCAACAACGCTCTAGGGTACGAACTGAAGCATTAAAACTCGCCAAACTTCGAAAATGGAGACAAGGTTTGTCCATTTTGGTCCAAACATGACGAACTTCGCTCTAGGGAACGAACTTGTTGATTCTCACTCTCCAAGCCTCGAATGGAGACAAGTTTGGTCCATTTTGGTCCGAAGATGACCAACAACGCTCTAGGGTACAAACTTCAGCATTAAAGCTCGACAAACTTGGAATGGAGACAAGGTTTGTCCATTTTGGTCCAAACATGATGAACTTCGCTCTAGGGAACGAACTTGTTGTTTCTCACTCTCCAAGCCTCGAATTTAGACAAGTTAGGTCCATTTTGGTCCGAAGATGACCAACAACGCTCTAGGGTACAAACTTCAGCATTAAAACTCGCCAAACTTCGAATGGAGACAGGTTTTGTCCATTTTGGTCCAAAGATGATGAACTACGCTCTAGGGAACGAACTTGTTGTTTCTCACTCTCCAAGCCTCGAATGGAGACAAGTTTGGTCCATTTTGGTCCGAAGATGACCAACAACGATCTAGGGTACAAACTTCAGCATTAAAACTCGCCAAACTTCGAATGGAGATAAGGTTTGTATATTTTGATCCAAACATGACGAACTTCGCTCTAGGGAACGAACTTGTTGTTTCTCACTCTCCAAGCCTCGAATGGATACAAGTTTGGTCCATTTTGGTCCGAAGATGACCAACAATGCTCTAGGGTACAAACTTCAGCATTAAAACTCGCCAAACTTCGAATGGAGACAAGGTTTTGTCCATTTTGGTCCAAAGATGACGAACTACGCTCTAGGGAACGAACTTGTTGTTTCTCACTCTCCAAGCCTCGAATGGAGACAAGTTTGGTCCATTTTGGTCCGAAGATGACCAACAATGCTCTAGGGTACAAACTTCAGCATTAAAACTCGACAAACTTCGAAAGGAGACAAGGTTTGTCCATTTTGGTCCAAACATGACGAACTTCGCTCCAGGGAACGAACTTGCTGTTTCTCACTCTCCAAGCCTCGAATGGAGACAAGTTTGGTCCATTTTGGTCCGAAGATGACCAAGAACGCTCTAGGGTACGAACTTCAGCATTAAAACTCGCCAAACTTCGAATGGAGACAAGGTTTGTCCATTTTGATCCAAACATGACGAACTTCGCTCTAGGGAACGAACTTGTTGTTTCTCACTCTCCAAGCCTCGAATGGAGACAAGTTTGGTCCATTTTGGTCCGAAGATGACCAACAACGGTCTAGGGTAGGAACTTCAGCATTAAAACTCGCCAAACCTCGAATGGAGACAAGGTTTGTCCATTTTGATCCAAACATGACGAACTTCGCTCTAGGGAACGAACTTGTTGTTTCTCACTCTCCAAGCCTCGAATGGAGACAAGTTTGGTCCATTTTGGTCCGAAGATGACCAACAACGCTCTAGGGTACAAACTTCAGCATTAAAACTCGCCAAACTTCGAATGGAGACAAGGTTTGTCCATTTTGATCCAAACATGACGAACTTCGCTCTAGGGAACGAACTTGTTGTTTCTCACTCGCCAAGCCTCGAATGGAGACAAGTTTGGTCCATTTTCGTCCGAAGATGACCAACAATGCTCTAGGGTACAAACTTCAGCATTAAAACTCGACAAACTTCGAATGGAGACAAGGTTTGTCCATTTTGGTCCAAACATGACGAACTTCGCTCTAGGGAACTAACTTGTTGTTTCTCACTCTCCAGGCCTCGAATTTAGACAAGTTTGGTCCATTTTGGTCCGAAGATGACCAACAACGCACTAGGGTACAAACTTCAGCATTAAAACTCGCCAAACTTCGAATGGAGACAAGGTTTGTCCATTTTGGTCCAAACATGACGAACTTCGCTCTAGGGAACGAACATATTGTTTCTCACTCTCCAAGCATCGAATGGAGACAAGTTTGGTCCATTTTGGTACGAAGATGACCAACAACGCTCTAGGGTATGAACTTCAGCATTAAAACTCGCCAAAGTTCGAATGGAGACAAGGTTTGTCCATTTTGGTCCAAACATGACGAACTTCGCTCTAGGGAACGAAATTGTTGTTTCTCACTCTCCAAGCCTCGAATTTAGACAAGTTTGGTCCATTTTGGTCCGAAGATGAACAACAACGCTCTAGGGTACAAACTTCAGCATTAAAACTCGACAAACTTCGAATGGAGACAAGGTTTGTCCATTTTGGTCCAAACAGGACGAACTTCGCTCTAGGGAACGAACATATTGTTTCTCACTCTCCAAGCATCGAATGGAGACAAGTTTGGTCCATTTTGGTACGAAGATGACCAACAACGCTCTAGGGTACGAACTTCAGCATTAAAACTCTCCAAACTTCGAATGGAGACACGGTTTGTCCATTTTGGTCCAAACATGACGAACTTCGCTCTAGGGAACGAACTTGTTGTTTCTCACTCTCCAAGCCTCGAATGGAGACAAGTTTGGTCCATTTTGGTCCGAAGATGGCCAACAACGCTCTAGGGTACAAACTTCAGCATTAAAGCTCGACAAAGTTGGGATGGAGACAAGGTTTGTCCATTTTGGTCCAAACATGACGAACTTCGCTCTAGGGAACGAACTTGTTGTTTCTCACTCTCCAAGCCTCGAATGGAGACAAGTTTGGTCCATTTTGGTCCGAAGATGACCAACAACGCTCTAGGGTACAAACTTCAGCATTAAAACTCGCCAAACTTCGAATGGAGACAAGGTTTGTCCATTTGGATCCAAACATGACGAACTTCGCTCTAGGGAACGAACTTGTTGTTTCTCACTCGCCAAGCCTCGAATGGAGACAAGTTTGGTCCATTTTGGTCCGAAGATGACCAACAATGCTCTAGGGTACAAACTTCAGCATTAAAACTCGCCAAACTTCGAATGGAGACAAGGTTTGTCCATTTTGGTCCAAACATGACGAACTTCTCTCTAGGGAACGAACTTGTTGTTTCTCACTCTCCAGCCTCGAATGGAAACAAGTTTGTTCCATTTTGGTTCGAAGATGACCAACAACGCTCTAGGGTACAAACTTCAGCATTAAAAGTCGCCAAACTTCGAATGGAGACAAGGTTTGTCCATTTTGGTCCAAACATGACGAACTTCGCTCTAGGGAACGAACTTGTCTTTTCTCACTCTCCAAGCCTCGAATGGAGACAAATTTGGTCCATTTTGGTCCGAAGATGACCAACAACGCTCTAGTGTACAAACTTCAGCATTAAAACTCGACAAACTTCGAATGGAGACAAGGTTTGTCCATTTTGGTCCAAACATGGCGAACTTCGCTCTAGGAAACGAACTTGTTGTTTCTCACTCTCCAAGCCTCGAATGGAGACAAGTTTGGTCCATTTTGGTCCGAAGATGACCAACAACGCTCTAGGGTACGAACTTCAGCATTAAAACTCGACAAACTTCGAATGGAGACAGGTTTGTCCATTTTGGTCCAAACATGGCGAACTTCGCTCTAGTGAACGAACTTGTTGTTTCTCACTCACCAAGCCTCGAATGGAGACAAGTTTGGTCCATTTTGGTCCGAAGATGACCAACAACGCTCTAGGTTACAAACTTCAGCATTAAAACTCGCCAAACTTCGAATTGAGACAAGGTTTTGTCCATTTTGGTCCAAAGATGACGAACTACGCTCTAGGGAATGGCCTTGTTGTTTCTCACTCTCCAAGCCTCGAATGGAGACAAGTATGGTCCATTTTGGTCCGAAGATGACCAACAACGCTCTAGGGTACAAACTTCAGCCTTAAAACTCGCCAAACTTCGAATGGAGACAAGGTTTTGTCCATTTTGGTCCAAAGATGACGAACTACGCTCTAGGGAACGAACTTGTTGTTTCTCACTCTCCAAGCCTCGAATGGAGACAAGTTTGGTCCATTTTGGTTCAAAGATGACTAACAATGCTCTAGGGTACGAACTTCAGCATTAAAACTCGCCAAACTTCGAATGGAGACAAGGTTTGCCCATTTTGGTCCAAACATGACGAACTTCGCTCTAGGGAACAAACTTGTTGTTTCTAACTCTCCAAGCCTCGAATGGAAACAAGTTTGGTCGATTTTGGTTCAAAGATGACCAACAACGCTCTAGGGTACGAAATTCAACATGAAAACTCGCCAAACTTCGAATGGAGACAAGGTTTGTCCATTTTGGTCCAAACATGACGAACTTCGCTCTAGGGAACGAACTTGTTGTTTCTCACTCTCCAAGCCTCGAATGGAGACAAGTTTGGTCCATTTTGGTTCAAAGATGACCAACAACGCTCTAGGGTACGAACTTCAGCATTAAAACACGCCAAACTTCGAATGGAGACAAGGTTTGTCCATTTTGGTCCAAACATGACGAACTTCGATCTAGGGAACGAACTTGTTGTTTCTCACTCTCCAAGCCTCGAATGGAGACAAGTTTGGTCCATTTTGGTTCGAAGAGGACCAACAACGCTCTAGGTTACAAACTTCAGCATTAAAACTTGACAAACTTCGAATGGAGACAAGGTTTTTCCATTTTGGTCCAAACATGACGAACTTCGCTCTAGGGAACGAACTTGTTGTTTCTCACGCTCCAAGCCTCGAATGGAGACAAGTTTGGTCCATTTTGGTTCGAAGATGACAAACCAAGCTCTAGGGTACAAACTTCAGCATTAAAACTTGCCAAACTTCGAATGGAGACAAGGTTTGTCCATTTTGGTCCAAACATGACGAACTTCGCTCTAGGGAACGAACTTGTTGTTTCTCACGCTCCAAGCCTCGAATGGAGACAAGTTTGGTCCATTTTGGTTCGAAGAGGACCAACAACGCTCTAGGTTACAAAGTTCAGCATTAAAACTTGACAAACTTCGAATGGAGACAAGGTTTGTCCATTTTGGTCCAAACATGACGAACTTCGCTCTAGGGAACGAACTTGTTGTTTCTCACGCTCCAAGCCTCGAATGGAGACAAGTTTGGTCCATTTTGGTTCGAAGATGACAAACCAAGCTCTAGGGTACAAACTTCAGCATTAAAACTCGACAAACTTCGAATGGAGACAAGGTTTGTCCATTTTGGTCCAAACATGACGAACTTCGCTCTAGGGAACGAACTTGTTGTTTGTCACTCTCCAAGCCTCGAATGGAGACAAGTTTGGTCGATTTTTGTCCAAAGATGACCAACAATGCTCTAGGGTACAAACTTCAGCATTAAAACTCGACAAACTTCGAATGGAGACAAGGTTTTGTCCATTTTGGTCCAAAGATGACGAACTACGCTCTAGGGAATGGCCTTGTTGTTTCTCACTCTCCAAGCCTCGAATGGAGACAAGTATGGTCCATTTTGGTCCGAAGATGACCAACAACGCTCTAGGGTACAAACTTCAGCCTTAAAACTCGCCAAACTTCGAATGGAGACAAGGTTTGTCCATTTTGGTCCAAACATGACGAACTTCTCTCTAGGGAACGAACTTGTTGTTTCTCACTCTCCAAGCCTCGAATGGAGACAAGTTTGGTCTATTTTTGTTCAAAGATGACCAACAACGCTCTAGGGTTCGAACTTCAACATTAAAACTCGCCAAACTTCGAATGGAGACAAGGTTTGTCCATTTTGGTCCAAACATGACGAACATCGCTCTAGGGTACGAACTTGTTGTTTTTCACTCTCCAAGCCTCGAATGGAGACAAGTTTTGTCCATTTAGGTCCGAAGATGACCAACAACGCTCTAGGGTACAAACTTCTGCATTAAAACTCGCCAAACTTCGAATGGAGACAGGTTTGTCCATTTTGGTCCAAACATGACGAACTTCGCTCTAGGGAACGAACTTGTTGTTTCTCACTCTCCAAGCCTCGAATGGAGACACGTTTGGTCCATTTTGGTTCAAAGATGACCAACAACGCTCTAGGGTACGAACTTCAGCATTAAAACTCGCCAAACTTCGAATGGAGACAAGGTTTGTCCATTTTGGTCCAAACATGACAAACTTCGCTCTAGGGTACGAACTTGTTGTTTTTCACTCTCCAAGCCTCGAATGGAGACAAGTTTTGTCCATTTAGGTCCGAAGATGACCAACAACGTTCTAGGGTACAAACTTCAGCATTAAAACTCGCCAAACTTCGAATGGAGACAGGTTTGTCCATTTTGGTCCAAACATGACGAACTTCGCTCTAGGGAACGAACTTGTTGTTTCTCACTCTCCAAGCCTCGAATGGAGACAAGTTTGGTCTATTTTTGTTCAAAGATGACCAACAACGCTCTAGGGTACGAACTTCAGCATTAAAACTCGGCAAACTTCGAATGGAGACAAGGTTTGTCCATTTTGGTCCAAACATGACGAACTTCGCTCTAGGGAACGAACTTGTTGTTACTCACTCTCCAAGCCTCGAATGGAGACAAGTTTGGTCCATTTTGGTTCAAAGATGACCAACAACGTTCTAGGGTACGAAATTCAGCATTAAAACTCGCCAAACTTCGAATGGAGACAAGGTTTGTCCATTTTGGTCCAAACATGACGAACTTCGCTCTAGGGTACGAACTTGTTGTTTCTCACTCTCCAAGCCTCGAATGGAGACAAGTTTGGTCTATTTTTGTTCAAAGATGACCAACAACGCTCTAGGGTACGAACTTCAGCATTAAAACTCGGCAAACTTCGAATGGAGACAAGGTTTGTCCATTTTGGTCCAAACACGACGAACTTCGCTCTAGGGAACGAACTTGTTGTTTCTCACTCTCCAAGCCTCGAATGGAGACAAGTTTGGTCCATTTTGGTTCAAAGATGACCAACAACGTTCTAGGGTACGAAATTCAGCATTAAAACTCGCCAAACTTCGAATGGAGACAAGGTTTGTCCATTTTGGTCCAAACATGACGAACTTCGCTCTAGGGTACGAACTTGTTGTTTCTCACTCTCCAAGCCTCGAATGGAGACAAGTTTTGTCCATCTAGGTCCGAAGATGACCAACAACGCTCTAGGGTACAAACTTCAGCATTAAAACTCGCCAAACTTCGAATGGAGACAGGTTTGTCCATTTTGGTCCAAACATGACGATCTTCGCTCTAGGGAACGAACTTGTTGTGTCTCACTCTCCAAGCATCGAATGGAGACAAGTGTGGTGCATTTTGGTTCAAAGATGACCAACAACGCTCTAGGGTACGAACTTCAGCATTAAAACACGCCAAACTTCGAATGGAGACAAGGTTTGCCCATTTTGGTCCAAACATGACGAACTTCGCTCTAGGGAACGAACTTGTTGTTTCTCACTCTCCAAGCCTCGTATGGAAACATGTTAGGTCCATTTTGGTTCAAAGATGACCAACAACGCTCTAGGGTACGAAATTCAGCATTAAAACTCGCGAAACTTCGAATGGAGACAAGGTTTGTCCATTTTGGTCCAAACATGACGAACTTCTGTCTAGGGAACGAACTTGTTGTTTCTCACTCTCCATTCCTCGAATGGAGACAAGTTTGCTCTATTTTTGTTCAAAGATGACCAACAATGCTCTAGGGTACGAACTTCAGCATTAAAACTCGCCAAACTTCGAATGGAGACAAGGTTTGTCCATTTTGGTCCAAACATGACGAATTTCGCTCTAGGGAACGAACTTGTTGTTTCTCACTCTCCAAGCCTCGAATGGAGACAAGTTTGGTCCATTTTGGTTCAAAGATGACCAACAACGCTCTAGGGTACGAACTTCAACATTAAAACTCGCCAAACTTCGAATGGAGACAAGGTTTGCCCATTTTGGTCCAAACATGACGAACTTCGCTCTAGGGAACGAACTTGTTGTTTCTCACTCTCCAAGCCTCGAATGGAAACATGTTTGGTCCATTTTGGTTCAAAGATGACCAACAACGCTCTAGGGTACGAAGTTCAGCATTAAAACTCGCGAAACTTCGAATGGAGACAAGGTTTGTCCATTTTGGTCCAAACATGACGAACTTCTCTCTAGGGAACGAACTTGTTGTTTCTCACTCTCCAAGCCTCGAATGGAGACAAGTTTGGTCTATTTTTGTTCAAAGATGACCAACAACGCTCTAGGGTACGAACTTCAGCATTAAAACTCGCCAAACTTCGAATGGAGACAAGGTTTGTCCATTTTGGTCCAAACATGACGAACTTCGCTCTAGGGAACGAACTTGTTGTTTCTCACTCTCCAAGCCTCGAATGGAGACAAGTTTGGTCCATTTTGGTTCAAAAGATGACCAACAACGCTCTAGGGTACGAACTTCAGCATTAAAACTCGCCAAACTTCGAATGGAGACAAGGTTTGTCCATTTTGGTCCAAACATGACGAACTTCGCTCTGGGGAACGACATTGTTGTTTCTCACTCTCCAAGCATCGAATAGAGACATGTTTGGTGCATTTTGGTTCGAAGATGACCAACAACGCTCTGGGGTACGAACTTCAGCATTAAAACTCGCCAAACTTCGAATGGAGACAAGGTTTGTCCATTTTGGTCCAAACATGACGAACTTCGCTCTAGGGAACGAACTTGTTGTTTCTCACTCTCCAAGCCTCGAATGGAGACAAGTTTTGTCCATTTTGGTTCAAAGATGACCAACAACGCTCTAGGGTACGAACTTCAGCATTAAAACTTGCCAAACTTCGAATGGAGACAAGGTTTGCCCATTTTGGTCCAAACATGACGAACTTCGCTCTATGGAACGAACTTGTTGTTTCTCACTCTCCAAGCCTCGAATGGAAACATGTTTGGTCCATTTTGGTTCAAAGATGACCAACAACGCCCTAGGGTATGAAATTCAGCGTTAAAACTCGCGAAACTTCGAATGGAGACAAGGTTTGTGCATTTTGGTCCAAACATGACGAACTTCTCTCTAGGGAACGAACTTGTTGTTTCTCACTCTCCAAGCCTCGAATGGAGACAAGTTTGGTCTATTTTGGTTCAAAGATGACCAACAACGCTCTAGGGTACGAACTTCAGCATTAAAACTCGCCAAACTTCGAATGGAGACAAGGTTTGTCCATTTTGGTCCAAACATGACGAACTTCGCTCTAGAAAACGAACTTGTTGTTTCTTACTCTCCAAGCCTCGAATGGAGACAAGTTTGGTCCATTTTGGTTCAAAGATGACCAACAACGCTCTAGGGTACGAACTTCAGCATTAAAACTCGCTAAACTTCGAATGGAGACAAGGTTTGCCCATTTTGGTCCAAACATGACGAACTTCGCTCTATTGAACGAACTTGTTGTTTCTCACTCTCCAAGCCTCGAATGGAAACATGTTTGGTCCATTTTGGTTCAAAGATGACCAACAACGCTCTAGGGTATGAAATTCAGACTTAAAACTCGTGAAACTTCGAATGGAGACAAGGTTTGTGCATTTTGGTCCAAACATGACGAACTTCTCTCTAGGGAACGAACTTGTTGTTTCTCACTCTCCAAGCCTCGAATGGAGACAAGTTTGGTCTATTTTGGTTCAAAGATGACCAACAACGCTCTAGGGTACAAAATTCAGCATTAAAACTCGCCAAACTTCGAATGGAGACAAGGTTTGTCCATTTTGGTCCAAACATGACGAACTTCGCTCTAGGGTACGAACTTGTTGTTTCTCACTCTCCAAGCCTCGAATCGAAACAAGTTTGGTCCATTTAGGTCCGAAGATGACCAACAACGCTCTAGGGTACAAACTTCAGTATTAAAACTCGCCAAACTTCGAATGGAGACAGGTTTGTCCATTTTGGTCCAAACATGACGAACTTCGCTCTAGGGAACGAACTTGTTGTTTCTCACTCTCCAAGCATCGAATGGAGACAAGTGTGGTGCATTTTGGTTCGAAGATGACCAACAACGCTCTAGGGTACGAACTTCAGCAGTAAAACACGCCAAACTTCGAATGGAGACAAGGTTTGTCCATTTTGGTCCAAACATGACGAACTTTGCTCTAGGGAACGAACTTGTTGTTTCTCACTCTCCAAGCCTCGAATGGCGACACGTTTGGTACATTTAAGTCCGAAGATGACCAACAACGCTCTAGGGTACAAACTTCAGCATTAAAACTCGCAAAACTTCGAATGGAGACAAGGTTTGTCCATTTTGGTCCCAACATGACGAACTTTGCTCTAGGGAACGAACTTGTTGTTTTTCTCTCTCCAAGCCTCGAATGGAGACAAGTTTGGTCCATTTTGGTTCAAAGATGACCAACAACGCTCTAGGGTACGAAATTCAGCATTAAAACTCTCCAAACTTCGAATGGAGACAAGGTTTGTCCATTTTGGTCCAAACATGACGAACTTCGCTCTGGGGAACGACATTGTTGTTTCTCACTCTCCAAGCATCGAATAGAGACAAGTTTGGTGCATTTTGGTTCGAAGATGACCAACAACGCTCTAGGGTACGAACTTCAGCATTAAAACTCGCCAAACTTCGAATGGAGACAAGGTTTGTCCATTTTGGTCCAAACATGACGAACTTCGCTCTAGGGAACGAACTTGTTGTTTCTCACTCTCCAAGCCTCGAATGGAGACAAGTTTGGTCCATTTTGGTTCAAAGATGACTAACAATGCTCTAGGGTACGAACTTCAGCATTAAAACTCGCCAAACTTCGAATGGAGACAAGGTTTGCCCATTTTGGTCCAAACATGACGAACTTCGCTCTAGGGAACAAACTTGTTGTTTCTAACTCTCCAAGCCTCGAATGGAAACAAGTTTGGTCGATTTTGGTTCAAAGATGACCAACAACGCTCTAGGGTACGAAATTCAACATGAAAACTCGCCAAACTTCGAATGGAGACAAGGTTTGTCCATTTTGGTCCAAACATGACGAACTTCGCTCTAGGGAACGAACTTGTTGTTTCTCACTCTCCAAGCCTCGAATGGAGACAAGTTTGGTCCATTTTGGTTCAAAGATGACAAACAACGCTCTAGGGTACGAACTTCAGCATTAAAACTCGCCAAACTTCGAATGGAGACAAGGTTTCTCCATTTTGGTCCAAACATGACCAACTTCGCTCTGGGGAACGACATTCTTGTTTCTCACTCTCCAAGCATCGAATAGAGACAAGTTTGGTGCATTTTGGTTCGAAGATGACCAACAACGCTCTAGGGTACGAACTTCAGCATTATAACTCGCCAAACTTCGAATGGAGACAAGGTTTGTCCATTTTGGTCCAAACATGACGAACTTCGCTCTAGGGAACGAACTTGTTGTTTCTCACTCTCCAAGCCTCGAATTGAGACAAGTTTGGTCCATTTTGGTTCACAGCTGACCAACAACGCTCTAGGGTACGAACTTCAGCATTAAAACTCGCCAAACTTCGAATGGAGACAAGGTTTGCCCATTTTGGTCCAAACATGACGAACTTCGCTCTAGGGAACGAACTTGTTGTTTCTCACTCTCCAAGCCTCGAATGGAAACATGTTTGGTCCATTTTGGTTCAAAGATGACCAACAACGCTCTAGGGTACGAAATTCAGCATTAAAACTCGCCAAACTTCGAATGGAGACAAGGTTTGTCCATTTTGGTCTAAACATGACGAACTTCTTTCTAGGGAACGAACTTGTTGTTTCTCACTCTCCAAGCCTCGAATGGAGACAAGTTTGGTCTATTTTGGTTCAAAGATGACCAACAACGCTCTAGGGTACGAACTTCAGCATTAAAACTCGCCAAACTTCGAATGGAGACAAGGTTTGTCCATTTTGGTCCAAACATGACCAACTTCGCTCTGGGGAACGACATTCTTGTTTCTCACTCTCCAAGCATCGAATAGAGACAAGTTTGGTGCATTTTGGTTCGAAGATGACCAACAACGCTCTAGGGTACGAACTTCAGCATTATAACTCGCCAAACTTCGAATGGAGACAAGGTTTGTCCATTTTGGTCCAAACATGACGAACTTCGCTCTAGGGAACGAACTTGTTGTTTCTCACTCTCCAAGCCTCGAATTGAGACAAGTTTGGTCCATTTTGGTTCACAGCTGACCAACAACGCTCTAGGGTACGAACTTCAGCATTAAAACTCGCCAAACTTCGAATGGAGACAAGGTTTGCCCATTTTGGTCCAAACATAACGAACTTCGCTCTAGGGAACGAACTTGTTGTTTCTCACTCTCCAAGCCTCGAATGGAAACATGTTTGGTCCATTTTGGTTCAAAGATGACCAACAACGCTCTAGGGTACGAAATTCAGCATTAAAACTCGCCAAACTTCGAATGGAGACAAGGTTTGTCCATTTTGGTCCAAACATGACGAACTTCTCTCTAGGGAACGAACTTGTTGTTTCTCACTCTCCAAGCCTCGAATGGAGACAAGTTTGGTCTATTTTGGTTCAAAGATGACCAACAACGCTCTAGGGTACGAACTTCAGCATTAAAACTCCCCAAACTTCGAATGGAGACAAGGTTTGTCCATTTTGGTCATAACATGATGAACTTCGCTCTAGGGAACGAACTTGTTGTTTCTCACTCTCCAAGCCTCGAATGGAGACAAGTTTGGTCCATTTTGGTTCAAAGATGACCAACAACGCTCTAGGGTACGAAATTCAGCATTAAAACTCGCCAAACTTCGAATGGAGACAAGGTTTGTCCATTTTGGTCCAAACATGACGAAGTTCGCTCTAGGGTACAAACTTGTTGTTTCTCACTCTCCAAGCCTCGAATGGAGACAAGTTTGGTCCATTTAGGTCCGAAGATGACCAAGAACGCTCTAGGGTACAAACTTCAGCGTTAAAACTCGCCAAACTTCGAATGGAGACAGGTTTGTCCATTTTGGTCCAAACATGACGAACTTCGCTCTAGGGAACGAACTTGTTGTTTCTCACTCTCCAAGCATCGAATGGAGACAAGTGTGGTGCATTTTGGTTCGAAGATGACCAACAACGCTCTAGGGTACGAACTTCAGCATTAAAACACGCCAAACTTCGAATGGAGACAAGGTTTGTCCATTTTGGTCCAAACATGACGAACTTCGCTCTAGGGAACGAACTTGTTGTTTCTCACTCTCCAAGCCTCGAATGGCGACAAGTTTGGTCCATTTAGGTCCGAAGATGACCAACAACGCTCTAGGGTACAAACTTCAGCATTAAAACTCGCAAAACTTCGAATGGAGACAAGGTTATTCCATTTTGGTCCAAACATGACGAACTTTGCTCTAGGGAACGAACTTGTTGTTTCTCTCTCTCCAAGCCTCGAATGGAGACAAGTTTGGTCCATTTTGGTTCAAAGATGACCAACAACGCTCTAGGGTACGAACTTCAGCGTTAAAACTCGCCAAACTTCGAATGGAGACAAGGTTTGTCCATTTTGGTCCAAACATGACGAACTTCGCTCTGGGGAACGACATTGTTGTTTCTCACTCTCCAAGCATCGAATAGAGACAAGTTTGGTCCATTTTGGTTCACAGCTGACCAACAACGCTCTAGGGTACGAACTTCAGCATTAAAACTCGCCAAACTTCGAATGGAGACAAGGTTTGCCCATTTTGGTCCAAACATGACGAACTTCTCTCTAGGGAACGAACTTGTTGTTTCTCACTCTCCAAGCCTCGAATGGAAACATGTTTGGTCCATTTTGGTTCAAAGATGACCAACAACGCTCTAGGGTACGAAATTCAGCATTAAAACTCGCGAAACTTCGAATGGAAACAAGGTTTGTCCATTTTGGTCCAAACATGACGAACTTCTCTCTAGGGAACGAACTTGTTGTTTCTCACTCTCCAAGCCTCGAATGGAGACAAGTTTGGTCTATTTTGGTTCAAAGATGACCAACAACGCTCTAGGGTACGAACTTCAGCATTAAAACTCCCCAAACTTCGAATGGAGACAAGGTTTGTCCATTTTGGTCATAACATGACGAACTTCGCTCTAGGGAACGAACTTGTTGTTTCTCACTCTCCAAGCATCGAATGGAGACAAGTGTGGTGCATTTTGGTTCGAAGATGACCAACAACGCTCTAGGGACGAACTTCAGCATTAAAACACGCCAAACTTCGAATGGAGACAAGGTTTGTCCATTTTGGTGCAAACATGACGAACTTCGCTCTAGGGAACGAACTTGTTGTTTCTCACTCTCCAAGCCTCGAATGGCGACAAGTTTGGTCCATTTAGGTCCGAAGATGACCAACAACGCTCTAGGGTACGAACTTCAGCATTAAAACACGCCAAACTTCGAATGGAGACAAGGTTTGTCCATTTTGGTCCAAACATGAGGAACTTCGCTCTAGGGAACGAACTTGTTGTTTCTCACTCTCCAAGCCTCGAATGAAGACAAGTTTGGTCCATTTAGGTCCGAAGATGACCAACAACGCTCTAGGGTACAAACTTCAGCATTAAAACTCGCCAAACTTCGAATGGAGACAGGTTTGTCCATTTTGGTCCAAACATGACGAACTTCGCTCTAGGGAACGAACTTGTTGTTTCTCACTCTCCAAGCATCGAATGGAGACAAGTGTGGTGCATTTTGGTTCGAAGATGACCAACAACGCTCTAGGGTACGAACTTCAGCATTAAAACACGTCAAACTTCGAATGGAGACAAGGTTTGTCCATTTTGGTCCAAACATGACGAACTTCGCTCTAGGGAACGAACTTGTTGTTTCTCACTCTCCAAGCCTCGAATGGCGACAAGTTTGGTCCATTTAGGTCCGAAGATGACCAACAACGCTCTAGGGTACAAACTTCAGCATTAAAACTCGCAAAACTTCGAATGGAGACAAGGTTATTCCATTTTGGTCCAAACATGACGAACTTTGCTCTAGGGAACGAACTTGTTGTTTCTCTCTCTCCAAGCCTCGAATGGAGACAAGTTTGGTCCATTTTGGTTCAAAGATGACCAACAACGCTCTAGGGTACGAACTTCAGCATTAAAACACGCCAAACTTCGAATGGAGACAAGGTTTGTCCATTTTGGTCCAAACATGACGAACTTCGCTCTAGGGAACGAACTTGTTGTTTCTCACTCTCCAAGCCTCGAATGGCGACATGTTTGGTACATTTAGGTCCGAAGATGACCAACAACGCTCTAGGGTACAAACTTCAGCATTAAAACTCGCAAAACTTCGAATGGAGACAAGGTTTGTCCATTTGGTCCAAACATGACGAACTTTGCTCTAGGGAACGAACTTGTTGTTTCTCTCTCTCCAAGCCTCGAATGGAGACAAGTTTGGTCCATTTTGGTTCAAAGATGACCAACAACGCTCTAGGGTACGAACTTCAGCATTAAAACTCGCCAAACTTCGAATGGAGACAAGGTTTGTCCATTTTGGTCCAAACATGACGAACTTCGCTCTGGGGAACGACATTGTTGTTTCTCACTCTCCAAGCATCGAATAGAGACAAGTGTGGTGCATTTTGGTTCGAAGATGACCAACAACGATCTAGGGTACGAAATTCAGCATTAAAACTCGCCAAACTTCGAATGGAGACAAGGTTTGTCCATTTTGGTCCAAACATGACGAAGTTCGCTCTAGGGTACGAACTTGTTGTTTCTCACTCTCCAAGCCTCGAATGGAGACAAGTTTGGTCCATTTAGGTCCGAAGATGACCAACAACGCTCTAGGGTACAAACTTCAGCATTAAAACTCGCCAAACTTCGAATGGAGACAGGTTTGTCCATTTTTGTCCAAACATGACGAACTTCGCTCTAGGGAACGAACTTGTTGTTTCTCACTCTCCAAGCATCGAATGGAGACAAGTGTGGTGCATTTTGGTTCGAAGATGACCAACAACGCTCTAGGGTACGAACTTCAGCATTAAAACACGCCAAACTTCGAATGGAGACAAGGTTTGTCCATTTTGGTCCAAACATGACGAACTTCGCTCTAGGGAATGAACTTGTTGTTTCTCACTCTCCAAGCCTCGAATGGCGACAAGTTTGGTCCATTTAGGTCCGAAGATGACCAACAACGCTCTAGGGTACAAACTTCAGCATTAAAACTCGCAAAACTTCGAATGGCGACAAGGTTTGTCCATTTTGGTCCAAACATGACGAACTTTGCTCTAGGGAACGAACTTGTTGTTTCTCTCTCTCCAAGCCTTGAATGGAGACAAGTTTGGTCCATTTTGGTTCAAAGATGACCAACAACGCTCTAGGGTACGAACTTCAGCATTAAAACTCGCCAAACTTCGAATGGAGACAAGGTTTGTCCATTTTGGTCCAAACATGACGAACTTCGCTCTAGGGAACGAACCTGTTGTTTCTCACTCTCCAAGCATCGAATGGAGACAAGTGTCGTGCATTTTGGTTCGAAGATGACCAACAACGCTCTAGGGTACGAACTTCAGCATTAAAACACGCCAAACTTCGAATGGAGACAAGGTTTGTCCATTTTGGTCCAAACATGACGAACTTCGCTCTAGGGAACGAACTTGTTGTTTCTCACTCTACAAGCCTCGAATGGAGACAAGTTTGGTCCATTTAGGTCCGAAGATGACCAACAACGCTCTAGGGTACAAACTTCAGCATTAAAACTCGCAAAACTTCGAATGGAGACAAGGTTTGTTCATTTGGTCCAAACAAGACGAACTTTGCTCTAGGGAACGAACTTGTTGTTTCTCTCTCTCCAAGCCTCGAATGGAGACAAGTTTGGTCCATTTTGGTTCAAAGATGACCAACAACGCTCTAGGGTACGAACTTCAGCATTAAAACACGCCAAACTTCGAATGGAGACAAGGTTTGTCCATTTTGGTCCAAACATGACGAACTTCGCTCTGGGGAACGACATTGTTGTTTCTCACTCTCCAAGCATCGAATAGAGACAAGTTTGGTGCATTTTGGTTCGAAGATGACCAACAACGCTCTAGGGTACGAAATTCAGCATTAAAACTCGCCAAACTTCGAATGGAGACAAGGTTTGTCCATTTTGGTCCAAACATGACGAAGTTCGCTCTAGGGTACGAACTTGTTGTTTCTCACTCTCCAAGCCTCGAATGGAGACAAGTTTGGTCCATTTAGGTCCGAAGATGACCAACAACGCTCTAGGGTACAAACTTCAGCATTAAAACTCGCCAAACTTCGAATGGAGCCATGTTTGTCCATTTTTGTCCAAACATGACGAACTTCGCTCTAGGGAACGAACTTGTTGTTTCTCACTCTCCAAGCATCGAATGGAGACAAGTGTGGTGCATTTTGGTTCGAAGATGACCAACAACGCTCTAGGGTACGAACTTCAGCATTAAAACACGCCAAACTTCGAATGGAGACAAGGTTTGTCCATTTTGGTCCAAACATGACGAACTTCGCTCTAGGGAACGAACTTGTTGTTTCTCACTCTCCAAGCCTCGAATGGTGACAAGTTTGGTCCATTTAGGTCCGAAGATGACCAACAACGCTCTAGGGTACAAACTTCAGCATTAAAACTCGCAAAACTTCGAATGGAGACAAGGTTTGTCCATTTTGGTCCAAACATGACGAACTTTGCTCTAGGGAACGAACTTGTTGTTTCTCTCTCTCCAAGCCTTGAATGGAGACAAGTTTGGTCCATTTTGGTTCAAAGATGACCAACAACGCTCTAGGGTACGAACTTCAGCATTAAAACTCGCCAAACTTCGAATGGAGACAAGGTTTGTCCATTTTGGTCCAAACATGACGAACTTCGCTCTAGGGAACGAACCTGTTGTTTCTCACTCTCCAAGCATCGAATGGAGACAAGTGTCGTGCATTTTGGTTCGAAGATGACCAACAACGCTCTAGGGTACGAACTTCAGCATTAAAACACGCCAAACTTCGAATGGAGACAAGGTTTGTCCATTTTGGTCCAAACATGACGAACTTCGCTCTAGGGAACGAACTTGTTGTTTCTCACTCTCCAAGCCTCGAATGGAGACAAGTTTGGTCCATTTAGGTCCGAAGATGACCAACAACGCTCTAGGGTACAAACTTCAGCATTAAAACTCGCCAAACTTCGAATGGAGACAGGTTTGTCCATTTTGGTCCAAACATGACGAACTTCGCTCTAGGGAACGAACTTGTTGTTTCTCACTCTCCAAGCATCGAATGGAGACAAGTGTGGTGCATTTTGGTTCGAAGATGACCAACAACGCTCTAGGGTACGAACTTCAGCATTAAAACACGTCCAACTTCGAATGGAGACAAGGTTTGTCCATTTTGGTCCAAACATGACGAACTTCGCTCTAGGGAACGAACTTGTTGTTTCTCACTCTCCAAGCCTCGAATTTAGACAAGTTTGGTCCATTTAGGTCCGAAGATGACCAACAACGCTCTAGGGTACAAACTTCAGCATTAAAACTCGCAAAACTTCGAATGGAGACAAGGTTTGTCCATTTGGTCCAAACATGACGAACTTTGCTCTAGGGAACGAACTTGTTGTTTCTCTCTCTCCAAGCCTTGAATGGAGACAAGTTTGGTCAATTTTGGTTCAAAGATGACCAACAACGCTCTAGGGTACGAACTTCAGCATTAAAACTCGCCAAACTTCGAAAGGAGACAAGGTTTGTCCATTTTGGTCCAAACATGACGAACTTCGCTCTGGGGAACGACATTGTTGTTTCTCGCTCTCCAAGCATCGAATAGAGACAGGTTTGGTGCATTTTGGTTCGAAGATTACCAACAACGCTCTAGGGTACGAAATTCAGCATTAAAACTCGCCAAACTTCGAATGGAGACAAGGTTTGTCCATTTTGGTCCAAACATGACGAAGTTCGCTCTAGGGTACGAACTTGTTGTTTCTCACTCTCCAAGCCTCGAATGGAGACAAGTTTGGTCCATTTAGGTCCGAAGATGACCAACAACGCTCTAGGGTACAAACTTCAGCATTAAAACTCGCCAAACTTCGAATGGAGACAGGTTTGTCCATTTTGGTCCAAACATGACGAACTTCGCTCTAGGGAACGAACTTGTTGTTTCTCACACTCCAAGCATCGAATGGAGACAAGTGTGGTGCATTTTGGTTCGAAGATGACCAACAACACTCTAGGGTACGAACTTCAGCATTAAAACACGCCAAACTTCGAATGGAGACAAGGTTTGTCCATTTTGGTCCAAACATGACGAACTTTGCTCTAGGGAACGAACTTGTTGTTTCTCACTCTCCAAGCCTCGAATGGCGACAAGTTTGGTCCATTTAGGTCCGAAGATGACCAACAACGCTCTAGGGTACAAACTTCAGCATTAAAACTCGCAAAACTTCGAATGGAGACAAGGTTATTCCATTTTGGTCCAAACATGACAAACTTTGCTCTAGGGAACGAACTTGTTGTTTCTCTCTCTCCAAGCCTCGAATGGAGACAAGTTTGGTCCATTTTGGTTCAAAGATGACCAACAACGCTCTAGGGTACGAACTTCAGCATTAAAACACGCCAAACTTCGAATGGAGACAAGGTTTGTCCATTTTGGTCCAAACATGACGAACTTCGCTCTAGGGAACGAACTTGTTGTTTCTCACTCTCCAAGCCTCGAATGGCGACATGTTTGGTACATTTAGACGAAGATGACCAACAACGCTCTAGGGTACAAACTTCAGCATTAAAACTCGCAAAACTTCGAATGGAGACAAGGATTGTCCATTTGGTCCAAACATGACGAACTTTGCTCTAGGGAACGAACTTGTTGTTTCTCTCTCTCCAAGCCTCGAATGGAGACAAGTTTGGTCCATTTTGGTTCAAAGATGACCAACAACGCTCTAGGGTACGAACTTCAGCATTAAAACCTGCCAAACTTCGAATGGAGACAAGGTTTGTCCATTTTGGTCCAAACATGACGAACTTCGCTCTGGGGAACGACATTGTTGTTTCTCACTCTCCAAGCATCGAATAGAGACAAGTGTGGTGCATTTTGGTTCGAAGATGACCAACAACGATCTAGGGTACGAAATTCAGCATTAAAACTCGCCAAACTTCGAATGGAGACAAGGTTTGTCCATTTTGGTCCAAACATGACGAAGTTCGCTCTAGGGTACGAACTTGTTGTTTCTCACTCTCCAAGCCTCGAATGGAGACAAGTTTGGTCCATTTAGGTCCGAAGATGACCAACAACGCTCTAGGTTACAAACTTCAGCATTAAAACTCGTCAAACTTCGAATGGAGACAGGTTTGTCCATTTTTGTCCAAACATGACGAACTTCGCTCTAGGGAACGAACTTGTTGTTTCTCACTCTCCAAGCATCGAATGGAGACAAGTGTGGTGCATTTTGGTTCGAAGATGACCAACAACGCTCTAGGGTACGAACTTCAGCATTAAAACACGCCAAACTTCGAATGGAGACAAGGTTTGTCCATTTTGGTCCAAACATGACGAACTTCGCTCTAGGGAATGAACTTGTTGTTTCTCACTCTCCAAGCCTCGAATGGCGACAAGTTTGGTCCATTTAGGTCCGAAGATGACCAACAATGCTCTAGGGTACAAACTTCAGCATTAAAACTCGCAAAACTTCGAATGGAGACAAGGTTTGTCCATTTTGGTCCAAACATGACGAACTTTGCTCTAGGGAACGAACTTGTTGTTTCTCTCTCTCCAAGCCTTGAATGGAGACAAGTTTGGTCCATTTTGGTTCAAAGATGACCAACAACGCTCTAGGGTACGAACTTCAGCATTAAAACTCGCCAAACTTCGAATGGAGACAAGGTTTGTCCATTTTGGTCCAAACATGACGAACTTCGCTCTAGGGAACGAACCTGTTGTTTCTCACTCTCCAAGCATCGAATGGAGACAAGTGTCGTGCATTTTGGTTCGAAGATGACCAACAACGCTCTAGGGTACGAACTTCAGCATTAAAACACGCCAAACTTCGAATGGAGACAAGGTTTGTCCATTTTGGTCCAAACATGACGAACTTCGCTCTAGGGAACGAACTTGTTGTTTCTCACTCTACAAGCCTCGAATGGAGACAAGATTGGTCCATTTAGGTCCGAAGATGACCAACAACGCTCTAGGGTACAAACTTCAGCATTAAAACTCGCAAAACTTCGAATGGAGACAAGGTTTGTTCATTTGGTCCAAACAAGACGAACTTTGCTCTAGGGAACGAACTTGTTGTTTCTCTCTCTCCAAGCCTCGAATGGAGACAAGTTTGGTCCATTTTGGTTCAAAGATGACCAACAACGCTCTAGGGTACGAACTTCAGCATTAAAACTCGCCAAACTTCGAATGGAGACAAGGTTTGTCCATTTTGGTCCAAACATGACGAACTTCGCTCTGGGGAACGACATTGTTGTTTCTCACTCTCCAAGCATCGAATAGAGACAAGTTTGGTGCATTTTGGTTCGAAGATGACCAACAACGCTCTAGGGTACGAAATTCAGCATTAAAACTCGCCAAACTTCGAATGGAGACAAGGTTTGTCCATTTTGGTCCAAACATGACGAAGTTCGCTCTAGGGTACGAACTTGTTGTTTCTCACTCTCCAAGCCTCGAATGGAGACAAGTTTGGTCCATTTAGGTCCGAAGATGACCAACAACGCTCTAGGATACAAACTTCAGCATTAAAACTCGCCAAACTTCGAATGGAGACATGTTTGTCCATTTTTGTCCAAACATGACGTACTTCGCTCTAGGGAACGAACTTGTTGTTTCTCACTCTCCAAGCATCGAATGGAGACAAGTGTGGTGCATTTTGGTTCGAAGATGACCAACAACGCTCTAGGGTACGAACTTCAGCATTAAAACACGCCAAACTTCGAATGGAGACAAGGTTTGTCCATTTTGGTCCAAACATGACGAACTTCGCTCTAGGGAACGAACTTGTTGTTTCTCACTCTCCAAGCCTCGAATGGTGACAAGTTTGGTCCATTTAGGTCCGAAGATGACCAACAACGCTCTAGGGTACAAACTTCAGCATTAAAACTCGCAAAACTTCGAATGGAGACAAGGTTTGTCCAGTTTGGTCCAAACATGACGAACTTTGCTCTAGGGAACGAACTTGTTGTTTCTCTCTCTCCAAGCCTTGAATGGAGACAAGTTTGGTCCATTTTGGTTCAAAGATGACCAACAACGCTCTAGGGTACGAACTTCAGCATTAAAACTCGCCAAACTTCGAATGGAGACAAGGTTTGTCCATTTTGGTCCAAACATGACGAACTTCGCTCTAGGGAACGAACCTGTTGTTTCTCACTCTCCAACCATCGAATGGAGACAAGTGTCGTGCATTTTGGTTCGAAGATGACCAACAACGCTCGAGGGTACGAACTTCAGCATTAAAACACGCCAAACTTCGAATGGAGACAAGGTTTGTCCATTTTGGTCCAAACATGACGAACTTCGCTCTAGGGAACGAACTTGTTGTTTCTCACTCTCCAAGCCTCGAATGGAGAGAAGTTTGGTCCATTTAGGTCCGAAGATGACCAACAACGCTCTAGGGTACAAACTTCAGCATTAAAACTCGCCAAACTTCGAATGGAGACAGGTTTGTCCATTTTGGTCCAAACATGACGAACTTCGCTCTAGGGAACGAACTTGTTGTTTCTCACTCTCCAAGCATCGAATGGAGACAAGTGTGGTGCATTTTGGTTCGAAGATGACCAACAACGCTCTAGGGTACGAACTTCAGCATTAAAACACGTCAAACTTCGAATGGAGACAAGGTTTGTCCATTTTGGTCCAAACATGACGAACTTCGCTCTAGGGAACGAACTTGTTGTTTCTCACTCTCCAAGCCTCGAATTTAGACAAGTTTGGTCCATTTAGGTCCGAAGATGACCAACAACGCTCTAGGGTACAAACTTCAGCATTAAAACTCGCAAAACTTCGAATGGAGACAAGGTTTGTCCATTTGGTCCAAACATGACGAACTTTGCTCTAGGGAACGAACTTGTTGTTTCTCTCTCTCCAAGCCTTGAATGGAGACAAGTTTGGTCCATTTTGGTTCAAAGATGACCAACAACGCTCTAGGGTACGAACTTCAGCATTAAAACTCGCCAAACTTCGAAAGGAGACAAGGTTTGTCCATTTTGGTCCAAACATGACGAACTTCGCTCTGGGGAACGACATTGTTGTTTCTCGCTCTCCAAGCATCGAATAGAGACAAGTTTGGTGCATTTTGGTTCGAAGATTACCAACAACGCTCTAGGGTACGAAATTCAGCATTAAAACTCGCCAAACTTCGAATGGAGACAAGGTTTGTCCATTTTGGTCCAAACATGACGAAGTTCGCTCTAGGGTACGAACTTGTTGTTTCTCACTCTCCAAGCCTCGAATGGAGACAAGTTTGGTCCATTTAGGTCCGAAGATGACCAACAACGCTCTAGGGTACAAACTTCAGCATTAAAACTCGCCAAACTTCGAATGGAGACAGGTTTGTCCATTTTTGTCCAAACATGACGAACATCGCTCTAGGGAACGAACTTGTTGTTTCTCACTCTCCAAGCATCGAATGGCGACAAGTTTGGTCCATTTAGGTCCGAAGATGACCAACAACGCTCTAGGGTACAAACTTCAGCATTAAAACTCGCAAAACTTCGAATGGAGACAAGGTTTGTCTATTTTGGTCCAAACATGACGAACTTTGCTCTAGGGAACGAACTTGTTGTTTCTCTCTCTCCAAGCCTTGAATGGAGACAAGTTTGGTCCATTTTGGTTCAAAGATGACCAACAACGCTCTAGGGTACGAACTTCAGCATTAAAACTCGCCAAACTTAGAATGGAGACAAGGTTTGTCCATTTTGGTCCAAACATGACGAACTTCGCTCTAGGGAACGAACCTGTTGTTTCTCACTCTCCAAGCATCGAATGGAGACAAGTGTGGTGCATTTTGGTTCGAAGATGACCAACAACGCTCTAGGGTACGAACTTCAGCATTAAAACACGCCAAACTTCGAATGGAGACAAGGTTTGTCCATTTTAGTCCAAACATGACGAACTTCGCTCTAGGGAACGAACTTGTTGTTTCTCCCTCTCCAAGCCTCAAATGGAGAGAAGTTTGGTCCATTTAGGTCCGAAGATGACCAACAACGCTCTAGGGTACAAACTTCAGCATTAAAACTCGCCAAACTTCGAATGGAGACAGGTTTGTCCATTTTGCTCCAAACATGACGAACTTCGCTCTAGGGAACGAACTTGTTGTTTCTCACTCTCCAAGCATCGAATGGAGACAAGTGTGGTGCATTGTGGTTCGAAGATGACCAACAACGCTCTAGGGTACGAACTTCAGCATTAAAACACGCCAAACTTCGAATGGAGACGAGGTTTGTCCATTTTGGTCCAAACATGACGAACTTCGCTCTAGGGAACGAACTTGTTGTTTCTCACTCTCCAAACCTCGAATGGCGACAAGTTTGGTCCATTTAGGTCCGAAGATGACCAACAACGCTCTAGGGTACAAACTTCAGAATTAAAACTCGCAAAACTTCTAATGGAGACAAGGTTTGTCCATTTTGGTCCAAACATGACGAACTTCGCTCTAGGAAACGAACTTGTTGTTTCTCACTCTCCAAACCTCGAATGGCGACAAGTTTGGTCCATTTAGGTCCGAAGATGACCAACAACGCTCTAGGGTACAAACTTCAGCATTAAAACTCGCAAAACTTCGAATGGAGACAAGGTTTGTCCAGTTTGGTCCAAACATGACGAACTTCGCTCTAGGGAACGAACTTGTTGTTTCTCACTCTCCAAGCATCGAATGGAGACAAGTGTGGTGCATTGTGGTTCGAAGATGACCAACAACGCTCTAGGGTACGAACTTCAGCATTAAAACACGCCAAACTTCGAATGGAGACGAGGTTTGTCCATTTTGGTCCAAACATGACGAACTTCGCTCTAGGGAACGAACTTGTTGTTTCTCACTCTCCAAACCTCGAATGGCGACAAGTTTGGTCCATTTAGGTCCGAAGATGACCAACAACGCTCTAGGGTACGAACTTCAGCATCAAAACTCGCGAAACTTCGAATGGAGACAAGGTTTGCCCATTTTGGTCCAAACATGACGAAGTTCGCTCTAGGGAACGAACTTGTTGTTTCTCACTCTCCAAGCCTCGAATGGAGACAAGTTTGGTCCATTTTGGTTCAAAGATGACCAACAACGCTCTAGGGTACGAACTTCAGCATTAAAACTCGCCAAACTTCGAATGGAGACAAGGTTTGTCCATTTTGGTCCAAACATGACGAACTTCGCTCTAGGGAACGAACTTGTTGTTTCTCACTCTCCAAGCATCGAATGGAGACAAGTGTGGTGCATTTTGGTTCAAAGATGACCAACAACGCTCTAGGGTACGAACTTCAGCATTAAAACACGCCAAACTTCGAATGGAGACAAGGTTTGTCCATTTTGGTCCAAACATGACGAACTTCGCTCTAGGGAACGAACTTGTTGTTTCTCACTCTCCAAACCTCGAATGGCGTCAAGTATGGTCCATTTAGGTCCGCAGATGACCAACAACGCTCTAGGGTACAAACTTCAGCATTAAAACTCGCCAAACTTCGAATGGAGACAGGTTTGTCCATTTTGGTCCAAACATGACGAACTTCGCTCTAGGGAACGAACTTGTTGTTTCTCAATCTCCAAGCATCGAATGGAGACAAGTGTGGTGCATTGTGGTTCGAAGATGACCAACAACGCTCTAGGGTACGAACTTCAGCATTAAAACACGCCAAACTTCGAATGGAGACAAGGTTTGTCCATTTTGGTCCAAACATGACGAACTTCGCTCTAGGGAACGAACTTGTTGTTTCTCACTCTCCAAACCTCGAATGGCGACAAGTTTGGTCCATTTAGGTCCGAAGATGACCAACAACGCTCTAGGGTACAAACTTCAGCATTAAAACTCGCAAAACTTCGAATGGAGACAAGGTTTGTCCATTTTGGTCCAAACATGACGAACTTCGCTCTAGGGAACGAACTTGATGTTTCTCACTCTCCAAGCATCGAATGGAGACAAGTGTGGTGCATTTTGGTTCGAAGATGACCAACAACGCTCTAGGGTAAGAACTTCAGCATTAAAACACGCCAAACTTCGAATGGAGACAAGGTTTGTCCATTTTGGTCCAAACATGACGAACTTCGCTCTAGGGAACGAACTTGTTGATCCTCACTCTCCAAGCCTCGAATGGCGGCAAGTTTGGTCCATTTAGGTCCGAAGATGACCACCAACGCTCTAGGGTACAAACTTCAGCATTAAAACTCGCAAAACTTCGAACGGAGACAAGGTTTGTCCATTTTGGTCCAAACATGACGAACTTCGCTCTAGGGAACGAACTTGTTGTTTCTCACTCTCCAAGCATCGAATGGAGACAAGTGTGGTGCATTTTGGTTCGAAGATGACCAACAACGCTCTAGGGTACGAACTTCAGTATTAAAACACGCCAAACTTCGAATGGAGACATGGTTTGTCCATTTTGGTCCAAACATGACGAACTTCGCTCTAGGGAACGAACTTGTTGTTTCTCACTCTCCAAACCCGAGTGGAGACAAGTTTGGTCCATTTAGGTCCGAAGATGACCAACAACGCTCTAGGGTACAAACTTCAGCATTAAAACTCGCAAAACTTCGAACGGAGACAAGGTTTGTCCATTTTGGTCCAAACATGACGAACTTCGCTCTAGGGAACGAACTTGTTGTTTCTCACTCTCCAAGCCTCGAATGGAGACAAGTGTGGTGCATTTTGGTTCGAAGATGACCAACAACGCTCTAGGGTAAGTTCTTCAGCATTAAAACACGCCAAACTTCGAATGGAGACAAGGTTTGTCCATTTTGGTCCAAACATGACGAACTTCGCTCTAGGGAACGAACTTGTTGATCCTCACTCTCCAAGCCTCGAATGGCGGCAAGTTTGGTCCATTTAGGTCCGAAGATGACCAACAACGCTCTACGGTACAAACTTCAGCATTAAAACTCGCAAAACTTCGAACGGAGACATGGTTTGTCCATTTTGGTCCAAACATGACGAACTTCGCTCTAGGGAACGAACTTGTTGTTTCTCACTCTCCAAGCATCGAATGGAGACAAGTGTGGTGCATTGTGGTTCGAAGATGACCAACAACGCTCTAGGGTACGAACTTCAGCATTAAAACACGCCAAACTTCGAATGGAGACAAGGTTTGTCCATTTTGGTCCAAACATGACGAACTTCGCTCTAGGGAACGAACTTGTTGTTTCTCACTCTCCAAACCTCGAATGGCGTCAAGTTTGGTCCATTTAGGTCCGCAGATGACCAACAACGCTCTAGGGTACAAACTTCAGCATTAAAACTCGCCAAACTTCGAATGGATACAGGTTTGTCCATTTTGGTCCAAACATGACGAACTTCGCTCTAGGGAACGAACTTGTTGTTTCTCACTCTCCAAGCATCGAATGGAGACAAGTGTGGTGCATTGTGGTTCGAAGATGACCAACAACGCTCTAGGGTACGAACTTCAGCATTAAAACACGCCAAACTTCGAATGGAGACAAGGTTTGTCCATTTTGGTCCAAACATGACGAACTTCGCTCTAGGGAACGAACTTGTTGTTTCTCACTCTCCAAACCTCGAATGGCGACAAGTTTGGTCCATTTAGGTCCGAAGATGACCAACAACGCTCTAGGGTACGAACTTCAGCATCAAAACTCGCGAAACTTCGAATGGAGACAAGGTTTGCCCATTTTGGTCCAAACATGACGAAGTTCGCTCTAGGGAACGAACTTGTTGTTTCTCAATCTCCAAGCCTCGAATGGAGACAAGTTTGGTCCATCTTGGTTCAAAGATGACCAACAACGCTCTAGGGTACGAACTTCAGCATTAAAACTCGCCAAACTTCGATTGGAGACAAGGTTTGTCCATTTTGGTCAAAACATGACGAACTTCGCTCTAGGGAACGAACTTGTTGTTTCTCACTCTCCAAGCATCGAATGGAGACAAGTGTGGTGCATTTTGGTTCGAAGATGACCAACAACGCTCTAGGGTACGAACTTCAGCATTAAAACACGCCAAACTTCGAATGGAGACAAGGTTTGCCCATTTTGGTCCAAACATGACGAAGTTCGCTCTAGGGAACGAACTTGTTGTTTCTCACTCTCCAAGCCTCGAATGGAGACAAGTTTGGTCCATTTTGGTTCAAAGATGACCAACAACGCTCTAGGGTACGAACTTCAGCATTAAAACTCGCCAAACTTCGAATGGAGACAAGGTTTGTCCATTTTGGTCCAAACATGACGAACTTCGCTCTAGGGAACGAACTTGTTGTTTCTCACTCTCCAAGCATCGAATGGAGACAAGTGTGGTGCATTTTGGTTCGAAGATGACCAACAACGCTCTAGGGTACGAACTTCAGCATTAAAACACGCCAAACTTCGAATGGAGACAAGGTTTGTCCATTTTGGTCCAAACATGACGAACTTCGCTCTTGGGAACGAACTTGTTGTGTCTCACTCTCCAAGCCTCGAATGGAGACAAGTTGGGTCCATTTTGGTTCAAAGATGACCAACAACGCTCTAGGGTACGAACTTCAGCATTAAAACTCGCCAAACTTCGAATGGAGACAAGGTTTGCCCATTTTGGTCCAAACATGACGAACTTCGCTCTTGGGAACGAACTTGTTGTTTTTCACTCTCCAAGCCTCGAATGGAAACAAGTTTGGTCCATTTTGATTCAAAGATGACCAACAACGCTCTAGGGTGCGAAATTCAGCTTTAAAACTCGCCAAACTTCGAATGGAGACAAGGTTTGTCCATTTTGGTCCAAACATGACGAACTTCGCTCTAGGGAACGAACTTGTTGTTTCTCACTCTCCAAGCATCGAATGGAGACAAGTTTGGTCCATTTTGGTTCGAAGATGACCAACAAAGCTCTAGGGTACGAACTTCAGCATTAAAACACGCCAAACTTCGAATGGAGACAAAGTTTGTCCATTTTGGTCCAAACATGACGAACTTCGCTCTAGGGAACGAACTTGTTGTTTCTCACTCTCCAAGCATCGAATGGAGACAAGTGTGGTGCATTTTGGTTCGAAGATGACCAACAACGCTCTAGGGTACGAACTTCAGTATTAAAACACGCCAAACTTCGAATGGAGACAAGGTTTGTCCATTTTGGTCCAAACATGACGAACTTCGCTCTAGGGAACGAACTTGTTGTTTCTTACTCTCCAAACCTCGAGTGGAGACAAGTTTGGTCCATTTAGGTCCGAAGATGACCAACAACGCTCTAGGGTACAAACTTCAGCATTAAAACTCGCAAAACTTCGAATGGAGACAAGGTTTGTCCATTTTGGTCCAAACATGACGAACTTCGCTCTAGGGAACGAACTTGTTGTTTCTCACTCTCCAAGCATCGAATGGAGACAAGTGTGGTGCATTTTGGTTTGAAGATGACCAACAACGCTCTAGGGTAAGATCTTCAGCATTAAAACACGCCTAACTTCGAATGGAGACAAGGTTTGTCCATTTTGGTCCAAACATGACGAACTTCGCTCTAGGGAACGAACTTGTTGATCCTCACTCTCCAAGCCTCGAATGGCGGCAAGTTTGGTCCATTTAGGTCCGAAGATGACCAACAACGCTCTAGGGTACAAACTTCAGCATTAAAACTCGCAAAACTTCGAACGGAGACATGGTTTGTCCATTTTGGTCCAAACATGACGAACTTCGCTCTAGGGAACGAACTTGTTGTTTCTCACTCTCCAAGCATCGAATGGAGACAAGTGTGGTGCATTTTGGTTCGAAGATGACCAACAACGCTCTAGGGTACGAACTTCAGCATTAAAACACGCCAAACTTCGAATGGAGACAAGGTTTGTCCATTTTGGTCCAAACATGACGAACTTCGCTCTAGGGAACGAACTTGTTGTTTCTCACTCTCCAAGCCTCGAATGGTGACAAGTTTGGTCCATTTTGGTTCAAAGATGACCAACAACGCTCTAGGGTACGAACTTCAGCATTAAAACTCGCCAAACTTCGAATGGAGACAAGGTTTGCCCATTATGGTCCAAACATGACGAACTTCGCTCTTGGGAACGAACTTGTTGTTTCTCACTCTCCAAGCCTCGAATGGAAACAAGTTTGGTCCATTTTGATTCAAAGATGACCAACAATGCTCTAGGGTGCGAAATTCAGCATTAAAACTCGCCAAACTTCGAATGGAGACAAGGTTTGTCCATTTTGGTCCAAACATGACGAACTTCTCTCTAAAGAACGAACTTGTTGTTTCTCAATCTCCAAGCCTCGAATGGAGACAAGTTTGGTCCATTTTGGTTCAAAGATGACCAACAACGCTCTAGGGTACGAACTTCAGCATCAAAACTCGCCAAACTTCGAATGGAGACAAGGTTTGCCCATTTTGGTCCAAACATGACGAACTTCGCTCTAGGGAACGAACTTGTTGTTTCTCACTCTCCAAGCCTCGAATGGAGACAAGTTTGGTCCATTTTGGTTCAAAGATGACCAACAACGCTCTAGGGTACGAAATTCAGCAATAAAACTCGCCAAACTTCGAATGGAGACAAGGTTTGTCCATTTTGGTCCAAACATGACGAACTTCGCTCTAGGGAACGAACTTGTTGTTTCTCACTCTCCAAGCCTCGAGTGGCGACAAGTTTGGTCCATTTAGGTCCGAAGATGACCAACAACGCTCTAGGGTACGAACTTCAGCATCAAAACTCGCGAAACTTCGAATGGAGACAAGGTTTGCCCATTTTGGTCCAAACATGACGAAGTTCGCTCTAGGGAACGAACTTGTTGTTTCTCACTCTCCAAGCCTCGAATGGAGACAAGTTTGGTCCATTTTGGTTCAAAGATGACCAACAACGCTCTAGGGTACGAACTTCAGCATTAAAACTCGCCAAACTTCGAATGGAGACAAGGTTTGTCCATTTTGGTCCAAACATGACGAACTTCGCTCTAGGGAACGAACTTGTTGTTTCGCACTCTCCAAGCATCGAATGGAGACAAGTGTGGTGCATTTTGGTTCGAAGATGACCAACAACGCTCTAGGGTACGAACTTCAGCATTAAAACACGCCAAACTTCGAATGGAGACAAGGTTTGTCCATTTTGGTCCAAACATGACGAACTTCGCTCTAGGGAACGAACTTGTTGATCCTCACTCTCCAAGCCTCGAATGGCGAGAAGTTTGGTCCATTTAGGTCCGAAGATGACCAACAACGCTCTAGGGTACAAACTTCAGCATTAAAACTCGCAAAACTTCGAACGGAGACAAGGTTTGTCCATTTCGGTCCAAACATGACGAACTTCGCTCTAGGGAACGAACTTGTTGTTTCTCACTCTCCAAGCATCGAATGGAGACAAGTGTGGTGCATTTTGGTTCGAAGATGACCAACAACGCTCTAGGGTACGAACTTCAGCATTAAAACACGTCAAACTTCGAATGGAGACAAGGTTTGTCCATTTTGGTCCAAACATGACGAACTTCGCTCTAGGGAACGAACTTGTTGTTTCTCACTCTCCAAGCCTCGAATGGCGACAAGTTTGGTCCATTTAGGTCCGAAGATGACCAACAACGCTCTAGGGTACAAACTTCAGCATTAAAACTCGCAAAACTTCGAACGGAGACTAGGTTTGTCCACTTTGGTCCAAACATGACGAACTTCGCTCTTGGGAACGAACTTGTTGTGTCTCACTCTCCAAGCCACGAATGGAGACAAGTTGGGTCCATTTTGGTTCAAAGATGACCAACAACGCTCTAGGGTACGAACTTCAGCATTAAAACTCGCCAAACTTCGAATGGAGACAAGGTTTGCCCATTTTGGTCCAAACATGACGAACTTCGCTCTTGGGAACGAACTTGTTGTTTCTCACTCTCCAAGCCTCGAATGGAAACAAGTTTGGTCCATTTTGATTCAAAGATGACCAACAACGCTCTAGGGTGCGAAATTCAGCTTTAAAACTCGCCAAACTTCGAATGGAGACAAGGTTTGTCCATTTTGGTCCAAACATGACGAACTTCTCTCTAAAGAACGAACTTGTTGTTTCTCAATCTCCAAGCCTCGAATGGAGACAAGTTTGGTCCATTTTGGTTCAAAGATGACCAACAACGCTCTAGGGTACGAACTTCAGCATCAAAACTCGCCAAACTTCGAATGGAGACAAGGTTTGCCCATTTTGGTCCAAACATGACGAACTTCGCTCTTGGGAACGAACTTGTTGTTTCTCACTCTCCAAGCCTCGAATGGAAACAAGTTTTGTCCATTTTGATTCAAAGATGACCAACAATGCTCTAGGGTGCGAAACTCAGCATTAAAACTCGCCAAACTTCGAATGGAGACAAGGTTTGTCCATTTTGGTCCAAACATGACGAACTTCTCTCTAAAGAACGAACTTGTTGTTTCTCAATCTCCAAGCCTCGAATGGAGACAAGTTTGGTCCATTTTGGTTCAAAGATGACCAACAACGCTCTAGGGTACGAACTTCAGCATCAAAACTCGCCAAACTTCGAATGGAGACTAGGTTTGCCCATTTTGGTCCAAACATGACGAACTTCGCTCTAGGGAACGAACTTGTTGTTTCTCACTCTCCAAGCCTCGAATGGAGACAAGTTTGGTCCATTTTGGTTCAAAGATGACCAACAACGCTCTAGGGTACGAAATTCAGCAATAAAACTCGTCAAACTTCGAATGGAGACAAGGTTTGTCCATTTTGGTCCAAACATGACGAACTTCGCTCTAGGGAACGAACTTGTTGTTTCTCACTCTCCAAGCCTCGAATGGCGACAAGTATGGTCCATTTAGGTCCGAAGATGACCAACAACGCTCTAGGGTACGAACTTCAGCATCAAAACTCGCGAAACTTCGAATGGAGACAAGGTTTGCCCATTTTGGTCCAAACATGACGAAGTTCGCTCTAGGGAACGAACTTGTTGTTTCTCACTCTCCAAGCCTCGAATGGAGACAAGTTTGGTCCATTTTGGTTCAAAGATGACCAACAACGCTCTAGGGTACGAACTTCAGCATTAAAACTCGCCAAACTTCGAATGGAGACAAGGTTTGTCCATTTTGGTCCAAACATGACGAACTTCGCTCTAGGGAACGAACTTGTTGTTTCTCACTCTCCAAGCATCGAATGGAGACAAGTGTGGTGCATTTTGGTTCGAAGATGACCAACAACGCTCTAGGGTACGAACTTCAGCATTAAAACACGCCAAACTTCGAATGGAGACAAGGTTTGTCCATTTTGGTCCAAACATGACGAACTTCGCTCTAGGGAACGAACTTGTTGATCCTCACTCTCCAAGCCTCGAATGGCGAGAAGTTTGGTCCATTTAGGTCCGAAGATGACCAACAACGCTCTAGGGTACAAACTTCAGCATTAAAACTCGCAAAACTTCGAACGGAGACAAGGTTTGTCCATTTCGGTCCAAACATGACGAACTTCGCTCTATGGAACGAACTTGTTGTTTCTCACTCTCCAAGCATCGAATGGAGACAAGTGTGGTGCATTTTGGTTCGAAGATGACCAACAACGCTCTAGGGTACGAACTTCAGCATTAAAACACGTCAAACTTCGAATGGAGACAAGGTTTGTCCATTTTGGTCCAAACATGACGAACTTCTCTCTAGGGAACGAACTTGTTGTTTCTCACTCTCCAAGCCTCGAATGGCGACAAGTTTGGTCCATTTAGGTCCGAAGATGACCAACAACGCTCTAGGGTACAAACTTCATCATTAAAACTCGCAAAACTTCGAACGGAGACAAGGTTTGTCCATTTTGGTCCAAACATGACGAACTTCGCTCTTGGGAACGAACTTGTTGTGTCTCACTCTCCAAGCCTCGAATGGAGACAAGTTGGGTCCATTTTGGTTCAAAGATGACCAACAACGCTCTAGGGTACGAACTTCAGCATTAAAACTCGCCAAACTTCGAATGGAGACAAGGTTTGCCCATTTTGGTCCAAACATGACGAACTTCGCTCTTGGGAACGAACTTGTTGTTTCTCACTCTCCAAGCCTCGAATGGAAACAAGTTTGGTCCATTTTGATTCAAAGATGACCAACAACGCTCTAGGGTGCGAAATTCAGCTTTAAAACTCGCCAAACTTCGAATGGAGACAAGGTTTGTCAATTTTGGTCCAAACATGACGAACTTCTCTCTAAAGAACGAACTTGTTGTTTCTCAATCGCCAAGCCTCGAATGGAGACAAGTTTGGTCCATTTTGGTTCAAAGATGACCAACAACGCTCTAGGGTACGAACTTCAGCATCAAAACTCGCCAAACTTCGAATGGAGACAAGGTTTGCCCATTTTGGTCCAAACATGACGAAGTTCGCTCTAGGGAACGAACTTGTTGTTTCTCACTCTCCAAGCCTCGAATGGAGACAAGTTTGGTCCATTTTGGTTCAAAGATGACCAACAACGCTCTAGGGTACGAACTTCAGCATTAAAACTCGCCAAACTTCGAATGGAGACAAGGTTTGTCCATTTTGGTCCAAACATGACGAACTTCGCTCTAGGGAACGAACTTGTTGTTTCTCACTCTCCAAGCATCGAATGGAGACAAGTGTGGTGCATTTTGGTTCGAAGATGACCAACAACGCTCTAGGGTACGAACTTCAGCATTAAAACACGCCAAACTTCGAATGGAGACAAGGTTTGTCCATTTTGGTCCAAACATGACGAACTTCGCTCTAGGGAACGAACTTGTTGAACCTCACTCTCCAAGCCTCGAATGGCGAGAAGTTTGGTCCATTTAGGTCCGAAGATGACCAACAACGCTCTAGGGTACAAACTTCAGTATTAAAACTCGCAAAACTTCGAACGGAGACAAGGTTTGTCCATTTCGGTCCAAACATGACGAACTTCGCTCTAGGGAACGAATTTGTTGTTTCTCACTCTCCAAGCATCGAATGGAGACAAGTGTGGTGCATTTTGGTTCGAAGATGACCAACAACGCTCTAGGGTACGAACTTCAGCATTAAAACTCGCAAAACTTCGAATGGAGACAAGGTTTGTCCATTTTGGTCCAAACATGACGAACTTCGCTCTAGGGAACGAACTTGTTGTTTCTCACTCTCCAAGCCTCGAATGCCGACAAGTTTGGTCCATTTAGGTCCGAAGATGACCAACAACGCTGTAGGGTACAAACTTCAGCATTAAAACTCGCCAAACTTCGAACGGAGACAAGGTTTGTCCATTTTGGTCCAAACATGACGAACTTCGCTCTTGGGAACGAACTTGTTGTGTCTCACTCTCCAAGCCTCGAATGGAGACAAGTTGGGTCCATTTTGGTTCAAAGATGACCAACAACGCTCTAGGGTACGAACTTCAGCATTAAAACTCGCCAAACTTCGAATGGAGACAAGGTTTGCCCATTTTGGTCCAAACATGACGAACTTCGCTCTTGGGAACGAACTTGTTGTTTCTCACTCTCCAAGCCTCGAATGGAGACAAGTTTGGTCCATTTTGGTTCAAAGATGACCAACAACGCTCTAGGGTACGAAATTCAGCAATAAAACTCGCCAAACTTCGAATGGAGACAAGGTTTGTCCATTTTGGTCCAAACATGACGAACTTCGGTATAGTGAACGAACTTGTTGTTTCTCACTCTCCAAGCCCGAATGGCGACAAGTTTGGTCCATTTAGGTCCGAAGATGACCAACAACGCTCTAGGGTACGAACTTCAGCATCAAAACTCGCGAAACTTCGAATGGAGACAAGGTTTGCCCATTTTGGTCCAAACATGACGAAGTTCGCTCTAGGGAACGAACTTGTTGTTTCTCACTCTCCAAGCCTCGAATGGAGACAAGTTTGGTCCATTTTGGTTCAAAGATGACCAACAACGCTCTAGGGTACGAAATTCAGCATTAAAACTCGCCAAACTTCGAATGGAGACAAGGTTTGTCCATTTTGGTCCAAACATGACGAACTTCGCTCTAGGGAACGAACTTGTTGTTTCTCACTCTCCAAGCCTCGAATGGAGACAAGTTTGGTCCATTTTGGTTCAAAGATGACCAACAACGCTCTAGGGTACGAAATTCAGCATTAAAACTCGCCAAACTTCGAATGGAGAAAGGGTTTGTCCATTTTGGTCCAAACATGACGAACTTCTCTCTAGGGAACGAACTTGTTGTTTATCAATCTCCAAGCCTCGAATGGAGACAAGTTTGGTCCATTTTGGTTCAAAGATGACCAACAACGCTCTAGGGTACGAACTTCAGCATCAAAACTCGCCAAACTTCGAATGGAGACAGGTTTGTCCATTTTTGTCCAAACATGACGAACTTCGCTCTAGGGAACGAACTTGTTGTTTCTCACTCTCCAAGCATCGAATGGAGACAAGTGTGGTGCATGTTGGTTCGAAGATGACCAACAACGCTCTAGGGTACGAACGTCAGCATTAAAACACGCCAAAC
This sequence comes from Trichosanthes truncata, assembly GCA_033996785.1. NCBI lineage: Eukaryota > Viridiplantae > Streptophyta > Magnoliopsida > Cucurbitales > Cucurbitaceae > Trichosanthes > Trichosanthes truncata. Next base: position 25,533,132 of record JAWPNB010000007.1, on the reverse strand, counting down.
TTCGAATGGAGACAAGGTTTGTCCATTTTGGTCCAAACATGACGAACTTTGCTCTAGGGAACGAACTTGTTGTTTCTCACTCTCCAAGCCTCGAATGGCGACAAGTTTGGTCCATTTAGGTCCGAAGATGACCAACAACGCTCTAGGGTACAAACTTCAGCATTAAAACTCGCAAAACTTCGAACGGAGACAAGGTTTGTCCATTTTGGTCCAAACATGACGAACTTCGCTCTAGAGAACGAACTTGTTGTGTCTCACTCTCCAAGCCTCGAATGGAGACAAGTTGGGTCCATTTTGGTTCAAAGATGACCAACAACGCTCTAGGGTACGAACTTCAGCATTAAAACTCGCCAAACTTCGAATGGAGACAAGGTTTGCCCATTTTGGTCCAAACATGACGAACTTCGCTCTTGGGAACGAACTTGTTGTTTCTCACTCTCCAAGCCTCGAATGGAAACAAGTTTGGTCCATTTTGATTCAAAGATGACCAACAATACTCTAGGGTGCGAAATTCAGCATTAAAACTCGCCAAACTTCAAATGGAGACAAGGTTTGTCCATTTTGGTCCAAACATGACGAACTTCTCTCTAAAGAACGAACTTGTTGTTTCTCAATCTCCAAGCCTCGAATGGAGACAAGTATGGTCCATTTTGGTTCAAAGATGACCAACAACGCTCTGGGGTACGAACTTCAGCATCAAAACTCGCCAAACTTCGAATGGAGACAAGGTTTGTCCATTTTGGTCCAAACATGACGAACTTCGCTCTAGGGAACGAACTTGTTGTTTCTCACTCTCCAAGCCTCGAATGGCGACAAGTTTGGTCCATTTAGGTCCGAAGATGACCAACAACGCTCTAGGGTACGAACTTCAGCATCAAAACTCGCGAAACTTCGAATGGAGACAAGGTTTGCCCATTTTGGTCCAAACATGACGAACTTCGCTCTAGGGAACGAACTTGTTGTTTCTCACTCTCCAAGCCTCGAATGGAGACAAGTTTGGTCCATTTTGCTTCAAAGATGACCAACAACGCTCTAGGGTACGAAATTCAGCAATAAAACTCGCCAAACTTCGAATGGAGACAAGGTTTGTCCATTTTGGTCCAAACATGACGAACTTCGCTCTAGGGAACGAACTTGTTGTTTCTCACTCTCCAAGCCTCGAATGGCGACAAGTTTGATCCATTTAGGTCCGAAGATGACCAACAACGCTATAGGGTACGAACTTCAGCATCAAAACTCGCGAAACTTCGAATGGAGACAAGGTTTGCCCATTTTGGTCCAAACATGACGAAGTTCGCTCTAGGGAACGAACTTGTTGTTTCTCACTCTCCAAGCCTCGAATGGAGACAAGTTTGGTCCATTTTGGTTCAAAGATGACCAACAACGCTCTAGGGTACGAAATTCAGCAATAAAACTCGCCAAACTTCGAATGGAGACAAGGTTTGTCCATTTTGGTCCAAACATGACGAACTTCGCTCTAGGGAACGAACTTGTTGTTTCTCACTCTCCAAGCCTCGAATGGCGACAAGTTTGGTCCATTTAGGTCCGAAGATGACCAACAACGCTATAGGGTACGAACTTCAGCATCAAAACTCGCGAAACTTCGAATGGAGACAAGGTTTGCCCATTTTGGTCCAAACATGACGAAGTTCGCTCTAGGGAACGAACTTGTTGTTTCTCACTCTCCAAGCCTCGAATGGAGACAAGTTTGGTCCATTTTGGTTCAAAGATGACCAACAACGCTCTAGAGTACGAACTTCAGCATTAAAACTCGCCAAACTTCGAATGGAGACAAGGTTTGTCCATTTTGGTCCAAACATGACGAACTTCGCTCTAGGGAACGAACTTGTTGTTTCTCACTCTCCAAGCATCGAATGGAGACAAGTGTGGTGCATTTTGGTTCGAAGATGACCAACAACGCTCTAGGGTACGAACTTCAGCATTAAAACACGCCAAACTTCGAATGGAGAAAAGGTTTGTCCATTTTGGTCCAAACATGACGAACTTCTCTCTAAAGAACGAACTTGTTGTTTCTCAATCTCCAAGCCTCGAATGGAGACAAGTTTGGTCCATTTTGGTTCAAAGATGACCAACAACGCTCTAGGGTACGAACTTCAGCATCAAAACTCGCCAAACTTCGAATGGAGACAAGGTTTGCCCATTTTGGTCCAAACATGACGAACTTCGCTCTAGGGAACGAACTTGTTGTTTCTCACTCTCCAAGCCTCGAATGGAGACAAGTTTGGTCCATTTTGGTTCAAAGATGACCAACAACGCTCTAGGGTACGAAATTCAGCATTAAAACTCGCCAAACTTCGAATGGAGACAAGGTTTGTCCATTTTGGTCCAAACATGACGAACTTCTCTCTAGGGAACGAACTTGTTGTTTCTCAATCTCCAAGCCTCGAATGGAGACAAGTTTGGTCCATTTTGGTTCAAAGATGACCAACAACGCTCTAGGGTACGAACTTCAGCATCAAAACTCGCCAAACTTCGAATGGAGACAGGTTTGTCCATTTTGGTCCAAACATGACGAACTTCGCTCTAGGGAACGAACTTGTTGTTTCTCACTCTCCAACCATCGAATGGAGACAAGTGTGGTGCATTTTGGTTCGAAGATGACCAACAACGCTCTAGGGTACGAACTTCAGCATTAAAACACGCCAAACTTCGAATGGAGACAAGGTTTGTCCATTTTGGTCCAAACATGACGAACTTTGCTCTAGGGAACGAACTTGTTGTTTCTCACTCTCCAAGCCTCGAATGGCGACAAGTTTGGTCCATTTAGGTCCAAAGATGACCAACAACGCTCTAGGGTACAAACTTCAGCATTAAAACTCGCAAAACTTCGAACGGAGACAAGGTTTGTCCATTTTGGTCCAAACATGACGAACTTCGCTCTAGGGAACGAACTTGTTGTGTCTCACTCTCCAACCCTCGAATGGAGACAAGTTGGGTCCATTTTGGTTCAAAGATGACCAACAACGCTCTAGGGTACGAACTTCAGCATTAAAACTCGCCAAACTTCGAATGGAGACAAGGTTTGTCCATTTTGGTCCAAACATGACGAACTTCGCTCTAGGGAACGAACTTGTTGTTTCTCACTCTCCAAGCCTCGAATGGCGACAAGTTTGGTCCATTTAGGTCCGAAGATGACCAACAACGCTCTAGGGTACGAACTTCAGCATCAAAACTCGCGAAACTTCGAATGGAGACAAGGTTTGCCCATTTTGGTCCAAACATGACGAAGTTCGCTCTAGGGAACGAACTTGTTGTTTCTCACTCTCCAAGCCTCGAATGGAGACAAGTTTGGTCCATTTTGGTTCAAAGATGACCAACAACGCTCTAGGGTACGAACTTCAGCATTAAAACTCGCCAAACTTCGAATGGAGACAAGGTTTGTCCATTTTGGTCCAAACATGACGAACTTCGCTCTAGGGAACGAACTTGTTGTTTCTCACTCTCCAAGCATCGAATGGAGACAAGTGTGGTGCATTTTGGTTCGAAGATGACCAACAACGCTCTAGGGTACGAACTTCAGCATTAAAACACGCCAAACTTCGAATGGAGACAAGGTTTGTCCATTTTGGTCCAAACATGACGAACTTCGCTCTAGGGAACGAACTTGTTGATCCTCACTCTCCAAGCATCGAATGGCGACAAGTTTGGTCCATTTAGGTCCGAAGATGACCAACAACGCTCTAGGGTACGAACTTCAGCATCAAAACTCGCGAAACTTCGAATGGAGGCAAGGTTTGCCCATTTTGGTCCAAACATGACGAAGTTCGCTCTAGGGAACGAACTTGTTGTTTCTCACTCTCCAAGCCTCGAATGGAGACAAGTTTGGTCCATTTTGGTTCAAAGATGACCAACAACGCTCTAGGGGACGAAATTCAGCATTAAAACTCGCCAAACTTCGAATGGAGACAAGGTTTGTCCATTTTGGTCCAAACATGACGAACTTCGCTCTAGGGAACGAACTTGTTGTTTCTCACTCTCCAAGCCTCGAATGGTGACAAGTTTGGTCCATTTTGGTTCAAAGATGACCAACAACGCTCTAGGGTACGAAATTCAGCATTAAAACTCGCCAAACTTCGAATGGAGACAAGGTTTGTCCATTTTGGTCCAAACATGACGAACTTCTCTCTAAAGAACGAACTTGTTGTTTCTCAATCTCCAAGCCTCGAATGGAGACAAGTTTGGTCCATTTTGGTTCAAAGATGACCAACAACGCTCTAGGGTACGAACTTCAGAATCAAAACTCGCCAAACTTCGAATGGAGGCAAGGTTTGCCCATTTTGGTCCAAACATGACGAACTTCGCTCTAGGGAACGAACTTGTTGTTTCTCACTCTCCAAGCCTCGAATGGAGACAAGTTTGGTCCATTTTGGTTCAAAGATGACCAACAACGCTCTAGGGTACGAAATTCAGCAATAAAACTCGCCAAACTTCGAATGGAGACAAGGTTTGTCCATTTTGGTCCAAACATGACGAACTTCGGTATAGTGAACGAACTTGTTGTTTCTCACTCTCCAAGCCTCGAATGGCGACAAGTTTGGTCCATTTAGGTCCGAAGATGACCAACAACGCTCTAGGGTACGAACTTCAGCATCAAAACTCGCGAAACTTCGAATGGAGACAAGGTTTGCCCATTTTGGTCCAAACATGACGAAGTTCGCTCTAGGGAACGAACTTGTTGTTTCTCACTCTCCAAGCCTCGAATGGAGACAAGTTTGGTCCATTTTGGTTCAAAGATGACCAACAACGCTCTAGGGTACGAAATTCAGCATTAAAACTCGCCAAACTTCGAATGGAGACAAGGTTTGTCCATTTTGGTCCAAACATGACGAACTTCGCTCTAGGGAACGAACTTGTTGTTTCTCACTCTCCAAGCCTCGAATGGAGACAAGTTTGGTCCATTTTGGTTCAAAGATGACCAACAACGCTCTAGGGTACGAAATTCAGCATTAAAACTCGCCAAACTTCGAATGGAGAAAGGGTTTGTCCATTTTGGTCCAAACATGACGAACTTCTCTCTAGGGAACGAACTTGTTGTTTATCAATCTCCAAGCCTCGAATGGAGACAAGTTTGGTCCATTTTGGTTCAAAGATGACCAACAACGCTCTAGGGTACGAACTTCAGCATCAAAACTCGCCAAACTTCGAATGGAGACAGGTTTGTCCATTTTTGTCCAAACATGACGAACTTCGCTCTAGGGAACGAACTTGTTGTTTCTCACTCTCCAAGCATCGAATGGAGACAAGTGTGGTGCATGTTGGTTCGAAGATGACCAACAACGCTCTAGGGTACGAACGTCAGCATTAAAACACGCCAAACTTCGAATGGAGACAAGGTTTGTCCATTTTGGTCCAAACATGACGAACTTTGCTCTAGGGAACGAACTTGTTGTTTCTCACTCTCCAAGCCTCGAATGGCGACAAGTTTGGTCCATTTAGGTCCGAAGATGACCAACAACGCTCTAGGGTACAAACTTCAGCATTAAAACTCGCAAAACTTCGAACGGAGACAAGGTTTGTCCATTTTGGTCCAAACATGACGAACTTCGCTCTAGAGAACGAACTTGTTGTGTCTCACTCTCCAAGCCTCGAATGGAGACAAGTTGGGTCCATTTTGGTTCAAAGATGACCAACAACGCTCTAGGGTACGAACTTCAGCATTAAAACTCGCCAAACTTCGAATGGAAACAAGGTTTGCCCATTTTGGTCCAAACATGACGAACTTCGCTCTTGGGAACGAACTTGTTGTTTCTCACTCTCCAAGCCTCGAATGGAAACAAGTTTGGTCCATTTTGATTCAAAGATGACCAACAACGCTCTAGGGTGGTAAACTCAACATTAAAACTCGCCAAACTTCGAATGGAGACAAGGTTTGTCCATTTTGGTCCAAACATGACGAACTTCTCTCTAGGGAACGAACATGTTGTTTCTCACTCTCCAAGCCTCGAATGGAGACAAGTTTGGTCCATTTTGGTACAAAGATGACCAACAACGCTCTAGGGTGAGAACTTCAGCATTAAAACTCGCCAAACTTCGAATGGAGACAAGGTTTGTCCATTTTGGTCCAAACATGACGAACTTCGCTCTAGGGAACGAACTTGTTGTTTCTCACTCTCCAAGCCTCGAATGGTGACAAGTTTGGTCCATATTGGTTCAAAGATGACCAACAACGCTCTAGGGTACGAAATTCAGTATTAAAACTCGCTAAACTTCGAATGGAGACAAGGTTTGTCCATTTTGGTCCAAACATGACGAACTTCGCTCTAGGGAACGAACTTGTTGTTTCTCACTCTCCAAGCCTCGAATGGAGACAAGTTTGGTCCATTTTGGTTCCAAGATGACCTACAACGCTCTAGGGTACGAACTACAGCATTAAAACTCGCCAAACTAAGAATGGAGACAAGGTTTGCCCATTTTGGTCCAAACATGACGAACTTCGCTCTTGGGAACGAACTTGTTGTTTCTCACTCTCCAAGCCTCGAATGGAAACAAGTTTGGTCCATTTTGATTCAAAGATGACCAACAACGCTCTAGGGTGCGAAATTCAGCATTAAAACTCGCGAAACTTCGAATGGAGACAAGGTTTGTCCATTTTGGTCCAAACATGACGAACTTCTCTCTAGGGAACGAACTTGTTGTTTCTCACTCTCCAAGCCTCGAATGGTGAAAAGTTTGGTACATTTTGGTTCAAAGATGACCAACAAAGCTCTAGGGTACGAACTTCAGCATTAAAACACGCCAAACTTCGAATGGAGACAAGGTTTGTCCATTTTGGTCCAAACATGACGAACTTCTCTCTAGGGAACGAACTTGTTGTTTCTCACTCTCCAAGCCTCGAATGGAGACAAGTTTGGTCCATTTTGGTTCAAAGATGACCAACAACGCTCTAGGGTACGAACTTCAGCATTAAAACTCGCCAAACTTCGAATGGAGACAAGGTTTGTCCATTTTCGTCCAAACATGACGAACTTCGCTCTACGGAACGAACTTGTTGTTTCTCACTCTCCAAGCATCGAATGGAGACAAGTGTGGAGCATTTTGGTTCGAAGATGACCAACAACGCTCTAGGGTACGAACTTCAGCATTAAAACACGCCAAACCTCGAATGGAGACAAGGTTTGTCCATTTTGGTCCAAACATGACGAACTTCGCTCTAGGGAACGAACTTGTTATTTCTCACTCTCCAAGCCTCGAATGGTGACAGGTTTGGTCCATTTTGGTTCAAAGATGACCAACAACGCTCTAGGGTACGAAATTCAGCATTAAAACTCGCCAAACTTCGAATGGAGACAAGGTTTGTCCATTTTGGTCCAAACATGACAAACTTCGCTCTAGGGAACGAACTTGTTGTTTCTCACTCTCCAAGCCTCGAATGGAGACAAGTTTGGTCCATTTTGGTTCCAAGATGACCAACAACGCTCTAGGGTACGAAATTCAGCATTAAAACTCGCCAAACTTCGAATGGAGACAAGGTTTGTCCATTTTGGTCCAAACATGACGAACTTCTCTCTAGGGAACGAACTTGTTGTTTCTCACTCTCCAAGCCTCGAATGGAGACAAGTTTGGTCCATTTTGGTTCAAAGATGACCAACAACGCTCTAGGGTACGAACTTCAGCATTAAAACTCGCCAAACTTCGAATGGAGACAAGGTTTGTCCATTTTCGTCCAAACATGACGAACTTCGCTCTACGGAACGAACTTGTTGTTTCTCACTCTCCAAGCATCGAATGGAGACAAGTGTGGAGCATTTTGGTTCGAAGATGACCAACAACGCTCTAGGGTACGAACTTCAGCATTAAAACACGCCAAACCTCGAATGGAGACAAGGTTTGTCCATTTTGGTCCAAACATGACGAACTTCGCTCTAGGGAACGAACTTGTTATTTCTCACTCTCCAAGCCTCGAATGGTGACAGGTTTGGTCCATTTTGGTTCAAAGATGACCAACAACGCTCTAGGGTACGAAATTCAGCATTAAAACTCGCCAAACTTCGAATGGAGACAAGGTTTGTCCATTTTGGTCCAAACATGACAAACTTCGCTCTAGGGAACGAACTTGTTGTTTCTCACTCTCCAAGCCTCGAATGGAGACAAGTTTGGTCCATTTTGGTTCCAAGATGACCAACAACGCTCTAGGGTACGAAATTCAGCATTAAAACTCGCCAAACTTCGAATGGAGACAAGGTTTGTCCATTTTGGTCCAAACATGACGAACTTCGCTCTGGGGAACGAACTTGTTGTTTCTCACTCTCCAAGCCTCGAATGGCGACAAGTTTGGTCCATTTAGGTCCGAAGATGACCAACAACGGTCTAGGGTACAAACTTCAGCATTAAAACACGCCAAACATCAGATGGAGACAAGGTTTGTCCATTTTGGTCAAGACATGACGAACGTCATTCTAGGGAACGAACTTGTTGTTTCTCTCTCGTCAAGCCTCGAATGGAGACAAGTTTGGTCCATTTTGGTTCAAAGATGACCAACAACGCTCTAGGGTACGAACTTCAGCATTAAAACTCGCCAAACTTCGAATGGAGACAAGGTTTGTCCATTTTGGTCCAAACATGACGAACTTCGCTCTGGGGAACGACATTGTTGTTTCTCACTCTCCAAGCATCGAATAGAGACAAGTTTGGTGCATTTTGGTTCGAAGATGACCAACAACGCTCTAAGGTACGAACTTCAGCATTAAAACTCGCCAAACTTGGAATGGAGACAAGGTTTGTCCATTTTGGTCCAAACATGACGAACTTCGCTCTAGGGAACGAACTTGTTCTTTCTCACTCTCCAAGCATCGAATGGAGACAAGTTTGGTCCATTTTGGTTCGAAGATGACCAACAAAGCTCTAGGGTACGAACTTCAGCATTAAAACACGCCAAACTTCGAATGGAGACAAGGTTTGTCCATTTTGGTCCAAACATGACGAACTTCTCTCTAGGGAACGAACTTGTTGTTTCTCACTCTCCAAGTCTCGAATGGAGACCAGTTTGGTCCATTTTGGTTCGAAGATGACGAACAAAGCTCTAGGGTACGAACTTCAGCATTAAAACACGCCAAACTTCGAATGGAGACAAGGTTTGTCCATTTTGGTCCAAACATGACGAACTTCTCTCTAGGGAACGAACTTGTTGTTTCTCACTCTCCAAGCCTCGAATGGAGACAAGTTTGGTCCATTTTGGTTCAAATATGACCAACAACGCTCTAGGGTACGAAATTCAGCATTAAAACTCGCCAAACTTCGAATGGAGACAAGGTTTGTCCATTTTGGTCCAAACATGACGAACTTCGCTCTAGGGAACGAACTTGTTGTTTCTCACTCTCCAAGCCTCGAATGGAGACAAGTTTGGTCCATTTTGGTTCAAAGATGACCAACAAAGCTCTAGGGTACGAAATTCAGCATTAAAACTCGCCAAACTTCGAATGGAGACAAGGTTTGTCCATTTTGGTCCAAACACGTTGAACTTCGCTCTAGGGAACGAACTTGTTGTTTCTCACTCTCCAAGCCTCGAATGGAGACAAGTTTGGTCCATTTTGGTTCAAATATGACCAACAACGCTCTAGGGTACGAAATTCAGCATTAAAACTCGCCAAACTTCGAATGGAGACAAGGTTTGTCCATTTTGGTCCAAACATGACGAACTTCTCTCTAGGGAACGAACTTGTTGTTTCTCACTCTCCAAGCCTCGAATGGCGACAAGTTTGGTCCATTTAGGTCCGAAGATGACCAACAACGCTATAGGGTACGATCTTCAGCATCAAAACTCGCGAAACTTCGAATGGAGACAAGGTTTGCCCATTTTGGTCCAAACATGACGAACTTCGCTCTAGGGAACGAACTTGTTGTTTCTCACTCTCCAAGCCTCGAATGGAGACAAGTTTGGTCCATTTTGGTTCCAAGATGACAAACAACGCTCTAGGGTACGAAATTCAGCATTAAAACTCGCCAAACTTCGAATGGAGACAAGGTTTGTCCATTTTGGTCCAAACATGACGAACTTCGCTCTAGGGAACGAACTTGTTGTTTCTCACTCTCCAAGCCTCGAATGGTGACAGGTTTGGTCCATTTTTGTTCGAAGATGACCAACAACGCTCTAGGGTACGAAATTCAGCATTAAAACTCGCCAAACTTCGAATGGAGACAAGGTTTGTCCACTTTGGACATGACGAACTTCGCTCTAGGGAACGAACTTGTTGTTTCTCACTCTCCAAGCCTCGAATGGAGACAAGTTTGGTCCATTTTGGTTCCAAGATTACCAACAACGCTCTAGGGTACGAAATTCAGCATTAAAACTCGCCAAACTTCGAATGGAGACAAGGTTTGTCCATTTTGGTCCAAACATGACGAACTTCGCTCTGGGGAACGAACTTGTTGTTTCTCACTCTCCAAGCCTCGAATGGCGACAAGTTTGGTCCATTTAGGTCCGAAGATGACCAACAACGGTCTAGGGTACAAACTTCAGCATTAAAACACGCCAAACATCAGATGGAGACAAGGTTTGTCCATTTTGGTCAAGACATGACGAACTTCATTCTAGGGAACGAACTTGTTGTTTCTCTCTCGTCAAGCCTCGAATGGAGACAAGTTTGGTCCATTTTGGTTCAAAGATGACCAACAACGCTCTAGGGTACGAACTTCAGCATTAAAACTCGCCAAACTTCGAATGGAGACAAGGTTTGTCCATTTTGGTCCAAACATGACGAACTTCGCTCTGGGGAACGACATTGTTGTTTCTCACTCTCCAAGCATCGAATAGAGACAAGTTTGGTGCATTTTGGTTCGAAGATGACCAACAACGCTCTAAGGTACGAACTTCAGCATTAAAACTCGCCAAACTTGGAATGGAGACAAGGTTTGTCCATTTTGGTCCAAACATGACGAACTTCGCTCTAGGGAACGAACTTGTTCTTTCTCACTCTCCAAGCATCGAATGGAGACAAGTTTGGTCCATTTTGGTTCGAAGATGACCAACAAAGCTCTAGGGTACGAACTTCAGCATTAAAACACGCCAAACTTCGAATGGAGACAAGGTTTGTCCATTTTGGTCCAAACATGACGAACTTCTCTCTAGGGAACGAACTTGTTGTTTCTCACTCTCCAAGTCTCGAATGGAGACCAGTTTGGTCCATTTTGGTTCGAAGATGACCAACAAAGCTCTAGGGTACGAACTTCAGCATTAAAACACGCCAAACTTCGAATGGAGACAAGGTTTGTCCATTTTGGTCCAAACATGACGAACTTCTCTCTAGGGAACGAACTTGTTGTTTCTCACTCTCCAAGCCTTGAATGGAGACAAGTTTGGTCCATTTTGGTTCAAATATGACCAACAACGCTCTAGGGTACGAAATTCAGCATTAAAACTCGCCAAACTTCGAATGGAGACAAGGTTTGTCCATTTTGGTCCAAACATGACGAACTTCGCTCTAGGGAACGAACTTGTTGTTTCTCACTCTCCCAGCCTCGAATGGAGACAAGTTTGGTCCATTTTGGTTCAAAGATGACCAACAAAGCTCTAGGGTACGAAATTCAGCATTAAAACTCGCCAAACTTCGAATGGAGACAAGGTTTGTCCATTTTGGTCCAAACACGTTGAACTTCGCTCTAGGGAACGAACTTGTTGTTTCTCACTCTCCAAGCCTCGAATGGAGACAAGTTTGGTCCATTTTGGTTCAAATATGACCAACAACGCTCTAGGGTACGAAATTCAGCATTAAAACTCGCCAAACTTCGAATGGAGACAAGGTTTGTCCATTTTGGTCCAAACATGACGAACTTCTCTCTAGGGAACGAACTTGTTGTTTCTCACTCTCCAAGCCTCGAATGGCGACAAGTTTGGTCCATTTAGGTCCGAAGATGACCAACAACGCTATAGGGTACGAACTTCAGCATCAAAACTCGCGAAACTTCGAATGGAGACAAGGTTTGCCCATTTTGGTCCAAACATGACGAACTTCGCTCTAGGGAACGAACTTGTTGTTTCTCACTCTCCAAGCCTCGAATGGAGACAAGTTTGGTCCATTTTGGTTCGAAGATGACCAACAAAGCTCTAGGGTACGAACTTCAGCATTAAAACACGCCAAACTTCGAATGGAGACAAGGTTTGTCCATTTTGGTCCAAACATGACGAACTTCTCTCTAGGGAACGAGCTTGTTGTTTCTCACTCTCCAAGCCTCGAATGGAGACAAGTTTGGTCCATTTTGGTTCGAAGATGACCAACAAAGCTCTAGGGTACGAACTTCAGCATTAAAACACGCCAAACTTCGAATGGAGACAAGGTTTGTCCATTTTGGTCCAAACATGACGAACTTCGCTCTACGGAACGAACTTGTTGTTTCTCACTCTCCAAACCTCGAATGGAGACAAGTTTGGTCCATTTAGGTCCGAAGGTGACCAACAACGCTCTAGGGTATGAACTTCAGCATTAAAACTCGCCAAACTTCGAATGGAGACAAGGTTTGTCCATTTTGGTCCAAACATGATGAACTTCGCTCTAGGGAACGAACTTGTTGTTTCTCACTCTCCAAGCCTCGAATGGAGACAAGTTTGGACCATTTTGGTTCGAAGATGACCAACAACGCTCTAGGGTACGAAATTCAGCATTAAAACTCGCCAAACTTCGAATGGAGACAAGGTTTGTCCATTTTGGTCCAAACATGACGAACTTCGCTCTAGGGAACGAACTTGTTGTTTCTCACTCTCCAAGCCTCGAATGGAGAGAAGTTTGGTCCATTTTGGTTCAAAGATGACCAACAACGCTCTAGGCTACGAACTTCAGCATTAAAATTCGCCAAACTTCGAATGGAGACAAGGTTTTTTCATTTTGGTCCAAACATGACGAACTTCGCTCTAGGGAACGAACTTGTTGTTTCTTACTCTCCAAGCATCGAATGGAAACAAGTTTGGTGCATTTTGGTTCGAAGATGACCAACAACGCTCTAGGGTACGAACTTCAGCATTAAAACTCGCCAAACTTCAAATGGAGACAAGGTTTGTCCATTTTGGTCCAAACATGACGAACTTCGCTCTAGGGAACGAACTTGTTGTTTCTCACTCTCCAAGCCTCGAATGGAGACAAGTTTGGTCCATTTTGGTTCAAAGATGATTAACAACACTCTAGGGTACGAACTTCAGCATTAAAACTCGCCAAACTTCGAATGGAGACAAAGTTTGTCCATTTTGGTCCAAACATGACGAACTTCTCTCTAGGGAACGAACTTGTTGTTTCTCACTCTCCAAGCCTCGAATGGAGACAAGTTTGGTCCATTTTGGTTCGAAGATGACCAACAAAGCTCTAGGGTACGAACTTCAGCATTAAAACACGCCAAACATCGAATGGAGACAAGGTTTGTCCATTTTGGTCCAAACATGACGAACTTCTCTCTAGGGAACGAACTTGTTGTTTCTCACTCTCCAAGCATCGAATGGAGACAAGTTTGGTGCATTTTGGTTCGAAGATAACCAACAACGCTCTAGGGTACGAACTTCAGCTTTAAAACTCGCCAAACTTCGAATGGAGACAAGGTTTTTTCATTTTGGTCCAAACATGACGAACTTCGCTCTAGGGAACGAACTTGTTGTTTCTTACTCTCCAAGCATCGAATGGAAACAAGTTTGGTGCATTTTGGTTCGAAGATGACCAACAACGCTCTAGGGTACGAACTTCAGCATTAAAACTCGCCAAACTTCAAATGGAGACAAGGTTTGTCCATTTTGGTCCAAACATGACGAACTTCGCTCTAGGGAACGAACTTGTTGTTTCTCACTCTCCAAGCATCGAATGGAGACAAGTTTTTTCCATTTAGGTCCGAAGATGACCAACAACGCTCTAGGGTACAAACTTCAGCATTAAAACTCGCGAAACTTCGAATGGAGACAAGGTTTGTCCATTTTGGTCCAAACATGACGAACTTCGCTCTAGGGAACGTAATTGTTGTTTTTCACTCTCCAAGCATCGAATAGAGACAAGTTTGGTGCATTTTGGTTCGAAGATGGCTAACAACGCTCTAGGGTACGAACTTCAGCATTAAAACTCGCCAAACTTCGAATGGAGACAAGGTTTGTCCATTTTGGTCCAAACATGACGAACTTCGCTCTAGGGAACGAACTTGTTGTTTCTCTCTCTCCAAGCCTCGAATGGAAACAAGTTTGGTCCATTTAGGTTCAAAGATGACCAACAACGCTCTAGGGTACGAACTTCAGCATTAAAACTCGCCAAACTTCGAATGAAGACAAGGTTTGTCCATTTTCGTCCAAACATGACGAACTTCGCTCTAGGGAACGAACTTGTTGTTTCTCACTCTCCAAGCCTCGAATGGAGACAAGTGTGGTCCATTTTGGTTCAAAGATGACCAACAACGCTCTAGGGTACGAAATTCAGCATTAAAACTCGCGAAACTTCGAATGGAGACAAGGTTTGTCCATTTTGGTCCAAACATGACGAACTTCGCTCTGTGGAACGACATTGTTGTTTCTCACTCTCCAAGCATCGAATAGAGACAACTTTGGTGCATTTTGGTTCGAAGATGACCAACAACGCTCTAGGGTACGAACTTCAGCATTAAAACTCGCCAAACTTCGAATGGAGACAAGGTTTGTCCATTTTGGTCCAAACATGACGAACTTCGCTCTAGGGAACGAACTTGTTGTTTCTCACCTCCCAAGCCTCGAATGGAGACAAGTTAGGTCCATTTTGGTTCAAAGATGATTAACGACACTCTAGGGTACGAACTTCAGCATTAAAACTCGCCAAACTTCGAATGGAGACAAAGTTTGTCCATTTTGGTCCAAACATGACGAACTTCTCTCTAGGGAACGAACTTGTGGTTTCTCACTCTCCAAGCCTCGAATGGAGACAAGTTTGGTCCATTTTGGTTCGAAGATGACCAACAAAGCTCTAGGGTACGAACTTCAGCATTAAAACACGCCAAACTTCGAATGGAGACAAGGTTTGTCCATTTTGGTCCAAACATGACGAACTTCGCTCTAGGGAACGTAATTGTTGTTTTTCACTCTCCAAGCATCGAATAGAGACAAGTTTGGTGCATTTTGATTCGAAGATGGCTAACAACGCTCTAGGGTACGAACTTCAGCATTAAAACTCGCCAAACTTCGAATGGAGACAAGGTTTGTCCATTTTGGTCCAAACATGACGAACTTCGCTCTAGGGAACGAACTTGTTGTTTCTCTCTCTCCAAGCCTCGAATGGAAACAAGTTTGGTCCATTTTGGTTCAAAGATGACCAACAACGCTCTAGGGTACGAACTTCAGCATTAAAACTCGCCAAACTTCGAATGGAGACAAGGTTTTTTCATTTTGGTCCAAACATGACGAACTTCGCTTTAGGGAACGAACTTGTTGTTTCTTACTCTCCAAGCATCGAATGGAAACAAGTTTGTTGCATTTTGGTTCGAAGATGACCAACAACGCTCTAGGGTAAGACCTTCAGCATTAAAACTCGCCAAACTTCCAATGGAGACAAGGTTTGTCCATTTTGGTCCAAACATGACGAACTTCGCTCTAGGGAACGAACTTGTTGTTTCTCACTCTCCAAGCATCGAATGGAGACAAGTTTTCTCCATTTAGGTTCGAAGATGACCAAAAACGCTCTAGGGTACAAACTTCAGCATTAAAACTCGCGAAACTTCGAATGGAGACAAGGTTTGTCCATTTTAGTCCAAACATGACGAACTTCGCTCTAGGGAACGTAATTGTTGTTTCTCACTCTCCAAGCCTCGAATGGAGACAAGTTTGGTCCATTTTGGTTCCAAGATGACCAACAACGCTCTAGGGTACGAACTTCAGCATTAAAACTCGCCAAACTTCGAATGGAGACAAGGTTTGTCCATTTTGGTCCAAACATGACGAACTTCGCTCTAGGGAACGAACTTGTGGTTTCTCACGCTCCAAGCGTCGAATGGAGACAAGTTTGGTCCATTTTGGTTCGAAGATGACCAACAAAGCTCTAGGGTACGAACTTCAGCATTAAAACTCGCCAAACTTCGAATGGAGACAAGGTTTGTCCATTTTGGTTCAAACATGACGAACTTCGCTCTAGGGAACGAACTTGTTGTTTCTCACTCTCCAAGCCTCGAATGGAGACATGTTTGGTCCATTTTGGTTCAAAGATGACCAACAACGCTCTAGGGTACGAAATTCAGCATTAAAACTCGCCAAACTTCGAATGGAGACAAGGTTTGTCCATTTTGGTCCAAACATGACGAACTTCGCTCTGTGGAACGACATTGTTGTTTCTCACTCTCCAAGCATCGAATAGAGACAAGTTTGGTGCATTTTGGTTCGAAGATGACCAACAACGCTCTAGGGTACGAACTTCAGCATTAAAACTCGCCAAACTTCGAATGGAGACAAGGTTTGTCCATTTTGGTCCAAACATGACGAACTTCGCTCTAGGGAACGAACTTGTTGTTTCTCTCTCTCCAAGCCTCGAATGGAAACAAGTTTGGTCCATTTTGGTTCAAAGATGACCAACAACGCTCTAGGGTACGAACTTCAGCATTAAAACTCGCCAAACTTCGAATGAAGACAAGGTTTGTCCATTTTGGTCCAAACATGACGAACTTCGCTCTAGGGAACGAACTTGTTGTTTCTCACTCTCCAAGCCTCGAATGGAGACAAGTTTGGTCCATTTTGGTTCAAAGATGACCAAAAACGCTCTAGGGTACGAAATTCAGCATTAAAACTCGCGAAACATCGAATGGTGACAAGGTTTGTCCATTTTGGTCCAAACATGACGAACTTCGCTCTGTGGAACGACATTGTTGTTTCTCACTCTCCAAGCATCGAATAGAGACAAATTTGGTGCATTTTGTTTCGAAGATGACCAACAACGCTCTAGGGTACGAACTTCAGCATTAAAACTCGCCAAACTTCGAATGGAGACAAGGTTTGTCCATTTTGGTCCAAACATGACGAACTTCGCTCTAGGGAACGAACTTGTTGTTTCTCACTCTCCAAGCCTCGAATGGAGACAAGTTTGGTCCATTTTGGTTCAAAGATGATTAACAACACTCTAGGGTACGAACTTCAGCATTAAAACTCGCCAAACTTCGAATGGAGACAAAGTTTGTCCATTTTGGTCCAAACATGACGAACTTCTCTCTAGGGAACGAACTTGTGGTTTCTCACTCTCCAAGCCTCGAATGGAGACAAGTTTGGTCCATTTTGGTTCGAAGATGACCAACAAAGCTCTAGGGTACGAACTTCAGCATTAAAACACGCCAAACTTCGAATGGACACAAGGTTTGTCCATTTTGGTCCAAACATGACGAACTTCGCTCTAGGGAACGTAATTGTTGTTTTTCACTCTCCAAGCATCGAATAGAGACAAGTTTGGTGCATTTTGGTTCGAAGATAGCTAACAACGCTCTAGGGTACGAACTTCAGCATTAAAACTCGCCAAACTTTGAATGGAGACAAGGTTTGTCCATTTTGGTCCAAACATGACGAACTTCGCTCTAGGGAACGAACTTGTTGTTTCTCTCTCTCCAAGCCTCGAATGGAAACAAGTTTGGTCCATTTTGGTTCAAAGATGACCAACAACGCTCTAGGGTACGAACTTCAGCATTAAAACTCGCCAAACTTCGAATGAAGACAAGGTTTGTCCATTTTGGTCCAAACATGACGAACTTCGCTCTAGGGAACGAACTTGTTGTTTATCACTCTCCAAGCATCGAATGGAGACAAGTTTGGTGCATTTTGGTTTGAAGATAACCAACAACGCTCTAGGGTACGAACTTCAGCATTAAAACTCGCCAAACTTCGAATGGAGACAAGGTTTTTTCATTTTGGTCCAAACATGACGAACTTCGCTTTAGGGAACGAACTTGTTGTTTCTTACTCTCCAAGCATCGAATGGAAACAAGTTTGGTGCATTTTGGTTCGAAGATGACCAACAACGCTCTAGTGTACGACCTTCAGCATTAAAACTCGCCAAACTTCAAATGGAGACAAGGTTTGTCCATTTTGGTCCAAACATGACGAACTTCGCTCTAGGGAACGAACTTGTTGTTTCTCACTCTCCAAGCATCGAATGGAGACAAGTTTTCTCCATTTAGGTCCGAAGATGACCAAAAACGCTCTAGGGTACAAACTTCAGCATTAAAACTCGCGAAAGTTCGAATGGAGACAAGGTTTGTCCATTTTGGTCCAAACATGACGAACTTCGCTCTAGGGAACGTAATTGTTGTTTCTCACTCTCCAAGCCTCGAATGAAGACAAGTTTGGTCCATTTTGGTTCCAAGATGACCAACAACGCTCTAGGGTACGAACTTCAGAATTAAAACTCGCCAAACTTTGAATGGAGACAAGGTTTGTCCATTTTGGTCCAAACATGACGAACTTCGCTCTAGGGAACGAACTTGTGGTTTCTCACGCTCCAAGCGTCGAATGGAGACAAGTTTGGTCCATTTTGGTTCGAAGATGACAAACAAAGCTCTAGGGTACGAACTTCAGCATTAAAACTCGCCAAACTTCGAATGGAGACAAGGTTTGTCCATTTTGGTCCAAACATGACGAACTTCGCTCTGTGGAACGACATTGTTGTTTCTCACTCTCCAAGCATCGAATAGAGACAAGTTTGGTGCATTTTGGTTCGAAGATGACCAACAACGCTCTAGGGTACGAACTTCAGCATTAAAACTCGCCAAACTTCGAATGGAGACAAGGTTTGTCCATTTTGGTCCAAACATGACGAACTTCGCTATAGGGAACGAACTTGTTGTTTCTCACTCTCCAAGCCTCGAATGGAGACAAGTTTGGTCCATTTTGGTTCAAAGATGATTAACAACACTCTAGGGTACGAACTTCAGGATTAAAACTCGCCAAACTTCGAATGGAGACAAAGTTTGTCCATTTTGGTCCAAACATGACGAACTTCTCTCTAGGGAACGAACTTCTTGTTTCTCACTCTCCAAGCCTCGAATGGAGACAAGTTTGGTCCATTTTGGTTCGAAGATGACCAACAAAGCTCTAGGGTACGAACTTCAGCATTAGAACACGCCAAACTTCGAATGGAGACAAGGTTTGTCCATTTTGGTCCAAACATGACGAACTTCGCTCTAGGGAACGAACTTGTTGTTTCTCACTCTCCAAGCATCGAATGGAGACAAGTTTGGTGCATTTTGGTTTGAAGATAACCAACAACGCTCTAGGGTACGAACTTCAGCATTAAAACTCGCCAAACTTCGAATGGAGACAAGGTTTTTTCATTTTGGTCCAAACATGACGAACTTCGCTCTAGGGAACGAACTTGTTGTTTCTTACTCTCCAAGCATCGAATGGAAACAAGTTTGGTGCATTTAGGTTCGAAGATGACCAACAACGCTCTAGGGTACGAACTTCAGCATTAAAACTCGCCAAACTTCAAATGGAGACAAGGTTTGTCCATTTTGGCCCAAACATGACGAACTTCGCTCTAGGGAACGAACTTGTTGTTTCTCACTCTCCAAGCCTCGAATGGAGACAAGTTTGGTCCATTTTGGTTCAAAGATGACCAACAACGCTCTAGGGTACGAAATTCAGCATTAAAACTCGCGAAACTTCGAATGGAGACAAGGTTTGTCCATTTTGGTCCAAACATGACGAACTTCGCTCTGTGGAACGACATTGTTGTTTCTCACTCTCCAAGCATCGAATAGCGACAAGTTTGGTGCATTTTGGTTCGAAGATGACCAACAACGCTCTAGGGTACGAACTTCAGCATTAAAACTCGCCAAACTTCGAATGAAGACAAGGTTTGTCCATTTTGGTCCAAACATGACGAACTTCGCTCTAGGGAACGAACTTGTTGTTTCTCTCTCTCCAAGCTCGAAAGGAAACAAGTTTGGTTCATTTTGGTTCAAAGATGACCAACAACGCTCTAGGGTACGAACTTCAGCATTAAAACTCGCCAAACTTCGAATGAAGACAAGGTTTGTCCATTTTGGTCCAAACATGACGAACTTCGCTCTAGGGAACGAACTTGTTGTTTCTCAGTCTCCAAGCCTCGAATGGAGACAAGTTTGGTCCATTTTGGTTCAAAGATGACCAACAACGCTCTAGGGTACGAAATTCAGCATTAAAACTCGCGAAACGTCGAATGGAGACAAGGTTTGTCCATTTTGGTCCAAACATGACGAACTTCGCTCTGTGGAACGACATTGTTGTTTCTCAATCTCCAAGCATCGAATAGAGACAAATTTGGTGCATTTTGTTTCGAAGATGACCAACAACGCTCTAGGGTACGAACTTCAGCATTAAAACTCGCGAAACTTCGAATGGAGACAAGGTTTGTCCATTTTGGTCCAAACATGACGAACTTCGCTCTAGGGAACGAACTTGTTGTTTCTCACTCTCCAAGCCTCGAATGGAGACAAGTTTGGTCCATTTTGGTTCAAAGATGATTAACAACACTCTAGGGTACGAACTTCAGCATTAAAACTCGCCAAACTTCGAATGGAGACAAAGTTTGTCCATTTTGGTCCAAACATGACGAACTTCTCTCTAGGGAACGAACTTGTGGTTTCTCACTCTCCAAGCCTCGAATGGAGACAAGTTTGGTCCATTTTGGTTCGAAGATGACCAACAAAGCTCTAGGGTACGAACTTCAGCATTAAAACACGCCATACTTCGAATGGAGACAAGGTTTGTCCATTTTGGTCCAAACATGACGAACTTCGTTCTAGGGAACGTAATTGTTGTTTTTCACTCTCCAAGCATAGAATAGAGACAAGTTTGGTGCATTTTGGTTCGAAGATGGCTAACAACGCTCTAGGGTACAAACTTCAGCATTAAAACTCGCCAAACTTCGAATGGAGACAAGGTTTGTCCATTTTGGTCCAAACATGACGAACTTCGCTCTAGGGAACGAACTTGTTGTTTCTCACTCTCCAAGCCTCGAATGGAGACAAGTTTGGTCCATTTTGGTTCAAAGATGACCAACAACGCTCTAGGGTACGAAATTCAGCATTAAAACTCGCGAAACTTCGAATGGAGACAAGGTTTGTCCATTTTGGTCCAAACATGACGAACTTCGCTCTGTGGAACGACATTGTTGTTTCTCAATCTCCAAGCATCGAATATGACAAATTTGGTGCATTTTGTTTCGAAGATGACCAACAACGCTCTAGGGTACGAACTTCAGCATTAAAACTCGCCAAACTTCGAATGGAGACAAGGTTTGTCCATTTTGGTCCAAACATGACGAACTTCGCTCTAGGGAACGAACTTGTTGTTTCTCACTCTCCAAGCCTCGAATGGAGACAAGTTTGGTCCATTTTGGTTCAAAGATGATTAACAACACTCTAGGGTACGAACTTCAGCATTAAAACTCGCCAAACTTCGAATGGAGACAAAGTTTGTCCATTTTGGTCCAAACATGACGAACTTCTCTCTAGGGAACGAACTTGTGGTTTCTCACTCTCCAAGCCTCGAATGGAGACAAGTTTGGTCCATTTTGGTTCGAAGATGACCAACAAAGCTCTAGGGTACGAACTTCAGCATTAAAACACGCCAAACTTCGAATGGAGACAAGGTTTGTCCATTTTGGTCCAAACATGACGAACTTCGTTCTAGGGAACGTAATTGTTGTTTTTCACTCTCCAAGCATAGAATAGAGACAAGTTTGGTGCATTTTGGTTCGAAGATGGCTAACAACGCTCTAGGGTAAAACTTCAGCATTAAAACTCGCCAAACTTCGAATGGAGACAAGGTTTGTCCATTTTGGTCCAAACATGACGAACTTCGCTCTAGGGAACGAACTTGTTGTTTCTCACTCTCCAAGCCTCGAATGGAGACAAGTTTGGTCCATTTTGGTTCAAAGATGACCAACAACGCTCTAGGGTACGAAATTCAGCATTAAAACTCGCGAAACTTCGAATGGAGACAAGGTTTGTCCATTTTGGTCCAAACATGACGAACTTCGCTCTGTGGAACGACATTGTTGTTTCTCACTCTCCAAGCATCGAATAGAGACAAGTTTGGTCCATTTTGGTTCGAAGATGACCAACAACGCTCTAGGGTACGAACTTCAGTATTAAAACTCGCCAAACTTCGAATGGAGACAAGGTTTGTCCATTTTGGTCCAAACATGACGAACTTCGCTCTAGGGAACGAACTTGTTGTTTCTCTCTCTCCAAGCCTCGAATGGAAACAAGTTTTGTCCATTTTGGTTCAAAGATGACCAACAACGCTCTAGGGTACGAACTTCAGCATTAAAACTCGCCAAACTTCGAATGAAGACAAGGTTTGTCCATTTTAGTCCAAACATGACGAACTTCGCTCTAGGGAACGAACTTGTTGTTTCTCACTCTCCAAGCCTCGAATGGAGACAAGTTTGGTCCATTTTGGTTCAAAGATGACCAACAACGCTCTAGGGTACGAAATTCAGCATTAAAACTCTCGAAACTTCGAATGGAGACAAGGTTTGTCCATTTTGGTCCAAACATGACGAACTTCGCTCTGTGGAACGACATTGTTGTTTCTCACTCTCCAAGCATCGAATAGAGACAAATTTGGTGCATTTTGTTTCGAAGATGACCAACAACGCTCTAGGGTACGAACTTCAGCATTAAAACTCGCCAAACTTCGAATGGAGACAAGGTTTGTCCATTTTGGTCCAAACATGACGAACTTCGCTCTAGGTAACGAACTTGTTGTTTCTCACTCTCCAAGCCTCGAATGGAGACAAGTTTGGTCCATTTTGGTACAAAGATGATTAACAACACTCTAGGGTACGAACTTCAGCATTAAAACTCGCCAAACTTCGAATGGAGACAAAGTTTGTCCATTTTGGTCCAAACATGACGAACTTCTCTCTAGGGAACGAACTTGTGGTTTCTCACTCTCCAAGCCTCGAATGGAGACAAGTTTGGTCCATTTTGGTTCGAAGATGACCAACAAAGCTCTAGGGTACGCACTTCAGCATTAAAACACGCCAAACTTCGAATGGAGACAAGGTTTGTCCATTTTGGTCCAAACATGACGAACTTCGCTCTAGGGAACGTAATTGTTGTTTTTCACTCTCCAAGCATCGAATAGAGACAAGTTAGGTGCATTTTGGTTCGAAGATGGCTAACAACGCTCTAGGGTACGAACTTCAGCATTAAAACTCGCCAAACTTCGAATGGAGACAAGGTTTGTCCATTTTGGTCCAAACATGACGAACTTCGCTCTAGAGAACGAACTTGTTGTTTCTCTCTCTCCAAGCCTCGAATAGAAACAAGTTTGGTCCATTTTGGTTCAAAGATGACCAACAACGCTCTAGGGTACGAACTTCAGCATTAAAACTCGCCAAACTTCGAATGAAGACAAGGTTTATCCATTTTGGTCCAAACATGACGAACTTCGCTCTAGGGAACGAACTTGTTGTTTCTCACTCTCCAAGCATCGAATGGAGACAAGTTTGGTGCATTTTGGTTTGAAGATAACCAACAACGCTCTAGGGTACGAACTTCAGCATTAAAACTCGCCAAACTTCGAACGGAGACAAGGTTTTTTCATTTTGGTCCAAACATGACGAACTTCGCTCTAGGGAACGAACTTGTTGTTTCTTACTCTCCAAGCATCGAATGGAAACAAGTTTGGTGCATTTTGGTTCGAAGATGACCAACAACGCTCTAGGGTACGACCTTCAGCATTAAAACTCGCCAAACTTCAAATGGAGACAAGGTTTGTCCATTTTGGTCCAAACATGACGAACTTCGCTCTAGGGAACGAACTTGTTGTTTCTCACTCTCCAAGCATGGAATGGAGACAAGTTTTCTCCATTTAGGTCCGAAGATGACCAAAAACGCTCTAGGGTACAAACTTCAGCATTAAAACTCGCGAAACTTCGAATGGAGACAAGGTTTGTCCATTTTGGTCCAAACATGACGAACTTCGCTCTAGGGAACGTAATTGTTGTTTCTCACTCTCCAAGCCTCGAATGGAGACAACTTTGGTCCATTTTTGTTCCAAGATGACCAACAACGCTCTAGGGTACCAACTTCAGCATTAAAACTCGCCAAACTTCGAATGGAGACAAGGTTTGTCCATTTTGGTCCAAACATGACGAACTTCGCTCTAGGGAACGAACTTGTGGTTTCTCACTCTCCAAGCGTCGAATGGAGACAAGTTTGGTCCATTTTGGTTCGAAGATGACCAACAAAGCTCTAGGGTACGAACTTCAACATTAAAACACGCCAAACTTCGAATGAAGACAAAGTTTGTCCATTTTGGTCCAAACATGACGAACTTCTCTCTACGGAACGAACTTGTTGTTTCTCACTCTCCAAGCCTCGAATGGAGACAAGTTTGGTCCATTTTGGTTCCAAGATGACCAACAATGCTCTAGGGTACGAACTTCAGCATTAAAACTCGCCAAACTTCGAATGGAGACAAGGTTTGTCCATTTTGGTCCAAACATGACGAACTTCGCTCTAGGGAACGAACTTGTTGTATCTCACTCTCCAAGCCTCGAATGGAGACAAGTTTGGTCCATTTTGGTTCAAAGATGATTAACATCACTCTAGGGTACGAACTTCAGCATTAAAACTCGCCAAACTTCGAATGGAGACAAAGTTTGTCCATTTTGGTCCAAACATGACGAACTTCTCTCTAGGGAACGAACTTCTTGTTTCTCACTCTCCAAGCCTCAAATGGAGACAAGTTTGGTCCATTTTGGTTCGAAGATGACCAACAAAGCTCTAGGGTACGAACTTCAGCATTAAAACACGCCAAACTTCGAATGGAGACAAGGTTTGTCCATTTTGGTCCAAACATGACGAACTTCGCTCTAGGGAACGAACTTGTTGTTTCTCACTCTCCAAGCATCGAATGGAGACAAGTTTGGTGCATTTTGGTTTGAAGATAACCAACAACGCTCTAGGGTACGAACTTCAGCATTAAAACTCGCCAAACTTCGAATGGAGACAAGGTTTTTTCATTTTGGTCCAAACATGACGAACTTCGCTCTAGGGAACGAACTTGTTGTTTCTTACTCTCCAAGCATCGAATGGAAACAAGTTTGGTGCATTTTGGTTCGAAGATGACCAACAACGCTCTAGGGTACGAACTTCAGCATTAAAACTCGCCAAACTTCAAATGGAGACAAGGTTTGTCCATTTTGGTCCAAACATGACGAACTTCGCTCTAGGGAACGAACTTGCTGTTTCTCACTCTCCAAGCATCGAATGGAGACAAGTTTTTTCCATTTAGGTCTGAAGATGACCAACAACGCTCTAGGGTACAAACTTCAGCATTAAAACTCGCGAAACTTCGAATGGAGACAAGGTTTGTCCATTTTGGTCCAAACATGACGAACTTCGCTCTAGGGAACGTAATTGTTGTTTTTCACTCTCCAAGCATCGAATAGAGACAAGTTTGGTGCATTTTGGTTCGAAGATGACCACAACGCTCTAGGGTACGAACTTCAGCATTAAAACTCGCCAAACTTCGAATGGAGACAAGGTTTGTCCATTTTGGTCCAAACATGACGACCTTCGCTCTAGGGAACGAAATTGTTGTTTCTCTCTCTCCAAGCCTCGAATGGAGACAAGTTTGGTCCATTTTGGTTCAAAGATGACCAACAACGCTCTAGGGTACGAACTTCAGCATTAAAACTCGCCAAACTTCGTATGGAGACAAGGTTTGTCCATTTTGGTCCAAACATGACGAACTTCGCTCTAGGGAACGAACTTGTTGTTTCTCACTCTCCAAGCCTCGAATGGAGACAAGTTTGGTCCATTTTGGTTCAAAGATGACCAACAACGCTCTAGGGTATGAACTTCAGCATTAGAACTCGCCAAACTTCGAATGGAGACAAGGTTTGTCCATTTTCGTCCAAACATGACGAACTTCGCTCTAGGGAACGAACTTGTTGTTTCTCACTCTCCAAGCCTCGAATGGCGACAAGTTTGGTCCATTTTGGTTCGAAGATGACCAACAACGCTCTAGGGTACGAACTTCAGTATTAAAACTCGCCAAACTTCGAATGGAGACAAGGTTTGTCCATCTTGGTCCAAACATGACGAACTTCGCTCTAGGGAACGAACTTGTTCTTTCTCACTCTCCAAGCATCGAATGGAGACAAGTTTGGTCCATTTTGGTTCGAAGATGACCAACAAAGCTCTAGGGTACGAACTTCAGCATTAAAACACGCCAAACTTCGAATGGAGACAAAGTTTGTCCATTTTGGTCCAAACATGACGAACTTCTCTCTACGGAACGAACTTGATGTTTCTCACTCTCCTAGCCTCGAATGGAGACAAGTTTGGTCCATTTTGGTTCCAAGATGACCAACAATGCTCTAGGGTACGCACTTCAGCATTAAAACTCGCCAAACTTCGAATGGAGACAAGGTTTGTCCATTTTGGTCCAAACATGACGAACTTCGCTCTAGGGAACGAACTTGTTGTTTCTCACTCTCCTAGCCTCGAATGGAGACGAGTTTGGTCCATTTTGGTTCGAAGATGACCAACAACGCTCTAGGGTACGAACTTCAGCATTAAAACTCGCCAAACTTCGAATGGACACAAGGTTTGTCCATTTTGGTCCAAACATGACGATCTTCGCTCTAGGGAACGAACTTGTTGTTTCTCTCTCTCCAAGCCTCGAATGGAGACAAGTTTGGTCCATTTTGGTTCAAAGATGACCAACAACGCTCTAGGGTACGAACTTCAGCATTAAAACTCGCCAAACTTTGAATGGAGACAAGGTTTGTCCATTTTGGTCCAAACATGACGAACTTCGCTCTAGGGAACGAACTTGTTGTTTCTCACTCTCCAAGCCTCGAATGGAGACAAGTTTGGTCCATTTTGGTTCAAAGATGACCAACAACGCTCTAGGGTATGAACTTCAGCATTAGAACTCGCCAAACTTCGAATGGAGACAAGGTTTGTCCATTTTCGTCCAAACATGACGAACTTCGCTCTAGGGAACGAACTTGTTGTTTCTCACGCTCCAAGCCTCGAATGGAGACAAGTTTGGTCCATTTTGGTTCAAAGATGAACAACAACGATCTAGGGTACGAAATTCACCATTAAAACTCGCCAAACTTCGAATGGAGACAAGGTTTGTCCATTTTGGTCCAAACATGACGAACTTCGTTCTAGGGAACGATTTGTTGTTTCTCACTCTACAACCCTCGAATGGTGACAAGTTTTGTCCATTTTGGTTCAAAGATGACCAACAACGCTCTAGGGTACGAAATTCACCAATAAACTCGCCAAACTTCGAATGGAGACAAGGTTTGTCCATTTTGGTCCAAACATGACGAACTTCGTTCTAGGGAACGAACTTGTTGTTTCTCACTCTACAACCCTCGAATGTCGACAAGTTTGGTCCATTTAGGTCAGAAGATGACCAACAACGGTCTAGGGTACAAACTTCAGCATTAAAACTCGCCAAACTTCGAATGGAGACAAGGTTTGTCCATTTTGGTCCAAACATGACGAACTTCGCTCTAGGGAACGAACTTGTTGTTTCTCACTCTCCAAGCCTCGAATGGAGACAGATTTGGTCCATTTTGGTTCAAAGATGACCAACAACGCTCTAGGGTATGAACTTCAGCATTAAAACTCGCCAAACTTCGAATGGAGACAAGGTTTGCACATTTTTGTCCAAACATGACGAACTTCGCTCTGGGGAACGACATTGTTGTTTCTCACTCTCCAAGCATCGAATAGAGATAAGTGTGGTGCATTTTGGTTCGAAGATGACAAACAACACTCTAGGGTACGAACTTCAGCATTCAAACTCGCCAAACTTCGAATGGAGACAAGGTTTGTCCATCTTGGTCCAAACATGACGAACTTCGCTCTAGGGAACGAACTTGTTCTTTCTCACTCTCCAAGCATCGAATGGAGACAAGTTTGGTCCATTTTGGTTCGAAGATGACCAACAAAGCTCTAGGGTACGAACTTCAGCATTAAAACACGCCAAACTTCGAATGGAGACAAAGTTTGTCCATTTTGGTCCAAACATGACGAACTTCTCTCTACGGAACGAACTTGTTGTTTCTCACTCTCCAAGCCTCGAATGGAGACAAGTTTGGTCCATTTTGGTTCCAAGATGACCAACAATGCTCTAGGGTACGAACTTCAGCATTAAAACTCGCCAAACTTCGAATGGAGACA
Organism: Trichosanthes truncata; assembly: GCA_033996785.1. NCBI lineage: Eukaryota > Viridiplantae > Streptophyta > Magnoliopsida > Cucurbitales > Cucurbitaceae > Trichosanthes > Trichosanthes truncata. The sequence continues at coordinate 25,505,007 of JAWPNB010000007.1, read as the reverse complement.
AGGTTTGTCAATTTTGGTCCAAACATGACGAACTTCGCTCTAGGGAACGAACTTGTTGTTTCTCACTCTCCAAGCCTCGAATGGAGACAAGTTTGGTCCATTTTGGTTCGAAGATGACCAACAAAGCTTTAGGGTACGAACTTCAGCATTAAAACACGCCAAACTTCGAATGGAGACAAGGTTTGTCCATTTTGGTCCAAACATGACGAACTTCGCTCTAGGGAACGAACTTGTTGTTTCTCACTCTCCAAGCATCGAATGGAGACAAGTTTGGTGCATTTTGGTTCGAAGATAACCAACAACGCTCTAGGGTACGAACTTCAGCATTAAAACTCGCCAAAGTTCGAATGGACACAAGGTTTTTTCATTTTGGTCCAAACATGACGAACTTCGCTCTAGGGAACGAACTTGTTGTTTCTTACTCTCCAAGCATCGAATGGAAACAAGTTTGGTGCATTTTGGTTCGAAGATGACCAACAACGATCTAGGGTACGAACTTCAGCATTAAAACTCGCCAAACTTCAAATGGAGACAAGGTTTGTCCATTTTGGTCCAAACATGACGAACTTCGCTCTAGGGAACGAACTTGTTGTTTCTCACTCTCCAAGCATCGAATAGAGTCAAGTTTGGTTAATTTTGGTTCGAAGATGACCAACAACGCTCTAGGGTACGAACTTCAGCATTAAAACTCGCCAAACTTCGAATGGAGACAAGGTTTGTCCATTTTGGTCCAAACATGACGAACTTCTCTCTAGGGAACGAACTTGTTGTTTCTCACTCTCCAAGCCTCGAATGGTGACAAGTTTGGTGCATTTTGGTTCGAAGATGACCAACAAAGCTCTAGGGTACGATCTTCAGCATTAAAACACGCCAAACTTCGAATGGAGACAAGGTTTGTCCATTTTGGGCCAAACATGACGAACTTCGCTCTAGGGAACGACATTGTTGTTTCTCACTCTCCAAGCATCGAATAGAGACAAGTTTGGTGCATTTTGGTTCGAAGATGACCAACAACGCTCTAGGGTACGAACTTCAGCATTAAAACTCGCCAAACTTCGAATGGAGACAAGGTTTGTCCATTTTGGTCCAAACATGACGAACTTCGCTATAGGGAACGAACTTGTTGTTTCTCACTCTCCAAGCCTCGAATGGAGACAAGTTTGGTACATTTTGGTTCAAAGATGATTAACAACACTCTAGGGTACGAACTTCAGCATTAAAACTCGCCAAACTTCGAATGGAGACAAAGTTTGTCCATTTTGGTCCAAACATGACGAACTTCTCTCTACGGAACGAACTTGTTGTTTCTCACTCTCCAAGCCTCGAATGGAGACAAGTTTGGTCCATTTTGGTTCCAAGATGACCAACAATGCTCTAGGGTACGAACTTCAGCATTAAAACTCGCCAAACTTCGAATGGAGACAAGGTTTGTCCATTTTGGTCCAAACATGACGAACTTCGCTCTAGGGAACGAACTTGTTGTTTCTCACTCTCCAAGCATCGAATGGAGACAAGTTTGGTCCATTTTGGTTCGAAGATGACCAACAAAGCTCTAGGGTACGAACTTCAGCATTAAAACACGCCAAACTTCGAATGGAGACAAGGTTTGACCATTTTGGTCCAAACATGACGAACTTCGCTCTAGGGAACGAACTTGTTGTTTCTCACTCTCCAAGCATCGAATGGAGACAAGTTTGGTGCAGTTTGGTTCGAAGATAACCAACAACGCTCTAGGGTACGAACTTCAGCATTAAAACTCGCCAAAGTTCGAATGGAGACAAGATTTTTTCATTTTGGTCCAAACATGACGAACTTCGCTCTAGGGAACGAACTTGTTGTTTCTAACTCTCCAAGCATCGAATGGAAACAAGTTTGGTGCATTTTGGTTCGAAGATGACCAACAACGCTCTAGGGTACGAACTTCAGCATTAAAACTCGCCAAACTTCGAATGGAGACAAGGTTTGTCCATTTTGGTCCAAACATGACGAACTTCGCTATAGGGAACGAACTTGTTGTTTCTCACTCTCCGAGCCTCGAATTGAGACAAGTTTGGTCCATTTTGGTTCAAAGATGATTAACAACACTCTAGGGTACGAACTTCAGCATTAAAACTCGCCAAACTTCGAATGGAGACAAAGTTTGTCCATTTTGGTCCAAACATGACGAACTTCTCTCTAGGGAACGAACTTGTTGTTTCTCTCTCTCCAAGCCTCGAATGGAGACAAGTTTGGTCCATTTAGGTTCGAAGATGACCAACAAAGCTCTAGGGTACGAACTTCAGCATTAAAACACGCCAAACTTCGAATGGAGACAAAGTTTGTCCATTTTGGTCCAAACATGACGAACTTCGCTCTAGGGAACGAACTTGTTGTTTCTCACTCTCCAAGCATCGAATGGAGACAAGTTTGGTGCATTTTGGTTCGAAGATAACCAACAACGCTCTAGGGTACGAACTTCAGCATTAAAACTCGCCAAACTTCGAATGGAGACAAGGTTTTTTCATTTTGGTCCAAACATGACGAACTTCGCTCTAGGGAACGAACTTGTTGTTTCTAACTCTCCAAGCATCGAATGGAAACAAGTTTGGTGCATTTTGGTTCGAAGATGACCAACAACGCTCTAGGGTACGAACTTCAGCATTAAAACTCGCCAAACTTCAAATGGAGACAAGGTTTGTCCATTTTGGTCCAAACATGACGAACTTCGCTCTAGGGAACGAACTTGTTGTTTCTCACTCTCCAAGCATCGAATGGAGACAAGTTTTTTCCATTTAGGTCCGAAGATGACCAACAACGCTCTAGTGTACGAAATTCAGCATTAAAACTCGCGAAACTTCGAATGGAGACAAGGTTTGTCCATTTTGGTCCAAACATGACGAACTTCGCTCTGGGGAACAACATTGTTGTTTCTCACTCTCCAAGCATCGAATAGAGTCAAGTTTGGTGCATTTTGGTTCGAAGATGACCAACAACGCTCTAGGGTACGAACTTCAGCATTAAAACTCGCCAAACTTCGAATGGAGACAAGGTTTGTCCATTTTGGTCCAAACATGACGAACTTCTCTCTAGGGAACGAACTTGTTGTTTCTCACTCTCCAAGCCTCGAATGGTGACAAGTTTGGTGCATTTTGGTTCGAAGATGACCAACAAAGCTCTAGGGTACGAACTTCAGCATTAAAACACGCCAAACTTCGAATGGAGACAAGGTTTGTCCATTTTGGTCCAAACATGACGAACTTCGCTCTAGGGAACGACATTGTTGTTTCTCACTCTCCAAGCATCGAATAGAGACAAGTTTTGTGCATTTTGGTTCGAAGATGACCAACAACGCTCTAGGGTACGAACTTCAGCATTAAAACTCGCCAAACTTCGAATGGAGACAAGGTTTGTCCATTTTGGTCCAAACATGACGAACTTCGCTATAGGGAACGAACTTGTTGTTTCTCACTCTCCAAGCCTCGAATGGAGACAAGTTTGGTCCATTTTGGTTCAAAGATGATTAACAACACTCTAGGGTACGAACTTCAGCATTAAAACTCGCCAAACTTCGAATGGAGACAAAGTTTGTCCATTTTGGTCCAAACATGACGAACTTCTCTATACGGAACGAACTTGTTGTTTCTCACTCTCCAAGCCTCGAATGGAGACAAGTTTGGTCCATTTTCGTTCCAAGATGACCAACAATGCTCTAGGGTACGAACTTCAGCATTAAAACTCGCCAAACTTCGAATGGAGACAAGGTTTGTCCATTTTGGTCCAAACATGACGAACTTCGCTCTAGGGAACGAACTTGTTGTTTCTCACTCTCCAAGCCTCGAATGGGTTGGTCCATTTTGGTTCGAAAATGACCAACAAAGCTCTAGGGTACGAACATCAGCATTAAAACACACCAAACTTCGAATGGAGACAAGGTTTGTCCATTTTGGTCCAAACATGACGAACTTCGCTCTAGTGAACGAACTTGTTGTTTCTCACTCTCCAAGCATCGAATGGAGACAAGTTTGGTGCAGTTTGGTTCGAAGATAACCAACAACGCTCTAGGGTACGAACTTCAGCATTAAAACTCGCCAAAGTTCGAATGGAGACAAGGTTTTTTCATTTTGGTCCAAACATGACGAACTTCGCTCTAGGGAACGAACTTGTTGTTTCTTACTCTCCAAGCATCGAATGGAAACAAGTTTGGTGCATTTTGGTTCGAAGATGACCAACAACGCTCTAGGGTACGAACTTCAGCATTAAAACTCGCCAAACTTCAAATGGAGACAAGGTTTGTCCATTTTGGTCCAAACATGACGAACTTCGCTCTAGGGAACGAACTTGTTGTTTCTCACTCTCCAAGCATCGAATAGAGTCAAGTTTGGTTCATTTTGGTTCGAAGATGACCAACAACGCTCTAGGGTACGAACTTCAGCATTAAAACTCGCCAAACTTCGAATGGAGACAAGGTTTGTCCATTTTGGTCCAAACATGACGAACTTCTCTCTAGGGAACGAACTTGTTGTTTCTCACTCTCCAAGCCTCGAATGGTGACAAGTTTGGTGCATTTTGGTTCGAAGATGACCAACAAAGCTCTAGGGTACGAACTTCAGCATTAAAACACGCCAAACGTCGAATGGAGACAAGGTTTGTCCATTTTGGTCCAAACATGACGAACTTCGCTCTAGGGAACGACATTGTTGTTTCTCACTCTCCAAGCATCGAATAGAGACAAGTTTGGTGCATTTTGGTTCGAAGATGACCAACAACGCTCTAGGGTACGAACTTCAGCATTAAAACTCGCCAAACTTCGAATGGAGACAAGGTTTGTCCATTTTGGTCCAAACATGACGAACTTCGCTATAGGGAACGAACTTGTTGTTTCTTACTCTCCAAGCCTCGAATAGAGACAAGTTTGGTCCATTTTGGTTCAAAGATGATTAACAACACTCTAGGGTACGAACTTCAGCATTAAAACTCGCCAAACTTCGAATGGAGACAAAGTTTGTCCATTTTGGTCCAAACATGACGAACTTCTCTCTAGGGAACGAACTTGTTGTTTCTCACTCTCCAAGCCTCGAATGGAGACAAGTTTGGTCCATTTAGATTCGAAGATGACCAACAAAGCTCTAGGGTACGAACTTCAGCATTAAAACACGCCAAACTTCGAATGGAGACAAAGTTTGTCCATTTTGGTCCAAACATGACGAACTTCGCTCTAGCTAACGAACTTGTTGTTTCTCACTCTCCAAGCATCGAATGGAGACAAGTTTGGTGCATTTTGGTTCGAAGATAACCAACAACGCTCTAGGGTACGAACTTCAGCATTAAAACTCGCCAAACTTCGAATGGAGACAAGAACGTCCATTTTGGTCCAAACATGACGAACTTCGCTCTGGGGAACAACATTGTTGTTTCTCACTCTCCAAGCATCGAATAGAGTCAAGTTTGGTGCATTTTGGTTCGAAGATGACCAACAACGCTCTAGGGTACGAACTTCAGCATTAAAACTCGCCAAACTTCGAATGGAGACAAGGTTTGTCCATTTTGGTCCAAACATGACGAACTTCTCTCTAGGGAACGAACTTGTTGTTTCTCACTCTCCAAGCCTCGAATGGTGACAAGTTTGGTGCATTTTGGTTCGAAGATGACCAACAAAGCTCTAGGGTACGAACTTCAGCATTAAAACACGCCAAACTTCGAATGGAGACAATGTTTGTCCATTTTGGTCCAAACATGACGAACTTCGCTCTAGGGAACGACATTGTTGTTTCTCACTCTCCAAGCATCGAATAGAGACAAGTTTGGTGCATTTTGGTTCGAAGATGACCAACAACGCTCTAGGGTACGAACTTCAGCATTAAAACTCGCCAAACTTCGAATGGAGACAAGGTTTGTCCATTTTGGTCCAAACATGACGAACTTCGCTATAGGGAACGAACTTGTTGTTTCTCACTCTCCAAGCCTCGAATGGAGACAAGTTTGGTCCATTTTGGTTCAAAGATGATTAACAACACTCTAGGGTACGAACTTCAGCATTAAAACTCGCCAAACTTCGAATGGAGACAAAGTTTGTCCATTTTGGTCCAAACATGACGAACTTCTCTATACGGAACGAACTTGTTGTTTCTCACTCTCCAAGCCTCGAATGGAGACAAGTTTGGTCCATTTTCGTTCCAAGATGACCAACAATGCTCTAGGGTACGAACTTCAGCATTAAAACTCGCCAAACTTCGAATGGAGACAAGGTTTGTCCATTTTGGTCCAAACATGACGAACTTCGCTCTAGGGAACGAACTTGTTGTTTCTCACTCTCCAAGCCTCGAATGGGTTGGTCCATTTTGGTTCGAAAATGACCAACAAAGCTCTAGGGTACGAACTTCAGCATTAAAACACACCAAACTTCGAATGGAGACAAGGTTTGTCCATTTTGGTCCAAACATGACGAACTTCGCTCTAGTGAACGAACTTGTTGTTTCTCACTCTCCAAGCATCGAATGGAGACAAGTTTGGTGCAGTTTGGTTCGAAGATAACCAACAACGCTCTAGGGTACGAACTTCAGCATTAAAACTCGCCAAAGTTCGAATGGAGACAAGGTTTTTTCATTTTGGTCCAAACATGACGAACTTCGCTCTAGGGAACGAACTTGTTGTTTCTTACTCTCCAAGCATCGAATGGAAACAAGTTTGGTGCATTTTGGTTCGAAGATGACCAACAACGCTCTAGGGTACGAACTTCAGCATTAAAACTCGCCAAACTTCAAATGGAGACAAGGTTTGTCCATTTTGGTCCAAACATGACGAACTTCGCTCTAGGGAACGAACTTGTTGTTTCTCACTCTCCAAGCATCGAATAGAGTCAAGTTTGGTTCATTTTGGTTCGAAGATGACAAACAACGCTCTAGGGTACGAACTTCAGCATTAAAACTCGCCAAACTTCGAATGGAGACAAGGTTTGTCCATTTTGGTCCAAACATGACGAACTTCTCTCTAGGGAACGAACTTGTTGTTTCTCACTCTCCAAGCCTCGAATGGTGACAAGTTTGGTGCATTTTGGTTCGAAGATGACCAACAAAGCTCTAGGGTACGAACTTCAGCATTAAAACACGCCAAACTTCGAATGGAGACAAGGTTTGTCCATTTTGGTCCAAACATGACGAACTTCGCTCTAGGGAACGACATTGTTGTTTCTCACTCTCCAAGCATCGAATAGAGACAAGTTTGGTGCATTTTGGTTCGAAGATGACCAACAACGCTCTAGGGTACGAACTTCAGCATTAAAACTCGCCAAACTTCGAATGGAGACAAGGTTTGTCCATTTTGGTCCAAACATGACGAACTTCGCTATAGGGAACGAACTTGTTGTTTCTTACTCTCCAAGCCTCGAATAGAGACAAGTTTGGTCCATTTTGGTTCAAAGATGATTAACAACACTCTAGGGTACGAACTTCAGCATTAAAACTCGCCAAACTTCGAATGGAGACAAAGTTTGTCCATTTTGGTCCAAACATGACGAACTTCTCTCTAGGGAACGAACTTGTTGTTTCTCACTCTCCAAGCCTCGAATGGAGACAAGTTTGGTCCATTTAGATTCGAAGATGACCAACAAAGCTCTAGGGTACGAACTTCAGCATTAAAACACGCCAAACTTCGAATGGAGACAAAGTTTGTCCATTTTGGTCCAAACATGACGAACTTCGCTCTAGCTAACGAACTTGTTGTTTCTCACTCTCCAAGCATCGAATGGAGACAAGTTTGGTGCATTTTGGTTCGAAGATAACCAACAACGCTCTAGGGTACGAACTTCAGCATTAAAACTCGCCAAACTTCGAATGGAGACAAGAACGTCCATTTTGGTCCAAACATGACGAACTTCGCTCTGGGGAACAACATTGTTGTTTCTCACTCTCCAAGCATCGAATAGAGTCAAGTTTGGTGCATTTTGGTTCGAAGATGACCAACAACGCTCTAGGGTACGAACTTCAGCATTAAAACTCGCCAAACTTCGAATGGAGACAAGGTTTGTCCATTTTGGTCCAAACATGACGAACTTCTCTCTAGGGAACGAACTTGTTGTTTCTCACTCTCCAAGCCTCGAATGGTGACAAGTTTGGTGCATTTTGGTTCGAAGATGACCAACAAAGCTCTAGGGTACGAACTTCAGCATTAAAACACGCCAAACTTCGAATGGAGACAATGTTTGTCCATTTTGGTCCAAACATGACGAACTTCGCTCTAGGGAACGACATTGTTGTTTCTCACTCTCCAAGCATCGAATAGAGACAAGTTTGGTGCATTTTGGTTCGAAGATGACCAACAACGCTCTAGGGTACGAACTTCAGCATTAAAACTCGCCAAACTTCGAATGGAGACAAGGTTTGTCCATTTTGGTCCAAACATGACGAACTTCGCTATAGGGAACGAACTTGTTGTTTCTCACTCTCCAAGCCTCGAATGGAGACAAGTTTGGTCCATTTTGGTTCAAAGATGATTAACAACACTCTAGGGTACGAACTTCAGCATTAAAACTCGCCAAACTTCGAATGGAGACAAAGTTTGTCCATTTTGGTCCAAACATGACGAACTTCTCTATACGGAACGAACTTGTTGTTTCTCACTCTCCAAGCCTCGAATGGAGACAAGTTTGGTCCATTTTCGTTCCAAGATGACCAACAATGCTCTAGGGTACGAACTTCAGCATTAAAACTCGCCAAACTTCGAATGGAGACAAGGTTTGTCCATTTTGGTCCAAACATGACGAACTTCGCTCTAGGGAACGAACTTGTTGTTTCTCACTCTCCAAGCCTCGAATGGGTTGGTCCATTTTGGTTCGAAAATGACCAACAAAGCTCTAGGGTACGAACTTCAGCATTAAGACACACCAAACTTCGAATGGAGACAAGGTTTGTCCATTTTGGTCCAAACATGACGAACTTCGCTCTAGTGAACGAACTTGTTGTTTCTCACTCTCCAAGCATCGAATGGAGACAAGTTTGGTGCAGTTTGGTTCGAAGATAACCAACAACGCTCTAGGGTACGAACTTCAGCATTAAAACTCGCCAAAGTTCGAATGGAGACAAGGTTTTTTCATTTTGGTCCAAACATGACGAACTTCGCTCTAGGGAACGAACTTGTTGTTTCTTACTCTCCAAGCATCGAATGGAAACAAGTTTGGTGCATTTTGGTTCGAAGATGACCAACAACGCTCTAGGGTACGAACTTCAGCATTAAAACTCGCCAAACTTCAAATGGAGACAAGGTTTGTCCATTTTGGTCCAAACATGACGAACTTCGCTCTAGGGAACGAACTTGTTGTTTCTCACTCTCCAAGCATCGAATAGAGTCAAGTTTGGTTCATTTTGGTTCGAAGATGACAAACAACGCTCTAGGGTACGAACTTCAGCATTAAAACTCGCCAAACTTCGAATGGAGACAAGGTTTGTCCATTTTGGTCCAAACATGACGAACTTCTCTCTAGGGAACGAACTTGTTGTTTCTCACTCTCCAAGCCTCGAATGGTGACAAGTTTGGTGCATTTTGGTTCGAAGATGACCAACAAAGCTCTAGGGTACGAACTTCAGCATTAAAACACGCCAAACTTCGAATGGAGACAAGGTTTGTCCATTTTGGTCCAAACATGACGAACTTCGCTCTAGGGAACGACATTGTTGTTTCTCACTCTCCAAGCATCGAATAGAGACAAGTTTGGTGCATTTTGGTTCGAAGATGACCAACAACGCTCTAGGGTACGAACTTCAGCATTAAAACTCGCCAAACTTCGAATGGAGACAAGGTTTTTTCATTTTGGTCCAAACATGACGAACTTCGCTCTAGGGAACGAACTTGTTGTTTCTAACTCTCCAAGCATCGAATGGAAACAAGTTTGGTGCATTTTGGTTCGAAGATGACCAACAACGCTCTAGGGTACGAACTTCAGCATTAAAACTCGCCAAACTTCAAATGGAGACAAGGTTTGTCCATTTTGGTCCAAACATGACGAACTTCGCTCTAGGGAACGAACTTGTTGTTTCTCACTCTCCAAGCATCGAATGGAGACAAGTTTTTTCCATTTAGGTCCGAAGATGACCAACAACGCTCTAGTGTACGAAATTCAGCATTAAAACTCGCGAAACTTCGAATGGAGACAAGGTTTGTCCATTTTGGTCCAAACATGACGAACTTCGCTCTAGGGAACGAACTTGTTGTTTCTTACTCTCCAAGCCTCGAATGGAGACAAGTTTGGTCCATTTTGGTTCAAAGATGATTAACAACACTCTAGGGTACGAACTTCAGCATTAAAACTCGCCAAACTTCGAATGGAGACAAAGTTTGTCCATTTTGGTCCAAACATGACGAACTTCTCTCTAGGGAACGAACTTGTTGTTTCTCACTCTCCAAGCCTCGAATGGAGACAAGTTTGGTCCATTTTGGTTCGAAGATGACCAACAAAGCTCTAGGGTACGAACTTCAGCATTAAAACACGCCAAACTTCGAATGGAGACAAAGTTTGTCCATTTTGGTCCAAACATGACGAACTTCGCTCTAGGGAACGAACTTGTTGTTTCTCACTCTCCAAGCATCGAATGGAGACAAGTTTGGTGCATTTTGGTTCGAAGATAACCAACAACGCTCTAGGGTACGAACTTCAGCATTAAAACTCGCCAAACTTCGAATGGAGACAAGGTTTTTTCATTTTGGTCCAAACATGACGAACTTCGCTCTAGGGAACGAACTTGTTGTTTCTAACTCTCCAAGCATCGAATGGAAACAAGTTTGGTGCATTTTGGTTCGAAGATGACCAACAACGCTCTAGGGTACGAACTTCAGCATTAAAACTCGCCAAACTTCAAATGGAGACAAGGTTTGTCCATTTTGGTCCAAACATGACGAACTTCGCTCTAGGGAACGAACTTGTTGTTTCTCACTCTCCAAGCATCGAATGGAGACAAGTTTTTTCCATTTAGGTCCGAAGATGACCAACAACGCTCTAGTGTACGAAATTCAGCATTAAAACTCGCGAAACTTCGAATGGAGACAAGGTTTGTCCATTTTGGTCCAAACATGACGACCTTCGCTCTAGGGAACGAACTTGTTGTTTCTCTCTCTCCAAGCCTCGAATGGAGACAAGTTTGGTCCATTTTGGTTCAAAGACGACCAACAACGCTCTAGGGTACGAACTTCAGCATTAAAACTCGCCAAACTTCGAATGGAAACAAGGTTTTTTCATTTTGGTCCAAACATGACGTACTTCGCTCTAGGGAACGAACTTGTTGTTTCTAACTCTCCAAGCATCGAATGGAAACAAGTTTGGTGCATTTTGGTTCGAAGATGACCAACAACGCTCTAGGGTACGAACTTCAGCATTAAAACTCGCCAAACTTCAAATGGAGACAAGGTTTGTCCATTTTGGTCCAAACATGACGAACTTCGCTCTAGGGAACGAACTTGTTGTTTCTCACTCTCCAAGCATCGAATGGAGACAAGTTTTTTCCATTTAGGTCCGAAGATGACCAACAACGCTCTAGGGTACAAACTTCAGCATTAAAACTCGCGAAACTTCGAATGGAGACAAGGTTTGTCCATTTTGGTCCAAACATGACGAACTTCGCTCTAGGGAACGTAATTGTTGTTTTTCACTCTCCAAGCATCGAATAGAGACAAGTTTGGTGAATTTTGGTTCGAACATGACCAACAACGCTCTAGGGTACGAACTTCAGCATTAAAACTCGCCAAACTTCGAATGGAGACAAGGTTTGTCCATTTTGGTCCAAACATGACGAACTTCGCTATTGGGAACGAACTTGTTGTTTCTCACTGTCCAAGCCTCGAATGGAGACAAGTTTGGTCCATTTTGGTACAAAGATGATTAACAACACTCTAGGGTACGAACTTCAGCATTAAAACTCGCCAAACTTCGAATGGAGACATGGTTTGTTTATTTTGGTCCAAACATGACGAACGTCACTCTAGGGAACAAACTTGTTGTTTCTCAATCTCCAAGCCTCGAATGGAGAAAAGTTTGGTCCATTTTGGTCCGAAGATGACCAACCCTCTAGGGTACAAACTTCAGCATTAAAACTCGCCAAACTTCGAATGGAGACAACGTTTGTCCATTTTAGTCCAAACATGACGAACTTCGCTCTAGGGAACGAACTTGTTGTTTCTCACTCTCCAAGCATCGAATGGAGACAAGTTTGGTGCATTTTGGTTCGAAGATGACCAACAGCGCTCAAGGGTACGAACTTCAGCATTAAAACTCGCCAAACTTCGAATGGAGACAAGGTTTGTCCATATTTGTCCAAACATGACGAACTTCGCTCTAGGGAACGAACTTGTTGTTTCTCACTCTCCAAGCCTCGAATGGACACAAGTTTGGTCCATTTAGGTCCGAAGATGACCAACAACGCTCTAGGGAACAAACTTCAGCATTAAAACACGCCAAACTTCGAATGGAGACAAGGTTTGTCCATTTTGGTCCAAACATGACGAACTTCGCTCTAGGGAACGAACTTGTTGTTTCTCACTCTCCAAGCCTTGAATGGCGACAAGTTTGGTCCATTTAGGTCCGAAGATGGCCAACAACGCTCTAGGGTACAAACTTCAGCATTAAAACTCGCCAAACTTCGAATGGAGACAAGGTTTGTCCATTTTGGTCCAAACATGACGAACTTCGCTCTAAGGAACGAACTTGTTGTTTCTCACTCTCCAAGCATCGAATGGAGACAAGTTTTTTCCATTTAGGTCCAAAGATGACCAACAACGCTCTAAGGTACGAACTTCAGCATTAAAACTCGCGAAACTTCGAATGGAGACAAGGTTTGTCCATTTTGGTCCAAACATGACGAACTTCGCTCTGGGGAACAACATTGTTGTTTCTCACTCTCCAAGCATCGAATAGAGTCAAGTTTGGTGCATTTTGGTTCGAAGATGACCAACAAAGCTCTAGGGTACGAACTTCAGCATTAAAACTCGCCAAACTTCGAATGGAGACAAGGTTTTTTCATTTTAGTCCAAACATGACGAACTTCGCTCTAGGGAACGAACTTGTTGTTTCTAACTCTCCAAGCATCGAATGGAAACAAGTTTGGTGCATTTTGGTTCGAAGATAGCCAACAACGCTCTAGGGTACAAACTTCAGCATTAAAACTCGCGAAACTTCGAATGGAGACAAGGTTTGTCCATTTTGGTCCAAACATGACGAACTTCGCTCTAGGGAACGTAATTGTTGTTTTTCACTCTCCAAGCATCGAATAGAGACAAGATTGGTGAATTTTGGTTCGAAGATGACCAACAACGCTCTAGGGTACGAACTTCAGCATTCAAACTCGCCAAACTTCGAATGGAGACAAGGTTTGTCCATTTTGGTCCAAACATGACGAACTTCGCTCTAGGGAACGAACTTGTTGTTTCTCACTCTCCAAGCATCGAATGGAGACAAGTTTTTTCCATTTAGGTCCGAAGATGACCAACAACGCTCTAGGGTACAAACTTCAGCATTAAAACTCGCGAAACTTCGAATGGAGACAAGGTTTGTCCATTTTGGTCCAAACATGACGAACTTCGCTCTAGGGAACGTAATTGTTGTTTTTCACTTTCCAAGCATCGAATAGAGACAAGTTTGGTGAATTTTGGTTCGAACATGACCAACAACGCTCTAGGGTACGAACTTCAGCATTAAAACTCGCCAAACTTCGAATGGAGACAAGGTTTGTCCATTTTGGTCCAAACATGACGAACTTCGCTGTAGGGAACGAACTTGTTGTTTCTCACTGTCCAAGCCTCGAATGGAGACAAGTTTGGTCCATTTTGGTTCAAAGATGATTAACAACACTCTAGGGTACGAACTTCAGCATTAAAACTCGCCAAACTTCGAATGGAAACAAGGTTTGTTTATTTTGGTCCAAACATGACGAACGTCACTCTAGGGAACAAACTTGTTGTTTCTCAATCTCCAAGCCTCGAATGGAGAAAAGTTTGGTCCATTTTGGTCCGAAGATGACCAACAACGCTCTAGGGTACAAACTTCAGCATTAAAACTCGCCAAACTTCGAATGGAGACAAGGTTTGTCCATTTTGGTCCAAACATGACGAACTTCGCTCTAGGGAACGAACTTGTTGTTTCTCACTCTCCAAGCATCGAATGGAGACAAGTTTGGTGCATTTTGGTTCGAAGATGACCAACAACGCTCAAGGGTACGAACTTCAGCATTAAAACTCGCCAAACTTCGAATGGAGAGAAGGTTTGTCCATATTTGTCCAAACATGACGAACTTCGCTCTAGGGAACGAACTTGTTGTTTCTCACTCTCCAAGCATCGAATGGAGACAAGTTTTTTCCATTTAGGTCCGAAGATGACCAACAACGCTCTAGGGTACAAACTTCAGCATTAAAACTCGCGAAACTTCGAATGGAGACAAGGTTTGTCCATTTTGGTCCAAACATGACGAACTTCGCTCTAGGGAACGTAATTGTTGTTTTTCACTCTCCAAGCATCGAATAGAGACAAGTTTGGTGAATTTTGGTTCGAACATGACCAACAACGCTCTAGGGTACGAACTTCAGCATTAAAACTCGCCAAACTTCGAATGGAGACAAGGTTTGTCCATTTTGGTCCAAACATGACGAACTTCGCTATTGGGAACGAACTTGTTGTTTCTCACTGTCCAAGCCTCGAATGGAGACAAGTTTGGTCCATTTTGGTACAAAGATGATTAACAACACTCTAGGGTACGAACTTCAGCATTAAAACTCGCCAAACTTCGAATGGAGACAAGGTTTGTTTATTTTGGTCCAAACATGACGAACGTCACTCTAGGGAACAAACTTGTTGTTTCTCAATCTCCAAGCCTCGAATGGAGAAAAGTTTGGTCCATTTTGGTGCGAAGATGACCAACCCTCTAGGGTACAAACTTCAGCATTAAAACTCGCCAAACTTCGAATGGAGACAACGTTTGTCCATTTTAGTCCAAACATGACGAACTTCGCTCTAGGGAACGAACTTGTTGTTTCTCACTCTCCAAGCATCGAATGGAGACAAGTTTGGTGCATTTTGGTTCGAAGATGACCAACAGCGCTCAAGGGTACGAACTTCAGCATTAAAACTCGCCAAACTTCGAATGGAGACAAGGTTTGTCCATATTTGTCCAAACATGACGAACTTCGCTCTAGGGAACGAACTTGTTGTTTCTCACTCTCCAAGCCTCGAATGGACACAAGTTTGGTCCATTTAGGTCCGAAGATGACCAACAACGCTCTAGGGAACAAACTTCAGCATTAAAACACGCCAAACTTCGAATGGAGACAAGGTTTGTCCATTTTGGTCCAAACATGACGAACTTCGCTTTAGGGAACGAACTTGTTGTTTCTCACTCTCCAAGCCTTGAATGGCGACAAGTTTGGTCCATTTAGGTCCGAAGATGGCCAACAACGCTCTAGGGTACAAACTTCAGCATTAAAACTCGCCAAACTTCGAATGGAGACAAGGTTTGTCCATTTTGGTCCAAACATGACGAACTTCGCTCTAGGGAACGAACTTGTTGTTTCTCACTCTCCAAGCATCGAATGGAGACAAGTTTTTTCCATTTAGGTCCAAAGATGACCAACAACGCTCTAAGGTACGAACTTCAGCATTAAAACTCGCGAAACTTCGAATGGAGACAAGGTTTGTCCATTTTGGTCCAAACATGACGAACTTCGCTCTGGGGAACAACATTGTTGTTTCTCACTCTCCAAGCATCGAATAGAGTCAAGTTTGGTGCATTTTGGTTCGAAGATGACCAACAAAGCTCTAGGGTACGAACTTCAGCATTAAAACTCGCCAAACTTCGAATGGAGACAAGGTTTGTCCATTTTGGTCCAAACATGACGAACTTCGCTCTAGGGAACGAACTTGTTGTTTCTAACTCTCCAAGCATCGAATGGAAACAAGTTTGGTGCATTTTGGTTCGAAGATAGCCAACAACGCTCTAGGGTACAAACTTCAGCATTAAAACTCGCGAAACTTCGAATGGAGACAAGGTTTGTCCATTTTGGTCCAAACATGACGAACTTCGCTCTAGGGAACGTAATTGTTGTTTTTCACTCTCCAAGCATCGAATAGAGACAAGTTTGGTGAATTTTGGTTCGAAGATGACCAACAACGCTCTAGGGTACGAACTTCAGCATTAAAACTCGCCAAACTTCGAATGGAGACAAGGTTTGTCCATTTTGGTCCAAACATGACGAACTTCGCTCTAGGGAACGAACTTGTTGTTTCTCACTCTCCAAGCATCGAATGGAGACAAGTTTTTTCCATTTAGGTCCGAAGATGACCAACAACGCTCTAGGGTACAAACTTCAGCATTAAAACTCGCGAAACTTCGAATGGAGACAAGGTTTGTCCATTTTGGTCCAAACATGACGAACTTCGCTCTAGGGAACGTAATTGTTGTTTTTCACTTTCCAAGCATCGAATAGAGACAAGTTTGGTGAATTTTGGTTCGAACATGACCAACAACGCTCTAGGGTACGAACTTCAGCATTAAAACTCGCCAAACTTCGAATGGAGACAAGGTTTGTCCATTTTGGTCCAAACATGACGAACTTCGCTATAGGGAACGAACTTGTTGTTTCTCACTGTCCAAGCCTCGAATGGAGACAAGTTTGGTCCATTTTGGTTCAAAGATGATTAACAACACTCTAGGGTACGAACTTCAGCATTAAAACTCGCCAAACTTCGAATGGAAACAAGGTTTGTTTATTTTGGTCCAAACATGACGAACGTCACTCTAGGGAACAAAGTTGTTGTTTCTCAATCTCCAAGCCTCGAATGGAGAAAAGTTTGGTCCATTTTGGTCCGAAGATGACCAACAACGCTCTAGGGTACAAACTTCAGCATTAAAACTCGCCAAACTTCGAATGGAGACAAGGTTTGTCCATTTTGGTCCAAACATGACGAACTTCGCTCTAGGGAACGAACTTGTTGTTTCTCACTCTCCAAGCATCGAATGGAGACAAGTTTGGTGCATTTTGGTTCGAAGATGACCAACAACGCTCAAGGGTACGAACTTCAGCATTAAAACTCGCCAAACTTCGAATGGAGAGAAGGTTTGTCCATATTTGTCCAAACATGACGAACTTCGCTCTAGGGAACGAACTTGTTGTTTCTCACTCTCCAAGCATCGAATGGAGACAAGTTTGGTGCATTTTGGTTCGAAGATGACCAACAACGCTCAAGGGTACGAACTTCAGCATTAAAACTCGCCAAACTTCGAATGGAGACAAGGTTTGTCCATATTTGTCCAAACATGACGAACTTCGCTCTAGGGAACGAACTTGTTGTTTCTCACTCTCCAAGCCTCGAATGGAGACAAGTTTGGTCCATTTAGGTCCGAAGATGACCAACAACGCTCTAGGGTACAAACTTCAGCATTAAAACTCGGAAAACTTCTAATGGAGACAAGGTTTGTCCATTTTGGTCCAAACATGACGAACTTCGCTCTAGGGAACGAACTTGTTGTTTCTCACTCTCCAAGCCTCGAATGGAGACAAGTTTGGTCCATTTAGGTCCGAAGATAACCAACAACGC
Organism: Trichosanthes truncata; assembly: GCA_033996785.1. Classification (NCBI taxonomy): domain Eukaryota; kingdom Viridiplantae; phylum Streptophyta; class Magnoliopsida; order Cucurbitales; family Cucurbitaceae; genus Trichosanthes; species Trichosanthes truncata. Next base: position 25,487,465 of record JAWPNB010000007.1, on the reverse strand, counting down.
TGTAGGGTACAAACTTCAGCATTAAAACTCGGAAAACTTCTAATGGAGACAAGGTTTGTCCATTTTGGTCCAAACATGACGAACTTCGCTCTAGGGAACGAACTTGTTGTTTCTCACTCTCCAAGCCTCGAATGGAGACAAGTTTGGTCCATTTAGGTCCGAAGATGGCCAACAACGTTCTAGATTACAAACTTCAGCATTAAAACTCGCCAAACTTCGAATGGAGACAAGGTTTGTCCATTTTGGTCCAAACATGACGAACTTCGCTCTAGGGAACGAACTTGTTGTTTCTCACTCTCCAAGCATCGAATGGAGACAAGTTTGGTGCATTTTGGTTCGAAGATGACCAACAACGCTCAAGGGTACGAACTTCAGCATTAAAACTCGCCAAACTTCGAATGGAGACAAGGTTTGTCCATATTTGTCCAAACATGACGAACTTCGCTCTAGGGAACGAACTTGTTGTTTCTCACTCTCCAAGCCTCGAATGGAGACAAGTTTGGTCCATTTAGGTCCGAAGATGACCAACAACGCTCTAGGGTACAAACTTCAGCATTAAAACTCGGAAAACTTCTAATGGAGACAAGGTTTGTCCATTTTGGTCCAAACATGACGAACTTCGCTATAGGGAACGAACTTGTTGTTTCTCACTCTCCAAGCCTCGAATGGAGACAAGTTTGGTCCATTTTGGTTCAAAGATGAATAACAACACTCTAGGGTACGAACTTCAGCATTAAAACTCGCCAAACTTCGAATGGAGACAAGGTTTGTTTATTTTGGTCCAAACATGACGAACGTCACTCTAGGGAACAAACTTGTTGTTTCTCAATCTCCAAGCCTCGAATGGAGAAAAGTTTGGTCCATTTTGGTCCGAAGATGACCAACAACGCTCTAGGGTACAAACTTCAGCATTAAAACTCGCCAAACTTCGAATGGAGACAAGGTTTGTCCATTTTGGTCCAAACATGACGAACTTCGCTCTAGGGAACGAACTTGTTGTTTCTCACTCTCCAAGCATCGAATGGAACAAGTTTGGTGCATTTTGGTTCGAAGATGACCAACAACGCTCAAGGGTACGAACTTCAGCATTAAAACTCGCCAAACTTCGAATGGAGACAAGGTTTGTCCATATTTGTCCAAACATGACGAACTTCGCTCTAGGGAACGAACTTGTTGTTTCTCACTCTCCAAGCCTCGAATGAAGACAAGTTTGGTCCATTTAGGTCCGAAGATAACCAACAACGCTCTAGGGTACAAACTTCAGCATTAAAACTCTGAAAACTTCTAATGGAGACAAGGTTTGTCCATTTTGGTCCAAACATGACGAACTTCGCTCTAGGGAACGAACTTGTTGTTTCTCACTCTCCAAGCCTCGAATGGAGACAAGTTTGGTCCATTTAGGTCCGAAGATGGACAACAACGTTCTAGATTACAAACTTCAGCATTAAAACTCGCCAAACTTCGAATGGAGACAAGGTTTGTCCATTTTGGTCCAAACATGACGAACTTCGCTCTAGGGAACGAACTTGTTGTTTCTCACTCTCCAAGCATCGAATGGAGACAAGTTTGGTGCATTTTGGTTCGAAGATGACCAACAACGCTCAAGGGTACGAACTTCAGCATTAAAACTCGCCAAACTTCGAATGGAGACAAGGTTTGTCCATATTTGTCCAAACATGACGAACTTCGCTCTAGGGAACGAACTTGTTGTTTCTCACTCTCCAAGCCTCGAATGGAGACAAGTTTTGTCCATTTAGGTCCGAAGATGACCAACAACGCTCTAGGGTACAAACTTCAGCATTAAAACTCGGAAAACTTCTAATGGAGACAAGGTTTGTCCATTTTGGTCCAAACATGACGAACTTCGCTATAGGGAACGAACTTGTTGTTTCTCACTCTCCAAGCCTCGAATGGAGACAAGTTTGGTCCATTTTGGTTCAAAGATGATTAACAACACTCTAGGGTACGAACTTCAGCATTAAAACTCGCCAAACTTCGAATGGAGACAAGGTTTGTTTATTTTGGTCCAAACATGACGAACGTCACTCTAGGGAACAAACTTGTTGTTTCTCAATCTCCAAGCCTCGAATGGAGAAAAGTTTGGTCCATTTTGGTCCGAAGATGACCAACAACGCTCTAGGGTACAAACTTCAGCATTAAAACTCGTCAAACTTCGAATGGAGACAAGGTTTGTCCATTTTGGTCCAAACATGACGAACTTCGCTCTAGGGAACGAACTTGTTGTTTCTCACTCTCCAAGCATCGAATGGAGACAAGTTTGGTGCATTTTGGTTCGAAGATGACCAACAACGCTCAAGGGTACGAACTTCAGCATTAAAACTCGCCAAACTTCGAATGTAGACAAGGTTTGTCCATATTTGTCCAAACATGACGAACTTCGCTCTAGGGAACGAACTTGTTGTTTCTCACTCTCCAAGCCTCGAATGGAGACAAGTTTGGTCCATTTAGGTCCGAAGATGACCAACAACGCTCTAGGGTACAAACTTCAGCATTAAAACTCGGAAAACTTCTAATGGAGACAAGGTTTGTCCATTTTGGTCCAAACATGACGAACTTCGCTATAGGGAACGAACTTGTTGTTTCTCACTCTCCAAGCCTCGAATGGAGACAAGTTTGGTCCATTTTGGTTCAAAGATGATTAACAACACTCTAGGGTACGAACTTCAGCATTAAAACTCGCCAAACTTCGAATGGAGACAAGGTTTGTTTATTTTGGTCCAAACATGACGAACGTCACTCTAGGGAACAAACTTGTTGTTCTCAATCTCCAAGCCTCGAATGGAGAAAAGTTTGGTCCATTTTGGTCCGAAGATGACCAACAACGCTCTAGGGTACAAACTTCAGCATTAAAACTCGCCAAACTTCGAATGGAGACAAGGTTTGTCCATTTTGGTCCAAACATGACGAACTTCGCTCTAGGGAACGAACTTGTTGTTTCTCACTCTCCAAGCCTCGAATGGAGACAAGTTTGGTCCATTTAGGTCCGAAGATGGCCAACAACGCTCTAGGGTACAAACTTCAGCATTAAAACTCGGAAAACTTCGAATGGAGACAAGGTTTGTCCATTTTGGTCCAAACATGACGAACTTCGCTATAGGGAACGAACTTGTTGTTTCTCACTCTCCAAGCCTCGAATGGAGACAAGTTTGGTCCATTTAGGTCCGAAGATGACTAACAACGCTCAAGGGTACGAACTTCAGCATTAAAACTCGCCAAACTTCGAATGGAGACAAGGTTTGTCCATATTTGTCCAAACATGACGAACTTCGCTCTAGGGAACGAACTTGTTGTTTCTCACTCTCCAAGCCTCGACTGGAGACAAGTTTGGTCCATTTAGGTCCGAAGATGACCAACAACGCTCTAGGGTACAAACTTCAGCATTAAAACTCGGAAAACTTCTAATGGAGACAAGGTTTGTCCATTTTGGTCCAAACATGACGAACTTCGCTCTAGGGAACGAACTTGTTGTTTCTCACTCTCCAAGCCTCGAATGGAGACAAGTTTGGTCCATTTAGGTCCGAAGATAACCAACAACGCTGTAGGGTACAAACTTCAGCATTAAAACTCGGAAAACTTCTAATGGAGACAAGGTTTGTCCATTTTGGTCCAAACATGACGAACTTCGCTCTAGGGAACGAACTTGTTGTTTCTCACTCTCCAAGCCTCGAATGGAGACAAGTTTGGTCCATTTAGGTCCGAAGATGGCCAACAACGTTCTAGATTACAAACTTCAGCATTAAAACTCGCCAAACTTCGAATGGAGACAAGGTTTGTCCATTTTGGTCCAAACATGACGAACTTCGCTCTAGGGAACGAACTTGTTGTTTCTCACTCTCCAAGCATCGAATGGAGACAAGTTTGGTGCATTTTGGTTCGAAGATGACCAACAACGCTCAAGGGTACGAACTTCAGCATTAAAACTCGCCAAACTTCGAATGGAGACAAGGTTTGTCCATATTTGTCCAAACATGACGAACTTCGCTCTAGGGAACGAACTTGTTGTTTCTCACTCTCCAAGCCTCGAATGGAGACAAGTTTGGTCCATTTAGGTCCGAAGATGACCAACAACGCTCTAGGGTACAAACTTCAGCATTAAAACTCGGAAAACTTCTAATGGAGACAAGGTTTGTCCATTTTGGTCCAAACATGACGAACTTCGCTATAGGGAACGAACTTGTTGTTTCTCACTCTCCAAGCCTCGAATGGAGACAAGTTTGGTCCATTTTGGTTCAAAGATGAATAACAACACTCTAGGGTACGAACTTCAGCATTAAAACTCGCCAAACTTCGAATGGAGACAAGGTTTGTTTATTTTGGTCCAAACATGACGAACGTCACTCTAGGGAACAAACTTGTTGTTTCTCAATCTCCAAGCCTCGAATGGAGAAAAGTTTGGTCCATTTTGGTCCGAAGATGACCAACAACGCTCTAGGGTACAAACTTCAGCATTAAAACTCGCCAAACTTCGAATGGAGACAAGGTTTGTCCATTTTGGTCCAAACATGACGAACTTCGCTCTAGGGAACGAACTTGTTGTTTCTCACTCTCCAAGCATCGAATGGAACAAGTTTGGTGCATTTTGGTTCGAAGATGACCAACAACGCTCAAGGGTACGAACTTCAGCATTAAAACTCGCCAAACTTCGAATGGAGACAAGGTTTGTCCATATTTGTCCAAACATGACGAACTTCGCTCTAGGGAACGAACTTGTTGTTTCTCACTCTCCAAGCCTCGAATGGAGACAAGTTTGGTCCATTTAGGTCCGAAGATAACCAACAACGCTCTAGGGTACAAACTTCAGCATTAAAACTCTGAAAACTTCTAATGGAGACAAGGTTTGTCCATTTTGGTCCAAACATGACGAACTTCGCTCTAGGGAACGAACTTGTTGTTTCTCACTCTCCAAGCCTCGAATGGAGACAAGTTTGGTCCATTTAGGTCCGAAGATGGCCAACAACGTTCTAGATTACAAACTTCAGCATTAAAACTCGCCAAACTTCGAATGGAGACAAGGTTTGTCCATTTTGGTCCAAACATGACGAACTTCGCTCTAGGGAACGAACTTGTTGTTTCTCACTCTCCAAGCATCGAATGGAGACAAGTTTGGTGCATTTTGGTTCGAAGATGACCAACAACGCTCAAGGGTACGAACTTCAGCATTAAAACTCGCCAAACTTCGAATGGAGACAAGGTTTGTCCATATTTGTCCAAACATGACGAACTTCGCTCTAGGGAACGAACTTGTTGTTTCTCACTCTCCAAGCCTCGAATGGAGACAAGTTTTGTCCATTTAGGTCCGAAGATGACCAACAACGCTCTAGGGTACAAACTTCAGCATTAAAACTCGGAAAACTTCTAATGGAGACAAGGTTTGTCCATTTTGGTCCAAACATGACGAACTTCGCTATAGGGAACGAACTTGTTGTTTCTCACTCTCCAAGCCTCGAATGGAGACAAGTTTGGTCCATTTTGGTTCAAAGATGATTAACAACACTCTAGGGTACGAACTTCAGCATTAAAACTCGCCAAACTTCGAATGGAGACAAGGTTTGTTTATTTTGGTCCAAACATGACGAACGTCACTCTAGGGAACAAACTTGTTGTTTCTCAATCTCCAAGCCTCGAATGGAGAAAAGTTTGGTCCATTTTGGTCCGAAGATGACCAACAACGCTCTAGGGTACAAACTTCAGCATTAAAACTCGTCAAACTTCGAATGGAGACAAGGTTTGTCCATTTTGGTCCAAACATGACGAACTTCGCTCTAGGGAACGAACTTGTTGTTTCTCACTCTCCAAGCATCGAATGGAGACAAGTTTGGTGCATTTTGGTTCGAAGATGACCAACAACGCTCAAGGGTACGAACTTCAGCATTAAAACTCGCCAAACTTCGAATGGAGACAAGGTTTGTCCATATTTGTCCAAACATGACGAACTTCGCTCTAGGGAACGAACTTGTTGTTTCTCACTCTCCAAGCCTCGAATGGAGACAAGTTTTGTCCATTTAGGTCCGAAGATGACCAACAACGCTCTAGGGTACAAACTTCAGCATTAAAACTCGGAAAACTTCTAATGGAGACAAGGTTTGTCCATTTTGGTCCAAACATGACGAACTTCGCTATAGGGAACGAACTTGTTGTTTCTCACTCTCCAAGCCTCGAATGGAGACAAGTTTGGTCCATTTTGGTTCAAAGATGATTAACAACACTCTAGGGTACGAACTTCAGCATTAAAACTCGCCAAACTTCGAATGGAGACAAGGTTTGTTTATTTTGGTCCAAACATGACGAACGTCACTCTAGGGAACAAACTTGTTGTTCTCAATCTCCAAGCCTCGAATGGAGAAAAGTTTGGTCCATTTTGGTCCGAAGATGACCAACAACGCTCTAGGGTACAAACTTCAGCATTAAAACTCGCCAAACTTCGAATGGAGACAAGGTTTGTCCATTTTGGTCCAAACATGACGAACTTCGCTCTAGGGAACGAACTTGTTGTTTCTCACTCTCCAAGCCTCGAATGGAGACAAGTTTGGTCCATTTAGGTCCGAAGATGGCCAACAACGCTCTAGGGTACAAACTTCAGCATTAAAACTCGGAAAACTTCGAATGGAGACAAGGTTTGTCCATTTTGGTCCAAACATGACGAACTTCGCTATAGGGAACGAACTTGTTGTTTCTCACTCTCCAAGCCTCGAATGGAGACAAGTTTGGTCCATTTAGGTCCGAAGATGACTAACAACGCTCAAGGGTACGAACTTCAGCATTAAAACTCGCCAAACTTCGAATGGAGACAAGGTTTGTCCATATTTGTCCAAACATGACGAACTTCGCTCTAGGGAACGAACTTGTTGTTTCTCACTCTCCAAGCCTCGAATGGAGACAAGTTTGGTCCATTTAGGTCCGAAGATGACCAACAACGCTCTAGGGTACAAACTTCAGCATTAAAACTCGGAAAACTTCTAATGGAGACAAGGTTTGTCTATTTTGGTCCAAACATGACGAACTTCGCTCTAGGGAACGAACTTGTCGTTTCTCACTCTCCAAGCCTCGAATGGAGACAAGTTTGGTCCATTTAGGTCCGAAGATGGCCAACAACGTTCTAGATTACAAACTTCAGCATTAAAACTCGCCAAACTTCGAATGGAGACAAGGTTTGTCCATTTTGGTCCAAACATGACGAACTTCGCTCTAGGGAACGAACTTGTTGTTTCTCACTCGCCAAGCATCGAATGGAGACAAGTTTGGTGCATTTTGGTTCGAAGATGACCAACAACGCTCAAGGGTACGAACTTCAGCATTAAAACTCGCCAAACTTCGAATGGAGACAAGGTTTGTCCATATTTGTCCAAACATGACGAACTTCGCTCTAGGGAACGAACTTGTTGTTTCTCACTCTCCAAGCCTCGAATGGAGACAAGCTTGGTCCATTTAGGTCCGAAGATGACCAACAACGCTCTAGGGTACAAACTTCAGCATTAAAACTCGGAAAACTTCTAATGGAGACAAGGTTTGTCCATTTTGGTCCAAACATGACGAACTTCGCTATAGGGAACGAACTTGTTGTTTCTCACTCTCCAAGCCTCGAATGGAGACAAGTTTGGTCCATTTTGGTTCAAAGATGATTAACAACACTCTAGGGTACGAACTTCAGCATTAAAACTCGCCAAACTTCGAATGGAGACAAGGTTTGTTTATTTTGGTCCAAACATGACGAACGTCACTCTAGGGAACAAACTTGTTGTTTCTCAATCTCCAAGCCTCGAATGGAGAAAAGTTTGGTCCATTTTGGTCCGAAGATGACCAACAACGCTGTAGGGTACAAACTTCAGCATTAAAACTCGCCAAACTTCGAATGGAGACAAGGTTTGTCCATTTTGGTCCAAACATGACGAACTTCGCTCTAGGGAACGAACTTGTTGTTTCTCACTCTCCAAGCATCGAATGGAGACAAGTTTGGTGCATTTTGGTTCGAAGATGACCAACAACGCTCAAGGGTACGAACTTCAGCATTAAAACTCGCCAATTTCGAATGGAGACAAGGTTTGTCCATATTTGTCCAAACATGACGAACTTCGCTCTAGGGAACGAACTTGTTGTTTCTCACTCTCCAAGCCTCGAATGGAGACAAGTTTGGTCCATTTAGGTCCGAAGATGACCAACAACGCTCTAGGGTACAAACTTCAGCATTAAAACTCGGAAAACTTCTAATGGAGACAAGGTTTGTCCATTTTGGTCCAAACATGACGAACTTCGCTCTAGGGAACGAACTTGTTGTTTCTCACTCTCCAAGCCTCGAATGGAGACAAGTTTGGTCCATTTAGGTCCGAAGATGGCCAACAACGTTCTAGATTACAAACTTCAGCATTAAAACTCGCCAAACTTCGAATGGAGACATGGTTTGTCCATTTTGGTCCAAACATGACGAACTTCGCTCTAGGGAACGAACTTGTTGTTTCTCACTCTCCAAGCATCGAATGGAGACAAGTTTGGTGCATTTTGGTTCGAAGATGACCAACAACGCTCAAGGGTACGAACTTCAGCATTAAAACTCGCCAAACTTCGAATGGAGTCAAGGTTTGTCCATATTTGTCCAAACATGACGAACTTCGCTCTAGGGAACGAACTTGTTGTTTCTCACTCTCCAAGCCTCGAATGGAGACAAGTTTGGTCCATTTAGGTCCGAAGATGACCAACAACGCTCTAGGGTACAAACTTCAGCATTAAAACTCGGAAAACTTCTAATGGAGACAAGGTTTGTCCATTTTGGTCCAAACATGACGAACTTCGCTATAGGGAACGAACTTGTTGTTTCTCACTCTCCAAGCCTCGAATGGAGACAAGTTTGGTCCATTTTGGTTCAAAGATGATTAACAACACTCTAGGGTACGAACTTCAGCATTAAAACTCGCCAAACTTCGAATGGAGACAAGGTTTGTTTATTTTGGTCCAAACATGACGAACGTCACTCTAGGGAACAAACTTGTTGTTTCTCAATCTCCAAGCCTCGAATGGAGAAAAGTTTGGTCCATTTTGGTCCGAAGATGACCAACAACGCTCTAGGGTACAAACTTCAGCATTAAAACTCGTCAAACTTCGAATGGAGACAAGGTTTGTCCATTTTGGTCCAAACATGACGAACTTCGCTCTAGGAAACGAACTTGTTGTTTCTCACTCTCCAAGCCTCGAATGGAGACAAGTTTGGTCCATTTAGGTCCGAAGATGGCCAACAACGCTCAAGGGTACGAACTTCAGCATTAAAACTCGCCAAACTTCGAATGGAGACATGGTTTGTCCATTTTGGTCCAAACATGACGAACTTCGCTCTAGGGAACGAACTTGTTGTTTCTCACTCTCCAAGCATCGAATGGAGACAAGTTTGGTGCATTTTGGTTCGAAGATGACCAACAACGCTCAAGGGTACGAACTTCAGCATTAAAACTCGCCAAACTTCGAATGGAGACAAGGTTTGTCCATATTTGTCCAAACATGACGAACTTCGCTCTAGGGAACGAACTTGTTGTTTCACACTCTCCAAGCCTCGAATGGAGACAAGTTTGGTCCATTTAGGTCCGAAGATGACCAACAACGCTCTAGGGTACAAACTTCAGCATTAAAACTCGGAAAACTTCTAATGGAGACAAGGTTTGCCCATTTTGGTCCAAACATGACGAACTTCGCTCTAGGGAACGAACTTGTTGTTTCTCACTCTCCAAGCCTCGAATGGAGACAAGTTTGGTCCATTTAGGTCCGAAGATGGCCAACAACGTTCTAGATTACAAACTTCAGCATTAAAACTCGCCAAACTTCGAATGGAGACAAGGTTTGTCCATATTTGTCCAAACATGACGAACTTCGCTCTAGGGAACGAACTTGTTGTTTCACACTCTCCAAGCCTCGAATGGAGACAAGTTTGGTCCATTTAGGTCCGAAGATGGCCAACAACGTTCTAGATTACAAACTTCAGCATTAAAACTCGCCAAACTTCGAATGGAGACAAGGTTTGTCCATTTTGGTCCAAACATGACGAACTTCGCTCTAGGGAACGAACTTGTTGTTTCTCACTCTCCAAGCATCGAATGGAGACAAGTTTGGTGCATTTTGGTTCGAAGATGCCAACAACGCTCAAGGGTACGAACTTCAGCATTAAAACTCGCCAAACTTCGAATGGAGACAAGGTTTGTCCATATTTGTCCAAACATGACGAACTTCGCTCTAGGGAACGAACTTGTTGTTTCTCACTCTCCAAGCCTCGAATGGAGACAAGTTTGGTCCATTTAGGTCCGAAGATGACCAACAACGCTCTAGGGTACAAACTTCAGCATTAAAACTCGGAAAACTTCTAATGGAGACAAGGTTTGACCATTTTGGTCCAAACATGACGAACTTCGCTATAGGGAACGAACTTGTTGTTTCTCACTCTCCAAGCCTCGAATGGAGACAAGTTTGGTCCATTTTGGTTCAAAGATGATTAACAACACTCTAGGGTACGAACTTCAGCATTAAAACTCGCCAAACTTCGAATGGAGACAAGGTTTGTTTATTTTGGTCCAAACATGACGAACGTCACTCTAGGGAACAAACTTGTTGTTTCTCAATCTCCAGGCCTCGAATGGAGAAAAGTTTGGTCCATTTTGGTCCGAAGATGACCAACAACGCTCTAGGATACAAACTTCAGCATTAAAACTCGTCAAACTTCGAATGGAGACAAGGTTTGTCCATTTTGGTCCAAACATGACGAACTTCGCTCTAGGGAACGAACTTGTTGTTTCTCACTCTCCAAGCATCGAATGGAGACAAGTTTGGTGCATTTTGGTTCGAAGATGCCAACAACGCTCAAGGGTACGAACTTCAGCATTAAAACTCGCCAAACTTCGAATGGAGACAAGGTTTGTCCATATTTGTCCAAACATGACGAACTTCGCTCTAGGGAACGAACTTGTTGTTTCTCACTCTCCAAGCCTCGAATGGAGACAAGTTTTGTCCATTTAGGTCCGAAGATGACCAACAACGCTCTAGGGTACAAACTTCAGCATTAAAACTCGGAAAACTTCTAATGGAGACAAGGTTTGTCCATTTTGGTCCAAACATGACGAACTTCGCTATAGGGAACGAACTTGTTGTTTCTCACTCTCCAAGCCTCGAATGGAGACAAGTTTGGTCCATTTTGGTTCAAAGATGATTAACAACACTCTAGGGTACGAACTTCAGCATTAAAACTCGCCAAACTTCGAATGGAGACAAGGTTTGTTTATTTTGGTCCAAACATGACGAACGTCACTCTAGGGAACAAACTTGTTGTTCTCAATCTCCAAGCCTCGAATGGAGAAAAGTTTGGTCCATTTTGGTCCGAAGATGACCAACAACGCTCTAGGGTACAAACTTCAGCATTAAAACTCGCCAAACTTCGAATGGAGACAAGGTTTGTCCATTTTGGTCCAAACATGACGAACTTCGCTCTAGGGAACGAACTTGTTGTTTCTCACTCTCCAAGCCTCGAATGGAGACAAGTTTGGTCCATTTAGGTCCGAAGATGGCCAACAACGCTCTAGGGTACAAACTTCAGCATTAAAACTCGGAAAACTTCGAATGGAGACAAGGTTTGTCCATTTTGGTCCAAACATGACGAACTTCGCTATAGGGAACGAACTTGTTGTTTCTCACTCTCCAAGCCTCGAATGGAGACAAGTTTGGTCCATTTAGGTCCGAAGATGACTAACAACGCTCAAGGGTACGAACTTCAGCATTAAAACTCGCCAAACTTCGAATGGAGACAAGGTTTGTCCATATTTGTCCAAACATGACGAACTTCGCTCTAGGGAACGAACTTGTTGTTTCTCACTCTCCAAGCCTCGAATGGAGACAAGTTTGGTCCATTTAGGTCCGAAGATGACCAACAACGCTCTAGGGTACAAACTTCAGCATTAAAACTCGGAAAACTTCTAATGGAGACAAGGTTTGTCTATTTTGGTCCAAACATGACGAACTTCGCTCTAGGGAACGAACTTGTCGTTTCTCACTCTCCAAGCCTCGAATGGAGACAAGTTTGGTCCATTTAGGTCCGAAGATGGCCAACAACGTTCTAGATTACAAACTTCAGCATTAAAACTCGCCAAACTTCGAATGGAGACAAGGTTTGTCCATTTTGGTCCAAACATGACGAACTTCGCTCTAGGGAACGAACTTGTTGTTTCTCACTCGCCAAGCATCGAATGGAGACAAGTTTGGTGCATTTTGGTTCGAAGATGACCAACAACGCTCAAGGGTACGAACTTCAGCATTAAAACTCGCCAAACTTCGAATGGAGACAAGGTTTGTCCATATTTGTCCAAACATGACGAACTTCGCTCTAGGGAACGAACTTGTTGTTTCTCACTCTCCAAGCCTCGAATGGAGACAAGTTTGGTCCATTTAGGTCCGAAGATGACCAACAACGCTCTAGGGTACAAACTTCAGCATTAAAACTCGGAAAACTTCTAATGGAGACAAGGTTTGTCTATTTTGGTCCAAACATGACGAACTTCGCTCTAGGGAACGAACTTGTCGTTTCTCACTCTCCAAGCCTCGAATGGAGACAAGTTTGGTCCATTTAGGTCCGAAGATGGCCAACAACGTTCTAGATTACAAACTTCAGCATTAAAACTCGCCAAACTTCGAATGGAGACAAGGTTTGTCCATTTTGGTCCAAACATGACGAACTTCGCTCTAGGGAACGAACTTGTTGTTTCTCACTCGCCAAGCATCGAATGGAGACAAGTTTGGTGCATTTTGGTTCGAAGATGACCAACAACGCTCAAGGGTACGAACTTCAGCATTAAAACTCGCCAAACTTCGAATGGAGACAAGGTTTGTCCATATTTGTCCAAACATGACGAACTTCGCTCTAGGGAACGAACTTGTTGTTTCTCACTCTCCAAGCCTCGAATGGAGACAAGCTTGGTCCATTTAGGTCCGAAGATGACCAACAACGCTCTAGGGTACAAACTTCAGCATTAAAACTCGGAAAACTTCTAATGGAGACAAGGTTTGTCCATTTTGGTCCAAACATGACGAACTTCGCTATAGGGAACGAACTTGTTGTTTCTCACTCTCCAAGCCTCGAATGGAGACAAGTTTGGTCCATTTTGGTTCAAAGATGATTAACAACACTCTAGGGTACGAACTTCAGCATTAAAACTCGCCAAACTTCGAATGGAGACAAGGTTTGTTTATTTTGGTCCAAACATGACGAACGTCACTCTAGGGAACAAACTTGTTGTTTCTCAATCTCCAAGCCTCGAATGGAGAAAAGTTTGGTCCATTTTGGTCCGAAGATGACCAACAACGCTGTAGGGTACAAACTTCAGCATTAAAACTCGCCAAACTTCGAATGGAGACAAGGTTTGTCCATTTTGGTCCAAACATGACGAACTTCGCTCTAGGGAACGAACTTGTTGTTTCTCACTCTCCAAGCATCGAATGGAGACAAGTTTGGTGCATTTTGGTTCGAAGATGACCAACAACGCTCAAGGGTACGAACTTCAGCATTAAAACTCGCCAAATTTCGAATGGAGACAAGGTTTGTCCATATTTGTCCAAACATGACGAACTTCGCTCTAGGGAACGAACTTGTTGTTTCTCACTCTCCAAGCCTCGAATGGAGACAAGTTTGGTCCATTTAGGTCCGAAGATGACCAACAACGCTCTAGGGTACAAACTTCAGCATTAAAACTCGGAAAACTTCTAATGGAGACAAGGTTTGTCCATTTTGGTCCAAACATGACGAACTTCGCTCTAGGGAACGAACTTGTTGTTTCTCACTCTCCAAGCCTCGAATGGAGACAAGTTTGGTCCATTTAGGTCCGAAGATGGCCAACAACGTTCTAGATTACAAACTTCAGCATTAAAACTCGCCAAACTTCGAATGGAGACATGGTTTGTCCATTTTGGTCCAAACATGACGAACTTCGCTCTAGGGAACGAACTTGTTGTTTCTCACTCTCCAAGCATCGAATGGAGACAAGTTTGGTGCATTTTGGTTCGAAGATGACCAACAACGCTCAAGGGTACGAACTTCAGCATTAAAACTCGCCAAACTTCGAATGGAGTCAAGGTTTGTCCATATTTGTCCAAACATGACGAACTTCGCTCTAGGGAACGAACTTGTTGTTTCTCACTCTCCAAGCCTCGAATGGAGACAAGTTTGGTCCATTTAGGTCCGAAGATGACCAACAACGCTCTAGGGTACAAACTTCAGCATTAAAACTCGGAAAACTTCTAATGGAGACAAGGTTTGTCCATTTTGGTCCAAACATGACGAACTTCGCTATAGGGAACGAACTTGTTGTTTCTCACTCTCCAAGCCTCGAATGGAGACAAGTTTGGTCCATTTTGGTTCAAAGATGATTAACAACACTCTAGGGTACGAACTTCAGCATTAAAACTCGCCAAACTTCGAATGGAGACAAGGTTTGTTTATTTTGGTCCAAACATGACGAACGTCACTCTAGGGAACAAACTTGTTGTTTCTCAATCTCCAAGCCTCGAATGGAGAAAAGTTTGGTCCATTTTGGTCCGAAGATGACCAACAACGCTCTAGGGTACAAACTTCAGCATTAAAACTCGTCAAACTTCGAATGGAGACAAGGTTTGTCCATTTTGGTCCAAACATGACGAACTTCGCTCTAGGAAACGAACTTGTTGTTTCTCACTCTCCAAGCCTCGAATGGAGACAAGTTTGGTCCATTTAGGTCCGAAGATGGCCAACAACGCTCAAGGGTACGAACTTCAGCATTAAAACTCGCCAAACTTCGAATGGAGACATGGTTTGTCCATTTTGGTCCAAACATGACGAACTTCGCTCTAGGGAACGAACTTGTTGTTTCTCACTCTCCAAGCATCGAATGGAGACAAGTTTGGTGCATTTTGGTTCGAAGATGACCAACAACGCTCAAGGGTACGAACTTCAGCATTAAAACTCGCCAAACTTCGAATGGAGACAAGGTTTGTCCATATTTGTCCAAACATGACGAACTTCGCTCTAGGGAACGAACTTGTTGTTTCACACTCTCCAAGCCTCGAATGGAGACAAGTTTGGTCCATTTAGGTCCGAAGATGACCAACAACGCTCTAGGGTACAAACTTCAGCATTAAAACTCGGAAAACTTCTAATGGAGACAAGGTTTGCCCATTTTGGTCCAAACATGACGAACTTCGCTCTAGGGAACGAACTTGTTGTTTCTCACTCTCCAAGCCTCGAATGGAGACAAGTTTGGTCCATTTAGGTCCGAAGATGGCCAACAACGTTCTAGATTACAAACTTCAGCATTAAAACTCGCCAAACTTCGAATGGAGACAAGGTTTGTCCATATTTGTCCAAACATGACGAACTTCGCTCTAGGGAACGAACTTGTTGTTTCACACTCTCCAAGCCTCGAATGGAGACAAGTTTGGTCCATTTAGGTCCGAAGATGGCCAACAACGTTCTAGATTACAAACTTCAGCATTAAAACTCGCCAAACTTCGAATGGAGACAAGGTTTGTCCATTTTGGTCCAAACATGACGAACTTCGCTCTAGGGAACGAACTTGTTGTTTCTCACTCTCCAAGCATCGAATGGAGACAAGTTTGGTGCATTTTGGTTCGAAGATGCCAACAACGCTCAAGGGTACGAACTTCAGCATTAAAACTCGCCAAACTTCGAATGGAGACAAGGTTTGTCCATATTTGTCCAAACATGACGAACTTCGCTCTAGGGAACGAACTTGTTGTTTCTCACTCTCCAAGCCTCGAATGGAGACAAGTTTGGTCCATTTAGGTCCGAAGATGACCAACAACGCTCTAGGGTACAAACTTCAGCATTAAAACTCGGAAAACTTCTAATGGAGACAAGGTTTGACCATTTTGGTCCAAACATGACGAACTTCGCTATAGGGAACGAACTTGTTGTTTCTCACTCTCCAAGCCTCGAATGGAGACAAGTTTGGTCCATTTTGGTTCAAAGATGATTAACAACACTCTAGGGTACGAACTTCAGCATTAAAACTCGCCAAACTTCGAATGGAGACAAGGTTTGTTTATTTTGGTCCAAACATGACGAACGTCACTCTAGGGAACAAACTTGTTGTTTCTCAATCTCCAGGCCTCGAATGGAGAAAAGTTTGGTCCATTTTGGTCCGAAGATGACCAACAACGCTCTAGGATACAAACTTCAGCATTAAAACTCGTCAAACTTCGAATGGAGACAAGGTTTGTCCATTTTGGTCCAAACATGACGAACTTCGCTCTAGGGAACGAACTTGTTGTTTCTCACTCTCCAAGCATCGAATGGAGACAAGTTTGGTGCATTTTGGTTCGAAGATGACCAACAACGCTCAAGGGTACGAACTTCAGCATTAAAACTCGCCAAACTTCGAATGGAGTCAAGGTTTGTCCATATTTGTCCAAACATGACGAACTTCGCTCTAGGGAACGAACTTGTTGTTTCTCACTCTCCAAGCCTCGAATGGAGACAAGTTTGGTCCATTTAGGTCCGAAGATGACCAACAACGCTCTAGGGTACAAACTTCAGCATTAAAACTCGGAAAACTTCTAATGGAGACAAGGTTTGTCCATTTTGGTCCAAACATGACGAACTTCGCTATAGGGAACGAACTTGTCGTTTCTCACTCTCCAAGCCTCGAATGGAGACAAGTTTGGTCCATTTTGGTTCAAAAATGATTAACAACACTCTAGGGTACGAACTTCAGCATTAAAACTCGCCAAACTTCGAATGGAGACAAGGTTTGTTTATTTTGGTCCAAACATGACGAACGTCACTCTAGGGAACAAACTTGTTGTTTCTCAATCTCCAAGCCTCGAATGGAGAAAAGTTTGGTCCATTTTGGTCCGAAGATGACCAACAACGCTCTAGGGTACAAACTTCAGCATTAAAACTCGCCAAACTTCGAATGGAGACAAGGTTTGTCCATTTTGGTCCAAACATGACGAACTTCGCTTTAGGGAACGAACTTGTTGTTTCTCACTCTCCAAGCATCGAATGGAGACAAGTTTGGTGCATTTTGGTTCGAAGATGACCAACAACGCTCAAGGGTACGAACTTCAGCATTAAAACTCGCCAAACTTCGAATGGAGACATGGTTTGTCCATTTTGGTCCAAACATGACGAACTTCGCTCTAGGGAACGAACTTGTTGTTTCTCACTCTCCAAGCATCGAATGGAGACAAGTTTGGTGCATTTTGGTTCGAAGATGACCAACAACGCTCAAGGGTACGAACTTCAGCATTAAAACTCGCCAAACTTCGAATGGAGACAAGGTTTGTCCATATTTGTCCAAACATGACGAACTTCGCTCTAGGGAACGAACTTGTTGTTTCACACTCTCCAAGCCTCGAATGGAGACAAGTTTGGTCCATTTAGGTCCGAAGATGACCAACACCGCTCTAGGGTACAAACTTCAGCATTAAAACTCGGAAAACTTCTAATGGAGACAAGGTTTGTCCATTTTGGTCCAAACATGACGAACTTCGCTCTAGGGAACGAACTTGTTGTTTCTCACTCTCCAAGCCTCGAATGGAGACAAGTTTGGTCCATTTAGGTCCGAAGATGGCCAACAACGTTCTAGATTACAAACTTCAGCATTAAAACTCGCCAAACTTCGAATGGAGACAAGGTTTGTCCATTTTGGTCCAAACATGACGAACTTCGCTCTAGGGAACGAACTTGTTGTTTCTCACTCTCCAAGCATCGAATGGAGACAAGTTTGGTGCATTTTGGTTCGAAGATGACCAACAACGCTCAAGGGTACGAACTTCAGCATTAAAACTCGCCAAACTTCGAATGGAGACAAAGGTTTGTCCATATTTGTCCAAACATGACGAACTTCGCTCTAGGGAACGAACTTGTTGTTTCTCACTCTCCAAGCCTCGAATGGAGAAAAGTTTTGTCCATTTTGGTCCGAAGATGACCAACAACGCTCTAGGGTACAAACTTCAGCATTAAAACTCGCCAAACTTCGAATGGAGACAAGGTTTGTCCATTTTGGTCCAAACATGACGAACTTCGCTCTAGGGAACGAACTTGTTGTTTCTCACTCTCCAAGCATCGAATGGAGACAAGTTTGGTGCATTTTGGTTCGAAGATGACTAACAACGCTCAAGGGTACGAACTTCAGCATTAAAACTCGCCAAACTTCGAATGGAGACAAGGTTTGTCCATTTTGGTCCAAACATGACGAACTTCGCTCTAGGGAACGAACTTGTTGTTTCTCACTCTCCAAGCCTCGAATGGAGACAAGTTTGGTCCATTTAGGTCCGAAGATGGCCAACAACATTCTAGATTACAAACTTCAGCATTAAAACTCGCCAAACTTCGAATGGAGACAAGGTTTGTCCATTTTGGTCCAAACATGACGAACTTCGCTATAGGGAACGAACTTGTTGTTTCTCACTCTCCAAGCCTCGAATGGAGACAAGTTTGGTCCATTTTGGTTCAAAGATCAACAACACTCTAGGGTACGAACTTCAGCATTAAAACTCGCCAAACTTCGAATGGAGACAAGGTTTGTTTATTTTGCTCCAAACATGACGAACGTCACTCTAGGGAACAAACTTGTTGTTTCTCAATCTCCAAGCCTCGAATGGAGAAAAGTTTGGACCATTTTGGTCCGAAGATGACCAACAACGCTCTAGGGTACAAACTTCAGCATTAAAACTCGTCAAACTTCGAATGGAGACAAGGTTTGTCCATTTTGGTCCAAACATGACGAACTTCGCTCTAGGGAACGAACTTGTTGTTTCTCACTCTCCAAGCATCGAATGGAGACAAGTTTGGTGCATTTTGGTTCGAAGATGACCAACAACGCTCAAGGGTACGAACTTCAGCATTAAAACTCGCCAAACTTCGAATGGAGACAAGGTTTGTCCATATTTGTCCAAACATGACGAACTTCGCTCTAGGGAACGAACTTGTTGTTTCTCACTCTCCAAGCCTCGAATGGAGACAAGTTTGGTCCATTTAGGTCCGAAGATGACCAACAACGCTCTAGGGTACAAACTTCAGCATTAAAACTCGGAAAACATCT
Source organism: Trichosanthes truncata (assembly GCA_033996785.1). NCBI lineage: Eukaryota > Viridiplantae > Streptophyta > Magnoliopsida > Cucurbitales > Cucurbitaceae > Trichosanthes > Trichosanthes truncata. The sequence continues at coordinate 25,468,389 of JAWPNB010000007.1, read as the reverse complement.
AATGGAGACAAGGTTTGTCCATTTTGGTCCAAACATGACGAACTTCGCTATAGGGAACGAACTTGTTGTTTCTCACTCTCCAAGCCTCGAATGGAGACAAGTTTGGTCCATTTTGGTTCAAAGATGATTAACAACACTCTAGGGTACGAACTTCAGCATTAAAACTCGCCAAACTACGAATGGAGACAAGGTTTGTTTATTTTGGTCCAAACATGACGAACGTCACTCTAGGGAACAAACTTGTTGTTTCTCAATCTCCAAGCCTCGAATGGAGAAAAGTTTGGTCCATTTTGGTCCGAAGATGACCAACAACGCTCTAGGGTACAAACTTCAGCATTAAAACTCGTCAAACTTCGAATGGAGACAAGATTTGTCCATTTTGGTCCAAACATGACGAACTTCGCTCTAGGGAACGAACTTGTTGTTTCTCACTCTCCAAGCATCGAATGGAGACAAGTTTGGTTCATTTTGGTTCGAAGATGACCAACAACGCTCAAGGGTACGAACTTCAGCATTAAAACTCGCCAAACTTCGAATGGAGACAAGGTTTGTCCATATTTGTCCAAACATGACGAACTTCGCTCTAGGGAACGAACTTGTTGTTTCTCACTCTCCAAGCCTCGAATGGAGACAAGTTTGGTCCATTTAGGTCCGAAGATGACCAACAACGATCTAGGGTACAAACTTCAGCATTAAAACTCGGAAAACTTCTAATGGAGATAAGGTTTGTCCATTTTGGTCCAAACATGACGAACTTCGCTATAGGGAACGAACTTGTTGTTTCTCACTCTCCAAGCCTCGAATGGGGACAAGTTTGGTCCATTTTGGTTCAAAGATGATTAACAACACTCTAGGGTACGAACTTCAGCATTAAAACTCGCCAAACTTCGAATGGAGACAAGGTTTGTTTATTTTGGTCCAAACATGACGAACGTCACTCTAGGGAACAAACTTGTTGTTTCTCAATCTCCAAGCCTCGAATGGAGAAAAGATTGGTCCATTTTGGTCCGAAGATGACCAACAACGCTCTAGGGTACAAACTTCATCATTAAAACTCGCCAAACTTCGAATGGAGACAAGGTTTGTCCATTTTGGTCCAAACATGACGAACTTCGCTCTAGGGAACGAACTTGTTGTTTCTCACTCTCCAAGCATCGAATGGAGACAAGTTTGGTGCATTTTGGTTCGAAGATGACCAACAACGCTCAAGGGTACGAACTTCAGCATTAAAACTGGCCAAACTTCGAATGGAGACAAGGTTTGTCCATATTTGTCCAAACATGACGAACTTCGCTCTAGGGAACGAACTTGTTGTTTCTCACTCTCCAAGCCTCGAATGGAGACAAGTTTTGTCCATTTAGGTCCGAAGATGACAAACAACGCTCTACGGTACAAACTTCAGCATTAAAACTCGGAAAACTTCTAATGGAGACAAGGTTTGTCCATTTTGGTCCAAACATGACGAACTTCGCTCTAGGGAACGAACTTGTTGTTTCTCACTCTCCAAGCCTCGAATGGAGACAAGTTTGGTCCATTTAGGTCCGAAGATGGCCAACAACATGCTAGATTACAAACTTCAGCATTAAAACTCGCCAAACTTCGAATGGAGACAAGGTTTGTCCATTTTGGTCCAAACATGACGAACTTCGCTATAGGGAACGAACTTGTTGTTTCTCACTCTCCAAGCCTCGAATGGAGACAAGTTTGGTCCATTTTGGTTCAAAGATCAACATCACTCTAGGGTACGAACTTCAGCATTAAAACTCGCCAAACTTCGAATGGAGACAAGGTTTGTTTATTTTGGTCCAAACATGACGAACGTCACTCTAGGGAACAAACTTGTTGTTTCTCAATCTCCAAGCCTCGAATGGAGAAAAGTTTGGACCATTTTGGTCCGAAGATGACCAACAACGCTCTAGGGTACAAACTTCAGCATTAAAACTCGTCAAACTTCGAATGGAGACAAGGTTTGTCCATTTTGGTCCAAACATGACGAACTTCGCTCTAGGGAACGAACTTGTTGTTTCTCACTCTCCAAGCATCGAATGGAGACAAGTTTGGTGCATTTTGGTTCGAAGATGACCAACAACGCTCAAGGGTACGAACTTCAGCATTAAAACTCGCCAAACTTCGAATGGAGACAAGGTTTGTCCATATTTGTCCAAACATGACGAACTTCGCTCTAGGGAACGAACTTGTTGTTTCTCACTCTCCAAGCCTCGAATGGAGACAAGTTTGGTCCATTTAGGTCCGAAGATGACCAACAACGCTCTAGGGTACAAACTTCAGCATTAAAACTCGGAAAACTTCTAATGGAGACAAGGTTTGTCCATTTTGGTCCAAACATGACGAACTTCGCTATAGGGAACGAACTTGTTGTTTCTCACTCTCCAAGCCTCGAATGGAGACAAGTTTGGTCCATTTTGGTTCAAAGATGATTAACAACACTCTAGGGTACGAACTTCAGCATTAAAACTCGCCCAACTACGAATGGAGACAAGGTTTGTTTATTTTGGTCCAAACATGACGAACGTCACTCTAGGGAACAAACTTGTTGTTTCTCAATCTCCAAGCCTCGAATGGAGAAAAGTTTGGTCCATTTTGGTCCGAAGATGACCAACAACGCTCTAGGGTACAAACTTCAGCATTAAAACTCGTCAAACTTCGAATGGAGACAAGATTTGTCCATTTTGGTCCAAACATGACGAACTTCGCTCTAGGGAACGAACTTGTTGTTTCTCACTCTCCAAGCATCGAATGGAGACAAGTTTGGTGCATTTTGGTTCGAAGATGACCAACAACGCTCAAGGGTACGAACTTCAGCATTAAAACTCGCCAAACTTCGAATGGAGACAAGGTTTGTCCATATTTGTCCAAACATGACGAACTTCGCTCTAGGGAACGAACTTGTTGTTTCTCACTCTCCAAGCCTCGAATGGAGACAAGTTTGGTCCATTTAGGTCCGAAGATGACCAACAACGCTCTAGGGTACAAACTTCAGCATTAAAACTCGGAAAACTTCTAATGGAGACAAGGTTTGTCCATTTTGGTCCAAACATGACGAACTTCGGTATAGAGAACGAACTCGTTGTTTCTCACTCTCCAAGCCTCGAATGGAGACAAGTTTGGTCCATTTTGGTTCAAAGATGATTAACAACACTCTAGGGTACGAACTTCAGCATTAAAACTCGCCAAACTTCGAATGGAGACAAGGTTTGTTTATTTTGGTCCAAACATGACGAATGTAACTCTAGGGAACAAACTTGTTGTTTCTCAATCTCCAAGCCTCGAATGGAGAAAAGTTTGGTCCATTTTGGTCCGAAGATGACCAACAACGCTCTAGGGTACAAACTTCAGCATTAAAACTCGCCAAACTTCGAATGGAGACAAGGTTTGTCCATTTTGGTCCAAACATGACGAACTTCGCTCTAGGGAACGAACTTGTTGTTTCTCACTCTCCAAGCATCGAATGGAGACAAGTTTGGTGCATTTTGGTTCGAAGATGACCAACAACGCTCAAGGGTACGAACTTCAGCATTAAAACTGGCCAAACTTCGAATGGAGACAAGGTTTGTCCATATTTGTCCAAACATGACGAACTTCGCTCTAGGGAACGAACTTGTTGTTTCTCACTCTCCAAGCCTCGAATGGAGACAAGTTTTGTCCATTTAGGTCCGAAGATGACAAACAACGCTCTACGGTACAAACTTCAGCATTAAAACTCGGAAAACTTCTAATGGAGACAAGGTTTGTCCATTTTGGTCCAAACATGACGAACTTCGCTCTAGGGAACGAACTTGTTGTTTCTCACTCTCCAAGCCTCGAATGGAGACAAGTTTGGTCCATTTAGGTCCGAAGATGGCCAACAACATTCTAGATTACAAACTTCAGCATTAAAACTCGCCAAACTTCGAATGGAGACAAGGTTTGTCCATTTTGGTCCAAACATGACGAACTTCGCTATAGGGAACGAACTTGTTGTTTCTCACTCTCCAAGCCTCGAATGGAGACAAGTTTGGTCCATTTTGGTTCAAAGATCAACAACACTCTAGGGTACGAACTTCAGCATTAAAACTCGCCAAACTTCGAATGGAGACAAGGTTTGTTTATTTTGGTCCAAACATGACGAACGTCACTCTAGGGAACAAACTTGTTGTTTCTCAATCTCCAAGCCTCGAATGGAGAAAAGTTTGGACCATTTTGGTCCGAAGATGACCAACAACGCTCTAGGGTACAAACTTCAGCATTAAAACTCGTCAAACTTCGAATGGAGACAAGGTTTGTCCATTTTGGTCCAAACATGACGAACTTCGCTCTAGGGAACGAACTTGTTGTTTCTCACTCTCCAAGCCTCGAATGGAGACAAGTTTGGTCCATTTTGGTTCAAAGATGATTAACAACACTCTAGGGTACGAACTTCAGCATTAAAACTCGCCCAACTACGAATGGAGACAAGGTTTGTTTATTTTGGTCCAAACATGACGAACGTCACTCTAGGGAACAAACTTGTTGTTTCTCAATCTCCAAGCCTCGAATGGAGAAAAGTTTGGTCCATTTTGGTCCGAAGATGACCAACAACGCTCTAGGGTACAAACTTCAGCATTAAAACTCGTCAAACTTCGAATGGAGACAAGATTTGTCCATTTTGGTCCAAACATGACGAACTTCGCTCTAGGGAACGAACTTGTTGTTTCTCACTCTCCAAGCATCGAATGGAGACAAGTTTGGTGCATTTTGGTTCGAAGATGACCAACAACGCTCAAGGGTACGAACTTCAGCATTAAAACTCGCCAAACTTCGAATGGAGACAAGGTTTGTCCATATTTGTCCAAACATGACGAACTTCGCTCTAGGGAACGAACTTGTTGTTTCTCACTCTCCAAGCCTCGAATGGAGACAAGTTTGGTCCATTTAGGTCCGAAGATGACCAACAACGCTCTAGGGTACAAACTTCAGCATTAAAACTCGGAAAACTTCTAATGGAGACAAGGTTTGTCCATTTTGGTCCAAACATGACGAACTTCGCTATAGAGAACGAACTTGTTGTTTCTCACTCTCCAAGCCTCGAATGGAGACAAGTTTGGTCCATTTTGGTTCAAAGATGATTAACAACACTCTAGGGTACGAACTTCAGCATTAAAACTCGCCAAACTTCGAATGGAGACAAGGTTTGTTTATTTTGGTCCAAACATGACGAATGTAACTCTAGGGAACAAACTTGTTGTTTCTCAATCTCCAAGCCTCGAATGGAGAAAAGTTTGGTCCATTTTGGTCCGAAGATGACCAACAACGCTCTAGGGTACAAACTTCAGCATTAAAACTCGCCAAACTTCGAATGGAGACAAGGTTTGTCCATTTTGGTCCAAACATGACGAACTTCGCTCTAGGGAACGAACTTGTTGTTTCTCACTCTCCAAGCATCGAATGGAGACAAGTTTGGTGCATTTTGGTTCGAAGATGACCAACAACGCTCAAGGGTACGAACTTCAGCATTAAAACTGGCCAAACTTCGAATGGAGACAAGGTTTGTCCATATTTGTCCAAACATGACGAACTTCGCTCTAGGGAACGAACTTGTTGTTTCTCACTCTCCAAGCCTCGAATGGAGACAAGTTTTGTCCATTTAGGTCCGAAGATGACAAACAACGCTCTACGGTACAAACTTCAGCATTAAAACTCGGAAAACTTCTAATGGAGACAAGGTTTGTCCATTTTGGTCCAAACATGACGAACTTCGCTCTAGGGAACGAACTTGTTGTTTCTCACTCTCCAAGCCTCGAATGGAGACAAGTTTGGTCCATTTAGGTCCGAAGATGGCCAACAACATTCTAGATTACAAACTTCAGCATTAAAACTCGCCAAACTTCGAATGGAGACAAGGTTTGTCCATTTTGGTCCAAACATGACGAACTTCGCTATAGGGAACGAACTTGTTGTTTCTCACTCTCCAAGCCTCGAATGGAGACAAGTTTGGTCCATTTTGGTCCGAAGATGACCAACAACGCTCTAGGGTACAAACTTCAGCATTAAAACTCGTCAAACTTCGAATGGAGACAAGATTTGTCCATTTTGGTCCAAACATGACGAACTTCGCTCTAGGGAACGAACTTGTTGTTTCTCACTCTCCAAGCATCGAATGGAGACAAGTTTGGTGCATTTTGGTTCGAAGATGACCAACAACGCTCAAGGGTACGAACTTCAGCATTAAAACTCGCCAAACTTCGAATGGAGACAAGGTTTGTCCATATTTGTCCAAACATGACGAACTTCGCTCTAGGGAACGAACTTGTTGTTTCTCACTCTCCAAGCCTCGAATGGAGACAAGTTTGGTCCATTTAGGTCCGAAGATGACCAACAACGCTCTAGGGTACAAACTTCAGCATTAAAACTCGGAAAACTTCTAATGGAGACAAGGTTTGTCCATTTTGGTCCAAACATGACGAACTTCGCTCTAGGGAACGAACTTGTTGTTTCTCACTCTCCAAGCCTCGAATGGAGACAAGTTTGGTCCATTTAGGTCCGAAGATGGCCAACAACATTCTAGATTACAAACTTCAGCATTAAAACTCGCCAAACTTCGAATGGAGACAAGGTTTGTCCATTTTGGTCCAAACATGACGAACTTCGCTATAGGGAACGAACTTGTTGTTTCTCACTCTCCAAGCCTCGAATGGAGACAAGTTTGGTCCATTTTGGTCCGAAGATGACCAACAACGCTCTAGGGTACAAACTTCAGCATTAAAACTCGTCAAACTTCGAATGGAGACAAGATTTGTCCATTTTGGTCCAAACATGACGAACTTCGCTCTAGGGAACGAACTTGTTGTTTCTCACTCTCCAAGCATCGAATGGAGACAAGTTTGGTGCCTTTTGGTTCGAAGATGACCAACAACGCTCAAGGGTACGAACTTCAGCATTAAAACTCGCCAAACTTCGAATGGAGACAAGGTTTGTCCATATTTGTCCAAACATGACGAACTTCGCTCTAGGGAACGAACTTGTTGTTTCTCACTCTCCAAGCCTCGAATGGAGACAAGTTTGGTCCATTTTGGTCCGAAGATGACCAACAACGCTCTAGGGTACAAACTTCAGCATTAAAACTCGGAAAACTTCTAATGGAGACAAGGTTTGTCCATTTTGGTCCAAACATGACGAACTTCGCTATAGGGAACGAACTTGTTGTTTCTCACTCTCCAAGCCTCGAATGGAGACAAGTTTGGTGCATTTTGGTTCGAAGATGACTAACAACGCTCAAGGGTACGAACTTCAGCATTAAAACTCGCCAAACTTCGAATGGAGACAAGGTTTGTCCATATTTGTCCAAACATGACGAACTTCGCTCTAGGGAACGAACTTGTTGTTTCTCACTCTCCAAGCCTCGAATGGAGACAAGTTTGGTCCATTTAGGTCCGAAGATGGCCAACAACGTTCTAGATTACAAACTTCAGCATTAAAACTCGCCAAACTTCGAATGGAGACAAGGTTTGTCCATTTTGGTCCAAACATGACGAACTTCGCTTTAGGGAACGAACTTGTTGTTTCTCACTCTCCAAGCATCGAATGGAGACAAGTTTGGTGCATTTTGGTTCGAAGATGACCAACAACGCTCAAGGGTACGAACTTCAGCATTAAAACTCGCCAAACTTCGAATGGAGACAAGGTTTGTCCATATTTGTCCAAACATGACGAACTTCGCTCTAGGGAACGAACTTGTTGTTTCTCACTCTCCAAGCCTCGAATGGAGACAAGTTTGGTCCATTTAGGTCCGAAGATGACCAACAACGCTCTAGGGTACAAACTTCAGCATTAAAACTCGGAAAACTTCTAATGGAGACAAGGTTTGTCCATTTTGGTCCAAACATGACGAACTTCGCTATAGGGAACGAACTTGTTGTTTCTCACTCTCCAAGCCTCGAATGGAGATAAGTTTGGTCCATTTTGGTTCAAAGATGATTAACAACACTCTAGGGTACGAACTTCAGCATTAAAACTCGCCAAACTTCGAATGGAGACAAGGTTTGTTTATTTTGGTCCAAACATGACGAACGTCACTCTAGGGAACAAACTTGTTGTTTCTCAATCTCCAAGCCTCGAATGGAGAAAAGTTTGGTCAATTTTGGTCCGAAGATGACCAGCAACGCTCTAGGGTACAAACTTCAGCATTAAAACTCGTCAAACTTCGAATGGAGACAAGGTTTGTCCATTTTGGTCCAAACATGACGAACTTCGCTCTAGTGAACGAACTTGTTGTTTCTCACTCTCCAAGCATCGAATGGAGACAAGTTTGGTGCATTTTGGTTCGAAGATGACCAACAAGGCTCAAGGGTACGAACTTCAGCATTAAAACTCGCCAAACTTCGAATGGAGACAAGGTTTGTCCATATTTGTCCAAACATGACGAACTTCGCTCTAGGGAACGAACTTGTTGTTTCTCACTCTCCAAGCATCGAATGGAGACAAGTTTGGTGCATTTTGGTTCGAAGATGACTAACAACGCTCAAGGGTACGAACTTCAGCATTAAAACTCGCCAAACTTCGAATGGAGACAAGGTTTGTCCATATTTGTCCAAACATGACGAACTTCGCTCTAGGGAACGAACTTGTTGTTTCTCACTCTCGAAGCCTCGAATGGAGACAAGTTTGGTCCATTTAGGTCCGAAGATGGCCAACAACGTTATAGATTACAAACTTCAGCATTAAAACTCGCCAAACTTCGAATGGAGACAAGGTTTGTCCATTTTGGTCCAAACATGACGAACTTCGCTTTAGGGAACGAACTTGTTGTTTCTCACTCTCCAAGCATCGAATGGAGACAAGTTTGGTGCATTTTGGTTCGAAGATGACCAACAACGCTCAAGGGTACGAACTTCAGCATTAAAACTCGCCAAACTTCGAATGGAGACAAGGTTTGTCCATATTTGTCCAAACATGACGAACTTCGCTCTAGGGAACGAACTTGTTGTTTCTCACTTTCCAAGCCTCGAATGGAGACAAGTTTGGACCATTTAGGTCCGAAGATGACCAACAACGCTCTAGGGTACAAACTTCAGCATTAAAACTCGGAAAACTTCTAATGGAGACAAGGTTTGTCCATTTTGGTCCAAACATGACGAACTTCGCTATAGGGAACGAACTTGTTGTTTCTCACTCTCCAAGCCTCGAATGGAGACAAGTTTGGTCCATTTTGGTTCAAAGATGATTAACAACACTCTAGGGTACGAACTTCAGCATTAAAACTCGCCAAACTTCGAATGGAGACAAGGTTTGTTTATTTTGGTCCAAACATGACGAACGTCACTCTAGGGAACAAACTTGTTGTTTCTCAATCTCCAAGCCTCGAATGGAGAAAAGTTTGGTCAATTTTGGTCCGAAGATGACCAACAACGCTCTAGGGTACAAACTTCAGCATTAAAACTCGTCAAACTTCGAATGGAGACAAGGTTTGTCCATTTTGGTCCAAACATGACGAACTTCGCTCTAGTGAACGAACTTGTTGTTTCTCACTCTCCAAGCATCGAATGGAGACAAGTTTGGTGCATTTTGGTTCGAAAATGACCAACAACGCTCAAGGGTACGAACTTCAGCATTAAAACTCGCCAAACTTCGAATGGAGACAAGGTTTGTCCATATTTGTCCAAACATGACGAACTTCGCTCTAGGGAACGAACTTGTTGTTTCTCACTCTCCAAGCCTCGAATGGAGACAAGTTTGGTCCATTTAGGTCCGAAGATGACCAACAACGCTCTAGGGTACAAACTTCAGCATTAAAACTCGGAAAACTTCTAATGGAGACAAGGTTTGTCCATTTTGGTCCAAACATGACGAACTTCGCTATAGGGAACGAACTTGTTGTTTCTCACTCTCCAAGCCTCGAATGGAGACAAGTTTGGTCCATTTAGGTTCAAAGATGATTAACAACACTCTTGGGTACGAACTTCAGCATTAAAACTCGCCAAACTTCGAATGGAGACAAGGTTTGTTTATTTTGGTCCAAACATGACGAACGTCACTCTAGGGAACAAACTTGTTGTTTCTCAATCTCCAAGCCTCGAATGGAGAAAAGTTTGGTCAATTTTGGTCCGAAGATGACCAACAACGCTCTAGGGTACAAACTTCAGCATTAAAACTCGTCAAACTTCGAATGGAGACAAGGTTTGTCCATTTTGGTCCAAACATGACGAACTTCGCTCTAGTGAACGAACTTGTTGTTTCTCACTCTCCAAGCATCGAATGGAGACATGTTTGGTGCATTTTGGTTCGAAGATGACCAACAACGCTCAAGGGTACGAACTTCAGCATTAAAACTCGCCAAACTTCGAATGGAGACAAGGTTTGTCCATATTTGTCCAAACATGACGAACTTCGCTCTAGGGAACGAACTTGTTGTTTCTCACTCTCCAAGCCTCGAATGGAGACAAGTTTGGTCCATTTAGGTCCGAAGATGACCAACAACGCTCTAGGGTACAAACTTCAGCATTAAAACTCGGAAAACTTCTAATGGAGACAAGGTTTGTCCATTTTGGTCCAAACATGACGAACTTCGCTATAGGGAACGAACTTGTTGTTTCTCACTCTCCAAGCCTCGAATGGAGACAAGTTTGGTCCATTTTGGTTCAAAGATGATTAACAACACTCTAGGGTACGAACTTCAGCATTAAAACTCGCCAAACTTCGAATGGAGACAAGGTTTGTCCATTTTGGTCCAAACATGACGAACTTCGCTCTAGGGAACGAACTTGTTGTTTCTCACTCTCCACGCCTCGAATGGAGGCAAGTTTGGTCCATTTTGGTCCGAAGATGACCAACAACGCTCTAGGGTACAAACTTCAGCATTAAAACTCCACAAACTTCGAATGGAGACAAGGTTTGTCCATTTTGGTCCAAACATGACGAACTTCGCTCTAGGGAACGAACTTGTTGTTTCTCACTCTCCAAGCATCGAATGGAGACAAGTTTGGTGCATTTTGGTACGAAGATGACCAACAACGCTCAAGGGTACGAACTTCAGCATTAAAACTCGCCAAACTTCGAATGGAGACAAGGTTTGTCCATATTTGTCCAAACATGACGAACTTCGCTCTAGGGAACGAACTTGTTGTTTCTCACTCTCCAAGCCTCGAATGGAGACAAGTTTGGTCCATTTAGGTCCGAAGATGACCAACAACGCTCTAGGGTACAAACTTCAGCATTAAAACTCGGAAAAGTTCTAATGGAGACAAGGTTTGTCCATTTTGGTCCAAACATGACGAACTTCGCTCTAGGGAACGAACTTGTTGTTTCTCACTCTCGAAGCCTCGAATGGAGACAAGTTTGGTCCATTTAGGTCCGAAGATGGCCAACAACGTTCTAGATTACAAACTTCAGCATTAAAACTCGCCAAACTTCGAATGGAGACAAGGTTTGTCCATTTTGGTCCAAACATGACGAACTTCGCTTTAGGGAACGAACTTGTTGTTTCTCACTCTCCAAGCATCGAATGGAGACAAGTTTGGTGCATTTTGGTTCGAAGATGACCAACAACGCTCAAGGGTACGAACTTCAGCATTAAAACTCGCCAAACTTCGAATGGAGACAAGGTTTGTCCATATTTGTCCAAACATGACGAACTTCGCTCTAGGGAACGAACTTGTTGTTTCTCACTCTCCAAGCCTCGAATGGAGACAAGTTTGGTCCATTTAGGTCCGAAGATGACCAACAACGCTCTAGGGTACAAATTCAGCATTAAAACTCGGAAAACTTCTAATGGAGACAAGGTTTGTCCATTTTGGTCCAAACATGACGAACTTCGCTATAGGGAACGAACTTGTTGTTTCTCACTCTCCAAGCCTCGAATGGAGACAAGTTTGGTCCATTTTGGTTCAAAGATGATTAACAACACTCTAGGGTACGAACTTCAGCATTAAAACTCGCCAAACTTCGAATGGAGACAAGGTTTGTTTATTTTGGTCCAAACATGACGAACGTCACTCTAGGGAACAAACTTGTTGTTTCTCAATCTCCAAGCCTCGAATGGAGAAAAGTTTGGTCCATTTTGGTCCGAAGATGACCAACAACGCTCTAGGGTACAAACTTCAGCATTAAAACTCGTCAAACTTCGAATGGAGACAAGGTTTGTCCATTTTGGTCCAAACATGACGAACTTCGCTCTAGTGAACGAACTTGTTGTTTCTCACTCTCCAAGCATCGAATGGAGACAAGTTTGGTGCATTTTGGTTCGAAGATGACCAACAACGCTCAAGGGTACGAACTTCAGCATTAAAACTCGCCAAACTTCGAATGGAGACAAGGTTTGTCCATATTTGTCCAAACATGACGAACTTCGCTCTAGGGAACGAACTTGTTGTTTCTCACTCTCCAAGCCTCGAATGGAGACAAGTTTGGTCCATTTAGGTCCGAAGATGACCAACAACGCTCTAGGGTACAAACTTCAGCATTAAAACTCGGAAAACTTCTAATGGAGACAAGGTTTGTCCATTTTGGTCCAAACATGACGAACTTCGCTATAGGGAACGAACTTGTTGTTTCTCACTCTCCAAGCCTCGAATGGAGACAAGTTTGGTCCATTTTGGTTCAAAGATGATTATCAACACTCTAGGGTACGAACTTCAGCATTAAAACTCGCCAAACTTCGAATGGAGACAAGGTTTGTTTATTTTGGTCCAAACATGACGAACGTCACTCTAGGGAACAAACTTGTTGTTTCTCAATCTCCAAGCCTCGAATGGAGAAAAGTTTGGTCCATTTTGGTCCGAAGATGACCAACAACGCTCTAGGGTACAAACTTCAGCATTAAAACTCGCCAAACTTCGAATGGAGACAAGGTTTGTCCATTTTGGTCCAAACATGACGAACTTCGCTCTAGGGAACGAACTTGTTGTTTCTCACTCTCCAAGCATCGAATGGAGACAAGTTTGGTGCATTTTGGTTCGAAGATGACTAACAACGCTCAAGGGTACGAACTTCAGCATTAAAACTCGCCAAACTTCGAATGGAGACAAGGTTTGTCCATATTTGTCCAAACATGACGAACTTCGCTCTAGGGAACGAACTTGTTGTTTCTCACTCTCCAAGCCTCGAATGGAGACAAGTTTGGTCCATTTAGGTCCGAAGATGACCAACAACGCTCTAGGGTACAAACTTCAGCATTAAAACTCGGAAAACTTCTAATGGAGACAAGGTTTGTCCATTTTGGTCCAAACATGACGAACTTCGCTCTAGGGAACGAACTTGTTGTTTCTCACTCTCCAAGCCTCGAATGGAGACAAGTTTGGTCCATTTAGGTCCGAAGATGGCCAACAACGTTCTAGATTACAAACTTCAGCATTAAAACTCGCCAAACTTCGAATGGAGACAAGGTTTGTCCATTTTGGTCCAAACATGACGAACTTCGCTCTAGGGAACGAACTTGTTGTTTCTCACTCTCCAAGCATCGAATGGAGACAAGTTTGGTGCATTTTGGTTCGAAGATGACCAACAACGCTCAAGGGTACGAACTTCAGCATTAAAACTCGCCAAACTTCGAATGGAGACAAGGTTTGTCCATATTTGTCCAAACATGACGAACTTCGCTCTAGGGAACGAACTTGTTGTTTCTCACTCTCCAAGCCTCGAATGGAGACAAGTTTGGTCCATTTAGGTCCGAAGATGACCAACAACGCTCTAGGGTACAAACTTCAGCATTAAAACTCGGAAAACTTCTAATGGAGACAAGGTTTGTCCATTTTGGTCCAAACATGACGAACTTCGCTATAGGGAACGAACTTGTTGTTTCTCACTCTCCAAGCCTCGAATGGAGACAAGTTTGGTCCATTTTGGTTCAAAGATGATTAACAACACTCTAGGGTACGAACTTCAGCATTAAAACTCGCCAAACTTCGAATGGAGACAAGGTTTGTTTATTTTGGTCCAAAGATGACGAACGTCACTCTAGGGAACAAACTTGTTGTTTCTCAATCTCCAAGCCTCGAATGGAGAAAAGTTTGGTCCATTTTGGTCCGAAGATGACCAACAACGCTCTAGGGTACAAACTTCAGCATTAAAACTCGCCAAACTTCGAATGGAGACAAGGTTTGTCCATTTTGGTCCAAACATGACGAACTTCGCTTTAGGGAACGAACTTGTTGTTTCTCACTCTCCAAGCATCGAATGGAGACATGTTTGGTGCATTTTGGTTCGAAGATGACCAACAACGCTCAAGGGTACGAACTTCAGCATTAAAACTCGCCAAACTGCGAATGGAGACAAGGTTTGTCCATATTTGTCCAAACATGACGAACTTCGCTCTAGGGAACGAACTTGTTGTTTCTCACTCTCCAAGCCTCGAATGGAGACAAGTTTGGTCCATTTAGGTCCGAAGATGACCAACAACGCTCTAGGGTACAAACTTCAGCATTAAAACTCGGAAAACTTCTAATGGAGACAAGGTTTGTCCATTTTGGTCCAAACATGACGAACTTCGCTCTAGGGAACGAACTTGTTGTTTCTCACTCTCCAAGCCTCGAATGGCGACAAGTTTGGTCCATTTAGATCCGAAGATGGCCAACAACGCTCTAGGGTACAAACTTCAGCATTAAAACTCGAAAAACTTCGAATGGAGACAAGGTTTGTCCATTTTGGTCCAAACATGACGAACTTCGCTCTAGGGAACGAACTTGTTGTTTCTCACTCTCCAAGCCTCGAATGGAGACAAGTTTGGTCCATTTGGGTCCGAAGATGGCCAACAACGTTCTAGATTTCAAACTTCAGCATTAAAACTCGCCAAACTTCGAATGGAGACAAGGTTTGTCCATTTTGGTCCAAACATGACGAACTTCGCTCTAGGGAACGAACTTGTTGTTTCTCACTCTCCAACCATCGAATGGAGACAAGTTTTTTCCATTTAGGTCCGAAGATGACCAACAACCCTCTAGGGTACAAACTTCAGCATTAAAACTCGCCAAACTTCGAATGGAGACAAGGTTTGTCCATTTTGGTCCAAACATGACGAACTTCGCTCTGGGGAACGACATTGTTGTTTCTCACTCTCCAAGCATCGAATAGAGACAAGTTTTATGCATTTTGGTTCGAAGATGACCAACAACGCTCTAGGGTACGAACTTCAGCATTAAAACTCGCCAAACTTCGAATGGAGACAAGGTTTGTCCATTTTGGTCCAAACATGACGAACTTCGCTCTAGGGAACGTACTTGTTGTTTCTTACTCTCCAAGCATCGAATGGAGACAAGTTTGGTGCATTTTGGTTCGAAGATGACCAACAACGCTTAAGGGTACAAACTTCAGCATTAAAACTCGGAAAAGTTCTAATGGAGACAAGGTTTGTCCATTTTGGTCCAAACATGACGAACTTCGCTCTAGGGAACGAACTTGTTGTTTCTCACTCTCGAAGCCTCGAATGGAGACAAGATTGGTCCATTTAGGTCCGAAGATGGCCAACAACGTTCTAGATTACAAACTTCAGCATTAAAACTCGCCAAACTTTGAATGGAGACAAGGTTTGTCCATTTTGGTCCAAACATGACGAACTTCGCTTTAGGGAACGAACTTGTTGTTTCTCACTCTCCAAGCATCGAATGGAGACAAGTTTGGTGCATTTTGGTTCGAAGATGACCAACAACGCTCAAGGGTACGAACTTCAGCATTAAAACTCGCCAAACTTCGAATGGAGACAAGGTTTGTCCATATTTGTCCAAACATGACGAACTTCGCTCTAGGGAACGAACTTGTTGTTTCTCACTCTCCAAGCCTCGAATGGAGACAAGTTTGGTCCATTTAGGTCCGAAGATGACCAACAACGCTCTAGGGTACAAATTCAGCATTAAAACTCGGAAAACTTCTAATGGAGACAAGGTTTGTCCATTTTGGTCCAAACATGACGAACTTCGCTATAGGGAACGAACTTGTTGTATCTCACTCTCCAAGCCTCGAATGGAGACAAGTTTGGTCCATTTTGGTTCAAAGATGATTAACAACACTCTAGGGTACGAACTTCAGCATTAAAACTCGCCAAACTTCGAATGGAGACAAGGTTTGTTTATTTTGGTCCAAACATGACGAACGTCACTCTAGGGAACAAACTTGTTGTTTCTCACTCTCCAAGCCTCGAATGGAGACAAGTTTGGTCCATTTTGGTCCGAAGATGACCAACAACGCTCTAGGGTACAAACTTCAGCATTAAAACTCGCCAAACTTCGAATGGAGACAAGGTTTGTCCATTTTGGTCCAAACATGACGAACTTCGCTCTAGGGAACGAACTTGTTGTTT
This sequence comes from Trichosanthes truncata, assembly GCA_033996785.1. Taxonomy (NCBI): domain Eukaryota; kingdom Viridiplantae; phylum Streptophyta; class Magnoliopsida; order Cucurbitales; family Cucurbitaceae; genus Trichosanthes; species Trichosanthes truncata. Next base: position 25,452,128 of record JAWPNB010000007.1, on the reverse strand, counting down.
CTCACTCTCCAAGCATCGAATGGAGACAAGTTTGGTGCATTTTGGTTCGAAGATGACTAACAACGCTCAAGGGTACGAAGTTCAGCATTAAAACTCGCCAAACTTCGAATGGAGACAAGGTTTGTCCATATTTGTCCAAACATGACGAACTTCGCTCTAGGGAACGAACTTGTTGTTTCTCACTCTCCAAGCCTCGAATGGAGACAAGTTTGGTCCATTTAGGTCCGAAGATGACCAACAACGCTCTAGGGTACAAACTTCAGCATTAAAACTCGGAAAACTTCTAATGGAGACAAGGTTTGTCCATTTTGGTCCAAACATGACGAACTTCGCTCTAGGGAACGAACTTGATGTTTCTCACTCTCCAAGCCTCGAATGGAGACAAGTTTGGTCCATTTAGGTCCGAAGATGGCCAACAACGTTCTAGATTACAAACTTCAGCATTAAAACTCGCCAAACTTCGAATGGAGACAAGGTTTGTCCATTTTGGTCCAAACATGACGAACTTCGCTCTAGGGAACGAACTTGTTGTTTCTCACTCTCCAAGCCTCGAATGGAGACAAGTTTGGTCCATTTAGGTCCGAAGATGACCAACAACGCTCTAGGGTACAAACTTCAGCATTAAAACTCGGAAAACTTCTAATGGAGACAAGGTTTGTCCATTTTGGTCCAAACATGACGAACTTCGCTCTAGGGAACGAACTTGATGTTTCTCACTCTCCAAGCCTCGAATGGAGACAAGTTTGGTCCATTTAGGTCCGAAGATGGCCAACAACGTTCTAGATTACAAACTTCAGCATTAAAACTCGCCAAACTTCGAATGGAGACAAGGTTTGTCCATTTTGGTCCAAACATGACGAACTTCGCTCTAGGGAACGAACTTGTTGTTTCTCACTCTCCAAGCATCGAATGGAGACAAGTTTGGTGCATTTTGGTTCGAAGATGACTAACAACGCTCAAGGGTACGAAGTTCAGCATTAAAACTCGCCAAACTTCGAATGGAGACAAGGTTTGTCCATATTTGTCCAAACATGACGAACTTCGCTCTAGGGAACGAACTTGTTGTTTCTCACTCTCCAAGCCTCGAATGGAGACAAGTTTGGTCCATTTAGGTCCGAAGATGACCAACAACGCTCTAGGGTACAAACTTCAGCATTAAAACTCGGAAAACTTCTAATGGAGACAAGGTTTGTCCATTTTGGTCCAAACATGACGAACTTCGCTATAGGGAACGAACTTGTTGTTTCTCACTCTCCAAGCCTCGAATGGAGACAAGTTTGGTCCATTTTTGTTCAAAGATGATTAACAACACTCTAGGGTACGAACTTCAGCATTAAAACTCGCCAAACTTCGAATGGAGACAAGGTTTGTTTATTTTGGTCCAAACATGACGAACGTCACTCTAGGGAACAAACTTGTTGTTTCTCAATCTCCAAGCCTCGAATGGAGAAAAGTTTGGTCCATTTTGGTCCGAAGATGACCAACAACGCTCTAGGGTACAAACTTCAGCATTAAAACTCGCCAAACTTCGAATGGAGACAAGGTTTGTCCATTTTGGTCCAAACATGACGAACTTCGCTTTAGGGAACGAACTTGTTGTTTCTCACTCTCCAAGCATCGAATGGAGACATGTTTGGTGCATTTTGGTTCGAAGATGACCAACAACGCTCAAGGGTACGAACTTCAGCATTAAAACTCGCCAAACTGCGAATGGAGACAAGGTTTGTCCATATTTGTCCAAACATGACGAACTTCGCTCTAGGGAACGAACTTGTTGTTTCTCACTCTCCAAGCCTCGAATGGAGACAAGTTTGGTCCATTTAGGTCCGAAGATGACCAACAACGCTCTAGGGTACAAACTTCAGCATTAAAACTTGGAAAACTTCTAATGGAGACAAGGTTTGTCCATTTTGGTCAAAACATGACGAACTTCGCTCTAGGGAACGAACTTGTTGTTTCTCACTCTCCAAGCCTCGAATGGCGACAAGTTTGGTCCATTTAGATCCGAAGATGGCCAACAACGCTCTAGGGTACAAACTTCAGCATTAAAACTCGAAAAACTTCGAATGGAGACAAGGTTTGTCCATTTTGGTCCAAACATGACGAACTTCGCTCTAGGGAACGAACTTGTTGTTTCTCACTCTCCAAGCCTCGAATGGAGACAAGTTTGGTCCATTTGGGTCCGAAGATGGCCAACAACGTTCTAGATTTCAAACTTCAGCATTAAAACTCGCCAAACTTCGAATGGAGACAAGGTTTGTCCATTTTGGTCCAAACATGACGAACTTCGCTCTAGGGAACGAACTTGTTGTTTCTCACTCTCCAACCATCGAATGGAGACAAGTTTTTTCCATTTAGGTCCGAAGATGACCAACAACCCTCTAGGGTACAAACTTCAGCATTAAAACTCGCCAAACTTCGAATGGAGACAAGGTTTGTCCATTTTGGTCCAAACATGACGAACTTCGCTCTGGGGAACGACATTGTTGTTTCTCACTCTCCAAGCATCGAATAGAGACAAGTTTTATGCATTTTGGTTCGAAGATGACCAACAACGCTCTAGGGTACGAACTTCAGCATTAAAACTCGCCAAACTTCGAATGGAGACAAGGTTTGTCCATTTTGGTCCAAACATGACGAACTTCGCTCTAGGGAACGTACTTGTTGTTTCTTACTCTCCAAGCATCGAATGGAGACAAGTTTGGTGCATTTTGGTTCGAAGATGACCAACAACGCTTAAGGGTACGAACTTCAGCATTAAAACTCGCCAAACTTCGAATGGAGACAAGGTTTGTCCATTTTGGTCCAAACATGACGAACTTCGCTCTAGGGAACGAACTTGTTGTTTCTCACTCTCCAAGCCTCGAATGGAGACAAGTTTGGTCCATTTAGGTTCGAAGATGACCAACAACGCTCTAGGGTACAAACCTCACCATTAAAACTCGCCAAACTTCGAATGGAGACAAGGTTTGTCCATTTTGGTCCAAACATGACAAACTTCGCTATAGGGAACGAACTTGTTGTTTCTCACTCTCCAAGCCTCGAATGGAGACAAGTTTGGTCCATTTTGGTTCAAAGATGATTAACAACACTCTAGGGTACGAACTTCAGCATTAAAACTCGCCAAACTTCGAATGGAGACAAGGTTTGTCCATTTTGGTCCAAACATGACGAACTTCGCTCTAGGGAACGAACTTGTTGTTTCTCAATCTCCAAGCCTCGAATGGAGAAAAGTTTGGTCCATTTTGGTCCGAAGATGACCAACAACGCTCTAGGGTACAAACTTCAGCATTAAAACTCCACAAACTTCGAATGGAGACAAGGTTTGTCCATTTTGGTCCAAACATGACGAACTTCGCTCTAGGGAACGAACTTGTTGTTTCTCACTCTCCAAGCATCGAATGGAGACAAGTTTGGTGCATTTTGGTTCGAAGATGACCAACAACGCTCAAGGGTACGAACTTCAGCATTAAAACTCGCCAAACTTCGAATGGAGACAAGGTTTGTCCATATTTGTCCAAACATGACGAACTTCGCTCTAGGGAACGAACTCGTTGTTTCTCACTCTCCAAGCCTCGAATGGAGACAAGTTTGGTCCATTTAGGTCCGAAGATGACCAACAACGCTCTAGGGTACAAACTTCAGCATTAAAACTCGGAAAACTTCTAATGGAGACAAGGTTTGTCCATTTTGGTCCAAACATGACGAACTTCGCTCTAGGGAACGAACTTGTTGTTTCTCACTCTCGAAGCCTCGAATGGAGACAAGTTTGGTCCATTTAGGTCCGAAGATGGCCAACAACGTTCTAGATTACAAACTTCAGCATTAAAACTCGCCAAACTTCGAATGGAGACAAGGTTTGTCCATTTTGGTCCAAACATGACGAACTTCGCTTTAGGGAACGAACTTGTTGTTTCTCACTCTCCAAGCATCGAATGGAGACAAGTTTGGTGCATTTTGGTTCGAAGATGACCAACAACGCTCAAGGGTACGAACTTCAGCATTAAAACTCGCCAAACTTCGAATGGAGACAAGGTTTGTCCATATTTGTCCAAACATGACGAACTTCGCTCTAGGGAACGAACTTGTTGTTTCTCACTCTCCAAGCCTCGAATGGAGACAAGTTTGGTCCATTTAGGTCCGAAGATGACCAACAACGCTCTAGGGTACAAATTCAGCATTAAAACTCGGAAAACTTCTAATGGAGACAAGGTTTGTCCATTTTGGTCCAAACATGACGAACTTCGCTATAGGGAACGAACTTGTTGTTTCTCACTCTCCAAGCCTCGAATGGAGACAAGTTTGGTCCATTTTGGTTCAAAGATGATTAACAACACTCTAGGGTACGAACTTCAGCATTAAAACTCGCCAAACTTCGAATGGAGACAAGGTTTGTTTATTTTGGTCCAAACATGACGAACGTCACTCTAGGGAACAAACTTGTTGTTTCTCAATCTCCAAGCCTCGAATGGAGAAAAGTTTGGTCCATTTTGGTCCGAAGATGACCAACAACGCTCTAGGGTACAAACTTCAGCATTAAAACTCGTCAAACTTCGAATGGAGACAAGGTTTGTCCATTTTGGTCCAAACATGACGAACTTCGCTCTAGTGAACGAACTTGTTGTTTCTCACTCTCCAAGCATCGAATGGAGACAAGTTTGGTGCATTTTGGTTCGAAGATGACCAACAACGCTCAAGGGTACGAACTTCAGCATTAAAACTCGCCAAACTTCGAATGGAGACAAGGTTTGTCCATATTTGTCCAAACATGACGAACTTCGCTCTAGGGAACGAACTTGTTGTTTCTCACTCTCCAAGCCTCGAATGGAGACAAGTTTGGTCCATTTAGGTCCGAAGATGACCAACAACGCTCTAGGGTACAAACTTCAGCATTAAAACTCGGAAAACTTCTAATGGAGACAAGGTTTGTCCATTTTGGTCCAAACATGACGAACTTCGCTATAGGGAACGAACTTGTTGTTTCTCACTCTCCAAGCCTCGAATGGAGACAAGTTTGGTCCATTTTGGTTCAAAGATGATTAACAACACTCTAGGGTACGAACTTTAGCATTAAAACTCGCCAAACTTCGAATGGAGACAAGGTTTGTTTATTTTGGTCCAAACATGACGAACGTCACTCTAGGGAACAAACTTGTTGTTTCTCAATCTCCAAGCCTCGAATGGAGAAAAGTTTGGTCCATTTTGGTCCGAAGATGACCAACAACGGTCTAGGGTACAAACTTCAGCATTAAAACTATCCAAACTTCGAATGGAGACAAGGTTTGTCCATTTTGGTCCAAACATGACGAACTTCGCTTTAGGGAACGAACTTGTTGTTTCTCACTCTCCAAGCATCGAATGGAGACATGTTTGGTGCATTTTGGTTCGAAGATGACCAACAACGCTCAAGGGTACGAACTTCAGCATTAAAACTCGCCAAACTGCGAATGGAGACAAGGTTTGTCCATATTTGTCCAAACATGACGAACTTCGCTCTAGGGAACGAACTTGTTGTTTCTCACTCTCCAAGCCTCGAATGGAGACAAGTTTGGTCCATTTAGGTCCGAAGATGACCAACAACGCTCTAGGGTACAAACTTCAGCATTAAAACTCGGAAAACTTCTAATGGAGACAAGGTTTGTCCATTTTGGTCCAAACATGACGAACTTCGCTCTAGGGAACGAACTTGTTGTTTCTCACTCTCGAAGCCTCGAATGGAGACAAGTTTGGTCCATTTAGGTCCGAAGATGGCCAACAACGTTCTAGATTACAAACTTCAGCATTAAAACTCGCCAAACTTCGAATGGAGACAAGGTTTGTCCATTTTGGTCCAAACATGACGAACTTCGCTTTAGGGAAAGAACTTGTTGTTTCTCACTCTCCAAGCATCGAATGGAGACAAGTTTGGTGCATTTTGGTTCGAAGATGACCAACAACGCTCAAGGGTACGAACTTCAGCATTAAAACTCGCCAAACTTCGAATGGAGACAAGGTTTGTCCATATTTGTCCAAACATGACGAACTTCGCTCTAGGGAACGAACTTGTTGTTTCTCACTCTCCAAGCCTCGAATGGAGACAAGTTTGGTCCATTTAGGTCCGAAGATGACCAACAACGCTCTAGGGTACAAATTCAGCATTAAAACTCGGAAAACTTCTAATGGAGACAAGGTTTGTCCATTTTGGTCCAAACATGACGAACTTCGCTATAGGGAACGAACTTGTTGTTTCTCACTCTCCAAGCCTCGAATGGAGACAAGTTTGGTCCATTTTGGTTCAAAGATGATTAACAACACTCTAGGGTACGAACTTCAGCATTAAAACTCGCCAAACTTCGAATGGAGACAAGGTTTGTTTATTTTGGTCCAAACATGACGAACGTCACTCTAGGGAACAAACTTGTTGTTTCTCAATCTCCAAGCCTCGAATGGAGAAAAGTTTGGTCCATTTTGGTCCGAAGATGACCAACAACGCTCTAGGGTACAAACTTCAGCATTAAAACTCGTCAAACTTCGAATGGAGACAAGGTTTGTCCATTTTGGTCCAAACATGACGAACTTCGCTCTAGTGAACGAACTTGTTGTTTCTCACTCTCCAAGCATCGAATGGAGACAAGTTTGGTGCATTTTGGTTCGAAGATGACCAACAACGCTCAAGGGTACGAACTTCAGCATTAAAACTCGCCAAACTTCGAATGGAGACAAGGTTTGTCCATATTTGTCCAAACATGACGAACTTCGCTCTAGGGAACGAACTTGTTGTTTCTCACTCTCCAAGCCTCGAATGGAGACAAGTTTGGTCCATTTAGGTCCGAAGATGACCAACAACGCTCTAGGGTACAAACTTCAGAATTAAAACTCGGAAAACTTCTAATGGAGACAAGGTTTGTCCATTTTGGTCCAAACATGACGAACTTCGCTATAGGGAACGAACTTGTTGTTTCTCACTCTCCAAGCCTCGAATGGAGACAAGTTTGGTCCATTTTGGTTCAAAGATGATTAACAACACTCTAGGGTACGAACTTTAGCATTAAAACTCGCCAAACTTCGAATGGAGACAAGGTTTGTTTATTTTGGTCCAAACATGACGAACGTCACTCTAGGGAACAAACTTGTTGTTTCTCAATCTCCAAGCCTCGAATGGAGAAAAGTTTGGTCCATTTTGGTCCGAAGATGACCAACAACGCTCTAGGGTACAAACTTCAGCATTAAAACTATCCAAACTTCGAATGGAGACAAGGTTTGTCCATTTTGGTCCAAACATGACGAACTTCGCTTTAGGGAACGAACTTGTTGTTTCTCACTCTCCAAGCATCGAATGGAGACATGTTTGGTGCATTTTGGTTCGAAGATGACCAACAACGCTCAAGGGTACGAACTTCAGCATTAAAACTCGCCAAACTGCGAATGGAGACAAGGTTTGTCCATATTTGTCCAAACATGACGAACTTCGCTCTAGGGAACGAACTTGTTGTTTCTCACTCTCCAAGCCTCGAATGGAGACAAGTTTGGTCCATTTAGGTCCGAAGATGACCAACAACGCTCTAGGGTACAAATTCAGCATTAAAACTCGGAAAACTTCTAATGGAGACAAGGTTTGTCCATTTTGGTCCAAACATGACGAACTTCGCTATAGGGAACGAACTTGTTGTTTCTCACTCTCCAAGCCTCGAATGGAGACAAGTTTGGTCCATTTTGGTTCAAAGATGATTAACAACACTCTAGGGTACGAACTTCAGCATTAAAACTCGCCAAACTTCGAATGGAGACAAGGTTTGTTTATTTTGGTCCAAACATGACGAACGTCACTCTAGGGAACAAACTTGTTGTTTCTCAATCTCCAAGCCTCGAATGGAGAAAAGTTTGGTCCATTTTGGTCCGAAGATGACCAACAACGCTCTAGGGTACAAACTTCAGCATTAAAACTCGTCAAACTTCGAATGGAGACAAGGTTTGTCCATTTTGGTCCAAACATGACGAACTTCGCTCTAGTGAACGAACTTGTTGTTTCTCACTCTCCAAGCATCGAATGGAGACAAGTTTGGTGCATTTTGGTTCGAAGATGACCAACAACGCTCAAGGGTACGAACTTCAGCATTAAAACTCGCCAAACTTCGAATGGAGACAAGGTTTGTCCATATTTGTCCAAACATGACGAACTTCGCTCTAGGGAACGAACTTGTTGTTTCTCACTCTCCAAGCCTCGAATGGAGACAAGTTTGGTCCATTTAGGTCCGAAGATGACCAACAACGCTCTAGGGTACAAACTTCAGCATTAAAACTCGGAAAACTTCTAATGGAGACAAGGTTTGTCCATTTTGGTCCAAACATGACGAACTTCGCTATAGGGAACGAACTTGTTGTTTCTCACTCTCCAAGCCTCGAATGGAGACAAGTTTGGTCCATTTTGGTTCAAAGATGATTAACAACACTCTAGGGTACGAACTTTAGCATTAAAACTCGCCAAACTTCGAATGGAGACAAGGTTTGTTTATTTTGGTCCAAACATGACGAACGTCACTCTAGGGAACAAACTTGTTGTTTCTCAATCTCCAAGCCTCGAATGGAGAAAAGTTTGGTCCATTTTGGTCCGAAGATGACCAACAACGCTCTAGGGTACAAACTTCAGCATTAAAACTATCCAAACTTCGAATGGAGACAAGGTTTGTCCATTTTGGTCCAAACATGACGAACTTCGCTTTAGGGAACGAACTTGTTGTTTCTCACTCTCCAAGCATCGAATGGAGACATGTTTGGTGCATTTTGGTTCGAAGATGACCAACAACGCTCAAGGGTACGAACTTCAGCATTAAAACTCGCCAAACTGCGAATGGAGACAAGGTTTGTCCATATTTGTCCAAACATGACGAACTTCGCTCTAGGGAACGAACTTGTTGTTTCTCACTCTCCAAGCCTCGAATGGAGACAAGTTTGGTCCATTTAGGTCCGAAGATGACCAACAACGCTCTAGGGTACAAACTTCAGCATTAAAACACGGAAAACTTCTAATGGAGACAAGGTTTGTCCATTTTGGTCCAAACATGACGAACTTCGCTCTAGGGAACGAACTTGTTGTTTCTCACTCTCCAAGCCTCGAATGGCGACAAGTTTGGTCCATTTAGATCCGAAGATGGCCAACAACGCTCTAGGGTACAAACTTCAGCATTAAAACTCGAAAAACTTCGAATGGAGACAAGGTTTGTCCATTTTGGTCCAAACATGACGAACTTCGCTCTAGGGAACGAACTTGTTGTTTCTCACTCTCCAAGTCTCGAATGGAGACAAGTTTGGTCCATTTGGGTCCGAAGATGGCCAACAACGTTCTAGATTACAAACTTCAGCATAAAAACTCGCCAAACTTCGAATGGAGACAAGGTTTGTCCATTTTGGTCCAAACATGACGAACTTCGCTCTAGGGAACGAACTTGTTGTTTCTCACTCTCCAACCATCGAATGGAGACAAGTTTTTTCCATTTAGGTCCGAAGATGACCAACAACCCTCTAGGGTACAAACTTCAGCATTAAAACTCGCCAAACTTCGAATGGAGACAAGGTTTGTCCATTTTGGTCCAAACATGACGAACTTCGCTCTGGGGAACGACATTGTTGTTTCTCACTCTCCAAGCATCGAATAGAGACAAGTTTTATGCATTTTGGTTCGAAGATGACCAACAACGCTCTAGGGTACGAACTTCAGCATTAAAACTCGCCAAACTTCGAATGGAGACAAGGTTTGTCCATTTTGGTCCAAACATGACGAACTTCGCTCTAGGGAACGAACTTGTTGTTTCTTACTCTCCAAGCATCGAATGGAGACAAGTTTGGTGCATTTTGGTTCGAAGATGACCAACAACGCTTAAGGGTACGAACTTCAGCATTAAAACTCGCCAAACTTCGAATGGAGACAAGGTTTGTCCATTTTGGTCCAAACATGACGAACTTCGCTCTAGGGAACGAACTTGTTGTTTCTCACTCTCCAAGCCTCGAATGGAGTCAAGTTAGTTCCATTTAGGTCCGAAGATGACCAACAACGCTCTAGGGTACAAACCTCACCATTAAAACTCGCCAAACTTCGAATGGAGACAAGGTTTGTCCATTTTGGTCCAAACATGACAAACTTCGCTATAGGGAACGAACTTGTTGTTTCTCACTCTCCAAGCCTCGAATGGAGTCAAGTTTGTTCCATTTAGGTCCGAAGATGACCAACAACACTCTAGGGTACAAACCTCAGCATTAAAACTCGCCAAACTTCGAATGGAGACAAGGTTTATCCATTTTGGTCCAAACATGACGAACGTCGCTATAGGGAACGAACTTGTTGTTTCTCACTCACCAAGCCTCGAAAGGAGACAAGTTTGGTCCATTTTGGTTCAAAGATGATTAACAACACTCTAGGGTACGAACTTCAGCATTAAAACTCGCCAAACTTCGAATGGAGACAAGGTTTGTTTATTTTGGTCCAAACATGACTAACGTCACTCTATTGAACAAACTTGTTGTTTCTCAATCTCCAAGCCTCGAATGGAGAAAAGTTTGGTCCATTTTGGTTCGAAGATGACCAACAACGCTCTAGGGTACAAACTTCAGCATTAAAACTCGCCAAACTTCGAATGGAGACAAGGTTTGTCCATTTTGGTCCAAACATGAAGAACTTCGCTCTAGGGAACGAACTTGTTGTTTCTCACTCTCCAAGCTTCGAATGGAGACAAGTTTGGTGCATTTTGGTTCGAAGATGACCAACAACGCTCAAGGGTACGAACTTCAGCATTAAAACTCGCCAAACTTCGAATGGAGACAAGGTTTGTCCATATTTGTCCAAACATGACGAACTTCGCTCTAGGGAACGAACTTGTTGTTTCTCACTCTCCAAGACTCGAATGGAGACAAGTTGGGTCCATTTAGGTCCGAAGATGACCAACAACGCTCTAGGGTACAAACTTCAGCATTAAAACTCGGAAAACTTCTAATGGAGACAAGGTTTGTCCATTTTGGTCCAAACATGACGAACTTCGCTCTAGGGAACGAACTTGTTGTTTCTCACTCTCCAAGCCTCGAATGGCGACAAGTTTGGTCCATTTAGATCCGAAGATGGCCAACAACGCTCTAGGGTACAAACTTCAGCATTAAAACTCGAAAAACTTCGAATGGAGACAAGGTTTGTCCATTTTGGTCCAAACATGACCAACTTCGCTCTAGGGAACGAACTTGTTGTTTCTCACTCTCCAAGCCTCGAATGGAGACAAGTTTGGTCCATTTAGGTCCGAAGATGGCCAACAACGTTCTAGATTACAAACTTCAGCATTAAAACTCGCCAAACTTCGAATGGAGACAAGATTTGTCCATTTTGGTCCAAACATGACGAACTTCGCTCTAGGGAACGAACTTGTTGTTTCTCACTCTCCAAGCATCGAATGGAGACAAGTTTTTTCCATTTAGGTCCGAAGATGACCAACAACGCTCTAGGGTACAAACTTCAGCATTAAAACTCGCCAAACTTCGAATGGAGACAAGGTTTGTCCATTTTGGTCCAAACATGACGAACTTCGCTCTGGGGAACGACATTGTTGTTTCTCACTCTCCAAGCATCGAATAGAGACAAGTTTGGTGCATTTTGGTTCGAAGATGACCAACAACGCTCTAGGGTACGAACTTCAGCATTAAAACTCGCCAAACTTCGAATGGAGACAAGGTTTGTCCATTTTGGTCCAAACATGACGAACTTCGCTCTAGGGAACGAACTTGTTGTTTCTTACTCTCCAAGCATCGAATGGGGACAAGTTTGGTGCATTTTGGTTCGAAGATGACCAACAACGCTTAAGGGTACGAACTTCAGCATTAAAACTCGCCAAACTTCGAATGGAGACAAGGTTTGTCCATTTTGGTCCAAACATGACGAACTTCGCTATAGGGAACGAACTTGTTGTTTCTCACTCTCCAAGCCTCGAATGGAGTCAAGTTTGTTCCATTTAGGTCCGAAGATGACCAACAACACTCTAGGGTACAAACCTCAGCATTAAAACTCGCCAAACTTCGAATGGAGACAAGGTTTATCCATTTTGGTCCAAACATGACGAACGTCGCTATAGGGAACGAACTTGTTGTTTCTCACTCACCAAGCCTCGAATGGAGACAAGATTGGTCCATTTTGGTTCAAAGATGATTAACAACACTCTAGGGTACGAACTTCAGCATTAAAACTCGCCAAACTTCGAATGGAGACAAGGTTTGTTTATTTTGGTCCAAACATGACGAACGTCACTCTAGGGAACAAACTTGTTGTTTCTCAATCTCCAAGCCTCGAATGGAGAAAAGTTTGGTCCATTTTGCTCCGAAGATGACCAACAATGCTCTAGGGTACAAACTTCAGCATTAAAACTCGCCAAACTTCGAATGGAGACAAGGTTTGTCCATTTTGGTCCAAACATGACGAACTTCGCTTTAGGGAACGAACTTGTTGTTTCTCACTCTCCAAGCATCGAATGGAGACAAGTTTGGTGCATTTTGGTTAGAAGATGACCAACAACGCTCAAGGGTACGAACTTCAGCATTAAAACTCGCCAAACTTCGAATGGAGACAAGGTTTGTCCATATTTGTCCAAACATGACGAACTTCGCTCTAGGGAACGAACTTGTTGTTTCTCACTCTCCAAGCCTCGAATGGAGAACAGTTTGGTCCATTTAGGTCCGAAGATGACCAACAACGCTCTAGGGTACAAACTTCAGCATTAAAACTCGCCACACTTCGAATGGAGACAAGGTTTGTCCATTTTGGTCCAAACATGACGAACTTCGCTCTTGGGAACGAACTTGTTGTTTCTCACGCTCCAAGCCTCGAATGGAGTCAAGTTTGTTCCATTTAGGTCCGAAGATGACCAACAACACTCTAGGGTACAAACCTCAGCATTAAAACTCGCCAAACTTCGAATGGAGACAAGGTTTGTCCATTTTGGTCCAAACATGACGAACGTCGCTATAGGGAACGAACTTGGTGTTTCTCACTCTCCAAGCCTCGAATGGAGACAAGTTTGGTCCATTTTGGTTCAAAGATGATTAACAACACTCTAGGGTACGAACTTCAGCATTAAAACTCGCCAAACTTCGAATGGAGACAAGGTTTGTTTTTTTGGTCCAAACATGACGAACGTCACTCTATTGAACAAACTTGTTGTTTCTCAATCTCCAAACCTCGAATGGAGAAAAGTTTGGTCCATTTTGGTTCGAAGATGACCAACAACGCTGTAGGGTAGAAACTTCAGCATTAAAACTCGCCAAACTTCGAATGGAGACAAGGTTTGTCCATTTTGGTCCAAACATGACGAACTTCGCTCCAGGGAACGAACTTGTTGTTTCTCACTCTCAAGCATCGAATGGAGACAAGTTTGGTGCATTTTGGTTCGAAGATGACCAACAACGCTCAAGGGTACGAACTTCAGCATTAAAACTCGCCAAACTTCGAATGGAGACAAGGTTTGTCCATATTTGTCCAAACATGACGAACTTCGCTCTAGGGAACGAACTTGTTGTTTCTCACTCTCCAAGCCTCGAATGGAGACAAGTTTGGTCCATTTAGGTCCGAAGATGACCAACAATGATCTAGGGTACAAACTTCAGCATTAAAACTAGGAAAACTTCGAATGGAGACAAGGTTTGTCCATTTTGGTCCAAACATGACGAACTTCACTCTAGGGAACGAACTTGTTGTTTCTCACTCTCCAGGCCTCGAATGGCGAAAAGTTTGGTCCATTTAGGTCCGAAGATTGCCAACAACGCTCTAGGGTACAAACTTCAGCATTAAAACTCGCCAAACTTCGAATGGAGAGAAGGTTTGTCCATTTTGATCCAAACATGACGAACTTCGCTCTGGGGAACGACGTTGTTGTTTCTCTCTCTCCAAGCATCGAATAGAGACAAGTTTGGTGCATTTTGGTTCGAAGATGACCAACAACGCTCTAGGGTACGAACTTCAGCATTAAAACTCGCCAAAATTCGAATGGAGACAAGGTTGTCCATTTTGGTCCAAACATGACGAACTTCGCTATAGGGAACGAACTTGTTGTTTCTCACTCTCCAAGCCTCGAATGGAGACAAGTTTGGTCCATTTTGGTTCAAAGATGATTAACAACACTCTAGGGTACGAACTTCAGCATTAAAACTCGCAAAACTTCGAATGGAGACAAGGTTTGTTTTTTTTGGTCCAAAAATGACGAACGTCACTCTAGGGAACAAACTTGTTGTTTCTCAATCTCCAAGCCTCGAATGGAGAAAAGTTTGGTCCATTTTGGTCCGAAGATGACCAACAACGCTCTATGGTACAAACTTCAGCATTAAAACTCGCCAAACTTCGAATGGAGACAAGGTTTGTCCATTTTGGTCCAAACATGACGAACTTCGCTCTAGGGAACGAACTTGTTGTTTCTCACTCTCCAAGCATCGAATGGAGACAAGTTTGGTGCATTTTGGTTCGAAGATGACCAACAACGCTCAAGGGTACAAACTTCAGCATTAAAACTCGGAAAACTTCGAATGCATACAAGGTTTGTCCATTTTGGTCCAAACATGACGAACTTCGCTCTAGGGAACAAACTTGTTGTTTCTCACTCTCCAAACCTCGAATGGCGACAAGTTTGGTCCATTTAGGTCCGAAGATGGCCAACAACGCTCTAGGGTACAAACTTCAGCATTAAAACTCGCCAAACTTCGAATGGAGACATGGTTTGTCCATTTTGGTCCAAACATGACGAACTTCGCTCCAGGGAACGAACTTGTTGTTTCTCACTCTCCAAGCGTCGAATGAAGACAAGTTTTTTCCATTTAGGTCCGAAGATGACCAACAGCGCTCTAGGGTACAAACTTCAGCATTAAAACTCGACAAACTTCGAATGAAGACAAGGTTTGTCCATTTGGTCCAAACATGACGAACTTCGCTCTGGGGAACAACATTGTTGTTTCTCACTCTCCAAGCATCGAATAGAGACAAGATTGGTGCATTTTGGTTCGAAGATGACCAACAACGCTCTAGGGTACGAACTTTAGCATTAAAACTCGCCAAACTTCGAATGGGGACAAGGTTTGTCCATTTTGGTCCAAACATGACGAACTTCGCTCTAGGGAACGAACTTCTTGTTTCTTACTCTCCAAGCATCGAATGGAGACAAGTTTGGTGCATTTTGGTTCGAAGATGACTAACAACGCTCAAGGGTACGAACTTCAGCATTAAAACTCGCCAAACTTCGAATGGAGACAAGGTTTGTCCATTTTGGTCCAAACATGACGAACTTCGCTCTGGGGAACGACATTGTTGTTTCTCACTCTCCAAGCATCGAATAGAGACAAGTTTTGTGCATTTTGGTTCGAAGATGACCAACAACACTCTAGGGTACGAACTTCAGCATTAAAACTCGCCAAACTTCGAATGGAGACAAGGTTTGTCCATTTTGGTCCAAACATGACGAACTTCGCTATAGGGAACGAACTTGTTGTTTCTCACTCTCCAAGCCTCGAATGGAGACAAGTTTGGTCCATTTTGGTTCAAAGATTAACAACACTCTAGGGTACGAACTTCAGCATTAAAACTCGCCAAACTTCGAATGGAGACAAGGTTTGTTTATTTTGGTCCAAACATGACGAACGTCACTCTAGGGAACAAACTTGTTGTTTCTCAATCTCCGAGCCTCGAATGGAGAAAAGTTTGGTCCATTTTGGTCCGAAGATGACCAACAACGCTCTAGGGTACAAATTCAGCATTAAAACTCGCCAAACTTCGAATGGAGACAACGTTTGTCCATTTTGGTCCAAACATGACGAACTTCGCTCTAGGGAACGAACTTGTTGTTTCTCACTCTCCAAGCATCGAATAGAGACAAGCTTTGTGCATTTTGATTCGAAGATGACCAACAACACTCTAGGGTACGAACTTCAGCATTAAAACTCGCCAAACTTCGAATGGAGACAAGGATTGTCCATTTTGGTCCAAACATGACGAACTTCGCTATAGGGAACGAACTTGTTGTTTCTCACTCTCCAAGCCTCGAATGGAGACAAGTTTGGTCCATTTTGGTTCAAAGATGATTAACAACACTCTAGGGTACGAACTTCAGCATTAAAACTTGCCAAACTTCGAATGGAGACAAGGTTTGTTTATTTTGGTCCAAACATGACGAACGTCACTCTAGGGAACAAACTTGTTGTTTCTCAATCTCCAAGCCTCGAATGGAGAAAAGTTTGGTCCATTTTGGTTCGAAGATGACCAACAACGCTCTAGGGTACAAATTCAGCATTAAAACTCGCCAAACTTCGAATGGAGACAACGTTTGTCCATTTTGGTCCAAACATGACGAACTTCGCTCTAGGGAACGAACTTGTTGTTTCTCACTCTCCAAGCATCGAATGGAGACAAGTTTGGTGCATTTTGGTTCGAAGATGACCAACAACGCTCAAGGGTACGAACTTCAGCATTAAAACTCACCAAACTTCGAATGGAGACAAGGTTTGTCCATTTTGGTCCAAACATGACGAACTTCGCTATAGGGAACGAACTTGTTGTTTCTCACTCTCCAAGCCTCGAATGGAGACAAGTTTGGTCCATTTTGGTTCAACGATTAACAACACTCTAGGGTACGAACTTCAGCATTAAAACTCGCCAAACTTCGAATGGAGACAAGGTTTGTTTATTTTGGTCCAAACATGACGAACGTCACTCTAGGGAACAAACTTGTTGTTTCTCAATCTCCAAGCCTCGAATGGAGAAAAGTTTGGTCCATTTAGGTCCGAAGATGACCAACAACGCTCTAGGGTACAAACTTCAGCATTAAAACTCGGAAAACTTCTAATGGAGACAAGGTTTGTCCATTTTGGTCCAAACATGACGAACTTCGCTCTAGGGAACGAACTTGTCGTTTCTCACTCTCCAAGCCTCGAATGGCGACAAGTTTGGTCCATTTAGATCCGAAGATGGCCAACAACGCTCTAGGGTACAAACTTCAGCATTAAAACTCGAAAAACTTCGAATGGAGACAAGGTTTGTCCATTTTGGTCCAAACATGACGAACTTCGCTCTAGGGAACGAACTTGTTGTTTCTCACTCTCCAAGCCTCGAATGGAGACAAGTTTGGTCCATTTAGGTCCGAAGATGGCCAACAACGTTCTAGATTACAAACTTCAGCATTAAAACTCGCCAAACTTCGAATGGAGACAAGGTTTGTCCATTTTGGTCCAAACATGACGAACTTCGCTCTAGGGAACGAACTTGTTGTTTCTCACTCTCCAAGCATCGAATGGAGACAAGTTTTTTCCATTTAGGTCCGAAGATGACCAACAACGCTCTAGGGTACAAACTTCAGCATTAAAACTCGCCAAACTTCGAATGGAGACAAGGTTTGTCCATTTTGGTCCAAACATGACGAACTTCGCTCTGGGGAACGACATTGTTGTTTCTCACTCTCCAAGCATCGAATAGATACAAGTTTGGTGCATTTTGGTTCGAAGATGACCAACAACGCTCTAGGGTACGAACTTCAGCATTAAAACTCGCCAAACTTCGAATGGAGACAAGGTTTGTCCATTTTGGTCCAAACATGACGAACTTCGCTCTAGGGAACGAACTTGTTGTTTCTTACTCTCCAAGCATCGAATGGAGACAAGTTTGGTGCATTTTGGTTCGAAGATGACCAACAACGCTTAAGGGTACGAACTTCAGCATTAAAACTCGCCAAACTTCGAATGGAGACAAGGTTTGTCCATTTTGGTCCAAACATGACGAACTTCGCTCTCGGGAACGACATTGTTGTTTTTCACACTCCAAGCATCGAATAGAGACAAGTTTGGTGCATTTTGGTTCGAAGATGACCAACAACACTCTAGGGTTCGAACTTCAGCATTAAAACTCGCCAAACTTCGAATGGAGACAAGGTTTGTCCATTTTGGTCCAAACATGACGAACTTCGCTATAGGGAACGAACTTGTTGTTTCTCACTCTCCAAGCCTCGAATGGAGACAAGTTTGGTCCATTTTGGTTCAAAGATGATTAACAACACTCTAGGGTACGAACTTCAGCGTTAAAACTCGCAAAACTTCGAATGGAGACAAGGTTTGTCCATTTTGGTCCAAACATGACGAACTTCGCCCTAGGGAACGAACTTGTTGTTTCTCACTCTCCAAGCATCGAATGGAGACAAGTTTTTTCCTTTTAGGTCCGAAGATGACCAACAACGCTCTAGGGTACAAACTTCAGCATTAAAACTCACCAAACTTCGAATGGAGACAAGGTTTGTCCATTTTGGTCCAAACATGACGAACTTCGCTCTAGGGATCGAACTTGTTGTTTCTCACGCTCCAAGCCTCGAATGGAGACAAGTGTGGTCCATTTTGGTTCTAAGATGACCAACAAAGCTCTAGGGTACGAACTTCAGCATTAAAACACGCCAAACTTCGAATGGAGACAAGGTTTGTCCATTTTGGTCCAAACATGACGAACTTCGCTCTAGGGAACGAACTTGTTTTTTCTCACTCTCCAAGCGTCGAATGGAGACAAGGTTTGTCCATTTTGGTCCAAACATGACGAACTTCGCCCTAGGGAACGAACTTGTTGTTTCTCACTCTCCAAGCATCGAATGGAGACAAGTTTTTTCCATTTAGGTCCGAAGATGACCAACAACGCTCTAGGGTACAAACTTCAGCATTAAAACTCGCCAAACTTCGAATGGAGACAAGGTTTGTCCATTTTGGTCCAAACATGACGAACTTCGCTCTGGGGAAGGACATTGTTGTTTCTCACTCTCCAAGCATCGAGTAGAGACAAGTTTGGTGCATTTTGGTTTGAAGATGACCAACAACGCTCTAGGGTACGAACTTCAGCATTAAAACTCGCCAAACTTCGAATGGAGACAAGGTTTGTCCATTTTGGTCCAAAGATGACGAACTTCGCTCTAGGGAACGAACTTCTTGTTTCTTACTCTCCAAGCATCGAATGGAGACAAGTTTGGTTCATTTTGGTTCGAAGATGACTAACAACGCTCAAGGGTACGAACTTCAGCATTAAAACTCGCCAAACTTCGAATGGAGACAAGGTTTGTCCATTTTGGTCCAAACATGACGAACTTCGCTCTGGGGAACGACATTGTTGTTTCTCACTCTCCAAGCATCGAATAGAGACAAGTTTGGTGCATTTTGGTTCGAAGATGACCAACAACACTCTAGGGTACGAACTTCAGCATTAAAACTCGCCAAACTTCGAATGGAGACAAGGTTTGTCCATTTTGGTCCAAACATGACGAACTTCGCTATAGGGAACGAACTTGTTGTTTCTCACTCTCCAAGCCTCGAATGGAGACAAGTTTGGTCCATTTTGGTTCAAAGATGATTAACAACACTCTAGGGTACGAACTTCAGCGTTAAAACTCGCCAAACTTCGAATGGAGATAAGGTTTGTTTATTTTGGTCCAAACATGACGAACGTCACTCTAGGGAACAAACTTGTTGTTTCTCAATCTCCAAGCCTCGAATGGAGAAAAGTTTGGTCCATTTTGGTCCGAAGATGACCAACAACGCTCTAGGGTACAAACTTCAGCATTAAAACTCGCCAAACTTCGAATGGAGACAAGGTTTGTCCATTTTGGTCCAAACATGACGAACTTCGCCTTAGGGAACGAACTTGTTGTTTCTCACTCTCCAAGCATCGAATGGAGACAAGTTTTTTCCATTTAGGTCCGAAGATGACCAACAGCGCTCTAGGGTACAAACTTCAGCATTAAAACTCGCCAAACTTCGAATGGAGACAAGGTTTGTCCATTTTGGTCCAAACATGACGAACTTCGCTCTGGGGAACGACATTGTTGTTTCTCACTCTCCAAGCATCGAATAGAGACAAGTTTGGTGCATTTTGGTTCGAAGATGACCAACAACGCTCTAGGGTACGAACTTTAGCATTAAAACTCGCCAAACTTCGAATGGAGACAAGGTTTGTCCATTTTGGTCCAAACATGACGAACTTCGCTCTAGGGAACGAACTTCTTGTTTCTTACTCTCCAAGCATCGAATGGAGACAAGTTTGGTGCATTTTGGTTCGAAGATGACTAACAACGGTCAAGGGTACGAACTTCAGCATTAAAACTCGCCAAACTTCGAATGGAGACAAGGTTTGTCCATTTTGGTCCAAACATGACGAACTTCGCTCTGGGGAATGACATTGTTGTTTCTCACTCTCCAAGCATCGAATAGAGACAAGTTTGGTGCATTTTGGTTCGAAGATGACCAACAACACTCTAGGGTACGAACTTCAGCATTAAAACTCGCCAAACTTCGAATGGAGACAAGGTTTGTCCATTTTGGTCCAACATGACGAACTTCGCTCTGGGGAACGACATTGTTGTTTCTCACTCTCCAAGCATCGAATAGAGACAAGTTTGGTGCATTTTGGTTCGAAGATGACCAACAACACTCTAGGGTTCGAACTTCAGCATTAAAACTCGCCAAACTTCGAATGGAGACAAGGTTTGTCCATTTTGGTCCAAACATGACGAACTTCGCTATAGGGAACGAACTTGTTGTTTCTCACTCTCCAAGAATCGAATGGAGACAAGTTTGGTCCATTTTGGTTCAAAGATGATTAACAACACTCTAGGGTACGAACTTCAGCGTTAAAACTCGCCAAACTTCGAATGGAGACAAGGTTTGTTTATTTTGGTCCAAACATGACGAACGTCACTCTAGGGAACAAACTTGTTGTTTCTCAATCTCCAAGCCTCGAATGGAGAAAAGTTTGGTCCATTTTGGTCCGAAGATGACCAACAACGCTCTAGGGTACAAACTTCAGCATTAAAACTCGCCAAACTTCGAATGGAGACAACGTTTGTCCATTTTGGTCCAAACATGACGAACTTCGCTCTAGGTAACGAACTTGTTGTTTCTCACTCTCCAAGCATCGAATGGAGACAAGTTTGGTGCATTTTGGTTCGAAGATGACCAACAACGCTCAAGGGTACGAACTTCAGCATTAAAACTCGCCAAACTTCGAATGGAGACAAGGTTTGTCCATTTTGGTCCAAACATGACGAACTTCGCCCTAGGGAACGAACGTGTTGTTTCTCACTCTCCAAGCATCGAATGGAGTCAAGTTTTTTCCATTTAGGTCCAAAGATGACCAACAACGCTCTAGCGTACAAACTTCAGCATTAAAACTCACCAAACTTCGAATGGAGACAAGGTTTGTCCATTTTGGTCCAAACATGACGAACTTCGCTCTAGGGAACGAACTTGTTGTTTCTCACGCTCCAAGCCTCGAATGGAGACAAGTGTGGTCCACTTTGGTTCTAAGATGACCAACAAAGCTCTAGGGTACGAACTTCAGCATTAAAACTCACCAAACTTCGAATGGAGACAAGGTTTGTCCATTTTGGTCCAAACATGACGAACTTCGCTCTAGGGAACGAACTTGTTGTTTCTCACGCTCCAAGCCTCGAATGGAGACAAGTGTGGTCATTTTGGTTCTAAGATGACTAACAAAGCTCTAGGGTACGAACTTCATCATTAAAACACGCCAAACTTCGAATGGAGACAAGGTTTGTCCATTTTGGTCCAAACATGAGGAACGTCACTCTAGGGAACAAACTTGTTGTTTCTCAATCTCCAAGCCTCGATTGGAGAAAAGTTTGGTCCATTTTGGTCCGAAGATGACCAACAACGCTCTAGGGTACAAACTTCAGCATTAAAACTCGCCAAACTTCGAATGGAGACAACGTTTGTCCATTTTGGTTCAAACATGACGAACTTCGCTCTAGGTAACGAACTTGTTGTTTCTCACTCTCCAAGCATCGAATGGAGACAAGTTTGGTGCATTTTGGTTAGAAGATGACCAACAACGCTCAAGGGTACGAACTTCAGCATTAAAACTCGCCAAACTTCGAATGGAGACAAGGTTTGTCTATTTTGGTCCAAACATGACGAACTTCGCTCTGGGGAACGACATTGTTGTTTCTCACACTCCAAGCATCGAATAGAGACAAGTTTGGTGCATTTTGGTTCGAAGATGACCAACAACACTCTAGGGTTCGAACTTCAGCATTAAAACTCGCCAAACTTCGAATGGAGACAAGGTTTGTCCATTTTGGTCCAAACATGACGAACTTCGCTATAGGGAACGAACTTGTTGTTTCTCACTCTCCAAGCCTCGAATGGAGACAAGTTTGGTCCATTTTGGTTCAAAGATGATTAACAACACTCTAGGGTACGAACTTCAGCGTTAAAACTCGCCAAACTTCGAATGGAGACAAGGTTTGTTTATTTTGGTCCAAACATGACGAACGTCACTCTAGGGAACAAACTTGTTGTTTCTCAATCTCCAAGCCTCGAATGGAGAAAAGTTTGGTCCATTTTGGTCCGAAGATGACCAACAACGCTCTAGGGTACAAACTTCAGCATTAAAACTCGCCAAACTTCGAATGGAGACAACGTTTGTCCATTTTGGTCCAAACATGACGAACTTCGCTCTAGGTAACGAACTTGTTGTTTCTCACTCTCCAAGCATCGAATGGAGACAAGTTTGGTGCATTTTGGTTCGAAGATGACCAACAACGCTCAAGGGTACGAACTTCAGCATTAAAACTCGCCAAACTTCGAATGGAGACAAGGTTTGTCCATTTTGGTCCAAACATGACGAACTTCGCCCTAGGGAACGAACGTGTTGTTTCTCACTCTCCAAGCATCGAATGGAGTCAAGTTTTTTCCATTTAGGTCCAAAGATGACCAACAACGCTCTAGCGTACAAACTTCAGCATTAAAACTCACCAAACTTCGAATGGAGACAAGGTTTGTCCATTTTGGTCCAAACATGACGAACTTCGCTCTAGGGAACGAACTTGTTGTTTCTCACGCTCCAAGCCTCGAATGGAGACAAGTGTGGTCCACTTTGGTTCTAAGATGACCAACAAAGCTCTAGGGTACGAACTTCAGCATTAAAACACGCCAAACTTCGAATGGAGACAAGGTTTGTCCATTTTGGTCCAAACATGACGAACGTCACTCTAGGGAACAAACTTGTTGTTTCTCAATCTCCAAGCCTCGAATTGAGAAAAGTTTGGTCCATTTTGGTCCGAAGATGACCAACAACGCTCTAGGGTACAAACTTCAGCATTAAAACTCACCAAACATCGAATGGAGACAAGGTTTGTCCATTTTGGTCCAAACATGACGAACTTCGCTTTAGGGAACGAACTTGTTGTTTCTCACTCTCCAAGCATCGAATGGAGACAAGTTTGGTGCATTTTGGTTAGAAGATGACAAACAACGCTCAAGGGTACGAACTTCAGCATTAAAACTCGCCAAACTTCGAATGGAGACAAGGTTTGTCCATTTTGGTCCAAACATGACGAACTTCGCTCTGGGGAACGACATTGTTGTTTCTCACACTCCAAGCATCGAATAGAGACAAGTTTGGTGCATTTTGGTTCGAAGATGACCAACAACACTCTAGGGTTCGAACTTCAGCATTAAAACTCGCCAAACTTCAAATGGAGACAAGGTTTGTCCATTTTGGTCCAAACATGACGAACTTCGCTATAGGGAACGAACTTGTTGTTTCTCACTCTCCAAGCCTCGAATGGAGACAAGTTTGGTCCATTTTGGTTCAAAGATGATTAACAACACTCTAGGGTACGAACTTCAGCGTTAAAACTCGCCAAACTTCGAATGGAGACAAGGTTTGTTTATTTTGGTCCAAACATGACGAACGTCACTCTAGGGAACAAACTTGTTGTTTCTCAATCTCCAAGCCTCGAATGGAGAAAAGTTTGGTCCATTTTGGTCCGAAGATGACCAACAACGCTCTAGGGTACAAACTTCAGCATTAAAACTCGCCAAACTTCGAATGGAGACAACGTTTGTCCATTTTGGTCCAAACATGACGAACTTCGCTCTAGGTAACGAACTTGTTGTTTCTCACTCTCCAAGCATCGAATGGAGACAAGTTTGGTGCATTTTGGTTCGAAGATGACCAACAACGCTCAAGGGTACGAACTTCAGCATTAAAACTCGCCAAACTTCGAATGGAGACAAGGTTTGTCCATTTTGGTCCAAACATGACGAACTTCGCCCTAGGGAACGAACGTGTTGTTTCTCACTCTCCAAGCATCGAATGGAGACAAGTTTTTTCCATTTAGGTCCGAAGATGACCAACAACGCTCTAGCGTACAAACTTCAGCATTAAAACTCACCAAACTTCGAATGGAGACAAGGTTTGTCCATTTTGGTCCAAACATGACGAACTTCGCTCTAGGGAACGAACTTGTTGTTTCTCACGCTCCAAGCCTCGAATGGAGACAAGTGTGGTCCACTTTGGTTCTAAGATGACCAACAAAGCTCTAGGGTACGAACTTCAGCATTAAAACACGCCAAACTTCGAATGGAGACAAGGTTTGTCCATTTTGGTCCAAACATGACGAACGTCACTCTAGGGAACAAACTTGTTGTTTCTCAATCTCCAAGCCTCGAATTGAGAAAAGTTTGGTCCATTTTGGTCCGAAGATGACCAACAACGCTCTAGGGTGCAAACTTCAGCATTAAAACTCACCAAACATCGAATGGAGACAAGGTTTGTCCATTTTGGTCCAAACATGACGAACTTCGCTTTAGGGAACGAACTTGTTGTTTCTCACTCTCCAAGCATCGAATGGAGACAAGTTTGGTGCATTTTGGTTAGAAGATGACAAACAACGCTCAAGGGTACGAACTTCAGCATTAAAACTCGCCAAACTTCGAATGGAGACAAGGTTTGTCCATTTTGGTCCAAACATGACGAACTTCGCTCTGGGGAACGACATTGTTGTTTCTCACACTCCAAGCATCGAATAGAGACAAGTTTGGTGCATTTTGGTTCGAAGATGACCAACAACACTCTAGGGTTCGAACTTCAGCATTAAAACTCGCCAAACTTCAAATGGAGACAAGGTTTGTCCATTTTGGTCCAAACATGACGAACTTCGCTATAGGGAACGAACTTGTTGTTTCTCACTCTCCAAGCCTCGAATGGAGACAAGTTTGGTCCATTTTGGTTCAAAGATGATTAACAACACTCTAGGGTACGAACTTCAGCGTTAAAACTCGCCAAACTTCGAATGGAGACAAGGTTTGTTTATTTTGGTCCAAACATGACGAACGTCACTCTAGGGAACAAACTTGTTGTTTCTCAATCTCCAAGCCTCGAATGGAGAAAAGTTTGGTCCATTTTGGTCCGAAGATGACCAACAACGCTCTAGGGTACAAACTTCAGCATTAAAACTCGCCAAACTTCGAATGGAGACAACGTTTGTCCATTTTGGTCCAAACATGACGAACTTCGCTCTAGGTAACGAACTTGTTGTTTCTCACTCTCCAAGCATCGAATGGAGACAAGTTTTTTCCATTTAGGTCCGAAGATGACCAACAACGCTCTAGCGTACAAACTTCAGCATTAAAACTCACCAAACTTCGAATGGAGACAAGGTTTGTCCATTTTGGTCCAAACATGACGAACTTCGCTCTAGGGAACGAACTTGTTGTTTCTCACGCTCCAAGCCTCGAATGGAGACAAGTGTGGTCCATTTTGGTTCTAAGATGACCAACAAAGCTCTAGGGTACGAACTTCAGCATTAAAACACGCCAAACTTCGAATGGAGACAAGGTTTGTCCATTTTGGTCCAAACATGACGAACGTCACTCTAGGGAACAAACTTGTTGTTTCTCAATCTCCAAGCCTCGAATGGAGAAAAGTTTGGTCCATTTTGGTCCGAAGATGACCAACAACGCTCTAGGGTACAAACTTCAGCATTAAAACTCGCCAAACTTCGAATGGAGACAACGTTTGTCCATTTTGGTCCAAACATGACGAACTTCGCTCTAGGTAACGAACTTGTTGTTTCTCACTCTCCAAGCATCGAATGGAGACAAGTTTGGTGCATTTTGGTTCGAAGATGACCAACAACGCTCAAGGGTACGAACTTCAGCATTAAAACTCGCCAAACTTCGAATGGAGACAAGGTTTGTCCATATTTGTCCAAACATGACGAACTTCGCTCTAGGGAACGAACTTGTTGTTTCTCACTCTCCAAGCCTCGAATGGAGACAAGGTTGGTCCATTTAGGTCCGAAGATGACCAACAACGCTCTAGGGTACAAACTTCAGCATTAAAACTCGGAAAACTTCGAATGGAGTCAAGGTTTGTCCATTTTGGTCCAAACATGACGAACTTCGCTCTAGGGAACGAACTTGTTGTTTCTCACTCTCCAAGCCTCGAATGGCGACAAGTTTGGTCCATTTAGGCCCGAAGATGACCAACAACGCTCTAGGGTACAAACTTCAGCATTAAAACTCGCCAAACTTCGAATGGAGACAAGGTTTGTCCATTTTGGTCCAAACATGACGAACTTTGCTCTAGGGAACGAACTTGTTGTTTCTCACTCTCCAAGCCTCGAATGGATTCAAGTTTGTTCCATTTAGGTCCGAAGATGACCAACAACACTCTAGGGTACAAACCTCAGCATTAAAACTCGCCAAACTTCGAATGGAGACAACGTTTGTCCATTTTGGTCCAAACATGACGAACTTCGCCCTAGGGAACGAACTTGTTGTTTCTCACTCTCCAAGCATGGAATGGAGACAAGTTTTTTCCATTTAGGTCCGAAGATGACCAACAACGCTCTAGGGTACAAACTTCAGCATTAAAACTCACCAAACTTCGAATGGAGACAAGGTTTGTCCATTTTGGTCCAAACATGACGAACTTCGCTCTAGGGAACGAACTTGTTGTTTCTCACGCTCCAAGCCTCGAATGGAGACAAGTGTGGTCCATTTTGGTTCTAAGATGACAAACAAAGCTCTAGGGTACGAACTTCAGCATTAAAACACGCCAAACTTCGAATGGAGACAAGGTTTGTACATATTGGTCCAAACATGACGAACGTCACTCTAGGGAACAAACTTGTTGTTTCTTAATCTCCAAGCCTCGAATGGAGAAAAGTTTGGTCCATTTTGGTCCGAAGATGACCAACAACGCTCTAGGGTACAAACTTCAGCATTAAAACTCGCCAAAGTTCGAATGGAGATAACGTTTGTCCATTTTGGTCCAAACATGACGAACTTCGCTCTAGGTAACGAACTTGTTGTTTCTCACTCTCCAAGCATCGAATGGAGACAAGTTTGGTGCATTTTGGTTCGAAGATGACCAACAACGCTCAAGGGTACGAACTACAGCATTAAAACTCGCCAAACTTCGAATGGAGACAAGGTTTGTCCATATTTGTCCAAACATGACGAACTTCGCTCTAGGGAACGAACTTGTTGTTTCTCACTCTCCAAGCCTCGAATGGAGACAAGTTTGGTCCATTTAGGTCCGAAGATGACCAACAACGCTCTAGGGTACAAACTTCAGCATTAAAACTCGGAAAACTTCGAATGGAGTCAAGGTTTGTCCATTTTGGTCCAAACATGACGAACTTCGCTCTAGGGAACGAACTTGTTGTTTCTCACTCTCCAAGCCTCGAATGGCGACAAGTTTGGTCCATTTAGGCCCGAAGATGACCAACAATGCTCTAGGGTACAAACTTCAGCATTAAAACTCGCCAAACTTCGAATGGAGACAAGGTTTGTCCATTTTGGTCCAAACATGACGAACTTTGCTCTAGGGAACGAACTTGTTGTTTCTCACTCTCCAAGCCTCGAATGGAGTCAAGTTTGTTCCATTTAGGTCCGAAGATGACCAACAACACTGTAGGGTACAAACCTCAGCATTAAAACTCGCCAAACTTCGAATGGAGATAAGGTTTGTCCATTTTGGTCCAAACATGACGAACGTCGCTATAGGGAACGAACTTGTTGTTTCTCACTCTCCAAGCCATGAATGGAGACAAGTTTGGTCCATTTTGGTTCAAAGATGATTAACAACACTCTAGGGTACGAACTTCAGCATTAAAACTCGCCAAACTTCGAATGGAGACAAGGTTTGTTTATTTTGGTCCAAACATGACGAACGTCACTCTAGGGAACAAACTTGTTGTTTCTCAATATCCAAGCCTCGAATGGAGAAAAGTTTGGTCCATTTTGGTCCGAAGATGACCAACAACGCTCTAGGGTACAAACTTCAGCATTAAAACTCGCCAAACTTCGAATGGAGACAACGTTTGTCCATTTTGGTCCAAACATGACGAACTTCGCTCTAGGTAACGAACTTGTTGTTTCTCACTCTCCAAGCATCGAATGGAGACAAGTTTGGTGCATTTTGGTTCGAAGATGACCAACAACGCTCAAGGGTACGAACTTCAGCATTAAAACTCGCCAAACTTCGAATGGAGACAAGGTTTGTCCATTTTGGTCCAAACATGACGAACTTCGCTATAGGGAACGAACTTGTTGTTTCTCACTCTCCAAGCCTCGAATGGAGACAAGTTTGGTCCATTTTGGTTCAAAGATGATTAACAACACTCTAGGGTACGAACTTCAGCGTTAAAACTCGCCAAACTTCGAATGGAGACAAGGTTTGTTTATTTTGGTCCAAACATGACGAACGTCACTCTAGGGAACAAACTTGTTGTTTCTCAATCTCCAAGCCTCGAATGGAGAAAAGTTTGGTCCATTTTGGTCCGAAGATGACCAACAACGCTCTAGGGTACAAACTTCAGCATTAAAACTCACCAAACTTCGAATGGAGACAAGGTTTGTCCATTTTGGTCCAAACATGACGAACTTCGCTTTAGGGAACGAACTTGTTGTTTCTCACTCTCCAAGCATCGAATGGAGACAAGTTTGGTGCATTTTGGTTAGAAGATGACCAACAACGCTCAAGGGTACGAACTTCAGCATTAAAACTCGCCAAACTTCGAATGGAGACAAGGTTTGTCCATATTTGTCCAAACATGACGAACTTCGCTCTAGGGAACGAACTTGTTGTTTCTCACTCTCCAAGCCTCGAATGGAGACAAGGTTGGTCCATTTAGGTCCGAAGATGACCAACAACGCTCTAGGGTACAAACTTCAGCATTAAAACTCGGAAAACTTCGAATGGAGTCAAGGTTTGTCCATTTTGGTCCAAACATGACGAACTTCGCTCTAGGGAACGAACTTGTTGTTTCTCACTCTCCAAGCCTCGAATGGCGACAAGTTTGGTCCATTTAGGCCCGAAGATGACCAACAACGCTCTAGGGTACAAACTTCAGCATTAAAACTCGCCAAACTTCGAATGGAGACAAGGTTTGTCCATTTTGGTCCAAACATGACGAACTTTGCTCTAGGGAACGAACTTGTTGTTTCTCACTCTCCAAGCCTCGAATGGATTCAAGTTTGTTCCATTTAGGTCCGAAGATGACCAACAACACTCTAGGGTACAAACCTCAGCATTAAAACTCGCCAAACTTCGAATGGAGACAACGTTTGTCCATTTTGGTCCAAACATGATGAACTTCGCCCTAGGGAACGAACTTGTTGTTTCTCACTCTCCAAGCATGGAATGGAGACAAGTTTTTTCCATTTAGGACCGAAGATGACCAACAACGCTCTAGGGTACAAACTTCAGCATTAAAACTCACCAAACTTCGAATGGAGACAAGGTTTGTCCATTTTGGTCCAAACATGACGAACTTCGCTCTAGGTAACGAACTTGTTGTTTCTCACTCTCCAAGCATCGAATGGAGACAAGTTTGGTGCATTTTGGTTCGAAGATGACCAACAACGCTCAAGGGTACGAACTTCAGCATTAAAACTCGCCAAACTTCGAATGGAGACAAGGTTTGTCCATTTTGGTCCAAACATGACGAACTTCGCCCTAGGGAACGAACTTGTTGTTTCTCACTCTCCAAGCATCGAATGGAGACAAGTTTTTTCCATTTAGGTCCGAAGATGACCAACAACGCTCTAGCGTACAAACTTCAGCATTAAAACTCACCAAACTTCGAATGGAGACAAGGTTTGTCCATTTTGGTCCAAACATGACGAACTTCGCTCTAGGGAACGAACTTGTTGTTTCTCACGCTCCAAGCCTCGAATGGAGACAAGTGTGGTCCATTTTGGTTCTTAGATGACCAACAAAGCTCTAGGGTACGAACTTCAGCATTAAAACACGCCAAACTTCGAATGGAGACAAGGTTTGTCCATTTTGGTCCAAACATGACGAACGTCACTCTAGGGAACAAACTTGTTGTTTCTCAATCTCCAAGCCTCGAATGGAGAAAAGTTTGGTCCATTTTGGTCCGAAGATGACCAACAACGCTCTAGGGTACAAACTTCAGCATTAAAACTCGCCAAACTTCGAATGGAGACAACGTTTGTCCATTTTGGTCCAAACATGACGAACTTCGCTCTAGGTAACGAACTTGTTGTTTCTCACTCTCCAAGCATCGAATGGAGACAAGTTTGGTGCATTTTGGTTCGAAGATGACCAACAACGCTCAAGGGTACGAACTTCAGCATTAAAACTCGCCAAACTTCGAATGGAGACAAGGTTTGTCCATATTTGTCCAAACATGACGAACTTCGCTCTAGGGAACGAACTTGTTGTTTCCCACTCTCCAAGCCTCGAATGGAGACAAGGTTGGTCCATTTAGGTCCGAAGATGACCAACAACGCTCTAGGGTACAAACTTCAGCATTAAAACTCGGAAAACTTCGAATGGAGTCAAGGTTTGTCCATTTTGGTCCAAACATGACGAACTTCGCTCTAGGGAACGAACTTGTTGTTTCTCACTCTCCAAGCCTCGAATGGCGACAAGTTTGGTCCATTTAGGCCCGAAGATGACCAACAACGCTCTAGGGTACAAACTTCAGCATTAAAACTCGCCAAACTTCGAATGGAGACAAGGTTTGTCCATTTTGGTCCAAACATGACGAACTTTGCTCTAGGGAACGAACTTGTTGTTTCTCACTCTCCAAGCCTCGAATGGATTCAAGTTTGTTCCATTTAGGTCCGAAGATGACCAACAACACTCTAGGGTACAAACCTCAGCATTAAAACTCGCCAAACTTCGAATGGAGACAACGTTTGTCCATTTTGGTCCAAACATGACGAACTTCGCCCTAGGGAACGAACTTGTTGTTTCTCACTCTCCAAGCATGGAATGGAGACAAGTTTTTTCCATTTAGGTCCGAAGATGACCAACAACGCTCTAGGGTACAAACTTCAGCATTAAAACTCACCAAACTTCGAATGGAGACAAGGTTTGTCCATTTTGGTCCAAACATGACGAACTTCGCTCTAGGGAACGAACTTGTTGTTTCTCACGCTCCAAGCCTCGAATGGAGACAAGTGTGGTCCATTTTGGTTCTAAGATGACAAACAAAGCTCTAGGGTACGAACTTCAGCATTAAAACACGCCAAACTTCGAATGGAGACAAGGTTTGTACATATTGGTCCAAACATGACGAACGTCACTCTAGGGAACAAACTTGTTGTTTCTTAATCTCCAAGCCTCGAATGGAGAAAAGTTTGGTCCATTTTGGTCCGAAGATGACCAACAACGCTCTAGGGTACAAACTTCAGCATTAAAACTCGCCAAAGTTCGAATGGAGATAACGTTTGTCCATTTTGGTCCAAACATGACGAACTTCGCTCTAGGTAACGAACTTGTTGTTTCTCACTCTCCAAGCATCGAATGGAGACAAGTTTGGTGCATTTTGGTTCGAAGATGACCAACAACGCTCAAGGGTACGAACTACAGCATTAAAACTCGCCAAACTTCGAATGGAGACAAGGTTTGTCCATATTTGTCCAAACATGACGAACTTCGCTCTAGGGAACGAACTTGTTGTTTCTCACTCTCCAAGCCTCGAATGGAGACAAGTTTGGTCCATTTAGGTCCGAAGATGACCAACAACGCTCTAGGGTACAAACTTCAGCATTAAAACTCGGAAAACTTCGAATGGAGTCAAGGTTTGTCCATTTTGGTCCAAACATGACGAACTTCGCTCTAGGGAACGAACTTGTTGTTTCTCACGCTCCAAGCCTCGAATGGAGACAAGTGTGGTCCATTTTGGTTCTAAGATGACCAACAAAGCTCTAGGGTACGAACTTCAGCATTAAAACACGCCAAACTTCGAATGGAGACAAGGTTTGTCCATTTTGGTCCAAACATGACGAACTTCGCTCTAGGGAACGAACTTGTTGTTTCTCACTCTCCAAGCGTCGAATGGAGACAAGTTTGGTGCATTTTGGTTCGAAGATGACCAACAACGCCCAAGGGTACGAACTTCAGCATTAAAACTCGCCAAACTTCGAATGGAGACAAGGTTTGTCGATTTTGGTGCAAACATGACGAACTTCGCTCTAGGGAACGAACTTGTTGTTTCTCACGCTCCAAGTCTCGAATGGAGACAAGTGTGGTCCATTTTGGTTCTAAGATGACCAACAAAGCTTTAGGGTACGAACTTCAGCATTAAAACACGCCAAACTTCGAATGGAGACAAGGTTTGTCCATTTTGGTCCAAACATGACGAACGTCACTCTAGGGAACAAACTTGTTGTTTCTCAATCTCCAAGCCTCGAATTGAGAAAAGTTTGGTCCATTTTGGTCCGAAGATGACCAACAACGCTCTAGGGTACAAACTTCAGCATTAAAACTCACCAAACTTCGAATGGAGACAAGGTTTGTCCATTTTGGTCCAAACATGACGAACTTCGCTTTAGGGAACGAACTTGTTGTTTCTAACTCTCCAAGCATCGAATGGAGACAAGTTTGGTGCATTTTGGTTAGAAGATGACCAACAACGCTCAAGGGTACGAACTTCAGCATTAAAACTCGCCAAACTTCGAATGGAGACAAGGTTTGTCCATATTTGTCCAAACATGACGAACTTCGCTCTAGGGAACGAACTTGTTGTTTCTCACTCTCCAAGCCTCGAATGGAGACAAGTTTGGTCCATTTAGGTCCGAAGATGACCAACAACGCTCTAGGGTACAAACTTCAGCATTAAAACTCGGAAAACTTCGAATGGAGTCAAGGTTTGTCCATTTTGGTCCAAACATGACGAACTTCGCTCTAGGGAACGAACTTGTTGTTTCTCACTCTCCAAGCCTCGAATGGCGACAAGTTTGGTCCATTTAGGCCCGAAGATGACCAACAATGCTCTAGGGTACAAACTTCAGCATTAAAACTCGCCAAACTTCGAATGGAGACAAGGTTTGTCCATTTTGGTCCAAACATGACGAACTTTGCTCTAGGGAACGAACTTGTTGTTTCTCACTCTCCAAGCCTCGAATGGAGTCAAGTTTGTTCCATTTAGGTCCGAAGATGACCAACAACACTGTAGGGTACAAACCTCAGCTTTAAAACTCGCCAAACTTCGAATGGAGATAAGGTTTGTCCATTTTGGTCCAAACATGACGAACGTCGCTATAGGGAACGAACTTGTTGTTTCTCACTCTCCAAGCCATGAATGGAGACAAGTTTGGTCCATTTTGGTTCAAAGATGATTAACAACACTCTAGGGTACGAACTTCAGCATTAAAACTCGCCAAACTTCGAATGGAGACAAGGTTTGTTTATTTTGGTCCAAACATGACGAACGTCACTCTAGGGAACAAACTTGTTGTTTCTCAATATCCAAGCCTCGAATGGAGAAAAGTTTGGTCCATTTTGGTCCGAAGATGACCAACAACGCTCTAGGGTACAAACTTCAGCATTAAAACTCGCCAAACTTCGAATGGAGACAACGTTTGTCCATTTTGGTCCAAACATGACGAACTTCGCTCTAGGTAACGAACTTGTTGTTTCTCACTCTCCAAGCATCGAATGGAGACAAGTTTGGTGCATTTTGGTTCGAAGATGACCAACAACGCTCAAGGGTATGAACTTCAGCATTAAAACTCGCCAAACTTCGAATGGAGACAAGGTTTGTCCATTTTGGTCCAAACATGACGAACTTCGCTATAGGGAACGAACTTGTTGTTTCTCACTCTCCAAGCCTCGAATGGAGACAAGTTTGGTCCATTTTGGTTCAAAGATGATTAACAACACTCTAGGGTACGAACTTCAGCGTTAAAACTCGCCAAACTTCGAATGGAGACAAGGTTTGTTTATTTTGGTCCAAACATGACGAACGTCACTCTAGGGAACAAACTTGTTGTTTCTCAATCTCCAAGCCTCGAATGGAGAAAAGTTTGGTCCATTTTGGTCCGAAGATGACCAACAACGCTCTAGGGTACAAACTTCAGCATTAAAACTCACCAAACTTCGAATGGAGACAAGGTTTGTCCATTTTGGTCCAAACATGACGAACTTCGCTTTAGGGAACGAACTTGTTGTTTCTCACTCTCCAAGCATCGAATGGAGACAAGTTTGGTGCATTTTGGTTAGAAGATGACCAACAACGCTCAAGGGTACGAACTTCAGCATTAAAACTCGCCAAACTTCGAATGGAGACAAGGTTTGTCCATATTTGTCCAAACATGACGAACTTCGCTCTAGGGAACGAACTTGTTGTTTCTCACTCTCCAAGCCTCGAATGGAGACAAGGTTGGTCCATTTAGGTCCGAAGATGACCAACAACGCTCTAGGGTACAAACTTCAGCATTAAAACTCGGAAAACTTCGAATGGAGTCAAGGTTTGTCCATTTTGGTCCAAACATGACGAACTTCGCTCTAGGGAACGAACTTGTTGTTTCTCACTCTCCAAGCCTCGAATGGCGACAAGTTTGGTCCATTTAGGCCCGAAGATGACCAACAACGCTCTAGGGTACAAACTTCAGCATTAAAACTCGCCAAACTTCGAATGGAGACAAGGTTTGTCCATTTTGGTCCAAACATGACGAACTTTGCTCTAGGGAACGAACTTGTTGTTTCTCACTCTCCAAGCCTCGAATGGATTCAAGTTTGTTCCATTTAGGTCCGAAGATGACCAACAACACTCTAGGGTACAAACCTCAGCATTAAAACTCGCCAAACTTCGAATGGAGACAACGTTTGTCCATTTTGGTCCAAACATGATGAACTTCGCCCTAGGGAACGAACTTGTTGTTTCTCACTCTCCAAGCATGGAATGGAGACAAGTTTTTTCCATTTAGGACCGAAGATGACCAACAACGCTCTAGGGTACAAACTTCAGCATTAAAACTCACCAAACTTCGAATGGAGACAAGGTTTGTCCATTTTGGTCCAAACATGACGAACTTCGCTCTAGGTAACGAACTTGTTGTTTCTCACTCTCCAAGCATCGAATGGAGACAAGTTTGGTGCATTTTGGTTCGAAGATGACCAACAACGCTCAAGGGTACGAACTTCAGCATTAAAACTCGCCAAACTTCGAATGGAGACAAGGTTTGTCCATTTTGGTCCAAACATGACGAACTTCGCCCTAGGGAACGAACTTGTTGTTTCTCACTCTCCAAGCATCGAATGGAGACAAGTTTTTTCCATTTAGGTCCGAAGATGACCAACAACGCTCTAGCGTACAAACTTCAGCATTAAAACTCACCAAACTTCGAATGGAGACAAGGTTTGTCCATTTTGGTCCAAACATGACGAACTTCGCTCTAGGGAACGAACTTGTTGTTTCTCACGCTCCAAGCCTCGAATGGAGACAAGTGTGGTCCATTTTGGTTCTTAGATGACCAACAAAGCTCTAGGGTACGAACTTCAGCATTAAAACACGCCAAACTTCGAATGGAGACAAGGTTTGTCCATTTTGGTCCAAACATGACGAACGTCACTCTAGGGAACAAACTTGTTGTTTCTCACTCTCCAAGCCTCGAATGGAGAAAAGTTTGGTCCATTTTGGTCCGAAGATGACCAACAACGCTCTAGGGTACAAACTTCAGCATTAAAACTCGCCAAAGTTCGAATGGAGACAACGTTTGTCCATTTTGGTCCAAACATGACTAACTTCGCTCTAGGTAACGAACTTGTTGTTTCTCACTCTCCAAGCATCGAATGGAGACAAGTTTGGTGCATTTTGGTTCGAAGATGACCAACAACGCTCAAGGGTACGAACTTCAGCATTAAAACTCGCCAAACTTCGAATGGAGACAAGGTTTGTCCATATTTGTCCAAACATGACGAACTTCGCTCTAGGGAACGAACTTGTTGTTTCTCACTCTCCAAGCCTCGAATGGAGACAAGTTTGGTCCATTTAGGTCCGAAGATGACCAACAACGCTCTAGGGTACAAACTTCAGCATTAAAACTCGGAAAACTTCGAATGGAGTCAAGGTTTGTCCATTTTGGTCCAAACATGACGAACTTCGCTCTAGGGAACGAACTTGTTGTTTCTCACGCTCCAAGCCTCGAATGGAGACAAGTGTGGTCCATTTTGGTTCTAAGATGACCAACAAAGCTCTAGGGTACGAACTTCAGCATTAAAACACGCCAAACTTCGAATGGAGACAAGGATTGTCCATTTTGGTCCAAACATGACGAACTTCGCTCTAGGGAACGAACTTGTTGTTTCTCACTCTCCAAGCGTCGAATGGAGACAAGTTTGGTGCATTTTGGTTCGAAGATGACCAACAACGCCCAAGGGTACGAACTTCAGCATTAAAACTCGCCAAACTTCGAATGGAGACAAGGTTTGTCGATTTTGGTGCAAACATGACGAACTTCGCTCTAGGGAACGAACTTGTTGTTTCTCACGCTCCAAGCCTCGAATGGAGACAAGTGTGGTCCATTTTGGTTCTAAGATGACCAACAAAGCTTTAGGGTACGAACTTCAGCATTAAAACACGCCAAACTTCGAATGGAGACAAGGTTTGTCCATTTTGGTCCAAACATGACGAACGTCACTCTAGGGAACAAACTTGTTGTTTCTCAATCTCCAAGCCTCGAATTGAGAAAAGTTTGGTCCATTTTGGTCCGAAGATGACCAACAACGCTCTAGGGTACAAACTTCAGCATTAAAACTCACCAAACTTCGAATGGAGACAAGGTTTGTCCATTTTGGTCCAAACATGACGAACTTCGCTTTAGGGAACGAACTTGTTGTTTCTCACTCTCCAAGCATCGAATGGAGACAAGTTTGGTGCATTTTGGTTAGAAGATGACCAACAACGCTCAAGGGTACGAACTTCAGCATTAAAACTCGCCAAACTTCGAATGGAGACAAGGTTTGTCCATATTTGTCCAAACATGACGAACTTCGCTCTAGGGAACGAACTTGTTGTTTCTCACTCTCCAAGCCTCGAATGGAGACAAGTTTGGTCCATTTAGGTCCGAAGATGACCAACAACGCTCTAGGGTACAATCTTCAGCATTAAAACTCGGAAAACTTCGAATGGAGTCAAGGTTTGTCCATTTTGGTCCAAACATGACGAACTTCGCTCTAGGGAACGAACTTGTTGTTTCTCACTCTCCAAGCCTCGAATGGCGACAAGTTTGGTCCATTTAGGCCCGAAGATGACCAACAATGCTCTAGGGTACAAACTTCAGCATTAAAACTCGCCAAACTTCGAATGGAGACAAGGTTTGTCCATTTTGGTCCAAACATGACGAACTTTGCTCTAGGGAACGAACTTGTTGTTTCTCACTCTCCAAGCCTCGAATGGAGTCAAGTTTGTTCCATTTAGGTCCGAAGATGACCAACAACACTGTAGGGTACAAACCTCAGCATTAAAACTCGCCAAACTTCGAATGGAGATAAGGTTTGTCCATTTTGGTCCAAACATGACGAACGTCGCTATAGGGAACGAACTTGTTGTTTCTCACTCTCCAAGCCATGAATGGAGACAAGTTTGGTCCATTTTGGTTCAAAGATGATTAACAACACTCTAGGGTACGAACTTCAGCATTAAAACTCGCCAAACTTCGAATGGAGACAAGGTTTGTTTATTTTGGTCCAAACATGACGAACGTCACTCTAGGGAACAAACTTGTTGTTTCTCAATATCCAAGCCTCGAATGGAGAAAAGTTTGGTCCATTTTGGTCCGAAGATGACCAACAACGCTCTAGGGTACAAACTTCAGCATTAAAACTCGCCAAACTTCGAATGGAGACAACGTTTGTCCATTTTGGTCCAAACATGACGAACTTCGCTCTAGGTAACGAACTTGTTGTTTCTCACTCTCCAAGCATCGAATGGAGACAAGTTTGGTGCATTTTGGTTCGAAGATGACCAACAACGCTCAAGGGTACGAACTTCAGCATTAAAACTCGCCAAACTTCGAATGGAGACAAGGTTTGTCCATTTTGGTCCAAACATGACGAACTTCGCTATAGGGAACGAACTTGTTGTTTCTCACTCTCCAAGCCTCGAATGGAGACAAGTTTGGTCCATTTTGGTTCAAAGATGATTAACAACACTCTAGGGTACGAACTTCAGCGTTAAAACTCGCCAAACTTCGAATGGAGACAAGGTTTGTTTATTTTGGTCCAAACATGACGAACGTCACTCTAGGGAACAAACTTGTTGTTTCTCAATCTCCAAGCCTCGAATGGAGAAAAGTTTGGTCCATTTTGGTCCGAAGATGACCAACAACGCTCTAGGGTACAAACTTCAGCATTAAAACTCACCAAACTTCGAATGGAGACAAGGTTTGTCCATTTTGGTCCAAACATGACGAACTTCGCTTTAGGGAACGAACTTGTTGTTTCTCACTCTCCAAGCATCGAATGGAGACAAGTTTGGTGCATTTTGGTTAGAAGATGACCAACAACGCTCAAGGGTACGAACTTCAGCATTAAAACTCGCCAAACTTCGAATGGAGACAAGGTTTGTCCATATTTGTCCAAACATGACGAACTTCGCTCTAGGGAACGAACTTGTTGTTTCTCACTCTCCAAGCCTCGAATGGAGACAAGTTTGGTCCATTTAGGTCCGAAGATGACCAACAACGCTCTAGGGTACAAACTTCAGCATTAAAACTCGGAAAACTTCGAATGGAGTCAAGGTTTGTCCATTTTGGTCCAAACATGACGAACTTCGCTCTAGGGAACGAACTTGTTGTTTCTCACTCTCCAAGCCTCGAATGGCGACAAGTTTGGTCCATTTAGGCCCGAAGATGACCAACAACGCTCTAGGGTACAAACTTCAGTAGTAAAACTCGCCAAACTTCGAATGGAGACAAGGTTTGTCCATTTTGGTCCAAACATGACGAACTTTGCTCTAGGGAACGAACTTGTTGTTTCTCACTCTCCAAGCCTCGAATGGATTCAAGTTTGTTCCATTTAGGTCCGAAGATGACCAACAACACTCTAGGGTACAAACCTCAGCATTAAAACTCGCCAAACTTCGAATGGAGACAAGGTTTGTCCATTTTGGTCCAAACATGACGGACGTCGCTATAGGGAACGAACTTGTTGTTTCTCACTCTCCAAGCCTCGAATGGAAACAAGTTTGGTCCATTTTGGTTCAAAGATGATTAACAACACTCTAGGGTACGAACTTCAGCATTAAAACTCGCCAAACTTCGAATGGAGACAAGGTTTGTTTATTTTGGTCCAAACATGACGAACGTCACTCTAGGGAACAAACTTCTTGTTTCTCAATCTCCAAGCCTCGAATGGAGAAAAGTTTGGTCCATTTTGGTCCGAAGATGACCAACAATGCTCTAGGGTACAAACTTCAGCATTAAAACTCGCCAAACATTGAATGGAGACAAGGTTTGGCCATTTTGGTCCAAACAAGACGAACTTCGCAGAGAACGAACATGTTGTTTCTCACTCTCCAAGCACCGAATGGAGACAAGTTTGGTGCATTTTGGTTCGAAGATGACCAACAACGCTCTAGGGTACGAGATTCTGCATTAAAACTCGCCAAACTTCGAATGGAGACAAGGTTTGTCCATTTTGGTCCAAACATGACGAACTTCGCTCTGGGGAACGACATTGTTGTTTCTCACTCTCCAAGCCTCGAATGGAGTCAAGTTTGTTCCATTTAGGTCCGAAGATGACCAACAACGCTCTAGGGTACAAACTTCAGCATTAAAACTCGCCAAACTTCGAATGGAGACAAGGTTTGTCCATTTTGGTCCAAACATGACGAACTTCGCTATAGGGAACGAACTTGTTGTTTCTCACTCTCCAAGCCTCGAATGGAGACAAGTTTGGTCGATTTTGGTTCAAAGATGATTAACAACACTCTAGGGTACGAACTTCAGCATTAAAACTCGCCAAACTTCGAATGGAGACAAGGTTTGTTTATTTTGGTCGAAACATGACGAACGTCACTCTAGGGTGAACTTGTTGTTTCTATTCCTTGGTAATCGAAACCCAAAGATCTATGAACCAGTCCATGTTTGACTAGCCAGGAAGACAAACGACCCTGCATCTTTTTTATCCCCCCCCCCCCCCATTTTTTTATTTTTATTTGTATAAGTATTTCCCATTTACAATGAAAAATTTATGATGATTCACTCGTCTTTGTTATTCTGTACAAAAGTATACTGCCTAATTCACTAATTCGTAGGAAGATACTGAACTTTTGTATTTGAAAAAAGTTTCAGGAGGGATGATCTCTGAAGTAGATGATGGTTGATAGAGTAATCCTTGATCGTAATTTCCGGTATGAGCACTTGGGCCAACAAGAAATTTGTGGTTGGTAGTAAAACACCGATTCTCCTCAGATCTCCAAGCCTCGAATGGAGAAAAGGTTGGTCCATTTTGGTCCGAAGATGACCAACAACGCTCTAGGGTACAAACTTCAGCATTAAAACTCGCCAAACTTCGAATGGAGACAAGGTTTGTCCATTTTGGTCCAAACATGACGAACTTCGCTCTAGGGAACGAACTTGTTGTTTCTCACTCTCCAAGCATCTAATGGAGACCAGTTTGGTGCATTTTGGTTCGAAGATGACCAACAACGCTCAAGGGTACGAACTTCAGCATTAAAACTCGCCAAACTTCGAATGGAGTCAAGGTTTGTCCATTTTGGTCCAAACATGACAAACTTCGCTCTAGGGAACGAACTTGTTGTTTCTCACTCTCCAAGCCTCGAATGGCGACAAGTTTGGTCCATTTAGGCCCGAAGATGACCAACAATGCTCTAGGGTACAAACTTCAGCATTAAAACTCGCCAAACTTCGAATGGAGACAAGGTTTGTCCATTTTGGTCCAAACATGACGAACTTTGCTCTAGGGAACGAACTTGTTGTTTCTCACTCTCCAAGCCTCGAATGGAGTCAAGTTTGTTCCATTTAGGTCCGAAGATGACCAACAACACTGTAGGGTACAAACCTCAGCATTAAAACTCGCCAAACTTCGAATGGAGATAAGGTTTGTCCATTTTGGTCCAAACATGACGAACGTCGCTATAGGGAACGAACTTGTTGTTTCTCACTCTCCAAGCCATGAATGGAGACAAGTTTGGTCCATTTTGGTTCAAAGATGATTAACAACACTCTAGGGTACGAACTTCAGCATTAAAACTCGCCAAACTTCGAATGGAGACAAGGTTTGTTTATTTTGGTCCAAACATGACGAACGTCACTCTAGGGAACAAACTTGTTGTTTCTCAATATCCAAGCCTCGAATGGAGAAAAGTTTGGTCCATTTTGGTCCGAAGATGACCAACAACGCTCTAGGGTACAAACTTCAGCATTAAAACTCGCCAAACTTCGAATGGAGACAACGTTTGTCCATTTTGGTCCAAACATGACGAACTTCGCTCTAGGTAACGAACTTGTTGTTTCTCACTCTCCAAGCATCGAATGGAGACAAGTTTGGTGCATTTTGGTTCGAAGATGACCAACAACGCTCAAGGGTACGAACTTCAGCATTAAAACTCGCCAAACTTCGAATGGAGACAAGGTTTGTCCATTTTGGTCCAAACATGACGAACTTCGCTATAGGGAACGAACTTGTTGTTTCTCACTCTCCAAGCCTCGAATGGAGACAAGTTTGGTCCATTTTGGTTCAAAGATGATTAACAACACTCTAGGGTACGAACTTCAGCGTTAAAACTCGCCAAACTTCGAATGGAGACAAGGTTTGTTTATTTTGGTCCAAACATGACGAACGTCAC
This sequence comes from Trichosanthes truncata, assembly GCA_033996785.1. Classification (NCBI taxonomy): domain Eukaryota; kingdom Viridiplantae; phylum Streptophyta; class Magnoliopsida; order Cucurbitales; family Cucurbitaceae; genus Trichosanthes; species Trichosanthes truncata. The sequence goes on along the minus strand of JAWPNB010000007.1, from coordinate 25,410,240 downwards.
TCTAGGGAACAAACTTGTTGTTTCTCAATCTCCAAGCCTCGAATGGAGAAAAGTTTGGTCCATTTTGGTCCGAAGATGACCAACAACGCTCTAGGGTACAAACTTCAGCATTAAAACTCACCAAACTTCGAATGGAGACAAGGTTTGTCCATTTTGGTCCAAACATGACGAACTTCGCTTTAGGGAACGAACTTGTTGTTTCTCACTCTCCAAGCATCGAATGGAGACAAGTTTGGTGCATTTTGGTTAGAAGATGACCAACAACGCTCAAGGGTACGAACTTCAGCATTAAAACTCGCCAAACTTCGAATGGAGACAAGGTTTGTCCATATTTGTCCAAACATGACGAACTTCGCTCTAGGGAACGAACTTGTTGTTTCTCACTCTCCAAGCCTCGAATGGAGACAAGTTTGGTCCATTTAGGTCCGAAGATGACCAACAACGCTCTAGGGTACAAACTTCAGCATTAAAACTCGGAAAACTTCGAATGGAGTCAAGGTTTGTCCATTTTGGTCCAAACATGACGAACTTCGCTCTAGGGAACGAACTTGTTGTTTCTCACTCTCCAAGCCTCGAATGGAGACAAGTTTGGTCCATTTAGGCCCGAAGATGACCAACAACGCTCTAGGGTACAAACTTCAGTAGTAAAACTCGCCAAACTTCGAATGGAGACAAGGTTTGTCCATTTTGGTCCAAACATGACGAACTTTGCTCTAGGGAACGAACTTGTTGTTTCTCACTCTCCAAGCCTCGAATGGATTCAAGTTTGTTCCATTTAGGTCCGAAGATGACCAACAACACTCTAGGGTACAAACCTCAGCATTAAAACTCGCCAAACTTCGAATGGAGACAAGGTTTGTCCATTTTGGTCCAAACATGACGAACGTCGCTATAGGGAACGAACTTGTTGTTTCTCACTCTCCAAGCCTCGAATGGAGACAAGTTTGGTCCATTTTGGTTCAAAGATGATTAACAACACTCTAGGGTACGAACTTCAGCATTAAAACTCGCCAAACTTCGAATGGAGACAAGGTTTGTTTATTTTGGTCCAAACATGACGAACGTCACTCTAGGGAACAAACTTCTTGTTTCTCAATCTCCAAGCCTCGAATGGAGAAAAGTTTGGTCCATTTTGGTCCGAAGATGACCAACAATGCTCTAGGGTACAAACTTCAGCATTAAAACTCGCCAAACATTGAATGGAGACAAGGTTTGGCCATTTTGGTCCAAACAAGACGAACTTCGCAGAGAACGAACACGTTGTTTCTCACTCTCCAAGCACCGAATGGAGACAAGTTTGGTGCATTTTGGTTCGAAGATGACCAACAACGCTCTAGGGTACGAGATTCTGCATTAAAACTCGCCAAACTTCGAATGGAGACAAGGTTTGTCCATTTTGGTCCAAACATGACGAACTTCGCTATAGGGAACGAACTTGTTGTTTCTCACTCTCCAAGCCTCGAATGGAGACAAGTTTGTTCGATTTTGGTTCAAAGATGATTAACAACACTCTAGGGTACGAACTTCAGCATTAAAACTCGCCAAACTTCGAATGGAGACAAGGGTTGTTTATTTTGGTCGAAACATGACGAACGTCACTCTAGGGTGAACTTGTTGTTTCTATTCCTTGGTAATCGAAACCCAAAGATCTATGAACCAGTCCATGTTTGACTAGCCAGGAAGACAAACGACCCTGCATCTTTTTTATCCCCCCCCCCCCCCCCCCCCCATTTTTTTATTTTTATTTGTATAAGTATTTCCCATTTACAATGAAAAATTTATGATGATTCACTCGTCTTTGTTATTCTGTACAAAAGTATACTGCCTAATTCACTAATTCGTAGGAAGATACTGAACTTTTGTATTTGAAAAAAGTTTCAGGAGGGATGATCTCTGAAGTAGATGATGGTTGATAGAGTAATCCTTGATCGTAATTTCCGGTATGAGCACTTGGGCCAACAAGAAATTTGTGGTTGGTAGTAAAACACCGATTCTCCTCAGATCTCCAAGCCTCGAATGGAGAAAAGGTTGGTCCATTTTGGTCCGAAGATGACCAACAACGCTCTAGGGTACAAACTTCAGCATTAAAACTCGCCAAACTTCGAATGGAGACAAGGTTTGTCCATTTTGGTCCAAACATGACGAACTTCGCTCTAGGGAACGAACTTGTTGTTTCTCACTCTCCAAGCATCTAATGGAGACCAGTTTGGTGCATTTTGGTTCGAAGATGACCAACAACGCTCAAGGGTACGAACTTCAGCATTAAAACTCGCCAAACTTCGAATGGAGTCAAGGTTTGTCCATTTTGGTCCAAACATGACAAACTTCGCTCTAGGGAACGAACTTGTTGTTTCTCACTCTCCAAGCCTCGAATGGAGACAAGCTTGGTCCATTTTGGTTCAAAGATGACCAACAACGCTCTAGGGTACGAACTTCAGCATTACAACACGCCAAACTTCGAATGGAGACAAGGTTTGTCCATTTTGGTCCAAACATGACGAACTTCGCTCTAGGGAACGAACTTGTTGTTTCTCACTCTCCAAGCCTCGAATGGAGACAAGTTTGGTCCATTTTGGTTCAAAGATGACCAACAACGCTCTAGGGTACGAAATTCAGCATTAAAACTCGCGAAACTTCGAATGGAGACAAGGTTTGTCCATTTTGGTCCAAACATGACGAACTTTGCTCTGGGGAACGACATTGTTGTTTCTCACTCTCCAAGCATCGAATAGAGACAAGTGTGGTGCATTTTGGTTCGAAGATGACCAACAACGCTCTAGGGTACGAACTTCAGCATTAAAACTCGCCAAACTTAGAATGGAGAGAAGGTTTGTCCATTTTGGTCCAAACATGACGAACTTCGCTCTAGGGAACGAACTTGTTGTTTCTCACTCTCCAAGCATCAAATGGAAACAAGTTTTTTCCATTTTGGTTCAAAAATGATTAACAAAACTCTAGGGTACGAACTTCAGCATTAAAACTCGCCAAACTTCGAATGGAGACAAGGTTTGTTTATTTTGGTCCAAACATGACGAACTTCGCTCTAGGGATCGAACTTGTTGTTTCTCACTCTCCAAGCCTCGAATGGAGACAAGTTTGGTCCATTTTGGTTCAAAGATGACCAACAACGCTCAAGTGTACGAACTTCAGCATTAAAACTCGCCAAATTTTGAATGGAGACAAGGTTTGTCCATTTTCGTCCAAACATGACGAACTTCGCTCTAGGGAACGAACTTGTTGTTTCTGACTCTCCAAGCCTCGAATGGAGACAAGTTTGGTCCATTTTGGTTCAAAGATGATTAACAAAACTCTAGGGTACGAACTTCAGCATTAAAACTCGCCAAACTTCGAATGGAGACAAGGTTTGTTTATTTTGGTACAAACATGACGAACTTAGCTCTAGGGATCAAACTTGTTGTTTCTCAATCTCCAAGCCTCGAATGGAGACAAGTTTGGTCCATTTTGGTTCAAAGATGACCAACAACGCTCAAGGGTACGAACTTCAGCATTAAAACTCGCCAAACTTCAAATGGAGACAAGGTTTGTCCATTTTGGACCAAACAAGACGAACTTCGCTCTAGGGAACGAACATGTTGTTTCTCACTCTCCAAGCATCGAATGGAGACAAGTTTGGTGCATTTTGGTTCGAAGATGACCAACAACGCTCAAGGGTACGAACTTCAACATTAAAACTCGCCAAACTTCGAATGGAGACAAGGTTTGTCCATTTTGGTCCAAGCATGACGTACTTCGCTCTAGGGAACGAACTTGTTGTTTCTCATTCTCCAAGCCTCGAATGGAGACAAGTTTTGTCCATTTAGGTCCGAAGATGACCAACAACGCTCTAATGTACGAAATTCAGTATTATAACTCGCGAAACTTCGAATGGAGACAACGTTTGTCCATTTTGGTCCAAACATAACGAACTTCGCTCTGGGGAACGACATTGTTGTTTCTCACTCTCCAAGCATCGAATCGAGACAACTTTGGTGCATTTTGGTTCGAAGATGACCAACAACGCTCAAGGGTACGAACTTCAGCATTAAAACACGCCAAACTTCGAATGGAGACAAGGTTTATCCATTTTGGTCCAAACATGACGAACTTCGCTCTAGGGAACGAACTTCTTGTTTCTCACTCTCCAAGCATCGAAGAGAGACAAGTTTGGTGCATTTTGGTTCGAAGATGACCAACAACGCTCTAGGGTACGAACTTCAGCATTAAAACTCGCCAAACTTCGAATGGAGACAAGGTTTGTCCATTTTGGTCCAAACATGACGAACTTCGCTCTAGGGAACGGACTTGTTCTTTCTCAATCTCCAAGCCTCGAATGGAGAAAAGTTTGGTCCATTTTGGTCCGAAGATGACCAACAACGCTCTTGGGTACAAACTTCGGCATTAAAACTCGCCAAACTTCGAATGGACACAAGGTTTGTCCATTTTGGTCCAAACATGACGAACTTCGCTCTAGGGAACGAACTTGTTGTTTCTCACTCTCCAAGCCTCGAATGGAGACAAGTTTGGTCCATTTAGGTCCGAAGATGACCAACAACGTTCTAGGGTACAAACTTCAGCATTAAAACTCGCCAAACTTCGAATGGAGACAAGGTTTGTCCATTTTGGTCCAAACATGACGAACTTTGCTCTAGGGAACGAACTTGTTGTTTCTCACTCTCCAAGCCTCGAATGGAGACAAGTTTGGTCCATTTTGGTTCGAAGATGACCAACAACGCTCTAGGGTACGAACTTCAACATTAAAACTCGCCAAACTGCGAATGGAGACAAGGTTTGTCCATTTTGGTCCAAACAATGCGAACTTCGCTCTAGGGAACGAACTTGTTGTTTCTCACTCTCCAAGCCTCGAATGGAGACAAGTTTGGTCCATTTAGGTCCGAAGATGACCATTAACGCTCTAGGGTACAAACTTCAGCATTAAAACTCACCAAACTTCGAATGGAGACAAGGTTTGTTCATTTTGGTTCAAACATGACGAACTTCGCTCTAGGGAACGAACTTGTTGTTTCTCACTCTCCAAGCCTCGAATGGAGACAAGTTTGGTCCATTTTGGTTCAAAGATGACCAACAACGCTCTAGGGTACGAAATTCAGCATTAAAACTCGCGAAACTTCGAATGGAGACAAGGTTTGTCCATTTTGGTCCAAACATGACGAATTTCGCTTTAGGGAACGAACTTGTTGTTTCTCACTCTCCAAGCATCGAATGGAGAAAAGTTTGGTCCATTTTGGTCCGAAGATGACCAACAACGCTCTAGGGTACGAAATTCAGCATTAAAACTCGCGAAACTTCGAATGGAGACAAGGTTTGTCCATTTTGGTCCAAACATGACGAATTTCGCTCTAGGGAACGAACTTGTTGTTTCTCACTCTCCAAGCATCGAATGAAGACAGGTGTGATGCATTTTGGTTCGAAGATGACCAACAACGCTCTAGGGTACGAACTTCAGCATTAAAATTCGCCAAACTTCGAATGGAGGCAAGGTTTGTCCATTTTGGACCAAACATGACGAATTTCGCTCTAGGGAACGAACTTGTTGTTTCTCACTCTCCAAGCCTCGAATGGTGACAAGTTTGGTCCATTTTGGTTCGAAGATGACCAACAACGCTCTAGGGTACGAACTTCAGCATTAAAATTCGCCAAACTTCGAATGGAGACAAGTTTTGTCCATTTTGGTCCAAAGATGACGAACTTCGCTCTAGGGAACGAACTTGTTGTTTCTCACTCTCCAAGCTTCGAATTGAGACAAGTTTGGTCCATTTTGGTTCAAAGATGACCAACAACGCTCGAGGGTACGAAATTCAGCATTAAAACTAGCGAAACTTCGAATGGAGACAAGGTTTGTCCTTTTTGGTCCAAACATGACAAATTTCGCTCTAGGGAACGAACTTGTTGTTTCTCACTCTCCAAGCATCGAATGGAGACAATTGTGGTGCATTTGGTTAGAAGATGACCAACAACGCTCTAGGGTACGAACTTCAGCTTTAAAACTCGCCAAACTTTGAATGGAGACAAGGTTTGTCCATTTTGGTCCAAACATGACGAACTTCGTTCTAGGGAACGAACTTGTTGTTTCTCACTCTCCAAGCCTCGAATGGAGACAAGTTTGGTCCATTTAGGTCCGAAGATGACCATTAACGCTCTAGGGTACAAACTTCAGCGTTAAAACTTACCAAACTTCGAATGGAGACAAGGTTTGTCCATTTTGGTTCAAACATGACGAACTTCGCTCTAGGGAACGAACTTGTTGTTTCTCACTCTCCAAGCCTCGAATGGAGACAAGTTTTGTCCATTTTGGTCCGAAGATGACCAACAACGCTCTAGGGTACAAACTTCAGCATTAAAACTCGCCAAACTTCAAATGGAGACAAGGTTTGTCCATTTTGGTCCAAACATGACGAACTTCGCTCTAGGGAACGAACTTGTTGTTTCTCACTCTCCAAGCCTCGAATGGAGACTAGTTTGGTCCATTTTGGTTCGAAGATGACCAACAACGCTCTAGGGTACGAACTTCAGCATTAAAACTCGCCAAACTTCTAATGGAGACAAGGTTTGTCCATTTTGGTCCAAACATGACGAACTTCGCTCTAGGGAACGAACTTGTTGTTTCTTACTCTCCAAGCATCGAATGGAGACAAGTTTGGTGCATTTTGCTTCGAAGATGACCAACAACGCTCTAGGGTACGAACCTCAGCATTAAAACTCGCCAAACTTCGAATGGAGATAAGGTTTGTCCATTTTGGTCCAAACATGACGAACTTCGCTCTAGGGAACGAACTTGTTGTTTCTCACTCTCCAAGCCTCGAATGGAGACAAGTTTGGACCATTTAGGTCCGAAGATGACCAACAACGCTCTAGGGTACAAACTTCAGCATTAAAACTCGCCAAACTTCGAATGGAGACAAGGTTTGTCCATTTTGGTCCATACATGACGAACTTTGCTCTAGGGAACGAACTTGTTGTTTCTCACTCTCCAAGCCTCGAATGGAGACAAGTTTGGTCCATTTTGGTTCGAAGATGACCAACAACGCTCTAGGGTACGAACTTCAACATTAAAACTCGCCAAACTTCGAATGGAGACTAGGTTAGTCCATTTTGGTCCAAACATGACGAACTTCGCTCTAGGGAACGAACTTGTTGTTTCTCACTCTCCAAGCCTCGAATGGAGACAAGTTTGGTCCATTTAGGTCCGAAGATGACCAACAACGCCCTAGGGTACAAACTTCAGCATTAAAACTCGCCAAACTTCGAATGGAGACAAGGTGTGTCCATTTTGGTCCAAACATGACGAACTTTGCTCTAGGGAACGAACTTGTTGTTTCTCACTCTCCAAGCCTCGAATGGAGACAAGTTTGGTCCAATTTGGTTCGAAGATGACCAACAACGCTCTAGGGTACGAACTTCAACATTAAAACTCGCCAAACTTAGAATGGAGACAAGGTTTGTCCATTTTGGTCCAAACATGACGAACTTCGCTCTAGGGAACGAACTTGTTGTTTCTCACTCTCCAAGCCTCGAATGGAGACAAGTTTGGTCCATTTAGGTCCGAAGATGACCATTAACGCTCTAGGGTACAAACTTCAGCATTAAAACTCACCAAACTTCGAATGGAGACAAGGTTTGTCCATTTTGGTTCAAACATGACGAACTTCGCTCTAGGGAACGAACTTGTTGTTTCTCACTCTCCAAGCCTCGAATGGAGACAAGTTTGGTCCATTTTGGTTCAAAGATGACCAACAATGCTCTAGGGTACGAAATTCAGCATTAAAACTCGCGAAACTTCGAATGGAGACAAGGTTTGTCCATTTTGGTCCAAACATGACGAATATCGCTTTAGGGAACGAACTTGTTGTTTCTCACTCTCCAAGCATCGAATGGAGAAAAGTTTGGTCCATTTTGGTCCGAAGATGACCAACAACGCTTTAGGGTACGAAATTCAGCATTAAAACTCGCGAAACATCGAATGGAGACAAGGTTTGTCCATTTTGGTCCAAACATGACGAATTTCGCTCTAGGGAACGAACTTGTTGTTTCTCACTCTCCAAGCATCGAATGGAGACAAGTGTGGTGCATTTTGATTCGAAGATGACCAACAACGCTCTAGGGTACGAACTTCAGCATTAAAATTCGCCAAACTTCGAATGGAGGCAAGGTTTGTCCATTTTGGACCAAACATGACGAATTTCGCTCTAGGGAACGAACTTGTTGTTTCTCACTCTCCAAGCCTCGAATGGTGACAAGTTTGGTCCATTTTGGTTCGAAGATGACCAACAACGCTCTAGGGTACGAACTTTAGCATTAAAATTCGCCAAACTTCGAATGGAGACAAGTTTTGTCCATTTTGGTCCAAAGATGACGAACTTCGCTCTAGGGAACGAACTTGTTGTTTCTCACTCTCCAAGCTTCGAATGGAGACAAGTTTGGTCCATTTTGGTTCAAAGATGACCAACAACGCTCGAGGGTACGAAATTCAGCATTAAAACTCGCGAAACTTCGAATGGAGACAAGGTTTGTCCATTTTGGTCCAAACATGACGAATTTCGCTCTAGGGAACGAACTTGTTGTTTCTCACTCTCCAAGCCTCGAATGGAGACAATTGTGGTGCATTTGGTTCGAAGATGACCAACAACGCTCTAGGGTACGAACTTCAGCTTTAAAACTCGCCAAACTTTGAATGGAGACAAGGTTTGTCCATTTTGGTCCAAACATGACGAACTTCGTTCTAGGGAACGAACTTGTTGTTTCTCACTCTCCAAGCCTCGAATGAAGTTAAGTTTGGTCCATTTACGTCCGAAGATGACCATTAACGCTCTAGGGCACAAACTTCAGCATTAAAACTTACCAAACTTCGAATGGAGACAAGGTTTGTCCATTTTGGTTCAAACATGACGAACTTCGCTCTAGGGAACGAACTTGTTGTTTCTCACTCTCCAAGCCTCGAATGGAGACAAGTTTGGTCCATTTTGGTCCGAAGATGACCAACAACGCTCTAGGGTACAAACTTCAGCATTAAAACTCGCCAAACTTCAAATGGAGACAAGGTTTGTCCATTTTGGTCCAAACATGACGAACTTCGCTCTAGGGAACGAACTTGTTGTTTCTCACTCTCCAAGCCTCGAATGGAGACTAGTTTGGTCCATTTTGGATCGAAGATGACCAACAACGCTCTAGGGTACGAACTTCAGCATTAAAATTCGCCAAACTTCTAATGGAGACAAGGTTTGTCCGTTTTGGTCCAAACATGACGAACTTCGCTATAGGGAACGAACTTGTTGTTTCTTACTCTCCAAGCATCGAATGGAGACAAGTTTGGTTCATTTTGGTTCGAAGATGACCAACAACGCTCTAGGGTACGAACCTCAGCATTAAAACTCGCCAAACTTCGAATGGAGATAAGGTTTGTCCATTTTGGTCCAAACATGACGAACTTCGCTCTAGGGAACGAACTTGTTGTTTCTCACTCTCCAAGCCTCGAATGGAGACAAGTTTGGTCCATTTAGGTCCGAAGATGACCAACAACGCTCTAGGGTACAAACTTCAGCATTAAAACTTGCCAAACTTCGAATGGAGACAAGGTTTGTCCATTTTGGTCCAAACATGACGAACTTTGCTCTAGGGAACGAACTTGTTGTTTCTCACTCTCCAAGCCTCGAATGGAGAAAAGTTTGGTCCATTTTGGTTCGAAGATGACCAACAACGCTCTAGGGTACAAACTTCAACATTAAAACTCGCCAAACTTCGAATGGAGACAAGGTTTGTCCATTTTGGTCCAAACATGACGAACTTCGCTCTAGGGAACGAACTTGTTGTTTCTCACTCTCCAAGCCTCGAATGGAGACAAGTTTGGTCCATTTAGGTCCGAAGATGACCATTAACGCTCTAGGGTACAAACTTCAGCATTAAAACTCACCAAACTTCGAATGGAGACAAGGTTTGTCCATTTTGGTTCAAACATGACGAACTTCGCTCTAGGGAACGAACTTGTTGTTTCTCACTCTCCAAGCCTCGAATGGAGACAAGTTTGGTCCATTTTGGTCCGAAGATGACCAACAACGCTCTAGGGTACAAACTTCAGCATTAAAACTCGCCAAACTTCAAATGGAGACAAGGTTTGTCCATTTTGGTCCAAACATGACGAACTTCGCTCTAGGGAACGAACTTGTTGTTTCTCACTCTCCAAGCCTCGAATGGAGACTAGTTTGGTCCATTTTAGTTCGAAGATGACCAACAACGCTCTAGGGTACGAACTTCAGCATTAAAATTCGCCAAACTTCGAATGGAGACAAGTTTTGTCCATTTTCGTCCAAAGATGACGAACTTCGCTCTAGGGAACGAACTTGTTGTTTCTCACTCTCCAAGCATCGAATGGAGACAGGTGTGCTGCATTTTGGTTTGAAGATGACCAGCAACGCTCTAGGGTATGAACTTCAGCATTAAAACTCGCCAAACTTCGAATGGAGACAAGGTTTGTCCATTTTGGTCCAAACATGACGAACTTCGCTCTAGGGAACGAACTTGTTGTTTCTCACTCTCCAAGCCTCGAATGGAGACTAGTTTGGTCCATTTTGGTTCGAAGATGACCAACAACGCTCTAGGGTACGAACTTCAGCATTAAAACTCGCCAAACTTCGAATGGAGACAAGGTTTGTCCATTTTGGTCCAAACATGACGAACTTCGCTCTAGGGAACGAACTCGTTGTTTCTTACTCTCCAAGCATCGAATGGAGACAAGTTTGGTGCATTTTGGTTCGAAGATGACCAACAACGCTCTAGGGTACGAACCTCAGCATTAAAACTCGCCAAACTTCGAATGGAGACAAGGTTTGTCCGTTTTGGTCCAAACATGACGACCTTCGCTCTAGGGAACGAACTTGTTCTTTCTCAATCTCCAAACCTTGAATGGAGAAAAGTTTGGTCCATTTTGGTCCGAAGATGACCAACAACCCTCTAGGGTACAAACTTCAGCATTAAAACTCGCCAAACTTGAATGGAGATAAGGTTTGTCCATTTTGGTCCAAACATGACGAACTTCGCTCTAGGGAACGAACTTGTTGTTTCTCACTCTCCAAGCCTCGAATGGAGACAAGTTTGGTCCATTTTGGTTCGAAGATGACCAACAACGCTCTAGGGTACAAACTTCAACATTAAAACTCGCCAAACTTCGAATGGAGACAAGGTTTGTCCATTTTGGTCCAAACATGACGAACTTTGCTCTAGGGAACGAACTTGTTGTTTCTCACTCTCCAAGCCTCGAATGGAGACAAGTTTGGTCCATTTAGGTCCGAAGATGACCATTAACGCTCTAGGGTACAAACTTCAGCATTAAAACTCACCAAACTTCGAATGGAGACAAGGTTTGTCCATTTTGGTTCAAACATGACGAACTTCGCTCTAGGGAACGAACTTGTTGTTTCTCACTCTCCAAGCCTCGAATGGAGACAAGTTTGGTCCATTTTGGTCCGAAGATGACCAACAACGCTCTAGGGTACAAACTTCAGCATTAAAACTCGCCAAACTTCAAATGGAGACAAGGTTTGTCCATTTTGGTCCAAACAATGCGAACTTCGCTCTAGGGAACGAACTTGTTGTTTCTCACTCTCCAAGCCTCGAATGGAGACAAGTTTGGTCCATTTAGGTCCGAAGATGACCATTAACGCTCTAGGGTACAAACTTCAGCATTAAAACTCACCAAACTTCGAATGGAGACAAGGTTTGTCCATTTTGGTTCAAACATGACGAACTTCGCTCTAGGGAACGAACTTGTTGTTTCTCACTCTCCAAGCCTCGAATGGAGACAAGTTTGGTCCATTTTGGTTCAAAGATGACCAACAACGCTCTAGGGTACGAAATTCAGCATTAAAACTCGCGAAACTTCGAATGGAGACAAGGTTTGTCCATTTTGGTCCAAACATGACGAATTTCGCTTTAGGGAACGAACTTGTTGTTTCTCACTCTCCAAGCATCGAATGGAGAAAAGTTTGGTCCATTTTGGTCTGAAGATGACCAACAACGCTCTAGGGTACGAAATTCAGCATTAAAACTCGCGAAACTTCGAATGGAGACAAGGTTTGTCCATTTTGGTCCAAACATGACGAATTTCGCTCTAGGGAACGAACTTGTTGTTTCTCACTCTCCAAGCATCGAATGAAGACAGGTGTGATGCATTTTGGTTCGAAGATGACCAACAACGCTCTAGGGTACGAACTTCAGCATTAAAATTCGCCAAACTTCGAATGGAGGCAAGGTTTGTCCATTTTGGACCAAACATGACGAATTTCGCTCTAGGGAACGAACTTGTTGTTTCTCACTCTCCAAGCCTCGAATGGTGACAAGTTTGGTCCATTTTGGTTCGAAGATGACCAACAACGCTCTAGGGTACGAACTTCAGCATTAAAATTCGCCAAACTTCGAATGGAGACAAGTTTTGTCCATTTTCGTCCAAAGATGACGAACTTCGCTCTAGGGAACGAACTTGTTGTTTCTCACTCTCCAAGCTTCGAATTGAGACAAGTTTGGTCCATTTTGGTTCAAAGATGACCAACAACGCTCGAGGGTACGAAATTCAGCATTAAAACTAGCGAAACTTCGAATGGAGACAAGGTTTGTCCATTTTGGTCCAAACATGACAAATTTCGCTCTAGGGAACGAACTTGTTGTTTCTCACTCTCCAAGCATCGAATGGAGACAATTGTGGTGCATTTGGTTAGAAGATGACCAACAACGCTCTAGGGTACGAACTTCAGCTTTAAAACTCGCCAAACTTTGAATGGAGACAAGGTTTGTCCATTTTGGTCCAAACATGACGAACTTCGTTCTAGGGAACGAACTTGTTGTTTCTCACTCTCCAAGCCTCGAATGGAGACAAGTTTGGTCCATTTAGGTCCGAAGATGACCATTAACGCTCTAGGGTACAAACTTCAGCGTTAAAACTTACCAAACTTCGAATGGAGACAAGGTTTGTCCATTTTGGTTCAAACATGACGAACTTCGCTCTAGGGAACGAACTTGTTGTTTCTCACTCTCCAAGCCTCGAATGGAGACAAGTTTTGTCCATTTTGGTCCGAAGATGACCAACAACGCTCTAGGGTACAAACTTCAGCATTAAAACTCGCCAAACTTCAAATGGAGACAAGGTTTGTCCATTTTGGTCCAAACGTGACGAACTTCGCTCTAGGGAACGAACTTGTTGTTTCTCACTCTCCAAGCCTCGAATGGAGACTAGTTTGGTCCATTTTGGTTCGAAGATGACCAACAACGCTCTAGGGTACGAACTTCAGCATTAAAACTCGCCAAACTTCTAATGGAGACAAGGTTTGTCCATTTTGGTCCAAACATGACGAACTTCGCTCTAGGGAACGAACTTGTTGTTTCTTACTCTCCAAGCATCGAATGGAGACAAGTTTGGTGCATTTTGCTTCGAAGATGACCAACAACGCTCTAGGGTACGAACCTCAGCATTAAAACTCGCCAAACTTCGAATGGAGATAAGGTTTGTCCATTTTGGTCCAAACATGACGAACTTCGCTCTAGGGAACGAACTTGTTGTTTCTCACTCTCCAAGCCTCGAATGGAGACAAGTTTGGACCATTTAGGTCCGAAGATGACCAACAACGCTCTAGGGTACAAACTTCAGCATTAAAACTCGCCAAACTTCGAATGGAGACAAGGTTTGTCCATTTTGGTCCATACATGACGAACTTTGCTCTAGGGAACGAACTTGTTGTTTCTCACTCTCCAAGCCTCGAATGGAGACAAGTTTGGTCCATTTTGGTTCGAAGATGACCAACAACGCTCTAGGGTACGAACTTCAACATGAAAACTCGCCAAACTTCGAATGGAGACTAGGTTAGTCCATTTTGGTCCAAACATGACGAACTTCGCTCTAGGGAACGAACTTGTTGTTTCTCACTCTCCAAGCCTCGAATGGAGACAAGTTTGGTCCATTTAGGTCCGAAGATGACCAACAACGCTCTAGGGTACAAACTTCAGCATTAAAACTCGCCAAACTTCGAATGGAGACAAGGTTTGTCCATTTTGGTCCAAACATGACGAACTTTGCTCTAGGGAACGAACTTGTTGTTTCTCACTCTCCAAGCCTCGAATGGAGACAAGTTTGGTCCAATTTGGTTCGAAGATGACCAACAACGCTCTAGGGTACGAACTTCAATATTAAAACTCGCCAAACTTAGAATGGAGACAAGGTTTGTCCATTTTGGTCCAAACATGACGAACTTCGCTCTAGGGAACGAACTTGTTGTTTCTCACTCTCCAAGCCTCGAATGGAGACAAGTTTGGTCCATTTAGGTCCGAAGATGACCATTAACGCTCTAGGGTACAAACTTCAGCATTAAAACTCACCAAACTTCGAATGGAGACAAGGTTTGTCCATTTTGGTTCAAACATGACGAACTTCGCTCTAGGGAACGAACTTGTTGTTTCTCACTCTCCAAGCCTCGAATGGAGACAAGTTTGGTCCATTTTGGTTCAAAGATGACCAACAATGCTCTAGGGTACGAAATTCAGCATTAAAACTCGCGAAACTTCGAATGGAGACAAGGTTTGTCCATTTTGGTCCAAACATGACGAATTTTGCTTTAGGGAACGAACTTGTTGTTTCTCACTCTCCAAGCATCGAATGGAGAAAAGTTTGGTCCATTTTGGTCCGAAGATGACCAACAACGCTTTAGGGTACGAAATTCAGCATTAAAACTCGCGAAACATCGAATGGAGACAAGGTTTGTCCATTTTGGTCCAAACATGACGAATTTCGCTCTAGGGAACGAACTTGTTGTTTCTCACTCTCCAAGCATCGAATGGAGACAAGTGTGGTGCATTTTGATTCGAAGATGACCAACAACGCTCTAGGGTACGAACTTCAGCATTAAAATTCGCCAAACTTCGAATGGAGGCAAGGTTTGTCCATTTTGGACCAAACATGACGAATTTCGCTCTAGGGAACGAACTTGTTGTTTCTCACTCTCCAAGCCTCGAATGGTGACAAGTTTGGTCCATTTTGGTTCGAAGATGACCAACAACGCTCTAGGGTACGAACTTCAGCATTAAAATTCGCCAAACTTCGAATGGAGACAAGTTTTGTCCATTTTGGTCCAAAGATGACGAACTTCGCTCTAGGGAACGAACTTGTTGTTTCTCACTCTCCAAGCTTCGAATGGAGACAAGTTTGGTCCATTTTGGTTCAAAGATGACCAACAACGCTCGAGGGTACGAAATTCAGCATTAAAACTCGCGAAACTTCGAATGGAGACAAGGTTTGTCCATTTTGGTCCAAACATGACGAATTTCGCTCTAGGGAACGAACTTGTTGTTTCTCACTCTCCAAGCCTCGAATGGAGACAATTGTGGTGCATTTGGTTCGAAGATGACCAACAACGCTCTAGGGTACGAACTTCAGCTTTAAAACTCGCCAAACTTTGAATGGAGACAAGGTTTGTCCATTTTGGTCCAAACATGACGAACTTCGTTCTAGGGAACGAACTTGTTGTTTCTCACTCTCCAAGCCTCGAATGGAGTTAAGTTTGGTCCATTTACGTCCGAAGATGACCATTAACGCTCTAGGGCACAAACTTCAGCATTAAAACTTACCAAACTTCGAATGGAGACAAGGTTTGTCCATTTTGGTTCAAACATGACGAACTTCGCTCTAGGGAACGAACTTGTTGTTTCTCACTCTCCAAGCCTCGAATGGAGACAAGTTTGGTCCATTTTGGTCCGAAGATGACCAACAACGCTCTAGGGTACAAACTTCAGCATTAAAACTCGCCAAACTTCAAATGGAGACAAGGTTTGTCCATTTTGGTCCAAAACATGACGAACTTCGCTCTAGGGAACGAACTTGTTGTTTCTCACTCTCCAAGCCTCGAATGGAGACTAGTTTGGTCCATTTTGGATCGAAGATGACCAACAACGCTCTAGGGTACGAACTTCAGCATTAAAATTCGCCAAACTTCTAATGGAGACAAGGTTTGTCCGTTTTGGTCCAAACATGACGAACTTCGCTATAGGGAACGAACTTGTTTTTCTTACTCTCCAAGCATCGAATGGAGACAAGTTTGGTTCATTTTGGTTCGAAGATGACCAACAACGCTCTAGGGTACGAACCTCAGCATTAAAACTCGCCAAACTTCGAATGGAGATAAGGTTTGTCCATTTTGGTCCAAACATGACGAACTTCGCTCTAGGGAACGAACTTGTTGTTTCTCACTCTCCAAGCCTCGAATGGAGACAAGTTTGGTCCATTTAGGTCCGAAGATGACCAACAACGCTCTAGGGTACAAACTTCAGCATTAAAACTCGCCAAACTTCGAATGGAGACAAGGTTTGTCCATTTTGGTCCAAACATGACGAACTTTGCTCTAGGGAACGAACTTGTTGTTTCTCACTCTCCAAGCCTCGAATGGAGAAAAGTTTGGTCCATTTTGGTTCGAAGATGACCAACAACGCTCTAGGGTACAAACTTCAACATTAAAACTCGCCAAACTTCGAATGGAGACAAGGTTTGTCCATTTTGGTCCAAACATGACGAACTTCGCTCTAGGGAACGAACTTGTTGTTTCTCACTCTCCAAGCCTCGAATGGAGACAAGTTTGGTCCATTTAGGTCCGAAGATGACCATTAACGCTCTAGGGTACAAACTTCAGCATTAAAACTCACCAAACTTCGAATGGAGACAAGGTTTGTCCATTTTGGTTCAAACATGACGAACTTCGCTCTAGGGAACGAACTTGTTGTTTCTCACTCTCCAAGCCTCGAATGGAGACAAGTTTGGTCCATTTTGGTCCGAAGATGACCAACAACGCTCTAGGGTACAAACTTCAGCATTAAAACTCGCCAAACTTCAAATGGAGACAAGGTTTGTCCATTTTGGTCCAAACATGACGAACTTCGCTCTAGGGAACGAACTTGTTGTTTCTCACTCTCCAAGCCTCGAATGGAGACTAGTTTGGTCCATTTTGGTCCGAAGATGACCAACAACGCTCTAGGGTACAAACTTCAGCATTAAAACTCGCCAAACTTCAAATGGAGACAAGGTTTGTCCATTTTGGTCCAAACATGACGAACTTCGCTCTAGGGAACGAACTTGTTGTTTCTCACTCTCCAAGCCTCGAATGGAGACTAGTTTGGTCCATTTTGGTTCGAAGATGACCAACAACGCTCTAGGGTACGAACTTCAGCATTAAAACTCGCCAAACTTCTAATGGAGACAAGGTTTGTCCATTTTGGTCCAAACATGACAAACTTCGCTCTAGGGAACGACCTTGTTGTTTCTTACTCTCCAAGCATCGAATGGAGGCAAGTGTGGTGCATTTTGGTTCGAAGATGACCAGCAACGCTCTAGGGTACGAACTTCAGCATTAAAACTCGCCAAACTTCGAATGGAGACAAGGTTTGTCCATTTTGGTCCAAACATTACGAACTTCGCTCTAGGCAACGAACTTGTTGTTTCTCACTCTCCAAGCATCGAATGGAGACAGGTGTGCTGCATTTTGGTTCGAAGATGACCAGCAACGCTCTAGGGTATGAACTTCAGCATTAAAACTCGCCAAACTTCGAATGGAGACAAGGTTTGTCCATTTTGGTCCAAACATGACGAACTTCGCTCTAGGGAACGAACTTGTTGTTTCTCACTCTCCAAGCCTCGAATGGAGACTAGTTTGGTCCATTTTGGTTCGAAGATGACCAACAACGCTCTAGGGTACGAACTTCAGCATTAAAACTCGCCAAACTTCGAATGGAGACAAGGTTTGTCCATTTTGGTCCAAACATGACGAACTTCGCTCTAGGGAACGAACTCGTTGTTTCTTACTCTCCAAGCATCGAATGGAGACAAGTTTGGTGCATTTTGGTTCGAAGATGACCAACAACGCTCTAGGGTACGAACCTCAGCATTAAAACTCGCCAAACTTCGAATGGAGACAAGGTTTGTCCATTTTGGTCCAAACATGACGACCTTCGCTCTAGGGAACGAACTTGTTCTTTCTCAATCTCCAAGCCTCGAATGGAGAAAAGTTTGGTCCATTTTGGTCCGAAGATGACCAACAACCCTCTAGGGTACAAACTTCAGCATTAAAACTCGCCAAACTTCGAATGGAGAGAAGGTTTGTCCATTTTGGTCCAAACATGACGAACTTCGCTCTAGGGAACGAACTTGTTGTTTCTCACTCTCCAAGCCTCGAATGGAGACAAGTTTGGTCCATTTAGGTCCGAAGATGACCAACAACGCTCTAGGGTACAAACTTCAGCATTAAAACTCGCCAAACTTCGAATGGAGACAAGGTTTGTCCATTTTGGTCCAAACATGACGAACTTTGCTCTAGGGAACGAACTTGTTGTTTCTCACTTTGCAAGCCTCGAATGGAGACAAGTTTGGTCCATTTTGGTTCGAAGATGACCAACAACGCTCTAGGGTACGAACTTCAACATTAAAACTCGCCAAACTTCGAATGGAGACAAGGTTTGTCCATTTTGGTCCAAACATGACGAACTTCGCTCTAGGGAACGAACTTGTTGTTTCTCACTCTCCAAGCCTCGTATGGAGACAAGTTTGGTCCATTTAGGTCCGAAGATGACCAACAACGCTCTAGGGTACAAACTTCAGCATTAAAACTCGCCAAACTTCGAATGGAGACAAGGTTTGTCCATTTTGGTCCAAACATGACGAACTTCGCTCTAGGGAACGAACTTGTTGTTTCTCACTCTCCAAGCATCGAATGGAGACAAGTGTGGTGCATTTTGGTTCGAAGATGACCAACAACGCTCTAGGGTACGAACTTCAGCATTAAAACTCGCCAAACTTCGAATGGAGACAAGGTTTGTCCATTTTGGTCCAAACATTACGAACTTCGCTCTAGGCAACGAACTTCTTGTTTCTCACTCTTCAAGCATCGAATGGAGACAAGTGTGGTGCATTTTGGTTCGAAGATGACCAGCAACACTCTAGGGTACGAACTTCAGCATTAAAACTCGCCAAACTTCGAATGGAGACAAGGTTTGTCCATTTTGGTCCAAACATGACGAACTTCGCTCTAGGGAACGAACTTGTTGTTTCTCACTCTCCAAGCCTCGAATGGAGACTAGTTTGGTCCATTTTGGTTCGAAGATGACCAACAACGCTCTAGGGTACGAACTTCAGCATTAAAACTCGCCAAACTTCGAATGGAGACAAGGTTTCTCCATTTTGGTCCAAACATGACGAACTTCGCTCTAGGGAACGAACTCGTTGTTTCTCACTCTCCAAGCCTCGAATGGAGACAAGTGTGGTCCATTTAGGTCCGAAGATGACCAACAACGCTCTAGGGTACAAACTTCAGCATTAAAATTCGCCAAACTTCGAATGGAGACAAGGTTTGTCCATTTTGGTCCAAACATGACGAACTTCGCTCTAGGGAACGAACTTGTTGTTTCTCACTCTCCAAGCCTCGAATGGAGACTAGTTTGGTCCATATTGGTTCGAAGATGACCAACAACGCTCTAGGGTACGAACTTCAGCATTAAAACTCGCCAAACTTCGAATGGAGACAAGGTTTGTCCATTTTGGTCCAAACATGACGAACTTCGTTCTAGGGAACGAACTTGTTGTTTCTCACTCTCCAAGCCTCGAATGGAGACAAGTTTGGTCCATTTAGGTCCGAAGATGACCATTAACGCTCTAGGGTACAAACTTCAACATTAAAACTCGCCAAACTTCGAATGGAGACAAGGTTTGTCCATTTTGGTTCAAACATGACGAACTTCGATCCTGCAACTATGCAGTTTATTAATTATTTACCGCCCAAATTTTTATCAAACAACCATCTGGCGCAGTGGCTGAGCGCTTGCCTTACCACTCCCATGGTGGGGGTTCGATCCTGCAACTATGCAGTTTATTAATTATTTACCGCCCAAATTTTTTACTACTCCCATGGTGGGGGTTCGATCCTGAAACTATGCAGTTTACTGTTTATTTACCTCCCAAATTTTTTCCCAAGGTGGGGGTTCGATCCTGCAACAATGCAGTTTACTGTTTATTTACCACCCAATTTTTTCTCCCATGGTGGGGGTTCGATCCTGCAACTATGCAGTTTATTAATTATTTACCGCCCAAATTTTTGGTGGGGGTTCGATCCTACAATTATGCAGTTTACTGTTTATTTACCACCCAATTTTTTTGGCTGAGCGCTTGCCTTACCACTCCCAAGGTGGGGGTTCGATCCTGCAACAATGCAGTTTACTGTTTATTTACCACCCAATTTTTTTTATCAAACAACCACCAGGCGCAGTGGCTGAGCGCTTGCCTTACCACTCCCAAGGTGGGGGTTCGATCCTGCAACAATGCAGTTTACTGTTTATTTACCACCCAATTTTTGATCAAACAACCACCTGGCTTAGTGGCTGAGCGCTTGCCTTACCACTCCCATGGTGGGGGTTCGATCCTGCAACTATGCAGTTTATTAATTATTTACCGCCCAAATTTTTATCAAACAACCACCTGGCTTACTGGCTGAGCGCTTGCCTTACCACTCCCATGGTGGGGGTTCGATCCTGCATCTATGCAGTTTACTGTTTATTTACCTCCCAAATTTTTTATTTACCGCCCAAATTTTTTAGGGTTCCTTTTTCTGTTCTCTCTCTTCGCGAAACTGAGAGGGGTGTAGATTGGGACTTCGTTTCTTGGGTGGTTGCGGCTGTTCTTGGTGGTTTTTTACGGTGGCTTCGGCTGTTCTTTGTGGTTTCGGTGGTGGATTCTTCTTCGGTGGGTGCTGTTGTTGTGTTGCCGGTTGTTGAGTGGTTTTTGTTCGATGGGGAAGGGACGTAAGTCCCCGTTACGAAAGCTTCATGGGGGTAAGGATCTCGTGCATGGGAAGTCTGGGCTGTCACGTTTGGGTACTGGTCAAACTAGTCAGTCGGTGGGTGGGGTTATCGTGTCACCTGTGGAGGAAGTGGCTGTGACTGGGTCGGTGGTTCGGTCGGTGGGTGGTTCTGATAGTCCCGATAATATTTTGAAGGTTTCTGATATGGTTGGAGGAACTGACTTGGCCGGAGGTCGTTCGGGGGATGGAGGGGATGTTGTTGTGGCTCCAATGAGGGTTGTTGGATTGCGTTCTGATGTGGATGGCGGTCTTATAGGTGAGGTTTCGTCCATGGGTATCGTTTCCTCTGATCTGGTGAAGGATGATGGTCGGGTGTTGCGACAGACTGGTGCGGCTATGGTTTCCGGTGTTGCTAGTGGTCGGAAGGTGGGGGAGGTTACTCAGGGATGTGATGGGTCGTCCTCTGGAGGTGACGGCGGTAGACTTCCTGTGATAGTTCGTGATGTTGCTAGGGTTTCGTCCATGGGTATCGTTTCCTCTGATCTGGTGAAGGATGATGGTCGGGTGTTGCGACAGACTGGTGCGGCTATGGTTGTGTGTGATTCCGGTGTTGCTAGTGGTCGGAAGGTGGGGGAGGTTACTCAGGGATGTGATGGGTCGTCCTCTGGAGGTGACGGCGGTAGACTTCCTGCGATAGTTCGTGATGTTGCTAGGGTTTCGCAGAGGAGTCGTGTTTCGGGTCTGCCAGCGCAAGCATTGCGAATAGTTGGGTTAGTTGAACCGGGGGCTGGTCTGGGTCGAGGGGGTTCAGTTGAGACCGGTTCAAGCATGGTTCGGGATAAGGGAAAGCAGGTGGTAATGGATGGGCCTCGGGTTAGTAATGTTTTGGCGGGTGATGGGCTTCCTTCGGCTGGCCCAATTTTGGGTGATGATGAGCACATGGGGGGGCTTCGAATGGGGGATAAGCGGCAGAAGGAGGGGCTCTCGGGTGGGCTGGATCCGAAGGGTGTGACGGGAGTAAGTGGGCCTTCATGGGCCTCTTTGTTAAGGCCTTCTAAGGAGGCTACTAAGTTGCCTTTTTGTCCGCCTATTGAGGTGGATGGGGAGCAGATTGTGATTCCTCCGGATGATGTTGTGGAGGAGGGGATTCAAGTGTGGAAGTGTGCTCTGGTTGGCCAGTTTCTTGAGACTCGTCTTCCGTTTCAGGTGCTTTCTCGCCTGGTTAGCAGAGTGTGGAGTCGTGCCGGTGTGCCCGTTATTACATATTTGGAGAATGGCTTGGTCATTTTTAAGTTTCCTACAGTGGAGGCTTGTGAGTGGGTTCTTGCAAATGGTCCTTGGCATTTTGGTGGGAAACCTATCCTCTTGCGCAAGTGGGTGCCAGGTATTGTTCCCCAAACTTTTGCTTTTGACTCTGTTCCAGTCTGGGTGCGCTTATTGAATGTTCTGTTTGAGTTATGGACTCCTAGGGGTTTGGGTGTGTTGGCAAGTGCGGTGGGTAGGCCGATTTGCTTGGACCAACCTACGGAGGAGAGGACTAGATTATCCTTTGCTCGGGTATGTGTCGAGGTTGGTATTGATGACGTTCTTCCGAACTTTGTTAAGGTTCGTTTGGGGGGGGTTGATTTTGTGGTCCCGGTTGAGTATTCTTGGAAGCCAAAAAGATGCTTGTTTTGCCGTGTTTTTGGCCATTCTGGGGTTTCTTGTTCCCGTGGGAAGGATGTAGGCCAGGGGTCCGTGGCCACCTCTCCGGTGTTGAGGCCTAGGCAGGAGATGAGCATGATTGCTTCTCAGGTCCCCCCGAAGCAGGTTCCTTCTGGCTTGGTTACGACTCGAGTCCCTCCCAAGGTGGATGAGGGGGGTCATTCTATTTCTCCTGATGGGGGTGGGGAAAGGGCTGGTGTTCCTATAAATGTTAGGAATAAGTTTGCGGCGCTTGAAGCGAGTGTTGATGATGCTATGGCAATTGTGCCACTGGCTGTTGATTTGTCTTGTGCGGTAGAGGGTACTGTGATGGGTGGCTGTGTGGCGGAGGATCCGGGGGATCCATCATGTGGACATGTCTAGTTGGTGCTCCTGGAATGTGCGGGGTCTGACGGATCCTGCGAAGGGCCTTGCAGTTCGGTCCTTCTTAGAGTCGGCCCGTGTGGGGTTTTGTTGTCTTTTGGAGACGAAAGTTAAGAGTCATCAGTTTGATGTGGTGTTTAGCCGTTTTGGTGATGGGTGGCAGTGTGTGCGTAGTTATGGGTTGCAAGGGCTGGGGCGAATTTGGGTTATGTGGAGGCCGAATAGGTTTACTTTTGTGCCTACGGTTGTGCATGCTCAGTTCATCTCTGGTACCTTGGTTGATGTGGTTGCTTCTGTTTCAGTAGAGGTGGCCTGTGTGTATGCTGCTAATTTAATGGGGGAGCGGAGGGCTATGTGGGATATTTTATCTCAGATTATTGTTGGGTGGTCATCACCTGGAGTGGTCATGGGGGACTTTAATGCCGTTCGTTCTGTTGGGGAATCTTATGGCGGGAACCCTGATTTGAGTGAGATGGAGGAGTTTGATTCTTCCATTACGCAGGCAGATTTGGTGGAGCTCAGGGTTCAGGGGAGTTGGTACACGTGGTCGAGTAGTCCATCTGGGGGTGCTGCTGTGATGCGTCGTTTGGATAGGGTAATGGTGAATAGCGCCTGGGTGTCATCTTTACCCCTATGTGTGGTTCGTGCGCATGGTTGGGGGGTTTCTGATCATAGCCCTTTGGTGTTTGAGTTAGGAGTGCCGATTCCGAGGCGTCGTGTGGTGTTCCGTTATTTTAGTCATTGGCCTGATGAGGAGGGCTTTTTGGGTGTAGTTGCTGATTGTTGGGTTCGTCATCAGGGTTTGTCACCCTTGGTTAGTTTTGCTCGTAATTTAAAGGCTGTGAAATGGAGGTTAAGGGCTGAGTTTGGTAGGCCCCTGGAGGGGCTTAGTGCTGAGGTGGTGGAGTTGCGTAGACAAATGGAGGTGGCTCAGGTTGCTTTGGGGGCTGATCCTGGGTCAGAGGTGCTCCAGGGAGAGGTTAGGAGGTTAACTCAGGCTTTCTGGGTTTCAGCCCGTAGGGAGGAAGCATCCCTTCGTCAAAAGTCCCGTATTAAGTGGCTTGCGTTGGGTGATCAGAATACCTCATTTTTCCATCGTAGTGTTAAAGCTAGGGTATTGAGGAATGGGTTGACATCTTTGTGTGATGAGGAGGGTAGGCTATTGTCTACTCATGCGGAGATTTCGGCAGCTGCTGTGGGTTATTTTCGGGATATTTTGGGGGTGCAGCCTGTGGCCTATAGGGATTTAACTGACCGTGTGGCAGAGATTGTTCAGTTTGTGTGGCCTGACGAGTGTTTGGTTGATCTAATCAGGCCGGTTACTAGGGAGGAGGTTCGTACTGTGCTTTTTGCAATGAATAGTAATAGGGCGCCTGGTCCTGATGGGTTTTCGGTGGGCTTCTATAAGTCTGCATGGAGTGTTGTTGGGGATGATTTTTGTGATGCTGTGTTGCATTTCTTCTCCACCTATTATTTGCCGCCAGGTGTTAATGTTACGGCAATCACGCTGGTGCCCAAAAAGAGTAATCCGTCTGTGCTGAAGGATTATCGTCCAATTTCTTGTTGTAATGTGTTGTATAAATGCATTACGAAGATCTTGGCGAACAGGTTGTCAGTGTGGCTGCCTACTTTTGTGAGTACTAATCAGTCTGCATTTGTGCCAGGCAGGAATATTGTGGATAATATTTTGCTGTGTCAGGAGTTGGTGGGTGGGTATCATCTGAATAAGGGTGTGCCGCGTTGTGTTTTGAAGGTGGATCTTCAGAAGGCTTATGACACAGTGAATTGGGATTTCTTGTTTGGGATTTTGTTGGCTATTGGGACTCCTTTGCAGTTTGTTAGTTGGGTGCGTGCTTGTGTGACGTCCCCTATGTTCTCTATTTCTGTGAATGGGTCTCTGGAGGGGTTCTTTCCTGGGAGGAGAGGGTTGCGGCAGGGGGATCCTTTGTCCCCATACCTGTTTGTATTGGTTATGGAGGTGTTGTCCAGGATGCTTAATTCTCCGTTGGAGGGTTTTGTTTATCATTTTCGTTGTGAGAGGATTCGTCTTACACATCTGTGCTTTGCTGATGATTTGATGATCTTTAGTGGGGCTGATCGGAATTCATTGGCTGCTATACAGGGGGTGTTGCATCGGTTTCAGGATTATTCAGGTTTAGTGGCGAATACTGCTAAGAGTTCGTTGTTTTGTGCTGGTTTGCCAGTCTTGGAGGCAGCTGGGTTGGCTCGTATGTTGGGTTTTTCTTTGGCTGATTTACCTGTACGGTATTTGGGGGTTCCTTTACTGACTGGTAGGTTATGCTATAGGGATTGTAAGCCTTTGTTGGATCGGGTGACTGCGCGGGTTAGGAGCTGGCAGGCTCGGGTTCTTTCCTATGCTGGGAGGTTGCAGTTGATTCAATCGGTGTTGCAGAGTTTCCATGTTTATTGGGCGAGTGTCTTTGTTTTGCCTGCCCAGGTTACTCATGAGTTAGAGCAGATTCTGAGGTCTTATCTCTGGCGGGGGGATCCTAGTAGTGTGGGTGGGGCTAAGGTTGCTTGGGCAGAGGTTTGTCTGCCTAGGAGTGAGGGTGGTTTGGGGTTGAGGGATTTGGCAGCATGGAACTCGGCTGCAATTATGAAGCTGTTGTGGTTGCTCTTTTTACAGTCTGGTTCCTTGTGGGTTGCATGGGTGGAGGCTTATGTTTTGTGTGGTCGATCTCTGTGGTCTATTCGTGTTTCACCTAGATGGTCATGGTGCCTAAGGATGGTTCTGAGTCTACGAGATAGATTCAGGGAGTTGGTGTCGTTTCGGGTTGGCGATGGTTGTAGATGTTTCATCTGGATTGATCCTTGGTTACCTGGAGGTTCTATTGTTGGCCGGTATGGTCAGCGTATTGTGTATGATGCTGCTAGTTCTCTGACGGCTCGGGTTTCAAGTTTCTTATCTTCTGAGGGAGAATGGCGGTGGCCTGAGGTGTCTTGGGAGTTGTTGGAGTTGGCTCCTCAGGTTCGTGCTGTTCGCCCTTGCCTGGGTCGAGAGGATGTGCTTGTTTGGTTGCCTTCTCCTTCGAGTGGGTTCTCTGCTGCTAGTGCCTGGGAGGCTATTAGGCCGCGGAGTGGTGTGGTGCCGTGGCATCGTCTGCTTTGGTTTGGGGGTCATATCCCGAGGCATGCTTTTATTGCTTGGATGGCTGTTCGTGATAGGCTCTATACTCGGGATCGATTACTTCGATGGGGTGTGTCTTCGTCAGCAACATGTCTATTGTGTGTTGATGGGGAGGAGTCTCGGGATCATCTGTTCTTCGCTTGTCCATTTAGTAGGATTGTGTGGAGTAAGATTCTGATCTGGGGGAATTCGTCGCATAGGATTGCTTCCCGGGATGTAGAACTTCAGTGGATTTGTGCGAGGAGTAGAGGGAAGAAACGACGACATCGGGTTTGGAGGGTTGCTTGGGCGTCGGTGCTATATCATATATGGCGGGAGCGTAATTCTCGGCTTCATGGTAGCGGATCATGTTCTGCTGATGCAGTGTTGCAGATGGCTCAGACTGATGTTCATGTTCTGCTGTGGTTATGTTGTACCCTGCTCGGGTTGTGAGTTTTCATTTGTTTTGTGCATTTTTGGCTTTCTGCCTTGACCTCGGGCTATGAGGTCCCCCCTCTTTTTGCAGTAATATATTTATTTTGCAAAAAAAAAAAAAAAACATGACGAACTTCGCTCTAGGGAACGAACTTGTTGTTTCTCACTCTCCAAGCCTCGAATGGAGACAAGTTTGGTCCATTTTGGTCCGAAGATGACCAACAACGCTCTAGGGTACAAACTTCAGCATTAAAACTCGCCAAACTTCAAATGGAGACAAGGTTTGTCCATTTTGGTCCAAACATGACGAACTTCGCTCTAGGGAAAGAACTTGTTGTTTCTCACTCTCCAAGCCTCGAATGGAGACTAGTTTGGTCCATTTTGGTTCGAAGATGACCAACAACGCTCTAGGGTACGAACTTCAGCATTAAAACTCGCCAAACTTCTAATGGAGACAAGGTTTGTCCATTTTGGTCCAAACAAGACGAACTTCGCTCTAGGGAACGAACTTGTTGTTTCTTACTCTCCAAGCATCGAATGAAGACAAGTTTGGTGCATTTTGGTTCGAAGATGACCAACAACACTCTAGGGTATGAACCTCAGCATTAAAACTCGCCAAACTTCGAATGGAGATAAGGATTGTCCATTTTGGTCCAAACATGACGAACTTCACTCTAGGGAACGAACTTGTTGTTTCTCACTCTCCAAGCCTCGAATGGAGACAAGTTTGGTCCATTTAGGTCCGAAGATGACCAACAACGCTCTAGGGTACAAACTTCAGCATTAAAACTCGCCAAACTTCGAATGGAGACAAGGTTTCTCCATTTTGGTCCAAACATGACGAACTTCGCTCTAGGGAACGAACTTGTTGTTTCTCACTCTCCAAGCCTCGAATGGAGACAAGTTTGGTCCATTTTTGTTCGAAGATGACCAACAACGCTCTAGGGTAAGAACTTCAACATTAAAACTCGCAAAACTTCGAATGGAGACAAGGTTTGTCCATTTTGGTTCAAACATGACGAACTTCGCTCTAGAGAACGAACTTGTTGTTTCTCACTCTCCAAGCCTCGAATGGAGACTAGTTTGGTCCATTTTGGTTCGAAGATGACCAACAACGCTCTAGGGTACGAACTTCAGCATTATAACTCGCCAAACTTCGAATGGAGACAAGGTTTGTCCATTTTGGTTCGAAGATGACCAACAACGCTCTAGGGTACGAACTTCAGCATTATAACTCGCCAAACTTCGAATGGAGACAAGGTTTGTCCATTTTGGTCCAAACATGACAAACTTCGCTCTAGGGAACGAACTTGTTGTTTCTCACTCTCCAAGCCTCGAATGGAGACAAGTTTGGTCCATTTTGGTTCGAAGATGACCAACAACGCTCAAGGATACGAACTTCAGCATTAAAACTCGCCAAACTTCGAATGGAGATAAGGTTTGTCCATTTTGGTCCATACATGACGAACTTCGCTCTAGGGAATGAACTTGTTGTTTCTCACTCTCCAAGCCACGAATGGAGACAAGTTTGGTCCATTTAGGACCGAAGATGACCAACAATTCTCTAGGGTACAAACTTCAGCATTAAAACTCGCCAAACTTCGAATGGAGACAAGGATTGTCCATTTTGGTCCAAACATGACAAACTTCGCTCTAGGGAACGAACTTGTTGTTTCTCACTCTCCAAGCCTCGAATGGAGACAAGTTTGGTCCATTTTGGTTCGAAGATGACCAACAACGCTCAAGGGTACGAACTTCAGCATTAAAACTCGCCAAACTTCGAATGGAGACAAGGTTTGTCCATTTTGGTCCAAACATGACGAACTTCGCTCTAGGGAACGAACTTGTTGTTTCTCACTCTCCAAGCCTGGAATGGAGACAAGTTTAGTCCATTTAGGTCCGAAGATGACCAACAACGCTCTAGGGTAAAAACTTCAGCATTAAAACTCGCCAAACTTCGAATGGAGACAAGGTTTGTCCATTTTGGTCCAAACATGACGAACTTCGCTCTAGGGAACGAACTTGTTGTTTCTCACTCTCCAAGCCTCGAATGGAGACAAGTTTGGTCCATTTTGGTTCAAAGATGACCAACAACGCTCTAGGGTACGAACTTCAGCATTAAAACTCGCCAAACTTCGAATGGAGACAAGGTTTGTCCATTTTGGTCCAAACATGACGAACTTCGCTCTAGGGAACGAACTTGTTCTTTCTCACTCTCCAAGCATCAAATGGAGACAAGTGTGGTGCATTTTGGTTCGAAGATGACCAGCAACGCTCTAGGGTACGAACTTCAACATTAAAACTCGCCAAACTTCGAATGGAGACAAGGTTTGTCCATTTTGGTCCAAACATGACGAACTTCGCTCTAGGGAACGAACTTGTTGTTTCTCACTCTCCAAGCCTCGAATGGAGACAAGTTTGGTCCATTTAGGTCCGAAGATGACCAACAACGCTCTAGGGTACAAACTTCAGCATCAAAACTCGCCAAACTTCGAATGGAGACAAGGTTTGTCCATTTTGGTCCAAACATGACGAACTTCGCTCTAGGGAACGAACTTGTTGTTTCTCACTCTCCAAGCAGAAGGGAGACAAGTTTGGTCCATTTTGGTTCAAAGATGACCAACAACGCTCTAGGGTACGAACTACAGCATTAAAATTCGCCAAACTTCGAATGGAGACAAGGTTTGTCCATTTTGGTCCAAACATGACGAACTTCGCTCTAGGGAACGAACTTGTTGTTTCTCACTTTCCAAGCCTCGAATGGCGACAAGTTTGGTCCATTTAGGTCCGAAGATGACCAACAACGCTCTAGGGAACTAACTTCAGCATTAAAACACGCTAAACTTCGAATGGAGACAACGTTTGTCCATTTTGGTCCAAACATGACGAACTTCTCTCTAGGGAACGAACTTGTTGTTTCTCACTCTCCAAGACTCGAATGGAGACAAGTTTGGTCCATTTTGGTTCAAAGATGACCAACAACGCTCTAGGGTACGAACTTCAGCATTAAAACTCGCCAAACTTCGAATGGAGACAAGGTTTGTCCATTTTGGTCCAAACATGACGAACTTCGCTCTAGGGAACGAACTTGTTCTTTCTCACTCTCCAAGCATCGAATGGAGACAAGTGTGGTCCATTTTGGTTCGAGGATGACCAGCAATGCTCTAGGGTACGAACTTCAACATTAAAACTCGCCAAACTTCGAATGGAGACAAGGATTGTCCATTTTGGTCCGAACATGACAAACTTCGCTCTAGGGAACGAACTTGTTGTTTCTCACTCTCCAAGCCTCGAATGGAGACAAGTTTGGTCCATTTTGGTTCGAAGATGACCAACAACGCTCAAGGGTACGAACTTCAGCATTAAAACTCGCCAAACTTCGAATGGAGACAAGGTTTGTCCATTTTGGTCCAAACATGACGAACTTCGCTCTAGGGAACGAACTTGTTGTTTCTCACTCTCCAAGCCTGGAATGGAGACAAGTTTAGTCCATTTAGGTCCGAAGATGACCAACAACGCTCTAGGGTAAAAACTTCAGCATTAAAACTCGCCAAACTTCGAATGGAGACAAGGTTTGTCCATTTTGGTCCAAACATGACAAACTTCGCTCTACGGAACGAACTTGTTGTTTCTCACTCTCCAAGCCTCGAATGGAGACAAGTTTGGTCCATTTTGGTTCAAAGATGACCAACAACGCTCTAGGGTACGAACTTCAGCATTATAACTCTCCAAACTTCGAATGGAGACAAGGTTTGTCCATTTTGGTTCGAAGATGACCAACAACGCTCTAGGGTACGAACTTCAGCATTATAACTCGCCAAACTTCGAATGGAGACAAGGTTTGTCCATTTTGGTCCAAACATGACGAACTTCGCTCTAGGGAACGAACTTGTTCTTTCTCACTCTCCAAGCATCGAATGGAGACAAGTGTGGTGCATTTTGGTTCGAAGATGACCAGCAATGCTCTAGGGTACGAACTTCAACATTAAAACTCGCCAAACTTCGAATGGAGACAAGGTTTGTCCATTTTGGTCCAAACATGACGAACTTCGCTCTAGGGAACGAACTTGTTCTTTCTCACTCTCCAAGCATCGAATGGAGACAAGTGTGGTGCATTTTGGTTCGAAGATGACCAGCAACGTTCTAGGGTACAAACTTCAGCATTAAAACTCGCCAAACTTCGAATGGAGACAAGGTTTGTCCATTTTGGTCCAAACATGACGAACTTCGCTCTAAGGAACGAACTTGTTCTTTCTCACTCTCCAAGCATCGAATGGAGACAAGTGTGGTGCATTTTGGTTCGAAGATGACCAGCAATGCTCTAGGGTACGAACTTCAACATTAAAACTCGCCAAACTTCGAATGGAGACAAGGTTTGTCAATTTTGGTTGAAACATGACGAACTTCGTTCTAGGGAACGAACTTGTTGTTTCTCACTCTCCAAGCCTCGAATGGAGACAAGTTTGGTCCATTTAGGTCCGAAGATGACCATTAACGCTCTACGGTACGAACTTCAGCATTAAAACTCGCCAAACTTCGAATGGAGACAAGGTTTGTCCATTTTGTTTCAAATATGACGAACTTCTCTCTAGGGAACGAACTTGTTGTTTCTCACTCTCCAAGCCTCGAATGGAGACAAGTTTGGTCCATTTAGGTCCGAAGATGTCCATTAACGCTCTAGGGTACAAACTTCAGCATTAAAACTCGCCAAACTTCGAATGGAGACAAGGTTTGTCCATTTTGGTTCAAACATGACGAACTTCGCTCTAGGGAACGAACTTGTTGTTTCTCACTCTCCAAGCCTCGAATGGAGACAAGTTTGGTCCATTTACGTCCGAGGATGACCAACAACGCTCTAGGGTACAAACTTCAGCATTAAAACTCACCAAACTTCGAATGGAGACAAGGTTTGTCAATTTTGGTACAAACATGACGAACTTCGCTCTAAGGAACGAACTTGTTGTTTCTCACTCTCCAAGCATCGAATGGAGAAAAGTTTGGTCCATTTTGGTCCAAACATGACGAACTTCGTTCTAGGGAACGAACTTGTTGTTTCTTACTCTCCAAGCATCGAATGGAGACAAGTTTGGTGCATTTTGGTTCGAAGATGACCAACAACGCTCTAGGGTACGAACCTCAGCATTAAAACTCGCCAAACTTCGAATGGAGATAAGGTTTGTCCATTTTGGTCCAAACATGACGAACTTCGCTCTAGGGAACGAACTTGTTGTTTCTCACTCTCCAAGCCTCGAATGGAGACAAGTTTGGTCCATTTAGGTCCGAAGATGACCAACAACGCTCTAGGGTACAAACTTCAGCATTAAAACTCGCCAAACTTCGAATGGAGAGAAGGTTTGTCCATTTTGGTCCAAACATGACGAACTTCGCTCTAGGGAACGAACTTGTTGTTTCTCACTCTCCAAGCATCGAATGGAGACAAGTGTGGTGCATTTTGGTTCGAAGATGACCAGCAACGCTCTAGGGTACGAACTTCAGCATTAAAACTCGCCAAACTTCGAATGGAGACAAGATTTGTCCATTTTGGTCCAAACATTACGAACTTCGCTCTAGGCAACGAACTTGTTGTTTCTCACTCTCCAAGCATCGAATGGAGACAAGTGTGGTGCATTTTGGTTCGAAGATGACCAGCAACGCTCTAGGGTACGAACTTCAGCATTAAAACTCGCCAAACTTCGAATGGAGACAAGGTTTGTCCATTTTGGTCCAAACATGACGAACTTCGCTCTAGGGAACGAACTTGTTGTTTCTCACTCTCCAAGCCTCGAATGGAGACTAGTTTGGTCCATTTTTGTTCGAAGATGACCAACAACGCTCTAGGGTACTTACTTCAGGATTAAAACTCGCCAAACTTCGAATGGAGACAAGGTTTGTCCATTTTGGTCCAAACATGACGAACTTCGCTCTAGGGAACGAACTCGTTGTTTCTTACTCTCCAAGCATCGAATGGAGACAAGTTTGGTGTATTTTGGTTCGAAGATGACCAACAACGCTCTAGGGTACGAACCTCAGCATTAAAACTCGCCAAACTTCGAAATGGAGACAAGGTTTGTCCATTTCGGTCCAAACATGACGAACTTCGCTCTAGGGAACGAACTTGTTCTTTCTCAATCTCCAAGCCTCGAATGGAGAAAAGTTTGGTCCATTTTGGTCCGAAGATGACCAACAACGCTCTAGGGTACAAACTTCAGCATTAAAACTCGCCAAACTTCAAATGGAGAGAAGGTTTGTCCATTTTGGTCCAAACATGACGAACTTCGCTCTAGGGAACGAACTTGTTGTTTCTCACTCTCCAAGCCTCGAATGGAGACAAGTTTGGTCCATTTACGTCCGAGGATGACCAACAACGCTCTAGGGTACAAACTTCAGCATTAAAACTCACCAAACTTCGAATGGAGACAAGGTTTGTCAATTTTGGTACAAACATGACGAACTTCGCTCTAGGGAAAGAACTTGTTGTTTTTCACTCTCCAAGCATCGAATGGAGAAAAGTTTGGTCCATTTTGGTCCAAACATGACGAACTTCGATCTAGGGAACGAACTTGTTGTTTCTTACTCTCCAAGCATCGAATGGAGACAAGTTTGGTGCATTTTGGTTCGAAGATGACCAACAACGCTCTAGGGTACGAACCTCAGCATTAAAACTCGCCAAACTTCGAATGGAGATAAGGTTTGTCCATTTTGGTCCAAACATGACGAACTTCGCTCTAGGGAACGAACTTGTTGTTTCTCACTCTCCAAGCCTCGAATGGAGACAAGTTTGGTCCATTTAGGTCCGAAGATGACCAACAACGCTCTAGGGTACAAACTTCAGCATTAAAACTCGCCAAACTTCGAATGGAGAGAAGGTTTGTCCATTTTGGTCCAAACATGACGAACTTCGCTCTAGGGAACGAACTTGTTGTTTCTCACTCTCCAAGCATCGAATGGAGACAAGTGTGGTGCATTTTGGTTCGAAGATGACCAGCAACGCTCTAGGGTACGAACTTCAGCATTAAAACTCTCCAAACTTCGAATGGAGACAAGATTTGTCCATTTTGGTCCAAACATTACGAACTTCGCTCTAGGCAACGAACTTGTTGTTTCTCACTCTCCAAGCATCGAATGGAGACAAGTGTGGTGCATTTTGGTTCGAAGATGACCAGCAACGCTCTAGGGTACGAACTTCAGCATTAAAACTCGCCAAACTTCGAATGGAGACAAGGTTTGTCCATTTTGGTCCAAACATGACGAACTTCGCTCTAGGGAACGAACTTGTTGTTTCTCACTCTCCAAGCCTCGAATGGAGACTAGTTTGGTCCATTTTTGTTCGAAGATGACCAACAACGCTCTAGGGTACTTACTTCAGGATTAAAACTCGCCAAACTTCGAATGGAGACAAGGTTTGTCCATTTTGGTCCAAACATGACGAACTTCGCTCTAGGGAACGAACTCGTTGTTTCTTACTCTCCAAGCATCGAATGGAGACAAGTTTGGTGTATTTTGGTTCTATGATGACCAACAACGCTCTAGGGTACGAACCTCAGCATTAAAACTCGCCAAACTTCGAAATGGAGACAAGGTTTGTCCATTTCGGTCCAAACATGACGAACTTCGCTCTAGGGAACGAACTTGTTCTTTCTCAATCTCCAAGCCTCGAATGGAGAAAAGTTTGGTCCATTTTGGTCCGAAGATGACCAACAACGCTCTAGGGTACAAACTTCAGCATTAAAACTCGCCAAACTTCAAATGGAGAGAAGGTTTGTCCATTTTGGTCCAAACATGACGAACTTCGCTCTAGGGAACGAACTTGTTGTTTCTCACTCTCCAAGCATCGAATGGAGACAAGTGTGGTGCATTTTGGTTCGAAGATGACCAGCAACACTCTAGGGTACGAACTTCAGCATTAAAACTCGCTAAACTTCGAATGGAGACAAGGTTTGTCCATTTTGGTCCAAACATGACGAACTTCGCTCTAGGGAACGAACTTGTTGTTTCTCACTTTCCAAGCCTCGAATGGAGACTAGTTTGGTCCATTTTGGTTTGAAGATGACCAACAACGCTCTAGGGTACGAACTTCAGCATTAAAACTCGCCAAACTTCGAATGGAGACAAGGTTTGTCCATTTTGGTCCAAACATGACGAACATCGCTCTAGGGAACGAACTCGTTGTTTCTTACTCTCCAAGCATCGAATGGAGACAAGTTTGGTGCATTTTGGTTCGAAGATGACCAACAACGCTCTAGGGTACGAACCTCAGCATTAAAACTCGCCAAACTTCGAATGGAGACAAGGTTTGTCTATTTTGGTCCAAACATGACGAACTTCGCTCTAGTTAACGAACTTGTTGTTTCTCACTCTCCAAGCCTCGAATGGAGACAAGTTTGGTCCATTTTGGTTCGAAGATGACCAACAACGCTCTAGGGTACGAACTTCAACATTAAAACTCGCCAAACTTCGAATGGAGACAAGGTTTGTCCATTTTGGTCCAAACATGACGAACTTCGCTCTAGGGAACGAACTTGTTGTTTCTCACTCTCCAAGCCTCGAATGGAGACAAGTTTGGTCCATTTAGGTCCGAAGATGACCAACAACGCTCTAGGGTACAAACTTCAGCATTAAAACTCGCCAAACTTCGAATGGAGACAAGGTTTGTCCGTTTTGGTCCAAACATTACGAACTTCACTCTAGGGAACGAACTTGTTGTTTCTCACTCTCCAAGCCTCGAATGGAGACTAGTTTGGTCCATTTTGGTTCGAAGATGACCAACAACGCTCTAGGGTACGAACTTCAGCATTAAAACTCGCCAAACTTCGAATGGAGACAAGGTTTGTCCATTTTGGTCCAAACATGACGAACTTCGTTCTAGGGAACGAACTTGTTGTTTATCACTCTCCAAGCCTCGAATGGAGACAAGTTTGGTCCATTTAGGTCCGAAGATGACCATTAACGCTCTAGGGTACAAACTTCAGCATTAAAACACGCCAAACTTCGAATGGAGACAAGGTTTGTCCATTTTGGTCCAAACATGACGAACTTCTCTCTAGGGAACGAACTTGTTGTTTCTCACTCTCCAAGCCTCGAATGGAGAACAGTTTGGTCCATTTAGGTCCGAAGATGACCAACAACGCTCTAGGGTACAAACTTCAGCATTAAAACTCGCCAAACGTCGAATGGAGACAAGGTTTGTCCATTTTGGTCCAAACATGACGAACTTCGCCCTAGGGAACGAACTTGTTGTTTCTCACTCTCCAAGCCTCAAATGGAGACAAGTTTGGTCCATTTTGGTTCAAAGATGACCAACAACGCTCTAGGGTACGAAATTCAGCATTACAACTCGCGAAACTTCGAATGGAGACAAGGTTTGTCCATTTTGGTCCAAACATGACGAACTTCGCTCTAGGGAACGACATTGTTGTTTCTCACTCTCCAAGCATCGAATAGAGACAAGTTTGGTGCATTTTGGTTCGAAGATGACCAACAACGCTCTAGGGTATGAACTTCAGCATTAAAACACGCCAAACTTCGAATGGAGACAAGGTTTGTCCATTTTGGTCCAAACATGACGAAGTTCGCTCTAGGGAACGAACTTGTTGTTTATCACTCTCCAAGCCTCGAATGGAGACAAGTTTGGTCCATTTTGGTTCAAAGATGACCAACAACGCTCTAGGGTACGAAGTTCAGCATTAAAACTCGCCAAACTTCGAATGGAGACATGGTTTGTCCATTTTGATCCAAACATGACGAACTTCGCTCTAGGGAACGAACTTGTTGTTTCTCACTCTGCAAGCCTCGAATGGAGACAAGTTTGGTCCATTTTGGTTCAAAGATGACCAACAACGCTCTAGGGTACGAACTTCAGCATTAAAACTCGCCAAACTTCGAATGGAGACAAGGTTTGTCCATTTTGGTCCAAACATGACGAACTTCGCTCTAGGGAACGAACTTGTTGTTTCTCACTCTCCAAGCCTCAAATGGAGACAAGTTTGGTCCATTTTGGTTCAAAGATGACCAACCACGCTCTAGGGTACGAAATTCAGCATTACAACTCGCGAAACTTCGAATGGAGACAAGGTTTGTCCATTTTGGACCAAACATGACGAACTTCGCTCTAGGGAACGAACTTGTTGTTTCTCACTCTCCAAGCCTCGAATGGTGACAAGTTTTGTCCATTTTGGTCCGAAGATGACCATTAACGCTCTAGGGTACAAACTTCAGCATTAAAACTCGCCAAACTTCGAATGGAGACAAGGTTTGTCCATTTTGGTTCAAACATGACGAACTTCGCTCTAGGGTTGAACTTGTTGTTTCTCACTCTCCAAGCCTCGAATGGAGACAAGTTTGGTCCATTTAGGTCCGACGATGACCAACAACGTTCTAGGGTACAAACTTCAGCATTAAAACTCACCAAACTTCGAATGGAGACAATGTTTGTCAATTTTGGTACAAACATGACGAACTTCGCCCTGGGAACGAACTTGTTGTTTCTCACTCTCCAAGCCTCGAATGGAGACTAGTTTGGTCCATTTTGGTTCGAAGATGACCAACAACGCTCTAGGGTACGAACTTCAACATTAAAACTCGCCAAACTTCGAATGGAGACAAGGTTTGTCAATTTTGGTTGAAACATGACGAACTTCGTTCTAGGGAACGAACTTGTTGTTTCTCACTCTCCAAGCCTCGAATGGAGACAAGTTTGGTCCATTTAGGTCCGAAGATGACCATTAACGCTCTACGGTACAAACTTCAGCATTAAAACTCGCCAAACTTCGAATGGAGATAAGGTTTGTCCATTTTGGTTCAAATATGACGAACTTCTCTCTAGGGAACGAACTTGTTGTTTCTCACTCTCCAAGCCTCGAATGGAGACAAGTTTGGTCCATTTAGGTCCGAAGATGACCATTAACGCTCTAGGGTACAAACTTCAGCATTAAAACTCGCCAAACTTCGAATGGAGACAAGGTTTGTCCATTTTGGTTCAAACATGACGAACTTCGCTCTAGGGAACGAACTTGTTGTTTCTCACTCTCCAAGCCTCGAATGGAGACAAGTTTGGTCCATTTACGTCCGAGGATGACCAACAACGCTCTAGGGTACAAACTTCAGCATTAAAACTCACCAAACTTCGAATGGAGACAAGGTTTGTCAATTTTGGTACAAACATGACGAACTTCGCTCTAGGGAACGAACTTGTTGTTTCTCACTCTCCAAGCATCGAATGGAGAAAAGTTTGGTCCATTTTGGTCCAAACATGACGAACTTCGTTCTAGGGAACGAACTTGTTGTTTCTTACTCTCCAAGCATCGAATGGAGACAAGTTTGGTGCATTTTGGTTCGAAGATGACCAACAACGCTCTAGGGTACGAACCTCAGCATTAAAACTCGCCAAACTTCGAATGGAGATAAGGTTTGTCCATTTTGGTCCAAACATGACGAACTTCGCTCTAGGGAACGAACTTGTTGTTTCTCACTCTCCAAGCCTCGAATGGAGACAAGTTTGGTCCATTTAGGTCCGAAGATGACCAACAACGCTCTAGGGTTCAAACTTCAGCATTAAAACTCGCCAAACTTCGAATGGAGAGAAGGTTTGTCCATTTTGGTCCAAACATGACGAACTTCGCTCTAGGGAACGAACTTGTTGTTTCTCACTCTCCAAGCATCGAATGGAGACAAGTGTGGTGCATTTTGGTTCGAAGATGACCAGCAACGCTCTAGGGTACGAACTTCAGCATTAAAACTCGCCAAACTTCGAATGGAGACAAGATTTGTCCATTTTGGTCCAAACATTACGAACTTCGCTCTAGGCAACGAACTTGTTGTTTCTCACTCTCCAAGCATCGAATGGAGACAAGTGTGGTGCATTTTGGTTCGAAGATGACCAGCAACGCTCTAGGGTACGAACTTCAGCATTAAAACTCGCCAAACTTCGAATGGAGACAAGGTTTGTCCATTTTGGTCCAAACATGACGAACTTCGCTCTAGGGAACGAACTTGTTGTTTCTCACTCTCCAAGCCTCGAATGGAGACTAGTTTGGTCCATTTTTGTTCGAAGATGACCAACAACGCTCTAGGGTACTTACTTCAGGATTAAAACTCGCCAAACTTCGAATGGAGACAAGGTTTGTCCATTTTGGTCCAAACATGACGAACTTCGCTCTAGGGAACGAACTCGTTGTTTCTTACTCTCCAAGCATCGAATGGAGACAAGTTTGGTGTATTTTGGTTCGAAGATGACCAACAACGCTCTAGGGTACGAACCTCAGCATTAAAACTCGCCAAACTTCGAATGGAGACAAGGTTTGTCCATTTTGGTCAAAACATGACGAACTTCGCTCTAGGGAACGAACTTGTTCTTTCTCAATCTCCAAGGCTCGAATGGAGAAAAGTTTGGTCCATTTTGGTCCGAAGATGACCAACAACGCTCTAGGGTACAAACTTCAGCATTAAAACTCGCCAAATTTCAAATGGAGAGAAGGTTTGTCCATTTTGGTCCAAACATGACGAACTTCGCTCTAGGGAACGAACTTGTTGTTTCTCACACTCCAAGCATCGAATGGAGACAAGTGTGGTGCATTTTGGTTCGAAGATGACCAGCAACACTCTAGGGTACGAACTTCAGCATTAAAACTCGCCAAACTTCGAATGGAGACAAGGTTTGTCCATTTTGGTCCAAACATGACGAACTTCGCTCTAGGGAACGAACTTGTTGTTTCTCACTTTCCAAACCTCGAATGGAGACTAGTTTGGTCCATTTTGGTTTGAAGATGACCAACAACGCTCTAGGGTACGAACTTCAGCATTAAAACTCGCCAAACTTCGAATGGAGACAAGGTTTGTCCATTTTGGTCCAAACATGACGAAGTTCGCTCTAGGGAACGAACTTGTTGTTTATCACTCTCCAAGCCTCGAATGGAGACAAGTTTGGTCCATTTTGGTTCAAAGATGACCAACAACGCTCTAGGGTACGAAGTTCAGCATTAAAACTCGCCAAACTTCGAATGGAGACATGGTTTGTCCATTTTGATCCAAACATGACGAACTTCGCTCTAGGGAACGAACTTGTTGTTTCTCACTCTCCAAGCCTCGAATGGAGACAAGTTTGGTCCATTTTGGTTCAAAGATGACCAACAACGCTCTAGGGTACGAACTTCAGCATTAAAACTCGCCAAACTTCGAATGGAGACAAGGTTTGTCCATTTTGGTCCAAACATGACGAACTTCGCTCTAGGGAACGAACTTGTTGTTTCTCACTCTCCAAGCCTCAAATGGAGACAAGTTTGGTCCATTTTGGTTCAAAGATGACCAACCACGCTCTAGGGTACGAAATTCAGCATTACAACTCGCGAAACTTCGAATGGAGACAAGGTTTGTCCATTTTGGACCAAACATGACGAACTTCGCTCTAGGGAACGAACTTGTTGTTTCTCACTCTCCAAGCCTCGAATGGTGACAAGTTTTGTCCATTTTGGTCCGAAGATGACCATTAACGCTCTAGGGTACAAACTTCAGCATTTAAACTCGCCAAACTTCGAATGGAGACAAGGTTTGTCCATTTTGGTTCAAACATGACGAACTTCGCTCTAGGGTTGAACTTGTTGTTTCTCACTCTCCAAGCCTCGAATGGAGACAAGTTTGGTCCATTTAGGTCCGAGGATGACCAACAACGTTCTAGGGTACAAACTTCAGCATTAAAACTCACCAAACTTCGAATGGAGACAAGGTTTGTCAATTGTGGTACAAACATGACGAACTTCGCCCTGGGAACGAACTTGTTGTTTCTCACTCTCCAAGCCTCGAATGGAGACTAGTTTGGTCCATTTTGGTTCGAAGATGACCAACAACGCTCTAGGGTACGAACTTCAACATTAAAACTCGCCAAACTTCGAATGGAGACAAGGTTTGTCAATTTTGGTTGAAACATGACGAAC
Organism: Trichosanthes truncata; assembly: GCA_033996785.1. Classification (NCBI taxonomy): domain Eukaryota; kingdom Viridiplantae; phylum Streptophyta; class Magnoliopsida; order Cucurbitales; family Cucurbitaceae; genus Trichosanthes; species Trichosanthes truncata. The sequence goes on along the minus strand of JAWPNB010000007.1, from coordinate 25,369,864 downwards.
TTCGTTCTAGGGAACGAACTTGTTGTTTCTCACTCTCCAAGCCTCGAATGGAGACAAGTTTGGTCCATTTAGGTCCGAAGATGACCATTAACGCTCTACGGTACAAACTTCAGCATTAAAACTCGCCAAACTTCGAATGGAGATAAGGTTTGTCCATTTTGGTTCAAATATGACGAACTTCTCTCTAGGGAACGAACTTGTTGTTTCTCACTCTCCAAGCCTCGAATGGAGACAAGTTTGGTCCATTTAGGTCCGAAGATGACCATTAACGCTCTAGGGTACAAACTTCAGCATTAAAACTCGCCAAACTTCGAATGGAGACAAGGTTTGTCCATTTTGGTTCAAACATGACGAACTTCGCTCTAGGGAACGAACTTGTTGTTTCTCACTCTCCAAGCCTCGAATGGAGACAAGTTTGGTCCATTTACGTCCGAGGATGACCAACAACGCTCTAGGGTACAAACTTCAGCATTAAAACTCACCAAACTTCGAATGGAGACAAGGTTTGTCAATTTTGGTACAAACATGACGAACTTCGCTCTAGGGAACGAACTTGTTGTTTCTCACTCTCCAAGCATCGAATGGAGAAAAGTTTGGTCCATTTTGGTCCAAACATGACGAACTTCGTTCTAGGGAACGAACTTGTTGTTTCTTACTCTCCAAGCATCGAATGGAGACAAGTTTGGTGCATTTTGGTTCGAAGATGACCAACAACGCTCTAGGGTACGAACCTCAGCATTAAAACTCGCCAAACTTCGAATGGAGATAAGGTTTGTCCATTTTGGTCCAAACATGACGAACTTCGCTCTAGGGAACGAACTTGTTGTTTCTCACTCTCCAAGCCTCGAATGGAGACAAGTTTGGTCCATTTAGGTCCGAAGATGACCAACAACGCTCTAGGGTTCAAACTTCAGCATTAAAACTCGCCAAACTTCGAATGGAGAGAAGGTTTGTCCATTTTGGTCCAAACATGACGAACTTCGCTCTAGGGAACGAACTTGTTGTTTCTCACTCTCCAAGCATCGAATGGAGACAAGTGTGGTGCATTTTGGTTCGAAGATGACCAGCAACGCTCTAGGGTACGAACTTCAGCATTAAAACTCGCCAAACTTCGAATGGAGACAAGATTTGTCCATTTTGGTCCAAACATTACGAACTTCGCTCTAGGCAACGAACTTGTTGTTTCTCACTCTCCAAGCATCGAATGGAGACAAGTGTGGTGCATTTTGGTTCGAAGATGACCAGCAACGCTCTAGGGTACGAACTTCAGCATTAAAACTCGCCAAACTTCGAATGGAGACAAGGTTTGTCCATTTTGGTCCAAACATGACGAACTTCGCTCTAGGGAACGAACTTGTTGTTTCTCACTCTCCAAGCCTCGAATGGAGACTAGTTTGGTCCATTTTTGTTCGAAGATGACCAACAACGCTCTAGGGTACTTACTTCAGGATTAAAACTCGCCAAACTTCGAATGGAGACAAGGTTTGTCCATTTTGGTCCAAACATGACGAACTTCGCTCTAGGGAACGAACTCGTTGTTTCTTACTCTCCAAGCATCGAATGGAGACAAGTTTGGTGTATTTTGGTTCGAAGATGACCAACAACGCTCTAGGGTACGAACCTCAGCATTAAAACTCGCCAAACTTCGAATGGAGACAAGGTTTGTCCATTTTGGTCAAAACATGACGAACTTCGCTCTAGGGAACGAACTTGTTCTTTCTCAATCTCCAAGGCTCGAATGGAGAAAAGTTTGGTCCATTTTGGTCCGAAGATGACCAACAACGCTCTAGGGTACAAACTTCAGCATTAAAACTCGCCAAATTTCAAATGGAGAGAAGGTTTGTCCATTTTGGTCCAAACATGACGAACTTCGCTCTAGGGAACGAACTTGTTGTTTCTCACTCTCCAAGCATCGAATGGAGACAAGTGTGGTGCATTTTGGTTCGAAGATGACCAGCAACACTCTAGGGTACGAACTTCAGCATTAAAACTCGCCAAACTTCGAATGGAGACAAGGTTTGTCCATTTTGGTCCAAACATGACGAACTTCGCTCTAGGGAACGAACTTGTTGTTTCTCACTTTCCAAACCTCGAATGGAGACTAGTTTGGTCCATTTTGGTTTGAAGATGACCAACAACGCTCTAGGGTACGAACTTCAGCATTAAAACTCGCCAAACTTCGAATGGAGACAAGGTTTGTCCATTTTGGTCCAAACATGACGAAGTTCGCTCTAGGGAACGAACTTGTTGTTTATCACTCTCCAAGCCTCGAATGGAGACAAGTTTGGTCCATTTTGGTTCAAAGATGACCAACAACGCTCTAGGGTACGAAGTTCAGCATTAAAACTCGCCAAACTTCGAATGGAGACATGGTTTGTCCATTTTGATCCAAACATGACGAACTTCGCTCTAGGGAACGAACTTGTTGTTTCTCACTCTCCAAGCCTCGAATGGAGACAAGTTTGGTCCATTTTGGTTCAAAGATGACCAACAACGCTCTAGGGTACGAACTTCAGCATTAAAACTCGCCAAACTTCGAATGGAGACAAGGTTTGTCCATTTTGGTCCAAACATGACGAACTTCGCTCTAGGGAACGAACTTGTTGTTTCTCACTCTCCAAGCCTCAAATGGAGACAAGTTTGGTCCATTTTGGTTCAAAGATGACCAACCACGCTCTAGGGTACGAAATTCAGCATTACAACTCGCGAAACTTCGAATGGAGACAAGGTTTGTCCATTTTGGACCAAACATGACGAACTTCGCTCTAGGGAACGAACTTGTTGTTTCTCACTCTCCAAGCCTCGAATGGTGACAAGTTTTGTCCATTTTGATCCGAAGATGACCATTAACGCTCTAGGGTACAAACTTCAGCATTTAAACTCGCCAAACTTCGAATGGAGACAAGGTTTGTCCATTTTGGTTCAAACATGACGAACTTCGCTCTAGGGTTGAACTTGTTGTTTCTCACTCTCCAAGCCTCGAATGGAGACAAGTTTGGTCCATTTAGGTCCGAGGATGACCAACAACGTTCTAGGGTACAAACTTCAGCATTAAAACTCACCAAACTTCGAATGGAGACAAGGTTTGTCAATTGTGGTACAAACATGACGAACTTCGCCCTGGGAACGAACTTGTTGTTTCTCACTCTCCAAGCCTCGAATGGAGACTAGTTTGGTCCATTTTGGTTCGAAGATGACCAACAACGCTCTAGGGTACGAACTTCAACATTAAAACTCGCCAAACTTCGAATGGAGACAAGGTTTGTCAATTTTGGTTGAAACATGACGAACTTCGTTCTAGGGAACGAACTTGTTGTTTCTCACTCTCCAAGCCTCGAATGGAGACAAGTTTGGTCCATTTAGGTCCGAAGATGACCATTAACGCTCTACGGTACAAACTTCAGCATTAAAACTCGCAAAACTTCGAATGGAGATAAGGTTTGTCCATTTTGGTTCAAATATGACGAACTTCTCTCTAGGGAACGAACTTGTTGTTTCTCACTCTCCAAGCCTCGAATGGAGACAAGTTTGGTCCATTTAGGTCCGAAGATGACCATTAACGCTCTAGGGTACAAACTTCAGCATTAAAACTCGCCAAACTTCGAATGGAGACAAGGTTTGTCCATTTTGGTTCAAACATGACGAACTTCGCTCTAGGGAACGAACTTGTTGTTTCTCACTCTCCAAGCCTCGAATGGAGACAAGTTTGGTCCATTTACGTCCGAGGATGACCAACAACGCTCTAGGGTACAAACTTCAGCATTAAAACTCACCAAACTTCGAATGGAGACAAGGTTTGTCAATTTTGGTACAAACATGACGAACTTCGCTCTAGGGAACGAACTTGTTGTTTCTCACTCTCCAAGCATCGAATGGAGAAAAGTTTGGTCCATTTTGGTCCAAACATGACGAACTTCGTTCTAGGGAACGAACTTGTTGTTTCTTACTCTCCAAGCATCGAATGGAGACAAGTTTGGTGCATTTTGGTTCGAAGATGACCAACAACGCTCTAGGGTACGAACCTCAGCATTAAAACTCGCCAAACTTCGAATGGAGATAAGGTTTGTCCATTTTGGTCCAAACATGACGAACTTCGCTCTAGGGAACGAACTTGTTGTTTCTCACTCTCCAAGCCTCGAATGGAGACAAGTTTGGTCCATTTAGGTCCGAAGATGACCAACAACGCTCTAGGGTTCAAACTTCAGCATTAAAACTCGCCAAACTTCGAATGGAGAGAAGGTTTGTCCATTTTGGTCCAAACATGACGAACTTCGCTCTAGGGAACGAACTTGTTGTTTCTCACTCTCCAAGCATCGAATGGAGACAAGTGTGGTGCATTTTGGTTCGAAGATGACCAGCAACGCTCTAGGGTACGAACTTCAGCATTAAAACTCGCCAAACTTCGAATGGAGACAAGATTTGTCCATTTTGGTCCAAACATTACGAACTTCGCTCTAGGCAACGAACTTGTTGTTTCTCACTCTCCAAGCATCGAATGGAGACAAGTGTGGTGCATTTTGGTTCGAAGATGACCAGCAACGCACTAGGGTACGAACTTCAGCATTAAAACTCGCCAAACTTCGAATGGAGACAAGGTTTGTCCATTTTGGTCCAAACATGACGAACTTCGCTCTAGGGAACGAACTTGTTGTTTCTCACTCTCCAAGCCTCGAATGGAGACTAGTTTGGTCCATTTTTGTTCGAAGATGACCAACAACGCTCTAGGGTACTTACTTCAGGATTAAAACTCGCCAAACTTCGAATGGAGACAAGGTTTGTCCATTTTGGTCCAAACATGACGAACTTCGCTCTAGGGAACGAACTCGTTGTTTCTTACTCTCCAAGCATCGAATGGAGACAAGTTTGGTGTATTTTGGTTCGAAGATGACCAACAACGCTCTAGGGTACGAACCTCAGCATTAAAACTCGCCAAACTTCGAATGGAGACAAGGTTTGTCCATTTTGGTCAAAACATGACGAACTTCGCTCTAGGGAACGAACTTGTTCTTTCTCAATCTCCAAGGCTCGAATGGAGAAAAGTTTGGTCCATTTTGGTCCGAAGATGACCAACAACGCTCTAGGGTACAAACTTCAGCATTAAAACTCGCCAAATTTCAAATGGAGAGAAGGTTTGTCCATTTTGGTCCAAACATGACGAACTTCGCTCTAGGGAACGAACTTGTTGTTTCTCTCTCTCCAAGCATCGAATGGAGACAAGTGTGGTGCATTTTGGTTCGAAGATGACCAGCAACACTCTAGGGTACGAACTTCAGCATTAAAACTCGCCAAACTTCGAATGGAGACAAGGTTTGTCCATTTTGGTCCAAACATGACGAACTTCGCTCTAGGGAACGAACTTGTTGTTTCTCACTTTCCAAGCCTCGAATGGAGACTAGTTTGGTCCATTTTGGTTTGAAGATGACCAACAACGCTCTAGGGTACGAACTTCAGCATTAAAACTCGCCAAACTTCGAATGGAGACAAGGTTTGTCCATTTTGGTCCAAACATGACGAATTTCGCTCTAGGGAACGAACTCGTTGTTTCTTACTCTCCAAGCATCGAATGGAGACAAGTTTGGTGCATTTTGGTTCGAAGATGACCAACAACTTTCTAGGGTACGAACCTCAGCATTAAAACTCGCCAAACTTCGAATGGAGACAAGGTTTGTCCATTTTGGTCCAAACATGACGAACTTCGCTCTAGGGAACGAACTTGTTGTTTCTCACTCTCCAAGCCTCGAATGGAGACAAGTTTGGTCCATTTTGGTTCGAAGATGACCAACAACGATCTAGGGTACGAACTTCAACATTAAAACTCGCCAAACTTCGAATGGAGACAAGGTTTGTCCATTTTGGTCCAAACATGACGAACTTCGCTCTAGGGAACGAACTTGTTGTTTCTCACTCTCCAAGCCTCGAATGGAGACAAGTTTGGTCCATTTAGGTCCGAAGATGACCAACAACGCTTTAGGGTACAAACTTCAGCATAAAAACTCGCCAAACTTCGAATGGAGACAAGGTTTGTCCGTTTTGGTCCAAACATGACGAACTTCACTCTAGGGAACGAACTTGTTGTTTCTCACTCTCCAAGCCTCGAATGGAGACTAGTTTGGTCCATTTTGGTTCGAAGATGACCAACAACGCTCTAGGGTACGAACTTCAGCATTAAAACTCGCCAAACTTCGAATGGAGACAAGGTTTGTCCATTTTGGTCCAAACATGACGAACTTCGTTCTAGGGAACGAACTTGTTGTTTCTCACTCTCCAAGCCTCGAATGGAGACAAGTTTGGTCCATTTAGGTCCGAAGATGACCATTAACGCTCTAGGGTACAAACTTCAGCATTAAAACTCGCCAAACTTCGAATGGAGACAAGGTTTGTCCATTTTGGTTCAAACATGACGAACTTCGATCCTGCAACTATGCAGTTTATTAATTATTTACCGCCCAAATTTTTATCAAACAACCATCTGGCGCAGTGGCTGAGCGCTTGCCTTACCACTCCCATGGTGGGGGTTCGATCCTGCAACTATGCAGTTTATTAATTATTTACCGCCCAAATTTTTTACTACTCCCATGGTGGGGGTTCGATCCTGCAACTATGCAGTTTACTGTTTATTTACCTCCCAATTTTTTTCCCAAGGTGGGGGTTCGATCCTGCAACAATGCAGTTTACTGTTTATTTACCACCCAATTTTTTCTCCCATGGTGGGGGTTCGATCCTGCAACTATGCAGTTTATTAATTATTTACCGCCCAAATTTTTGGTGGGGGTTCGATCCTGCAATTATGCAGTTTACTGTTTATTTACCACCCAATTTTTTTGGCTGAGCGCTTGCCTTACCACTCCCAAGGTGGGGGTTCGATCCTGCAACAATGCAGTTTACTGTTTATTTACCACCCAATTTTTTTTATCAAACAACCACCTGGCGCAGTGGCTGAGCGCTTGCCTTACCACTCCCAAGGTGGGGGTTCGATCCGCCAACAATGCAGTTTACTGTTTATTTACCACCCAATTTTTGATCAAACAACCACCTGGCTTAGTGGCTGAGCGCTTGCCTTACCACTCCCATGGTGGGGGTTCGATCCTGCAACTATGCAGTTTATTAATTATTTACCGCCCAAATTTTTTTCAAACAACCACCTGGCTTACTGGCTGAGCGCTTGCCTTACCACTCCCATGGTGGGGGTTCGATCCTGCAACTATGCAGTACTGTTTATTTACCGCCCAATTTTTCCCATGGTGGGGGTTCGATCCTGCAACTATGCAGTTTACTGTTTATTTACCTCCCAAATTTTTTATTTACCGCCCAAATTTTTTAGGGTTCCTTTTCTCTGTTCTCTCTCTTCACGAAACTGAGAGGGGTGTGGATTGGGACTTCGTTTCTTGGGTGGTTGCGGCTGTTCTTGGTGGTTTTTTACGGTGGCTTCGGCTGTTCTTTGTGGTTTCGGTGGTGGCTTCTTCTTCGGTGGGTGCTGTTGTTGTGTTGCCGGTTGTTGAGTGGTTTTTGTTCGATGGGGAAGGGACGTAAGTCCCCGTTACGAAAGCTTCATGGGGGTAAGGATCTCGTGCATGGGAAGTCTGGGCTGTCACGTTTGGGTACTGGTCAAACTAGTCAGTCGGTGGGTGGGGTTATCGTGTCACCTGTGGAGGAAGTGGCTGTGACTGGGTCGGTGGTTCGGTCGGTGGGTGGTTCTGATAGTCCCGATAATATTTTGAAGGTTTCTGATATGGTTGGAGGAACTGACTTGGCCGGAGGTCGTTCGGGGGATGGAGGGGATGTTGTTGTGGCTCCAATGAGGGTTGTTGGATTGCGTTCTGATGTGGATGGCGGTCTTATAGGTGAGGTTTCGTCCATGGGTATCGTTTCCTCTGATCTGGTGAAGGATGATGGTCGGGTGTTGCGACAGACTGGTGCGGCTATGGTTTCCGGTGTTGCTAGTGGTCGGAAGGTGGGGGAGGTTACTCAGGGATGTGATGGGTCGTCCTCTGGAGGTGACGGCGGTAGACTTCCTGTGATAGTTCGTGATGTTGCTAGGGTTTCGTCCATGGGTATCGTTTCCTCTGATCTGGTGAAGGATGATGGTCGGGTGTTGCGACAGACTGGTGCGGCTATGGTTGTGTGTGATTCCGGTGTTGCTAGTGGTCGGAAGGTGGGGGAGGTTACTCAGGGATGTGATGGGTCGTCCTCTGGAGGTGACGGCGGTAGACTTCCTGCGATAGTTCGTGATGTTGCTAGGGTTTCGCAGAGGAGTCGTGTTTCGGGTCTGCCAGCGCAAGCATTGCGAATAGTTGGGTTAGTTGAACCGGGGGCTGGTCTGGGTCGAGGGGGTTCAGTTGAGACCGGTTCAAGCATGGTTCGGGATAAGGGAAAGCAGGTGGTAATGGATGGGCCTCGGGTTAGTAATGTTTTGGCGGGTGATGGGCTTCCTTCGGCTGGCCCAATTTTGGGTGATGATGAGCACATGGGGGGGCTTCGAATGGGGGATAAGCGGCAGAAGGAGGGGCTCTCGGGTGGGCTGGATCCGAAGGGTGTGACGGGAGTAAGTGGGCCTTCATGGGCCTCTTTGTTAAGGCCTTCTAAAGAGGCTACTAAGTTGCCTTTTTGTCCGCCTATTGAGGTGGATGGGGAGCAGATTGTGATTCCTCCGGATGATGTTGTGGAGGAGGGGATTCAAGTGTGGAAGTGTGCTCTGGTTGGCCAGTTTCTTGAGACTCGTCTTCCGTTTCAGGTGCTTTCTCGCCTGGTTAGCAGAGTGTGGAGTCGTGCCGGTGTGCCCGTTATTACATATTTGGAGAATGGCTTGGTCATTTTTAAGTTTCCTACAGTGGAGGCTTGTGAGTGGGTTCTTGCAAATGGTCCTTGGCATTTTGGTGGGAAACCTATCCTCTTGCGCAAGTGGGTGCCAGGTATTGTTCCCCAAACTTTTGCTTTTGACTCTGTTCCAGTCTGGGTGCGCTTATTGAATGTTCCGTTTGAGTTATGGACTCCTAGGGGTTTGGGTGTGTTGGCAAGTGCGGTGGGTAGGCCGATTTGCTTGGACCAACCTACGGAGGAGAGGACTAGATTATCCTTTGCTCGGGTATGTGTCGAGGTTGGTATTGATGACGTTCTTCCGAACTTTGTTAAGGTTCGTTTGGGGGGGGTTGATTTTGTGGTCCCGGTTGAGTATTCTTGGAAGCCAAAAAGATGCTTGTTTTGCCGTGTTTTTGGCCATTCTGGGGTTTCTTGTTCCCGTGGGAAGGATGTAGGCCAGGGGTCCGTGGCCACCTCTCCGGTGTTGAGGCCTAGGCAGGAGATGAGCATGATTGCTTCTCAGGTCCCCCCGAAGCAGGTTCCTTCTGGCTTGGTTACGACTCGAGTCCCTCCCAAGGTGGATGAGGGGGGTCATTCTATTTCTCCTGATGGGGGTGGGGAAAGGGCTGGTGTTCCTATAAATGTTAGGAATAAGTTTGCGGCGCTTGAAGCGAGTGTTGATGATGCTATGGCAATTGTGCCACTGGCTGTTGATTTGTCTTGTGCGGTAGAGGGTACTGTGATGGGTGGCTGTGTGGCGGAGGATCCGGGGGATCCATCATGTGGACATGTCTAGTTGGTGCTCCTGGAATGTGCGGGGTCTGACGGATCCTGCGAAGGGCCTTGCAGTTCGGTCCTTCTTAGAGTCGGCCCGTGTGGGGTTTTGTTGTCTTTTGGAGACGAAAGTTAAGAGTCATCAGTTTGATGTGGTGTTTAGCCGTTTTGGTGATGGGTGGCAGTGTGTGCGTAGTTATGGGTTGCAAGGGCTGGGGCGAATTTGGGTTATGTGGAGGCCGAATAGGTTTACTTTTGTGCCTACGGTTGTGCATGCTCAGTTCATCTCTGGTACCTTGGTTGATGTGGTTGCTTCTGTTTCAGTAGAGGTGGCCTGTGTGTATGCTGCTAATTTAATGGGGGAGCGGAGGGCTATGTGGGATATTTTATCTCAGATTATTGTTGGGTGGTCATCACCTGGAGTGGTCATGGGGGACTTTAATGCCGTTCGTTCTGTTGGGGAATCTTATGGCGGGAACCCTGATTTGAGTGAGATGGAGGAGTTTGATTCTTCCATTACGCAGGCAGATTTGGTGGAGCTCAGGGTTCAGGGGAGTTGGTACACGTGGTCGAGTAGTCCATCTGGGGGTGCTGCTGTGATGCGTCGTTTGGATAGGGTAATGGTGAATAGCGCCTGGGTGTCATCTTTACCCCTATGTGTGGTTCGTGCGCATGGTTGGGGGGTTTCTGATCATAGCCCTTTGGTGTTTGAGTTAGGAGTGCCGATTCCGAGGCGTCGTGTGGTGTTCCGTTATTTTAGTCATTGGCCTGATGAGGAGGGCTTTTTGGGTGTAGTTGCTGATTGTTGGGTTCGTCATCAGGGTTTGTCACCCTTGGTTAGTTTTGCTCGTAATTTAAAGGCTGTGAAATGGAGGTTAAGGGCTGAGTTTGGTAGGCCCCTGGAGGGGCTTAGTGCTGAGGTGGTGGAGTTGCGTAGACAAATGGAGGTGGCTCAGGTTGCTTTGGGGGCTGATCCTGGGTCAGAGGTGCTCCAGGGAGAGGTTAGGAGGTTAACTCAGGCTTTCTGGGTTTCAGCCCGTAGGGAGGAAGCATCCCTTCGTCAAAAGTCCCGTATTAAGTGGCTTGCGTTGGGTGATCAGAATACCTCATTTTTCCATCGTAGTGTTAAAGCTAGGGTATTGAGGAATGGGTTGACATCTTTGTGTGATGAGGAGGGTAGGCTATTGTCTACTCATGCGGAGATTTCGGCAGCTGCTGTGGGTTATTTTCGGGATATTTTGGGGGTGCAGCCTGTGGCCTATAGGGATTTAACTGACCGTGTGGCAGAGATTGTTCAGTTTGTGTGGCCTGACGAGTGTTTGGTTGATCTAATCAGGCCGGTTACTAGGGAGGAGGTTCGTACTGTGCTTTTTGCAATGAATAGTAATAGGGCGCCTGGTCCTGATGGGTTTTCGGTGGGCTTCTATAAGTCTGCATGGAGTGTTGTTGGGGATGATTTTTGTGATGCTGTGTTGCATTTCTTCTCCACCTATTATTTGCCGCCAGGTGTTAATGTTACGGCAATCACGCTGGTGCCCAAAAAGAGTAATCCGTCTGTGCTGAAGGATTATCGTCCAATTTCTTGTTGTAATGTGTTGTATAAATGCATTACGAAGATCTTGGCGAACAGGTTGTCAGTGTGGCTGCCTACTTTTGTGAGTACTAATCAGTCTGCATTTGTGCCAGGCAGGAATATTGTGGATAATATTTTGCTGTGTCAGGAGTTGGTGGGTGGGTATCATCTGAATAAGGGTGTGCCGCGTTGTGTTTTGAAGGTGGATCTTCAGAAGGCTTATGACACAGTGAATTGGGATTTCTTGTTTGGGATTTTGTTGGCTATTGGGACTCCTTTGCAGTTTGTTAGTTGGGTGCGTGCTTGTGTGACGTCCCCTATGTTCTCTATTTCTGTGAATGGGTCTCTGGAGGGGTTCTTTCCTGGGAGGAGAGGGTTGCGGCAGGGGGATCCTTTGTCCCCATACCTGTTTGTATTGGTTATGGAGGTGTTGTCCAGGATGCTTAATTCTCCGTTGGAGGGTTTTGTTTATCATTTTCGTTGTGAGAGGATTCGTCTTACACATCTGTGCTTTGCTGATGATTTGATGATCTTTAGTGGGGCTGATCGGAATTCATTGGCTGCTATACAGGGGGTGTTGCATCGGTTTCAGGATTATTCAGGTTTAGTGGCGAATACTGCTAAGAGTTCGTTGTTTTGTGCTGGTTTGCCAGTCTTGGAGGCAGCTGGGTTGGCTCGTATGTTGGGTTTTTCTTTGGCTGATTTACCTGTACGGTATTTGGGGGTTCCTTTACTGACTGGTAGGTTATGCTATAGGGATTGTAAGCCTTTGTTGGATCGGGTGACTGCGCGGGTTAGGAGCTGGCAGGCTCGGGTTCTTTCCTATGTGGGAGGTTGCAGTTGATTCAATCGGTGTTGCAGAGTTTCCATGTTTATTGGGCGAGTGTCTTTGTTTTGCCTGCCCAGGTTACTCATGAGTTAGAGCAGATTCTGAGGTCTTATCTCTGGCGGGGGGATCCTAGTAGTGTGGGTGGGGCTAAGGTTGCTTGGGCAGAGGTTTGTCTGCCTAGGAGTGAGGGTGGTTTGGGGTTGAGGGATTTGGCAGCATGGAACTCGGCTGCAATTATGAAGCTGTTGTGGTTGCTCTTTTTACAGTCTGGTTCCTTGTGGGTTGCATGGGTGGAGGCTTATGTTTTGTGTGGTCGATCTCTGTGGTCTATTCGTGTTTCACCTAGATGGTCATGGTGCCTAAGGATGGTTCTGAGTCTACGAGATAGATTCAGGGAGTTGGTGTCGTTTCGGGTTGGCGATGGTTGTAGATGTTTCATCTGGATTGATCCTTGGTTACCTGGAGGTTCTATTGTTGGCCGGTATGGTCAGCGTATTGTGTATGATGCTGCTAGTTCTCTGACGGCTCGGGTTTCAAGTTTCTTATCTTCTGAGGGAGAATGGCGGTGGCCTGAGGTGTCTTGGGAGTTGTTGGAGTTGGCTCCTCAGGTTCGTGCGGTTCGCCCTTGCCTGGGTCGAGAGGATGTGCTTGTTTGGTTGCCTTCTCCTTCGAGTGGGTTCTCTGTTGCTAGTGCCTGGGAGGCTATTAGGCCGCGGAGTGGTGTGGTGCCGTGGCATCGTCTGCTTTGGTTTGGGGGTCATATCCCGAGGCGTGCTTTTATTGCTAGGATGGCTGTTCGTGATAGGCTCTATACTCGGGATCGATTACTTCGATGGGGTGTATCTTCGTCAGCAACATGTCTATTGTGTGTTGATGGGGAGGAGTCTCGGGGATCATCTGTTCTTCGCTTGTCCATTTAGTAGGATTGTGTGGAGTAAGATGCTGATCTGGGGGAATTCGTCGCATAGGATTGCTTCCCGGGATGTAGAACTTCAGTGGATTTGTGCGAGGAGTAGAGGGAAGAAACGACGAAATCGGGTTTGGAGGGTTGCTTGGGCGTCGGTGCTATATCATATATAGCGGGAGCGTAATTCTCGGCTTCATGGTAGCGGATCATGTTCTGCTGATGCAGTGTTGCAGATGGCTCAGACTGATGTTCGGGTTCGGTGTGAGTCTTGGGGTGGTCAGGCTATTGATAGGATTGGTCCTCCTTGGGGCTGGTTTTAATTTTTTCCTGTTTGGGTTTAGTTTGCGTTTTACCTGGCTCGGGTTATGAGCTGTGGTTATGTTGTACCTTGCTCGGGTTGTGAGTTTTCATTTGTTTTGTGCATTTTAGGCTTTCTGCCTTGACCTCGGGCTATGAGGTCCCCCCTCTTTTTGCAGTAATATATTTATTTTGCAAAAAAAAAAAAAAACATGACGAACTTCGCTCTAGGGAACGAACTTGTTGTTTCTCACTCTCCAAGCATCGAATGGAGACAAGTTTGGTGCATTTTGGTTCGAAGATGACCAACAACGCTCTAGGGTACGAACTTCAGCATTAAAACTGGCCAAACTTCGAATGGAGACAAGGTTTGTCCATTTTGGTCCAAACATGACGAACTTCGCTCTAGGGAACGAACTTGTTGTTTCTCACTCTCCAAGCCTCGAATGGTGTCAAGTTTGTTCCATTTAGGTCCGAAGATGACCAACAACGCTCTAGGGTACAAACTTCAGCATTAAAACTCGCCAAACTTCCAATGGAGACAAGGTTTGTCCAGTTTGGTCCAAACATGACGAACTTCGCTATAGGGAACGAACATGTTGTTTCTCACTCTCCAAGCCTCGAATGGAGACAAGTTTGGTCCATTTTGATTCAAAGATGATTAACAACACTCTAGGGTACGAACTTCAGCATTAAAACTCGCCAAACTTCGAATGGAGACAAGGTTTGTTTATTTTGTTCCAAACATGACGAACGTCACTCTAGGGAACAAAATTGTTGTTTCTCACTCTCCAAGCCTCGAATGGCGACAAGTTTGGTCCATTTAGGTCCGAAGATGACCAACAACGCTCTAGGGTACAAACTTAAGCATTAAAACTCGCCAAACTTCGAATGGAGACAAGGTTTGTCCATTTTGGTCCAAACATGACGAACTTCGCTCTAGGGAACGAACTTGTTGTTTCTCACTCTCCAAGCCTCGAATGGAGACTAGTTTGGTCCATTTGGTTCGAAGATGACCAACAACGCTCTAGGGTACGAACTTCAGCATTAAAACTTGCCAAACTTCGAATGGAGACAAGGTTTGTCCATTTTGGTCCAAACATGACGAACTTCGCTCTAGGGAACGAACTTGTTGTTTCTCACTCTCCAAGCCTCGAATGGAGACTAGTTTGGTCCATTTTGGTTCGAAGATGACCAACAACGCTCTAGGGTACGAAGTTCAGCATTAAAACTTGCCAAACTTCGAATGGAGACAAGGTTTGTCCATTTTGGTCCAAACATGACGAACTTCGCTCTAGGGAACGAACTTGTTGTTTCTCACTCTCCAAGCCTCGAATGGAGATTAGTTTGGTCCATTTTGGTTCGAAGATGACCAACAACGCTCTAGGGTACGAAGTTCAGCATTAAAACTTGCCAAACTTCGAATGGAGACAAGGTTTGTCCATTTTGGTCCAAACATGACGAACGTCGCTCTAGGGAACGAACTTGTTGTTTCTCACTCTCCAAGCCTCGAATGGAGACTAGTTTGGTCCATTTTGGTTCGAAGATGACCAACAACGCTCTAGGGTACGAAGTTCAGCATTAAAACTTGCCAAACTTCGAATGGAGACAAGGTTTGTCCATTTTGGTCCAAACATGACGAACTTCGCTCTAGGGAACGAACTTGTTGTTTCTTACTCTCCAAGCATCGAATGGAGACAAGTTTGGTGCATTTCGGTTCGAAGATGACCAACAACGCTCTAGGGTACGAACTTCAGCATTAAAACTCGCCAAACTTCGAATGGAGACAAGGTTTGTCCATTTTGGTCCAAACATGACGAACTTCGCTCTAGGGAACGAACTTGTTGTTTCTCACTCTCCAAGCCTCGAATGGAGTCAAGTTTGTTCAATTTAGGTCCGAAGATGACCAACAACGCTCTAGGGTACAAACTTCAGCATTAAAACTCGCCAAACTTCGAATGGAGACAAGGTTTGTCCATTTTGGTCCAAACATGACGAACTTCGCTCTAGGGAACGAACTTGTTGTTTCTCACTCTCCAAGCCTCGAATGGAGAAGAGTTTGGTCCATTTAGGTCCGAAGATGACCAACAACGCTCTAGGGTACAAACTTCAGCATTAAAACGCGCCAAACTTCGAATGGAGACAAGGTTTGTCCATTTTGGTCCAAACATAACGAACTTCGCTCTAGGAAACGAACTTGTTGTTTATCACTCTCCAAGCCTCGAATGGCGACAAGTTTGGTCCATTTAGGTCCGAAGATGACCAACAACGCTCTAGGGTACAAACTTCAGCATTAAAACTCGCCAAACTTCGAATGGAGACAAGGTTTTTCCATTTTTGTTCAAACATGACGAACTTCGCTCTAGGGAACGAACTTGTTGTTTCTCACTCTTCAAGCATCGAATGGAGACAAGTGTGGTGCATTTTGGTTCAAAGATGACCAGCAACGCTCTAGGGTACGAACTTCAGCATTAAAACTCGCCAAACTTCGAATGGAGACAAGGTTTGTCCATTTTGGTCCAAACATGGCGAACTTCACTCTAGGGAACGAACTTGTTGTTTCTCACTCTCCAAGCCTCGAATGGAGACAAGTTTGGTCCATTTAGGTCTGAAGATGACCAACAACGCTCTAGGGTACAAACTTCAGCATTAAAACTCGCCATACTTCGAATGGAGACAAGGTTTGTCCATTTTGGTCCAACCATGACGAACTTCGCTCTAGGGAACGAACTTGTTGTTTCTCACTCTCCAAGCCTAGAATGGAGACAAGTTTGGAGCATTTTGGTTCGAAGATGACCAACAACGCTCTAGGGTACGAACTTCAGCATTAAAACTCGCCAAACTTCGAATGGAGACAAGGTTTGTCCATTTTGGTCCAAACATGACGAACTTCGCTCTAGGGAACGAACTTGTTGTTTCTCACTCTCCAAGCCTCGAATGGAGACACGTTTTGTCCATTTAGGTCCAAAGATGACCAACAACGCTCTAGGGTACAAACTTCAGCATTAAAAATCGCCAAACTTCGAATGGAGACAAGGTTTGTCCATTTTGGTCCAAACATGACGAACTTCGCTCTAGGGAACGAACTTGTTGTTTCTCACTCTCCAAGCCTCGAATGGCGACAAGTTTGGTCCATTTAGGTCTGAAGATGACCAACAACGCTCTAGGGTACAAACTTCAGCATTAAAACTCGCCAAACTTCGAATGGAGACAAGGTTTGTCCATTTTGGTCCAAACATGACGAACTTCGCTCTAGCGGAAAGAACTTGTGGTTTCTCACTCTCCAAGCCTCGAATGGAGACAAGTTTGGTCCATTTAGGTACGAAGATGACCAACAACGCTCTATGGTACAAACTTCAGAATTAAAACTCGCCAAACTTCGAATGGAGACAAGGTTTGTCAATTTTGGTCCAAACATGACGAACTTCGCTCTAGGGAACGAACTTGTTGTTTCTCAATCTCCAAGCCTCGAATGGAGAAAAGTTTGGTCCACTTTGGTCCGAAGATGACCAACAACGCTCTAGGGTACAAACTTCAGCATTAAAACTCGCCAAACTTCGAATGGAGACAAGGTTTGTCCATTTTGGTCCAAACATGACGAACTTCGCTCTAGGGAACGAACTTGTTGTTTCTCACTCTCCAAGCCTCGAATGGAGCCAAGTTTGGTCCATTTAGGTCCGAAGATGACCAACAACGCTCTAGGGTACGAACTTCAGCATTAAAACTCGCCAAACTTCGAATGGAGACAAGGTTTGTCCATTTTGGTCCAAACATGACGAACTTCGCTCTAGGGAACGAACTTGTTAATTCTCACTCTCCAAGCCTCGAATGGAGACAAGTTTGGTCCATTTTGGTTCGAAGATGACCAACAACGCTCTAGGGTACGAACTTCAGCATTAAAACTCGCCAAACTTCGAATGGAGACAAGGTTTGTTTATTTTGGTCCAAACATGACGAACGTCACTCTAGGGAACAAAATTGTTGTTTCTCACTCTCCAAGCCTCGAATGGCGACAAGTTTGGTCCATTTAGGTCCGAAGATGACCAACAACGCTCTAGGGTACAAACTTAAGCATTAAAACTCGCCAAACTTCGAATGGAGACAAGGTTTGTCCATTTTGGTCCAAACATGACGAACTTCGCTCTAGGGAACGAACTTGTTGTTTCTCACTCTCCAAGCATCGAATGGAGACAAGTTTGGTCCATTTTGATTCAAAGATGACCAACAACGCTCTAGGGTACAAACTTCAGCATTAAAACTCGCCAAACTTCGAATGGAGAGAAGGTTTGTCCATTTTGGTCCAAACATGACGAACTTCGCTCTAGGGAACGAACTTGTTGTTTCTCACTCTCCAAGCCTTGAATGGAGACAAGTTTGGTCCATTTTGGTTTGAAGATGACCAACAACGCTCTAGGGTACAAACTTCAGCATTAAAACTCGCCAAACTTCGAATGGAGACAAGGTTTGTCCATTTTGGTCCAAACATGACGAACTTCGCTCTAGGGAACGAACTTGTTGTTTCTCACTCTCCAACCATCGAATGGAGACAAGTTTTTTCCATTTAGGTCCGAAGATGACCAACAACCCTCTAGGGTACAAACTTCAGCATGAAAACTCGCCAAACTTCGAATGGAGACAAGGTTTGTCCATTTTGGTCCAAACATGACGAAGTTCGCTCTAAGGAACGAACTTGTGGTTTCTCACTCTCCAAGCCTCGAATGGCGACAAGTTTGGTCCATTTAGGTCCGAAGATGACCAACAACGCTCTAGGGTACAAACTTCAGCTTTAAAACTCGCCAAACTTCGAATGGAGACAAGGTTTGTCCATTTTGGTTCAAAGATGACGAACTTCGCTCTAGGGAACGAACTTGTTGTTTCTCACTCTCCAAGCATCGAATGGAGACATGTGTGGTGCATTTTGGTTCGAAGTGACCAGCAACGCTTTAGGGTACGAACTTCAACATTAAAACTCGCCAAACTTCGAATGGAGACAAGGTTTGTCCATTTTGGTCCAAACATGACGAACTTCGCTCTAGGAAACGAACTTGTTGTTTCTCACTCTCCAAGCCTCGAATGGCGACAAGTTTGGTCCATTTAGGTCCGAAGATGACCAACAACGCTCTAGGGTACAAACTTCAGGATTAAAACTCGCCAAACATCGAATGGAGAGAAGGTTTGTCCATTTTGGTCCAAACATGACGAACTTCGCTCTAGGGAACGAACTTGTTGTTTCTCACTCTCCAAGCCTTGAATAGAGACAAGTTTGGTCCATTTTGGTTCGAAGATGACCAACAACGCTCTAGGGTACGAACTTCAGCATGAAAACTCGCCAAACTTCGAATGGAGACAAGGTTTGTCCATTTTGGTCCAAACATGACGAAGTTCGCTCTAAGGAACGAACTTGTGGTTTCTCACTCTCCAAGCCTCGAATGGCGACAAGTTTGGTCCATTTAGGTCCGAAGATGACCAACAACGGTCTAGGGTACAAACTTCAGCTTTAAAACTCGCCAAACTTCGAATGGAGACAAGGTTTGTCCATTTTGGTTCAAAGATGACGAACTTCGCTCTAGGGAACGAACTTGTTGTTTCTCACTCTCCAAGCATCGAATGGAGACATGTGTGGTGCATTTTGGTTCGAAGTGACCAGCAACGCTTTAGGGTACGAACTTCAACATTAAAACTCGCCAAACTTCGAATGGAGACAAGGTTTGTCCATTTTGGTCCAAACATGACGAACTTCGCTCTAGCGGAAAGAACTTGTTGTTTCTCACTCTCCAAGCCTCGAATGGAGACAAGTTTGGTCCATTTAGGTCCGAAGATGACCAACAACGCTCTAGGGTACAAACTTCATCATTAAAACTCGCCAAACTTCGAATGGAGACAAGGTTTGTCAATTTTGGTCCAAACATGACGAACTTCGCTCTAGGGAACGAACTTGTTGTTTCTCAATCTCCAAGCCTCGAATGGCGACAAGTTTGGTTCATTTAGGTCCGAAGATGACCAACAACGCTCTAGGGTACAAACTTCAGCATTAAAACTCGCCAAACTTCGAATGGAGACAAGGTTTGTCCATTTTGGTCCAAACATGACGAACTTCGCTCTAGGGAACGAACGTGTGGTTTCTCACTCTCCAAGCCTCGAATGGAGACAAGTTTGGTCCATTTTGGTTCGAAGATGACAAACAAAGCTCTAGGGTACGAACTTCAGCATTAAAGCACGCCCAACTTCGAATGGAGACAAGGTTTGTCCATTTTGGTCCAAACATGACGAACTTCGCTCTAGGGAACGAACTTGTTGTTTCTCACTCTCCAAGCCTCGAATGGAGCCAAGTTTGGTCCATTTTGATTCAAAGATGACCAACAACGCTCTAGGGTACGAACTTCAGCATTAAAACTCGCCCAACTTCGAATGGAGACAAGGTTTGTCCATTTTGGTCCAAACATGACGATCTTCGCTCTAGGGAACGAACTTGTTGTTTCTCACTGTCCAAGCCTCGAATGGAGACAAGTTTGGTCCATTTTGGTTCGAAGATGACAAACAAAGCTCTAGGGTACAAACTTCAGCATTAAAACACGCCAAACTTCGAATGGAGACAAAGTTTGTCCATTTTGGTCCAAACATGACGAACTTCGCTCTAGGGAACGAACTGTTGTTTCTCACTCTCCAAGCCTCGAATGGAGACAAGTTTGGTCCATTTTGATTCAAAGATGACCAACAACGCTCTAGGGTACGAACTTCAGCATTAAAACTCGCCCAACTTCGAATGGAGACAAGGTTTGTCCATTTTGGTCCAAACATGACGAACTTCGCTCTAGAGAACGAACTTGTTGTTTCTCACTCTCCAAGCATCGAATGGAGACAAGTTTGGTCCATTTTGGTTCGAAGATGACCAACAACGCTCTAGGGTACAAACTTCAGCATTAAAACTCGCCAAACTTCGAATGGAGACAAGGTTTGTCAATTTTGGTCCAAACATGACGAACTTCGCCCTAGGGAACGAACTTGTTGTTTCTCACTCTCCAAGCATCGAATGGCGACAAGTTTGGTCCATTTAGGTCCGAAGATGACCAACAACGCTCTAGGGTACAAACTTCAGCATTAAAACTCGCCAAACTTCGAATGGAGACAAGGTTTGTCCATTTTGGTCCAAACATGACGAACTTCGCTCTAGGAAACGAACACGTTGTTTCTCACTCTCCAAGCCTCGAATGGCGACAAGTTTGGTCCATTTAGGTCCGAAGATGACCAACAACGCTCTAGGGTACCAACTTCAGCATTAAAACTCGCCAAACTTCGAATGGAGACAAGGTTTGTCCATTTTGGTCCAAACATGACGAACTTCGCTCTAGGGAACGAACTTGATACGAATCTCTTAGGAAATTGACCTAACAACCTTGCTAACAAACAAGACCTTTAGATCTAAAACCCAAAAACCCCAAATCAAGATGATTTCATCCCAAGGAAGAGGATAGAAACGGATTTACCTCGATGATCAATATCAAGAGTATAGAAAACGCGTTACTAAACTCAAGATTCGAATCACTCCACAAGTAGTTTGATCAACGCTACTTGAATGATCCTTACATGCAAATCTAAACACAAGATATGCAAAGAAAGTTGCTCATGGTCTTTAAGCTCAAAAGACTCAATTTCATTGAAAACTCATCAAAGTTGTTCTTCTTTACTAACAAGATCAATTCCTTTTATAGACAAGGAATTCTATGTGATAATACACTTTCCCAACTACATCATTAAATGGACTTCCCAACTACCACATTTAATGAACTTCCTAACTACCCTCATTAATTTCAACTTCCCAACCACCTAATTAATGTCTAAACTTTGAAAACTAAAATTACAATTAAAACATCAAAATAAAAAATGTCCTATTATGTAATTGGACTTTGAGGCATTGTTATTAATGACTTGGCCACATCATTCATGGTCAACTTCAATCTTGCACACATTGACCTCCAAAGCTTCAAATGGTCCATCCTTACTTGAACAAGGTTGTAACACATGAAATTAAGGTTGAACCGTGATCCATATCAGAACTCGTTGTTTCTCACTCTCCAAGCCTCGAATGGCGACAAGTTTGGTCCATTTAGGTCCGAAGATGACCAACAACGCTCTAGGGTACAAACTTCAGCATTAAAACTCGCCAAACTTCGAATGGAGACAAGGTTTGTCCATTTTGGTCCAAACATGACGAACTTCGATCTAGGGAACGAACTTGTTGTTTCTCACTCTCCAAGCCTCGAATGGAGACAAGTTTGGTCCATTTAGGTCCGCAAATGACCATTATTGCTCTAGGGTACAAACTTCAGCATTAAAACTCGCCAAACTTCGAATGGAGACAAGGTTTGTCCATTTTGGTCCAAACATGACGAACTTCACTCTAGGGAACGAACTTGTTGTTTCTCACTCTCCAAACCTCGAATGGAGACAAGTTTGGTCCATTTTGGTTCGAAGATGACCAACAACGCTCTAGGGTACAAACTTCAGCATTAAAACTCGCCAAACTTCGAATGGAGACAAGGTTTGTCAATTTTGGTCCAAACATGACGAACTTCGCCCTAGGGAACGAACTTGTTGTTTCTCACTCTCCAAGCCTCGAATGGCGACAAGTTTGGTCCATTTAGGTCCGAAGATGACCAACAACGCTCTTGGGTACGAACTTCAGCATTAAAACTCGCCAAACTTCGAATGGAGACAAGGTTTGTCCATTTTGGTCCAAACATGACGAACTTCGCTCTAGGAAACGAACACGTTGTTTCTCACTCTCCAAGCCTCGAATGGAGACAAGTTTGGTCCATTTAGGTCCGAAAATGACCATTAACGCTCTAGGGTACCAACTTCAGCATTAAAACTCGCCAAACTTCGAATGGAGACAAGGTTTGTCCATTTTGGTCCAAACATGACGAACTTCGCTCTAGGGAACGAACTCGTTGTTTCTCACTCTCCAAGCCTCGAATGGCGACAAGTTTGGTCCATTTAGGTCCGAAGATGACCAACAACGCTCTAGGGTACAAACTTCAGCATTAAAACTCGCCAAACTTCGAATGGAGACAAGGTTTGTCCATTTTGGTCCAAACATGACGAACTTCGATCTAGGGAACGAACTTGTTGTTTCTCACTCTCCAAGCCTCGAATGGAGACAAGTTTGGTCCATTTAGGTCCGCAAATGACCATTATTGCTCTAGGGTACAAACTTCAGCATTAAAACTCGCCAAACTTCGAATGGAGACAAGGTTTGTCCATTTTGGTCCAAACATGACGAACTTCGCTCTAGGGAACGAACTTGTTGTTTCTCACTCTCCAAGCCTCGAATGGAGCCAAGTTTGGTCCATTTAGGTCCGAAGATGACCAACAACGCTCTAGGGTACAAACTTCAGCATTAAAACTCGCCAAACTTCGAATGGAGACAAGGTTTGTCCATTTTGGTCCAAACATGACGAACTTCGCTCTAGGGAACGAACGTGTGGTTTCTCACGCTCCAAGCCTCGAATGGAGACAAGTTTGGTCCATTTTGGTTCGAAGATGACAAACAAAGCTCTAGGGTACAAACTTCAGCATTAAAACACGCCAAACTTCGAATGGAGACATAGTTTGTCCATTTTGGTCCAAACATGACGAACTTCGCTCTAGGGAACGAACTTGTTGTTTCTCACTCTCCAAGCCTCGAATGGAGACAAGTTTGGTCCATTTTGATTCAAAGATGACCAACAACGCTCTAGGGTACGAAGTTCAGCATTAAAACTCGCCCAACTTCGAATGGAGACAAGGTTTGTCCATTTTGGTCCAAACATGACGAACTTCGCTCTAGAGAACGAACTTGTTGTTTCTCACTCTCCAAGCATCGAATGGAGACAAGTTTGGTCCATTTTGGTTCGAAGATGACCAACAACGCTCTAGGGTACAAACTTCAGCATTAAAACTCGCCAAACTTCGAATGGAGACAAGGTTTGTCAATTTTGGTCCAAACATGACGAACTTCGCCCTAGGGAACGAACTTGTTGTTTCTCACTCTCCAAGCATCGAATGGCGACAAGTTTGGTCCATTTAGGTCCGAAGATGACCAACAACGCTCTAGGGTACAAACTTCAGCATTAAAACTCGCCAAACTTCGAATGGAGACAAGGTTTGTCCATTTTGGTCCAAACATGACGAACTTCGCTCTAGGAAACGAACACGTTGTTTCTCACTCTCCAAGCCTCGAATGGCGACAAGTTTGGTCCATTTAGGTCCGAAGATGACCAACAACGCTCTAGGGTACCAACTTCAGCATTAAAACTCGCCAAACTTCGAATGGAGACAAGGTTTGTCCATTTTGGTCCAAACATGACGAACTTCGCTCTAGGGAACGAACTCGTTGTTTCTCACTCTCCAAGCCTCGAATGGCGACAAGTTTGGTCCATTTAGGTCCGAAGATGACCAACAACGCTTTAGGGTACAAACTTCAGCATTAAAACTCGCCAAACTTCGAATGGAGACAAGGTTTGTCCATTTTGGTCCAAACATGACGAACTTCGATCTAGGGAACGAACTATTTGTTTCTCACTCTCCAAGCCTCGAATGGAGACAAGTTTGGTCCATTTAGGTCCGCAAATGACCATTATTGCTCTAGGGTACAAACTTCAGCATTAAAACTCGCCAAACTTCGAATGGAGACAAGGTTTGTCCATTTTGGTCCAAACATGACGAACTTCACTCTAGGGAACGAACTTGTTGTTTCTCACTCTCCAAACCTCGAATGGAGACAAGTTTGGTCCATTTGGTTCGAAGATGACCAACAACGCTCTAGGGTACAAACTTCAGCATTAAAACTCGCCAAACTTCGAATGGAGACAAGGTTTGTCAATTTTGGTCCAAACATGACGAACTTCGCCCTAGGGAACGAACTTGTTGTTTCTCACTCTCCAAGCCTCGAATGGCGATAAGTTTGGTCCATTTAGGTCCGAAGATGACCAACAACGCTCTAGGGTACAAACTTCAGCATTAAAACTCGCCAAACTTCGAATGGAGACAAGGTTTGTCCATTTTGGTTCAAACATGACGAACTTCGCTCTAGGGAACGAACTTGATACGAAACTCTTAGGAAATCGACCTAACAACCTTGCTAACAAACAAGACCTTTAGATCTAAGACCCAAAAACCCCAAAATCAAGATGATTTCATCCCAAGGAAGAAGATAGAAACGGATTTACCTCGATGATCAATATCAAGAATAGAGAAAACATATTTCTAAACTCAAGATTCGAATCACTCCACAAGTAGATTGATCAACACCACTTGAATGATCCTTACATGCAAATCTAAACACAAGATATGCAAAGAAAGTTGCTCATGGCCTTTATGCTCAAAAGACTCAATTTCATTGAAACCTCATCAAAGTTGTTCTTCTTTACTAACAAGATCAATTCCTTTTATAGACAAGGAATTCTATGTGATAATACACTTTCCCAACTACATCATTAAATGGACTTCCCAACTACCACATTTAATGAACTTCCTAACTACCCTCATTAATTTCAACTTCCCAACCACCTAATTAATGTCTAAACTTTGAAAACTAAAATTACAATTAAAACATCAAAATAAAAAATGTCCTATTATGTAATTGGACTTTGAGGCATTGTTATTAATGACTTGGCCACATCATTCATGGTCAACTTCAATCTTGCACACATTGACCTCCAAAGCTTCAAATGGTCCATCCTTACTTGAACAAGGTTGTAACACATGAAATTAAGGTTGAACCGTGATCCATATCATTCTCCCCTTCTTCGATAAGATTCGTCCTCGAATCTAAAGGATCTCCTACATCAAATGGACGAAAATTAGCTCCATTGAAGATGTAATTGTCATCACCCACGCCTTGTAAAGCAATCTTGTAGTCATGGGATGTAATAGGTAAATTGCCTCTTGAATTCCACTTAGGTTTCTTGTAAAATGAACAACGATCCCTCCAAAAGTGTCTCCAAACCGAATCACCTAGTTTGAACATCTTATGCTTGCTGCCATGGATGAACTTAGAAGCCATTTTGAAGTGTTGCCTCCCAATAAAAGCTTTGGCATTAACTTTTGAATCATGCTTCACAATGACTGTTTTGGCCTCCTGTAAGAACTCAAAAGAAACACTATGGAAGAATGGTTTGAGCTCACCCGTTAGAAAACAAGTGCCTTTGTATAAAAGATTAAAAATATTTTGCTTTGAAAACAAAATAGTTTTAACCTCACAAGCTCTTTTACACAAGCTCACATTATTGGCTTTTCTCTCTTTTTTCTCTATAGGCCATAGACTAATCTCATGCTTTTTTCTCTCACTCATTTTCTCACAAGATTCTTTTTCAAACAATTCATCTGCTTTTGTCTCGACCTTTTTTGCCTTTTGCCCTAATTCACACACATCAACATGTACTTCATCAAGAGTAGGTTTTACAATAGTAGAAGGGTTACAAACAAGCAAGTCTTTGCAATCTAATTGCCTACTCAAAAAGAAATCATTGGCATTTGTTGGCACTAAATTACAAAGCATTTCATTTTCCATTTTACCACTTTCTTTGTTGGTCGCAATGCCATCAATGACACTACCATCATTTGCAACATCATCTTGAGGCATGAGACAATCTTTCTCTTTTTGATTTGGTTGTGTAACCTGTCTCTCCATTTCTCGATCCCGCAAATTCAAAGGACATAATTCAGCCATGTAGTTTATGGATTGGCGAAGCTCAGCCATATTATTTCGAA
Organism: Trichosanthes truncata; assembly: GCA_033996785.1. Classification (NCBI taxonomy): domain Eukaryota; kingdom Viridiplantae; phylum Streptophyta; class Magnoliopsida; order Cucurbitales; family Cucurbitaceae; genus Trichosanthes; species Trichosanthes truncata. The sequence continues at coordinate 25,343,938 of JAWPNB010000007.1, read as the reverse complement.
AATTCTTCCAAAATGGATCACCATTGATGTGGTTCTCACAACGTCTTTGTGCTTGATGAAACATGGATTTGGTTGAACTTCTTTTGTGATACATGCTTGAAAAAAAATGCAAAGTGACAAGAAAGTTTCCTCACGTCTTCTGTGATACACAATCTAGGTTTTCTCGGTTTTCCAGAATATACTTTCAAAAGGCAGACTTTTCACCAAGAAACATACCGAATTTCATGATCTCATAAAAGACAAAGTTGAAGAACATACACAGATCTAAAACATCGTAGAAGATGTCAACACCAAACGAAGAATAAAAATGACATTTTTTTTTAATTTTAATTTTTGGGCAGAATTTTAAAGATGAAACTGCTCTCGGGTTTGCAGTTTTCTTTTGACAGATTTTTAAAATACGAATATAGCACCCTAAAGAAAGCTGATTTTGAAGACCTCAAAGAAGAGGGAAATGTAGATCACACATAGATCTAAATACATGTAGAAGACATCAATATAAAAAGACATACGTAAATATGAGATTTTGGTGCTTTTTCTCAGACTACGAAACTGGACAGATTTAAAAAACAATAGAACAACAAAACCAAAAACAAATTAAAGACAAACGCAAAGGAAACATATATCCGATCTTGAGCCTAAAGCTCTGATACCAAATGATACGAAACTCTTAGGAAATCGACCTAACAACCTTGCTAACAAACAAGACCTTTAGATCTAAGACCCAAAAACCCCAAAATCAAGATGATTTCATCCCAAGGAAGAAGATAGAAACGGATTTACCTCGATGATCAATATCAAGAATAGAGAAAACATATTTCTAAACTCAAGATTCGAATCACTCCACAAGTAGATTGATCAACACCACTTGAATGATCCTTACATGCAAATCTAAACACAAGATATGCAAAGAAAGTTGCTCATGGCCTTTATGCTCAAAAGACTCAATTTCATTGAAACCTCATCAAAGTTGTTCTTCTTTACTAACAAGATCAATTCCTTTTATAGACAAGGAATTCTATGTGATAATACACTTTCCCAACTACATCATTAAATGGACTTCCCAACTACCACATTTAATGAACTTCCTAACTACCCTCATTAATTTCAACTTCCCAACCACCTAATTAATGTCTAAACTTTGAAAACTAAAATTACAATTAAAACATCAAAATAAAAAATGTCCTATTATGTAATTGGACTTTGAGGCATTGTTATTAATGACTTGGCCACATCATTCATGGTCAACTTCAATCTTGCACACATTGACCTCCAAAGCTTCAAATGGTCCATCCTTACTTGAACAAGGTTGTAACACATGAAATTAAGGTTGAACCGTGATCCATATCAGAACTTGTTGTTTCTCACTCTCGAAGCATCAAATGGAGACAAGTGTGGTGCATTTTGGTTCGAAGATGACCAGCAACGCTCTAGGGTACGAACTTCAGCATTAAAACTCGCGAAACTTCGAATGGAGACAAGGTTTGTCCATTTTGGTCCAAACATCACGAACTTCGCTCTAGGGAACGAACGTATGGTTTCTCACGCTCCAAGCCTCGAATGGAGACAAGTTTGCTCCATTTTGGTTCGAAGATGACAAACAAAGCTCTAGGGTACGAACTTCAGCATTAAAACACGCCAAACTTCGAATGGAGACAAGGTTTGTCAATTTTGGTCCAAACATGACGAACTTCGCTCTAGGGAACGAACTTGTTGTTTCTCACTCTCCAAGCCTCGAATGGCGACAAGTTTGGTCCATTTAGGTCCGAAGATGACCAACAACGCTCTTGGGTACGAACTTCAGCATTAAAACTCGCCAAACTTCGAATGGAGACAAGGTTTGTCCATTTTGGTCCAAACATGACGAACTTCGCTCTAGGAAACGAACACGTTGTTTCTCACTCTCCAAGCCTCGAATGGAGACAAGTTTGGTCCATTTAGGTCCGAAAATGACCATTAACGCTCAAGGGTACCAACTTCAGCATTAAAACTCGCCAAACTTCGAATGGAGACAAGGTTTGTCCATTTTGGTCCAAACATGACGAACTTCGCTCTAGGGAACGAACTCGTTGTTTCTCACTCTCCAAGCCTCGAATGGCGACAAGTTTGGTCCATTTAGGTCCGAAGATGACCAACAACGCTCTAGGGTACAAACTTCAGCATTAAAACTCGCCAAACTTCGAATGGAGACAAGGTTTGTCCATTTTGGTCCAAACATGACGAACTTCGATCTAGGGAACGAACTTGTTGTTTCTCACTCTCCAAGCCTCGAATGGAGACAAGTTTGGTCCATTTAGGTCCGCAAATGACCATTATTGCTCTAGGGTACAAACTTCAGCATTAAAACTCGCCAAACTTCGAATGGAGACAAGGTTTGTCCATTTTGGTCCAAACATGACGAACTTCGCTCTAGGGAACGAACTTGTTGTTTCTCACTCTCCAAGCCTCGAATGGAGCCAAGTTTGGTCCATTTAGGTCCGAAGATGACCAACAACGCTCTAGGGTACAAACTTCAGCATTAAAACTCGCCAAACTTCGAATGGAGACAAGGTTTGTCCATTTTGGTCCAAACATGACGAACTTCGCTCTAGGGAACGAACGTGTGGTTTCTCACGCTCCAAGCCTCAAATGGAGACAAGTTTGGTCCATTTTGGTTCGAAGATGACAAACAAAGCTCTAGGGTACAAACTTCAGCATTAAAACACGCCAAACTTCGAATGGAGACAAAGTTTGTCCATTTTGGTCCAAACATGACGAACTTCGCTCTAGGGAACGAACTTGTTGTTTCTCACTCTCCAAGCCTCGAATGGAGACAAGTTTGGTCCATTTTGATTCAAAGATGACCAACAACGCTCTAGGGTACGAACTTCAGCATTAAAACTCGCCCAACTTCGAATGGAGACAAGGTTTGTCCATTTTGGTCCAAACATGACGAACTTCGCTCTAGAGAACGAACTTGTTGTTTCTCACTCTCCAAGCATCGAATGGAGACAAGTTTGGTCCATTTTGGTTCGAAGATGACCAACAACGCTCTAGGGTACAAACTTCAGCATTAAAACTCGCCAAACTTCGAATGGAGACAAGGTTTGTCAATTTTGGTCCAAACATGACGAACTTCGCCCTAGGGAACGAACTTGTTGTTTCTCACTCTCCAAGCATCGAATGGCGACAAGTTTGGTCCATTTAGGTCCGAAGATGACCAACAACGCTCTAGGGTACAAACTTCAGCATTAAAACTCGCCAAACTTCGAATGGAGACAAGGTTTGTCCATTTTGGTCCAAACATGACGAACTTCGCTCTAGGAAACGAACACGTTGTTTCTCACTCTCCAAGCCTCGAATGGCGACAAGTTTGGTCCATTTAGGTCCGAAGATGACCAACAACGCTCTAGGGTACCAACTTCAGCATTAAAACTCGCCAAACTTCGAATGGAGACAAGGTTTGTCCATTTTGGTCCAAACATGACGAACTTCGCTCTAGGGAACGAACTCGTTGTTTCTCACTCTCCAAGCCTCGAATGGCGACAAGTTTGGTCCATTTAGGTCCGAAGATGACCAACAACGCTCTAGGGTACAAACTTCAGCATTAAAACTCGCCAAACTTCGAATGGAGACAAGGTTTGTCCATTTTGGTCCAAACATGACGAACTTCGATATTGGGAACGAACTTGTTGTTTCTCACTCTCCAAGCCTCGAATGGAGACAAGTTTGGTCCATTTAGGTCCGCAAATGACCATTATTGCTCTAGGGTACAAACTTCAGCATTAAAACTCGCCAAACTTCGAATGGAGACAAGGTTTGTCCATTTTGGTCCAAACATGACGAACTTCACTCTAGGGAACGAACTTGTTGTTTCTCACTCTCCAAACCTCGAATGGAGACAAGTTTGGTCCATTTTGGTTCGAAGATGACCAACAACGCTCTAGGGTACAAACTTCAGCATTAAAACTCGCCAAACTTCGAATGGAGACAAGGTTTGTCAATTTTGGTCCAAACATGACGAACTTCGCCCTAGGGAACGAACTTGTTGTTTCTCACTCTCCAAGCCTCGAATGGCGACAAGTTTGGTCCATTTAGGTCCGAAGATGACCAACAACGCTCTAGGGTACAAACTTCAGCATTAAAACTCGCCAAACTTCGAATGGAGACAAGGTTTGTCCATTTTGGTTCAAACATGACGAACTTCGCTCTAGGGAACGAACTTGTTGTTTCTCACTCTCGAAGCATCGAATGGAGACAAGTGTGGTGCATTTTGGTTCGAAGATGACCAGCAACGCTCTAGGGTACGAACTTCAGCATTAAAACTCGCGAAACTTCGAATGGAGACAAGGTTTGTCCATTTTGGTCCAAACATCACGAACTTCGCTCTAGGGAACGAACGTATGGTTTCTCACGCTCCAAGCCTCGAATGGAGACAAGTTTGCTCCATTTTGGTTCGAAGATGACAAACAAAGCTCTAGGGTACGAACTTCAGCATTAAAACACGCCAAACTTCGAATGGAGACAAGGTTTGTCCATTTTGGTCCAAACATGACGAACTTCGCTCTAGGGAACGAACTTGTTGTTTCTCACTCTCCAAGCCTCGAATGGAGACAAGTTTGGTCCATTTTGATTCAAAGATGACCAACAACGCTCTTGGGTACGAACTTCAGCATTAAAACTCGCCCAACTTCGAATGGAGACAAGGTTTGTCCATTTTGGTCCAAACATGACGAACTTCGCTCTAAGGAACGAACTTGTTGTTTCTCACTGTCCAAGCCTCGAATGGAGACAAGTTTGGTCCATTTAGGTCCGAAAATGTCCATTAACGCTCTAGGGTACAAACTTCAGCATTAAAACTCGCCAACCTTCGAATGGAGACAAGGTTTGTCCATTTTGGTCCAAACATGACGAACTTCGCTCTAGGGAAAGAACTTGTTGTTTCTCACTCTCCAAGCCTCGAATGGAGCCAAGTTTGGTCCATTTAGGTCCGAAGATGACCAACAACGCTCTAGGGTACAAACTTCAGCATTAAAACTCGCCAAACTTCGAATGGAGACAAGGTTTGTCAATTTTGGTCCAAACATGACGAACTTCGCCCTAGGGAACGAACTTGTTGTTTCTCACTCTCCAAGCCTCGAATGGCGACAAGTTTGGTCCATTTAGGTCCGAAGATGACCAACAACGCTCTAGGGTACAAACTTCAGCATTAAAACTCGCCAAACTTCGAATGGAGACAAGGTTTGTCCATTTTGGTTCAAACATGACGAACTTCGCTCTAGGGAACGAACTTGTTGTTTCTCTCTCTCCAAGCATCGAATGGAGACAAGTTTGGTCCATTTAGGTCCGAAGATGACCAACAACGCTCTAGGATACAAACTTCAGCATTAAAACTCGCCAAACTTCGACTGGAGACAAGGTTTGTCCATTTTGGTCCAAACATGACGAACTTCGCTCTAGGGAACGAACTCGTTGTTTCTCACTCTCCAAGCCTCGAATGGAGACAAGTTTGGTCCATTTTGATTCAAAGATGACCAACAACGCTCTAGGGTACGAACTTCAGCATTAAAACTCGCCCAACTTCGAATGGAGACAAGGTTTGTCCATTTTGGTCCAAACATGACGAACTTCGCTCTAGAGAACGAACTTGTTGTTTCTCACTCTCCAAGCATCGAATGGAGACTAGTTTGGTCCATTTTGGTTCGAAGATGACCAACAACGCTCTAGGGTACAAACTTCAGCATTAAAACTCGCCAAACTTCGAATGGAGACAAGGTTTGTCAATTTTGGTCCAAACATGACGAACTTCGCCCTAGGGAACGAACTTGTTGTTTCTCACTCTCCAAGCATCGAATGGCGACTAGTTTGGTCCATTTAGGTCCGAAGATGACCAACAACGCTCTAGGGTACCAACTTCAGCATTAAAACTCGCCAAACTTCGAATGGAGACAAGGTTTGTCCATTTTGGTCCAAACATGACGAACTTCGGTCTAGGGAACGAACTCGTTGTTTCTCACTCTCCAAGCCTCGAATGGCGACAAGTTTGGTCCATTTAGGTCCGAAGATGACCAACAACGCTCTAGGGTACAAACTTCAGCATTAAAACTCGCCAAACTTCGAATGGAGACAAGGTTTGTCCATTTTGGTCCAAACATGACGAACTTCGATATTGGGAACGAACTTGTTGTTTCTCACTCTCCAAGCCTCGAATGGAGACAAGTTTGGTCCATTTAGGTCCGCAAATGACCATTATTGCTCTAGGGTACAAACTTCAGCATTAAAACTCGCCAAACTTCGAATGGAGACAAGGTTTGTCCATTTTGGTCCAAACATGACGAACTTCGCTCTAGGGAACGAACTTGTTGTTTCTCACTCTCCAAACCTCGAATGGAGACAAGTTTGGTCCATTTTGGTTCGAAGATGACCAACAACGCTCTAGGGTACAAACTTCAGCATTAAAACTCGCCAAACTTCGAATGGAGACAAGGTTTGTCAATTTTGGTCCAAACATGACGAACTTCGCCCTAGGGAACGAACGTGTGGTTTCTCACGCTCCAAGCCTCGAATGGCGACAAGTTTGGTCCATTTAGGTCCGAAGAAGACCAACAAAGCTCTAGGGTACAAACTTCAGCATTAAAACTCGCCAAACTTCGAATGGAGACAAGGTTTGTCCATTTTGGTTCAAACATGACGAACTTCGCTCTAGGGAACGAACTTGTTGTTTCTCACTCTCGAAGCATCGAATGGAGACAAGTGTGGTGCATTTTGGTTCGAAGATGACCAACAACGCTCTAGGGTACGAACTTCAGCATTAAAACTCGCGAAACTTCGAATGGAGACAAGGTTTGTCCATTTTGGTCCAAACATCACGAACTTCGCTCTAGGGAACGAACGTATGGTTTCTCACGCTCCAAGCCTCGAATGGAGACAAGTTTGCTCCATTTTGGTTCGAAGATGACAAACAAAGCTCTAGGGTACGAACTTCAGCATTAAAACACGCCAAACTTCGAATGGAGACAAGGTTTGTCCATTTTGGTCCAAACATGACGAACTTCGCTCTAGGGAACGAACTTGTTGTTTCTCACTCTCCAAGCCTCGAATGGAGACAAGTTTGGTCCATTTTGATTCAAAGATGACCAACAACGCTCTTGGGTACGAACTTCAGCATTAAAACTCGCCCAACTTCGAATGGAGACAAGGTTTGTCCATTTTGGTCCAAACATGACGAACTTCGCTCTAAGGAACGAACTTGTTGTTTCTCACTGTCCAAGCCTCGAATGGAGACAAGTTTGGTCCATTTAGGTCCGAAAATGTCCATTAACGCTCTAGGGTACAAACTTCAGCATTAAAACTCGCCAACCTTCGAATGGAGACAAGGTTTGTCCATTTTGGTCCAAACATGACGAACTTCGCTCTAGGGAAAGAACTTGTTGTTTCTCACTCTCCAAGCCTCGAATGGAGCCAAGTTTGGTCCATTTAGGTCCGAAGATGACCAACAACGCTCTAGGGTACAAACTTCAGCATTAAAACTCGCCAAACTTCGAATGGAGACAAGGTTTGTCAATTTTGGTCCAAACATGACGAACTTCGCCCTAGGGAACGAACTTGTTGTTTCTCACTCTCCAAGCCTCGAATGGCGACAAGTTTGGTCCATTTAGGTCCGAAGATGACCAACAACGCTCTAGGGTACAAACTTCAGCATTAAAACTCGCCAAACTTCGAATGGAGACAAGGTTTGTCCATTTTGGTTCAAACATGACGAACTTCGCTCTAGGGAACGAACTTGTTGTTTCTCTCTCTCCAAGCATCGAATGGAGACAAGTTTGGTCCATTTAGGTCCGAAGATGACCAACAACGCTCTAGGATACAAACTTCAGCATTAAAACTCGCCAAACTTCGAATGGAGACAAGGTTTGTCCATTTTGGTCCAAACATGACGAACTTCGCTCTAGGGAACGAACTCGTTGTTTCTCACTCTCCAAGCCTCGAATGGAGACAAGTTTGGTCCATTTTGATTCAAAGATGACCAACAACGCTCTAGGGTACGAACTTCAGCATTAAAACTCGTCCAACTTCGAATGGAGACAAGGTTTGTCCATTTTGGTCCAAACATGACGAACTTCGCTCTAGAGAACGAACTTGTTGTTTCTCACTCTCCAAGCATCGAATGGAGACTAGTTTGGTCCATTTTGGTTCGAAGATGACAAACAAAGCTCTAGGGTACGAACTTCAGCATTAAAACACGCCAAACTTCGAATGGAGACAAGGTTTGTCCATTTTGGTCCAAACATGACGAACTTCGCTCTAGGGAACGAACTTGTTGTTTCTCACTCTCCAAGCCTCGAATGGAGACAAGTTTGGTCCATTTAGGTCCGAAAATGACCATTAACGCTCTAGGGTACAAACTTCAGCATTAAAACTCGCCAACCTTCGAATGGAGACAAGGTTTGTCCATTTTGGTCCAAACATGACGAACTTCGCTCTAGGGAACGAACTTGTTGTTTCTCACTCTCCAAGCCTCGAATGGAGACAAGTTTGGTCCATTTTGGTTCGAAGATGACCAACAACGCTCTAGGGTACGAACTTCAGCATTAAAACTCGCCAAACTTCGAATGGAGACAAGGTTTGTCAATTTTGGTCCAAACATGACGAACTTCGCCCTAGGGAACGAACTTGTTGTTTCTCACTCTCCAAGCCTCGAATGGGGACAAGTTTGGTAAATTTAGGTCCGAAGATGACCAACAACGCTCTAGGGTACAAACTTCAGCATTAAAACTCGCCAAACTTCGAATGGAGACAAGGTTTGTCCATTTTGGTTCAAACATGACGAACTTCGCTCTAGGGAACGAACTTGGTGTTTCTCACTCTCCAAGCATCGAATGGAGACAAGTTTGGTCCATTTAGGTCCGAAGATGACCAACAACGCTCTAGGGTACAAACTTCAGCATTAAAACTCGCCAAACTTCGAATGGAGACAAGGTTTGTCCATTTTGGTCCAAACATGACGAACTTCCCTCTAGGGAACGAACTCGTTGTTTCTCACTCTCCAAGCCTCGAATGGAGACAAGTTTGGTCCATTTTGATTCAAAGATGACCAACAACGCTCTAGGGTACGAACTTCAGCATTAAAACTCGCCCAACTTCGAATGGAGACAAGGTTTGTCCATTTTGGTCCAAACATGACGAACTTCGCTCTAGAGGTCGAACTTGTTGTTTCTCACTCTCCAAGCATCGAATGGAGACAAGTTTGGTCCATTTTGGTTTGAAGATGACCAACAACGCTCTAGGGTACAAACTTCAGCATTAAAACTCGCCAAACTTCGAATGGAGACAAGGTTTGTCAATTTTGGTCCAAACATGACGAACTTCGCCCTAGGGAACGAACTTGTTGTTTCTCACTCTCCAAGCCTCGAATGGCGACAAGTTTGGTCCATTTAGGTCCGAAGATGACCAACAACGCTCTAGGGTACAAACTTCGGCATTAAAACTCGCCAAACTTCGAATGGAGACAAGGTTTGTCCATTTTGGTTCAAACATGACGAACTTCGCTCTAGGGAACGAACTTGTTGTTTCTCACTCTCCAAGCATCGAATGGAGACAAGTGTGGTGCATGTTGGTTCGAAGATGACCAGCAACGCTCTAGGGTACGAACTTCAGCATTAAAACTCGCCAAACTTCGAATGGAGACAAGGTTTGTCCATTTTGGTCCAAACATGACGAACTTCGCTCTAGGGAACGAACTTGTTGTTTCTCACTCTCCAAGCCTCGAATGGAGCCAAGTTTGGTCCATTTAGGTCCGAAGATGACCAACAACGCTCTAGGGTACAAACTTCAGTATTAAAACTCGCCAAACTTCGAATGGAGACAAGGTTTGTGCATTTTGGTTCAAACATGACGAACTTCGCTCTAGGGAACGAACTTGTTGTTTCTCACTCTCCAAGCATCGAATGGAGACAAGTGTGGTGCATTTTGGTTCGAAGATGACCAGCAATGCTCTAGGGTACGAACTTCAGCATTAAAACTCGCCAAACTTCGAATGGAGACAAGGTTTGTCCATTTTGGTCCAAACATGACGAACTTCGCTCTAGGGAACGAACTTGTTGTTTCTCACTGTCCAAGCCTCGAATGGAGACAAGTTTGGTCCATTTAGGTCCGAAGATGACCAACAACGCTCTAGGGTACGAACTTCAGCATTAAAACTCGCCAAACTTCGAATGGAGACAAGGTTTGTCCATTTTGGTCCAAACATGACGAACTTCGCTCTAGGGAACGAACGTGTGGTTTCTCACGCTCCAAGCCTCGAATGGAGACAAGTTTGGTCCATTTTGGTTCGAAGATGACAAACAAAGCTCTAGGGTACGAACTTCAGCATTAAAACACGCCAAACTTCGAATGGAGACAAGGTTTGTCCATTTTGGTCCAAACATGACGAACTTCGCTCTAGGGAACGAACTTGTTGTTTCTCACTCTCCAAGCCTCGAATGGAGACAAGTTTGGTCCATTTTGATTCAAAGATGACCAACAACGCTCTAGGGTACGAACTTCAGCATTAAAACTCGCCCAACTTCGAATGGAGACAAGGTTTGTCCATTTTGGTCCAAACATGACGAAGTTCGCTCTAGGGAACGAACTTGTTGTTTCTCACTCTCCAAGCCTCGAATGGAGACAAGTTTGGTCCATTTTGATTCAAAGATGACCAACAACGCTCTAGGGTACGAACTTCAGCATTAAAACTCGCCCAACTTCGAATGGATACAAGGTTTGTCCATTTTGGTCCAAACATGACGAACTTCGCTCTAGGGAACGAACTTGTTGTTTCTCACTCTCCAAGCCTTGAATGGAGACAAGTTTGGTCCATTTTGGTTCGAAGATGACCAACAACGCTCTAGGGTACGAACTTCAGCATTAAAACTCGCCAAACTTCGAATGGAGACAAGGTTTGTCCATTTTGGTCCAAACATGACCAACTTCGCTCTAGGGAACGAACGTGTGGTTTCTCACGCTCCAAGCCTCGAATGGAGACAAGTTTGGTCCATTTAGGTCCGAAGATGACCAACAACGCTCTAGGGTACAAACTTCAGCATTAAAACTCGCCAAACTTCGAATGGAGACAAGGTTTGTCAATTTTGGTCCAAACATGAGGAACTTCGCCCTAGGGAACGAACTTGTTGTTTCTCACTCTCCAAGCCTCGAATGGCGACAAGTTTGGTCCATTTAGGTCCGAAGATGACCAACAACGCTCTAGGGTACAAACTTCAGCATTAAAACTCGCCAAACTTCGAATGGATACAAGGTTTGTCCATTTTGGTTCAAACATGACGAACTTCGCTCTAGGGAACGAACTTGTTGTTTATCACTCTCCAAGCATCGAATGGAGACAAGTGTGGTGCATTTTGGTTCGAAGATGACCAGCAACGCTCTAGGGTACGAACTTCAGCATTAAAACTCACCAAACTTCGAATGGAGACAAGGTTTGTCCATTTTGGTTCAAACATGACGAACTTCGCTCTAGGGAACGAACTTGTTGTTTCTCACTCTCCAAGCATCGAATGGAGACAAGTGTGGTGCATTTTGGTTCGAAGATGACCAGCAACGCTCTAGGGTACGAACTTCAGCATTAAAACTCGCCAAACTTCGAATGGAGACAAGGTTTGTCCATTTTGGTCCAAACATGACGAACTTCGCTCTAGGGAACGAACTTGTTGTTTCTCACTCTCCAAGCCTCGAATGGAGCCCAGTTTGGTCCATTTAGGTCCGAAGATGACCAACAACGCTCTAGGGTACAAACTTCAGCATTAAAACTCGCCAAACTTCGAATGGATACAAGGTTTGTCCATTTTGGTCCAAACATGACGAACTTCGCTCTAGGGAACGAACTTGTTGTTTCTCACTCTCCAAGCCTTGAATGGAGACAAGTTTGGTCCATTTTGGTTCGAAGATGACCAACAACGCTCTAGGGTACGAACTTCAGCATTAAAACTCGCCAAACTTCGAATGGAGACAAGGTTTGTCCATTTTGGTCCAAACATGACGAACTTCGCTCTAGGGAACGAACGTGTGGTTTCTCACGCTCCAAGCCTCGAATGGAGACAAGTTTGGTCCATTTTGGTTCGAAGATGACAAACAAAGCTCTAGGGTACGAACTTCAGCATTAAAACACGCCAAACTTCGAATGGAGACAAGGTTTGTCCATTTTGGCCCAAACATGACGAACTTCGCTCTAGGGAACGAACTTGTTGTTTCTCACTCTCCAAGCCTCGAATGGAGACAAGTTTGGTCCATTTTGATTCAAAGATGACCAACAACGCTCTAGGGTACGAACTTCAGCATTAAAACTCGCCCAACTTCGAATGGAGACAAGGTTTGTCCATTTTGGTCCAAACATGACGAACTTCGCTCTAGGGAACGAACTTGTTGTTTCTCACTCTCCAAGCCTCGAATGGAGCCAAGTTTGGTCCATTTAGGTCCGAAGATGACCAACAACGCTCTAGGGTACAAACTTCAGCATTAAAACTCGCCAAACTTCGAATGGAGACAAGGTTTGTCCATTTTGGTCCAAACATGACGAACTTCGCTCTAGGGAACGAACGTGTGGTTTCTCACGCTCCAAGCCTCGAATGGAGACAAGTTTGGTCCATTTTGGTTCGAAGATGACAAACAAAGCTCTAGGGTACAAACTTCAGCATTAAAACACGCCAAACTTCGAATGGAGACAAAGTTTGTCCATTTTGGTCCAAACATGACGAACTTCGCTCTAGGGAACGAACTTGTTGTTTCTCACTCTCCAAGCCTCGAATGGAGACAAGTTTGGTCCATTTTGATTCAAAGATGACCAACAACGCTCTAGGGTACGAACTTCAGCATTAAAACTCGCCCAACTTCGAATGGAGACAAGGTTTGTCCATTTTGGTCCAAACATGACGAACTTCGCTCTAGGGAACGAACTTGTTGTTTCTCACTCTCCAAGCCTCGAATGGAGACAAGTTTGGTCCATTTTGATTCAAAGATGACCAACAACGCTCTAGGGTACGAACTTCAGCATTAAAACTCGCCCAACTTCGAATGGAGACAAGGTTTGTCCATTTTGGTCCAAACATGACGAACTTCGCTCTAGGGAACGAACTTGTTGTTTCTCACTCTCCAAGCCTCGAATGGAGCCAAGTTTGGTCCATTTAGGTATGAAGATGACCAACAACGCTCTAGGGTACAAACTTCAGCATTAAAACTCGCCAAACTTCGAATGGAGACAAGGTTTGTCCATTTTGGTCCAAACATGACGAACTTTGCTCTAGGGAACGAACGTGTGGTTTCTCACGCTCCAAGCCTCGAATGGAGACAAGTTTGGTCCATTTTGGTTCGAAGATGACAAACAAAGCTCTAGGGTACGAACTTCAGCATTAAAACACGCCAAACTTCGAATGGAGACAAGGTTTGTCCATTTTGGTCCAAACATGACGAACTTCGCTCTAGGGAACGAACTTGTTGTTTCTCACTCTCCAAGCTTCGAATGGAGACAAGTTTGGACCATTTTGATTCAAAGATGACCAACAACGCTCTAGGGTACGAACTTCAGCATTAAAACTCGCCAAACTTTGAATGGAGACAAGGTTTGTCCATTTTGGTCCAAACATGACGAACTTCGCCCTAGGGAACGAACTTGTTGTTTCTCACTCTCCAAGCCTCGAATGGCGACAAGTTTGGTAAATTTAGTTCCGAAGATGACCAACAACGCTCTAGGGTACAAACTTCAGAATTAAAACTCGCCAAACTTCGAATGGTGACAAGGTTTGTCCATTTTGGTTCAAACATGACGAACTTCACTCTAGGGAACGAACTTGTTGTTTCTCACTCCCCAAGCATCGAATGGACACAAGTTTGGTCCATTTAGGTCCGAAGATGACCAACAACGTTCTAGGGTACAAACTTCAGCATTAAAACTCGCCAAACTTCGAATGGAGACAAGGTTTGTCCATTTTGGTCCAAACATGACGAACTTCGCTCTAGGGAACGAACTCGTTGTTTCTCACTCTCCAAGCCTCGAATGGAGACAAGTTTGGTCCATTTTGATTCAAAGATGACCAACAACGCTCTAGGGTACGAACTTCAGCATTAAAACTCGCCCAACTTCGAATGGAGACAAGGTTTGTCCATTTTGGTATAAACATGACGAACTTCGCTCTAGGGAACGAACTTGTTGTTTCTCACTCTCCAAGCCTCGAATGGAGACAAGTTTGGTCCATTTTGGTTCGAAGATGACCAACAACGCTCTAGGGTACGAACTTCAGCATTAAAACTCGCCAAACTTCGAATGGAGACAAGGTTTGTCAATTTTGGTCCAAACATGACGAACTTCGCCCTAGGGAACGAACTTGTTGTTTCTCACTCTCCAAGCCTCGAATGGCGACAAGTTTGGTCCATTTAGGTCCGAAGATGACCAACAACGCTCTAGGGTACAAACTTCAGAAATAAAACTCGCCAAACTTCGAATGGAGACAAGGTTTGACCATTTTGGTTCAAACATGACGAACTTCGCTCTAGGGAACGAACTTGTTGTTTCTCACTCTCCAAGCATCGAATGGAGACAAGTGTGGTGCATGTTGGTTCGAAGATGACCAGCAACGCTCTAGGGTACGAACTTCAGCATTAAAACTCGCCAAACTTCGAATGGAGACAAGGTTTGTCCATTTTGGTCCAAACATGACGAACTTCGCTCTAGGGAACGAACTTGTTGTTTCTCACTCTCCAAGCCTCGAATGGAGCCCAGTTTGGTCCATTTAGGTCCGAAGATGGCCAACAACGCTCTAGGGTACAAACTTCAGCATTAAAACTCGCCAAACTTCGAATGGATACAAGGTTTGTCCATTTTGGTCCAAACATGACGAACTTCGCTCTAGGGAACGAACTTGTTGTTTCTCACTCTCCAAGCCTTGAATGGAGACAAGTTTGGTCCATTTTGGTTCGAAGATGACCAACAACGCTCTAGGGTACGAACTTCAGCATTAAAACTCGCCAAACTTCGAATGGAGACAAGGTTTGTCCATTTTGGTCCAAACATGACGAACTTCGCTCTAGGGAACGAACGTGTGGTTTCTCACGCTCCAAGCCTCGAATGGAGACAAGTTTGGACCATTTTGGTTCGAAGATGACAAACAAAGCTCTAGGGTACGAACTTCAGCATTAAAACACGCCAAACTTCGAATGGAGACAAGGTTTGTCCATTTTGGCCCAAACATGACGAACTTCGCTCTAGGGAACGAACTTGTTGTTTCTCACTCTCCAAGCCTCGAATGGAGACAAGTTTGGTCCATTTTGATTCAAAGATGACCAGCAACGCTCTAGGGTACGAACTTCAGCATTAAAACTTGCCAAACTTCGAATGGAGACAAGGTTTGTCCATTTTGGTTCAAACATGACGAACTTCGCTCTAGGGAACGAACTTGTTGTTTCTCACTCTCCAAGCATCGAATGGAGACAAGTGTGGTGCATTTTGGTTCGAAGATGACCAGCAACGCTCTAGGGTACGAACTTCAGCATTAAAACTCGCCAAACTTCGAATGGAGACAAGGTTTGTCCATTTTGGTCCAAACATGACGAACTTCGCTCTAGGGAACGAACTTGTTGTTTCTCACTCTCCAAGCCTCGAATGGAGACAAGTTTGGTCCATTTTGATTCAAAGATGACCAACAACGCTCTAGGGTACGAACTTCAGCATTAAAACTCGCCCAACTTCGAATGGAGACAAGGTTTGTCCATTTTGGTCCAAACATGACGAAGTTCGCTCTAGGGAACGAACTTGTTGTTTCTCACTCTCCAAGCCTCGAATGGAGACAAGTTTGGTCCATTTGGATTCAAAGATGACCAACAACGCTCTAGGGTACGAACTTCAGCATTAAAACTCGCCCAACTTCGAATGGATACAAGGTTTGTCCATTTTGGTCCAAACATGACGAACTTCGCTCTAGGGAACGAACTTGTTGTTTCTCACTCTCCAAGCCTTGAATGGAGACAAGTTTGGTCCATTTTGGTTCGAAGATGACCAACAACGCTCTAGGGTACGAACTTCAGCATTAAAACTCGCCAAACTTCGAATGGAGACAAGGTTTGTCCATTTTGGTCCAAACATGACGAACTTCGCTCTAGGGAACGAACGTGTGGTTTCTCACGCTCCAAGCCTCGAATGGAGACAAGTTTGGTCCATTTAGGTCCGAAGATGACCAACAACGCTCTAGGGTACAAACTTCAGCATTAAAACTCGCCAAACTTCGAATGGAGACAAGGTTTGTCAATTTTGGTCCAAACATGAGGAACTTCGCCCTAGGGAAAGAACTTGTTGTTTCTCACTGTCCAAGCCTCGAATGGCGACAAGTTTGGTCCATTTAGGTCCGAAGATGACCAACAACGCTCTAGGGTACAAACTTCAGCATTAAAACTCGCCAAACTTCGAATGGAGACAAGGTTTGTCCATTTTGGTTCAAACATGACGAACTTCGCTCTAGGGAACGAACTTGTTGTTTATCACTCTCCAAGCATCGAATGGAGACAAGTGTGGTGCATTTTGGTTCGAAGATGACCAGCAACGCTCTAGGGTACGAAATTCAGCATTAAACTCGCCAAACTTCTAATGGAGACAAGGTTTGTCCATTTTGGTTCAAACATGACGAACTTCGCTCTAGGGAACGAACTTGTTGTTTCTCACTCTCCAAGCATCGAATGGAGACAAGTGTGGTGCATTTTGGTTCGAAGATGACCAGCAACGCTCTAGGGTACGAACTTCAGCATTAAAACTCGCCAAACTTCGAATGGAGACAAGGTTTGTCCATTTTGGTCCAAACATGACGAACTTCGCTCTAGGGAACGAACTTGTTGTTTCTCACGCTCCAAGCCTTGAATGGAGACAAGTTTGGTCCATTTTGATTCAAAGATGACCAACAACGCTCTAGGGTACGAACTTCAGCATTAAAACTCGCCCAACTTCGAATGGAGACAAGGTTTGTCCATTTTGGTCCAAACATGACGAACTTCGCTCTAGGGAACGAGCTGTTGTTTCTCACTCTCCAAGCCTCGAATGGAGCCAAGTTTGGTCCATTTAGGTCCGAAGATGACCAACAACGCTCTAGGGTACAAACTTCAGCATTAAAACTCGCCAAACTTCGAATGGAGACAAGGTTTGTCCATTTTGGTCCAAACATGACGAACTTCGCTCTAGGGAACGAACGTGTGGTTTCTGACGCTCCAAGCCTCGAATGGAGACAAGTTTGGTCCATTTTGGTTCGAAGATGACAAACAAAGCTCTAGGGTACAAACTTCAGCATTAAAACACGCCAAACTTCGAATGGAGACAAAGTTTGTCCATTTTGGTCCAAACATGACGAACTTCGCTCTAGGGAACGAACTTGTTGTTTCTCTCTCTCCAAGCCTCGAATGGAGACAAGTTTGGTCCATTTTGATTCAAAGATGACCCACAACGCTCTAGGGTACGAACTTCAGCATTAAAACTCGCCCAACTTCGAATGGAGACAAGGTTTGTCCATTTTGGTCCAAACATGACGAACTTCGCTCTAGGGAAAGAACTTGTTGTTTCTCACTCTCCAAGCCTCGAATGGAGACAAGTTTTGTCCATTTTGATTCAAAGATGACCAACAACGCTCTAGGGTACGAACTTCAGCATTAAAACTCGCCCAACTTCGAATGGAGACTAGGTTTGTCCATTTTGGTCCAAACATGACGAACTTCGCTCTAGGGAACGAACTTGTTGTTTCTCACTCTCCAAGCCTCGAATGGAGCCAAGTTTGGTCCATTTAGGTCCGAAGATGACCAACAACGCTCTAGGGTACAAACTTCAGCATTAAAACTCGCCAAACTTCGAATGGAGACAAGGTTTGTCCATTTTGGTCCAAACATGACGAACTTTGCTCTAGGGAACGAACGTGTGGTTTCTCACGCTCCAAGCCTCGAATGGAGACAAGTTTGGTCCATTTTGGTTCGAAGATGACAAACAAAGCTCTAGGGTACGAACTTCAGCATTAAAACACGCCAAACTTGGAATGGAGACAAGGTTTGTCCATTTTGGTCCAAACATGACGAACTTCGCTCTAGGGAACGAACTTGTTGTTTCTCACTCTCCAAGCCTCGAATGGAGACAAGTT
Source organism: Trichosanthes truncata (assembly GCA_033996785.1). Lineage (NCBI taxonomy): Eukaryota > Viridiplantae > Streptophyta > Magnoliopsida > Cucurbitales > Cucurbitaceae > Trichosanthes > Trichosanthes truncata. The sequence goes on along the minus strand of JAWPNB010000007.1, from coordinate 25,325,813 downwards.
TGGTCCATTTTGATTCAAAGATGACCAACAACGCTCTAGGGTACGAACTTCAGCATTAAAACTCGCCAAACTTTGAATGGAGACAAGGTTTGTCCATTTTGGTCCAAACATGACGAACTTCGCCCTAGGGAACGAACTTGTTGTTTCTCACTCTCCAAGCCTCGAATGGCGACAAGTTTGGTAAATTTAGGTCCGAAGATGACCAACAACGCTCTAGGGTACAAACTTCAGAATTAAAACTCGCCAAACTTCGAATGGTGACAAGGTTTGTCCATTTTGGTTCAAACATGACGAACTTAACTCTAGGGAACGAACTTGTTGTTTCTCACTCTCCAAGCATCGAATGGACACGAGTTTGGTCCATTTAGGTCCGAAGATGACCAACAACGCTCTAGGGTACAAACTTCAGCATTAAAACTCGCCAAACTTCGAATGGAGACAAGGTTTGTCCATTTTGGTCCAAACATGACGAACTTCGCTCTAGGGAACGAACTCGTTGTTTCTCACTCTCCAAGCCTCGAATGGAGACAAGTTTGGTCCATTTTGATTCAAAGATGACCAACAACGCTCTAGGGTACAAACTTCAGCATTAAAACTCGCCAAACTTCGGACGGATACAAGGTTTGTCCATTTTGGTCCAAACATGACGAACTTCGCTCTAGGGAACGAACTTGTTGTTTCTCACTCTCCAAGCCTTGAATGGAGACAAGTTTGGTCCATTTTGGTTCGAAGATGACCAACAACGCTCTAGGGTACGAACTTCAGCATTAAAACTCGCCAAACTTCGAATGGAGAAAAGGTTTGTCCATTTTGGTCCAAACATGACGAACTTCGCTCTAAGGAACGAACTTGTGGTTTCTCACTCTCCAAGCCTCGAATGGCGACAAGTTTGGTCCATTTAGGTCCGAAGATGACCAACAACGCTCTAGGTTACAAACTTCAGCATTAAAACTCGCCAAACTTCGAATGGAGACAAGGTTTGTCCATTTTGGTCCAAACATGACGAACTTCGCTCTAGGGAACGAACTTGTTGTTTCTCACTGTCCAAGCCTCGAATGGAGACAAGTTTGGTCCATTTAGGTCCGAAAATGACCATTAACGCTCTAGGGTACAAACTTCAGCATTAAAACTCGCCAACCTTCGAATGGAGACAAGGTTTGTCCATTTTGGTCCAAACATGACGAACTTCGCTCTAGGGAACGAACTTGTTGTTTCTCACTCTCCAAGCCTCGAATGGGGACAAGTTTGGTCCATTTTGGTTCGAAGATGACCAACAACGCTCTAGGGTACATACTTCAGCATTAAAACTCGCCAAACTTCGAATGGAGACAAGGTTTGTCAATTTTGGTCCAAACATGACGGACTTCGCCCTAGGGAACGAACTTGTTGTTTCTCACTCTCCAAGCCTCGAATGGCGACAAGTTTGGTAAATTTAGGTCCGAAGATGACCAACAACGCTCTAGGGTACAAACTTCAGCATTAAAACACGCCAAACTTCGAATGGAGACAAGGTTTGTCCATTTTGGTCCAAACATGACGAACTTCGCTCTAGGGAACGAACTTGTTGTTTCTCACTCTCCAAGCATCGAATGGAGACAAGTGTGGTGCATTTTGGTTCGAAGATGACCAGCAACGCTCTAGGGTACGAACTTCAGCATTAAAACTCGCCAAACTTCGAATGGAGACAAGGTTTGTCCATTTTGGTCCAAACATGACGAACTTCGCTCTAGGGAACGAACTTGTTGTTTCTCACTCTCCAAGCCTCGAATGGAGCCAAGTTTGGTCCATTTAGGTCCGAAGATGGCCAACAACGCTCTAGGGTACAAACTTCAGCATTAAAACTCGCCAAACTTCGAATGGAGACAAGGTTTGTGCATTTTGGTTCAAACATGACGAACTTCGCTCTAGGGAACGAACTTGTTGTTTCTCACTCTCCAAGCATCGAATGGAGACAAGTGTGGTGCATTTTGGTTCGAAGATGACCAGCAACGCTCTAGGGTACGAACTTCAGCATTAAAACTCGCCAAACTTCGAATGGAGACAAGGTTTGTCCATTTTGGTCCAAACATGACGAACTTCGCTCTAGGGAACGAACTTGTTGTTTCTCACTCTCCAAGCCTCGAATGGAGCCCAGTTTGCTCCATTTAGGTCCGAAGATGACCAACAACGCTGTAGGGTACAAACTTCAACATTAAAACTCGCCAAACTTCGAATGGATACAAGGTTTGTCCATTTTGATCAAAACATGACGAACTTCGCTCTAGGGAACGAACTTGTTGTTTCTCACTCTCCAAGCCTTGAATGGAGACAAGTTTGGTCCATTTTGGTTCGAAGATGACCAACAACGCTCTAGGGTACAAACTTCAGCCTTAAAACTCGCCAAACTTCGAATGGAGACAAGGTTTGTCAATTTTGGTCCAAACATGACGAACTTCGCCCTAGGGAACGAACTTGTTGTTTCTCACTCTCCAAGCCTCGAATGGCGACAAGTTTGGTCCATTTAGGTCCGAAGATGACCAACAACGCTCTAGGGTACAAACTTCAGCATTAACACTCGCCAAACTTCGAATGGAGACAAGGTTTGTCCATTTCGGTTCAAACATGACGAACTTCGCTCTAGGGAACGAACTTGTTGTTTCTCACTCTCCAAGCATCGAATGGAGACAAGTGTGGTGCATTTTGGTTCGAAGATGAAAAGCAACGCTCTAGGGTACGAACTTCAGCATTAAAACTCGCCAAACTTTGAATGGAAACAAGGTTTGACCATTTTGGTCCAAACATGACGAACTTCACTCTAGGGAACGAACTTGTTGTTTCTCACTCTCCAAGCATCGAATGGAGACAAGTGTGGTGCATTTTGGTTCGAAGATGACCAACAACGCTCTAGGGTACGAACTTCAGCATTAAAACTCGCCAAACTTCGAATGGAGACAAGGTTTGTCCATTTTGGTTCAAAGATGACGAACGACGCTCTAGGGAACGAACTTGTTGTTTCTCACTCTCCAAGCCTCGAATGGAGACAAGCTTGGTCCATTTTGGTCCGAAGATGACCAACAACGCTCTAGGGTACGAACTATAGCATCAAAACTCGCCAAACGTCGAATGGAGACAAGGTTTGTCCATTTTGGTCCAAACATGACGAACTTCACTCTAGGGAACGAACTTGTTGTTTCTCACTCTCCAAGCCTCGAATGGAGACAAGCTTGGTCCATTTTGGTCCGAAGATGACCAACAACGCTCTAGGGTACGAACTTCAGCATTAAAACTCGACAAACTTCGAATGGAGACAAGGTTTGTCCATTTTGGTCCAAACATGACGAACTTCGCTCTAGGGAACGAGATTGTTGTTTCTCACTCACCAAGCCTCGAATGGAGACAAGTTTGGTCCATTTTGGTCCGAAGATGACCAACAACGCTCTAGGGTACGAACTTCAGAATTAAAAGTCGCCAAACTTCGAATGGAGTTAAGGTTTGTCCATTTTGGTCCAAACATGACGAACTTCGCTCTAGGGAACGAACTTCTTGTTTCTCACTCTCCAAGCCTCGAATGGAGACATGTATTGTCCATTTTGGTTCAAAGATGGCCAACAACGCTCTAGGGTACGAACTTTAGCATTAAAAGTCGCCAAACTTCGAATGGAGACAAGGTTTGTCCATTTTGGTCCAAAGATCATGAATATCGCACTAGGGAACGAACTTGTTGTTTCTCACTCTCCAATCCTCGAATGGAGACAAGTTTGGTCCATTTTTGTCCCAAGATGACCAACAACGCTCTCGGGTAAGAACTTTAGCATTAAAACTCGCCAAACTTCGAATGGACAAAAGGTTTGTCCATTTTGGTCCAAACATCACGAACTTCGCTCTAGGGAACGAACTTGTTGTTTCTCATTCTCCAAGCCTCGAATGGAGACATGTGTTGGTTCATTTTGGTCCAAAAATGTCCAACAACGCTCTAGGGTATGAACTTCAGTATTAAAACTCGCCAAACTTCGAATGGAGACAAGGTTTGTCCATTTCGTCCAAACATGACGAACTTCGCTATAGGGAACGAACTTGTTGTTTCTCACTCTCCAAGCCTTGAATTGTGACAAGTTTGGTCCATTTAGGTTCGAAGATGACCAACAACGCTCTAGGGTACAAACTTCAGCATTAAAACTCGCCAAACTTCGAATGGAGACAAGATTTGTCCATTTTGGCCCCAAGATGACCAACAACGCTCTCGGGTACGAACTTTAGCATTAAAACTCGCCAAACTTCAAATGGACACAAGGTTTGTCCATTTTGGTCCAAACATGACGAATTCGCTCTAGGGAACGAACTTGTTGTTCCTCATTCTCCAAGCCTCGAATGGAGACATGTGTTGGTTCATTTTGGTGCAAAAATGTCCAACAACGCTCTAGGGTATGAACTTCAGCATTAAAACTCGCCAAACTTCGAATGGAGACAAGGTTTGTCCATTTCGTCCAAACATGACGAACTTCGCTATAGGGAACGAACTTGTTGTTTCTCACTCTCCAAGCCTTGAATGGTGACAAGTTTGGTCCATTTAGGTTCGAAGATGACCAACAACACTCTAGGGTACAAACTTCAGCATTAAAACTCGCCAAACTTCGAATGGAGACAAGATTTGTCCATTTTGGTCCAAACATGACGAACTGCGCTCTAGGGAACGAACTTGTTGTTTCTCACTCTGCAAGCCTCGAATGGCGACAAGTTTGGTCCATTTATGTCCGAAGATGACCAACAACGCTCTAGGGTACAAACTTCAGCATTAAAACTCGCCAAACTTCGAATGGAGACAAGGTTTGTCCATTTTGGTCCAAAGATCATGAATATCGCACTAGGGAACGAACTTGTTGTTTCTCACTCTCCAAGCCTCGAATGGAGACAAGTTTGGTCCATTTTTGTCCCAAGATGACCAACAACGCTCTCGGGTACGAACTTTAGCATTAAAACTCGCCAAACTTCGAATGGACACAAGGTTTGTCCATTTTGGTCCAAACATCACGAACTTCGCTCTAGGGAACGAACTTGTTGTTTCTCACTCTCCAAGCCTCGAATGGAGACAAGCTTGGTCCATTTTGGTCCGAAGATGACCAACAACGCTCTAGGGTACGAACTTCAGCATTAAAACTCGACAAACTTCGAATGGAGACAAGGTTTGTCCATTTTGGTCCAAACATGACGAACTTCGCTCTAGGGAACGAGATTGTTGTTTCTCACTCACCAAGCCTCGAATGGAGACAAGTTTGGTCCATTTTGGTCCGAAGATGACCAACAACGCTCTAGGGTACGAACTTCAGAATTAAAAGTCGCCAAACTTCGAATGGAGACAAGGTTTGTCCATTTTGGTCCAAACATGACGAACTTCGCTCTAGGGAACGAACTTCTTGTTTCTCACTCTCCAAGCCTCGAATGGAGACATGGTTTGTCCATTTTGGTTCAAAGATGGCCAACAACGCTCTAGGGTACGAACTTTAGCATTAAAAGTCGCCAAACTTCGAATGGAGACAAGGTTTGTCCATTTTGGTCCAAAGATCATGAATATCGCACTAGGGAACGAACTTGTTGTTTCTCACTCTCCAAGCCTCGAATGGAGACAAGTTTGGTCCATTTTTGTCCCAAGATGACCAACAACGCTCTCGGGTACGAACTTTAGCATTAAAACTCGCCAAACTTCGAATGGACACAAGGTTTGTCCATTTTGGTCCAAACATCACGAACTTCGCTCTAGGGAACGAACTTGTTGTTTCTCATTCTCCAAGCCTCGAATGGAGACATGTGTTGGTTCATTTTGGTCCAAAAATGTCCAACAACGCTCTAGGGTATGAACTTCAGTATTAAAACTCGCCAAACTTCGAATGGAGACAAGGTTTGTCCATTTCGTCCAAACATGACGAACTTCGCTATAGGGAACGAACTTGTTGTTTCTCACTCTCCAAGCCTTGAATTGTGACAAGTTTGGTCCATTTAGGTTCGAAGATGACCAACAACGCTCTAGGGTACAAACTTCAGCATTAAAACTCGCCAAACTTCGAATGGAGACAAGATTTGTCCATTTTGGCCCCAAGATGACCAACAACGCTCTCGGGTACGAACTTTAGCATTAAAACTCGCCAAACTTCAAATGGACACAAGGTTTGTCCATTTTGGTCCAAACATGACGAATTCGCTCTAGGGAACGAACTTGTTGTTCCTCATTCTCCAAGCCTCGAATGGAGACATGTGTTGGTTCATTTTGGTGCAAAAATGTCCAACAACGCTCTAGGGTATGAACTTCAGCATTAAAACTCGCCAAACTTCGAATGGAGACAAGGTTTGTCCATTCGTCCAAACATGACGAACTTCGCTATAGGGAACGAACTTGTTGTTTCTCACTCTCCAAGCCTTGAATGGTGACAAATTTGGTCCATTTTGGTTCGAAGATGACCAACAACGCTCTAGGGTACAAACTTCAGCATTAAAACTCGCCAAACTTCGAATGGAGACAAGATTTGTCTATTTTGGCCCAAACATGACGAACTGCGCTCTAGGGAACGAACTTGTTGTTTCTCACTCTCCAAGCCTCGAATGGCGACAAGTTTGGTCCATTTATGTCCGAAGATGACCAACAACGCTCTAGGGTACAAACTTCAGCATTAAAACTCGCCAAACTTCGAATGGAGACAAGGTTTGTCCATTTTGGTCCAAAGAACATGAATATCGCACTAGGGAACGAACTTGTTGTTTCTCACTCTCCAAGCCTCGAATGGAGACAAGTTTGGTCCATTTTTGTCCCAAGATGACCAACAACGCTCTCGGGTACGAACTTTAGCATTAAAACTCGCCAAACTTCGAATGGACACAAGGTTTGTCCATTTTGGTCCAAACATCACGAACTTCGCTCTAGGGAACGAACTTGTTGTTTCTCATTCTCCAAGCATCGAATGGAGACATGTGTTGGTTCATTTTGGTCCAAAAATGTCCAACAACGCTCTAGGGTATGAACTTCAGCATTAAAACTCGCCAAACTTCGAATGGAGACAAGGTTTGTCCATTTCGTCCAAACATGACGAACTTCGCTATAGGGAACGAACTTGTTGTTCTCACTCTCCAATCCTCGAATGGAGACAAGTTTGGTCCATTTTGGTTTGAGGATGACCAACAACGCTCTAGGGTACGAACTTCAGCATTAAAATTCGCCAAACTTCGAATGGAGACAAGGTTTGTCCATTTTGGCCCCAAGATGACCAACAACGCTCTCGGGTACGAACTTTAGCATTAAAACTCGCCAAACTTCAAATGGACACAAGGTTTGTCCATTTTGGTCCAAACATGACGAATTCGCTCTAGGGAACGAACTTGTTGCTCCTCATTCTCCAAGCCTCGAATGGAGACATGTGTTGGTTCATTTTGGTGCAAAAATGTCCAACAACGCTCTAGGGTATGAACTTCAGCATTAAAACTCGCCAAACTTCGAATGGAGACAGGTTTGTCCATTTCGTCCAAACATGACGAACTTCGCTATAGGGAACGAACTTGTTGTTTCTCACTCTCCAAGCCTTGAAGGGTGACAAGTTTGGTCCATTTAGGTTCGAAGATGACCAACAACGCTCTAGGGTACAAACTTCAGCATTAAAACTCGCCAAACTTCGAATGGAGACAAGATTTGTCCATTTTGGTCCAAACATGACGAACTGCGCTCTAGGGAACGAACTTGTTGTTTCTCACTCCCCAAGCCTCGAATGGCGACAAGTTTGGTCCATTTATGTCCGAAGATGACCAACAACGCTCAAGGGTACAAACTTCAGCATTAAAACTCGCCAAACTTCGAATGGAGACAAGGTTTGTCCATTTTGGTCCGAACATGACGAACTTCGCTCTAGGGAACGAACTTGTTGTTTCTCACTCTCCAAGCATCGAATGGAGACAAGTGTGGTGCATTTTGGTTCGAAGATGACCAACAACGCTCTAGGGAACGAACTTCTTGTTTCTCACTCTCCAAGCCTCGAATGGAGACATGGTTTGTCCATTTTGGTTCAAAGATGGCCAACAACGCTCTAGGGTACGAACTTTAGCATTAAAAGTCGCCAAACTTCGAATGGAGACAAGGTTTGTCCATTTTGGTCCAAAGATCATGAATATCGCACTAGGGAACGAACTTGTTGTTTCTCACTCTCCAAGCCTCGAATGGAGACAAGTTTGGTCCATTTTTGTCCCAAGATGACCAACAACGCTCTCGGGTACGAACTTTAGCATTAAAACTCGCCAAACTTCGAATGGACACAAGGTTTGTCCATTTTGGTCCAAACATCACGAACTTCGCTCTAGGGAACGAACTTGTTGTTTCTCATTCTCCAAGCCTCGAATGGAGACATGTGTTGGTTCATTTTGGTCCAAAAATGTCCAACAACGCTCTAGGGTATGAACTTCAGTATTAAAACTCGCCAAACTTCGAATGGAGACAAGGTTTGTCCATTTCGTCCAAACATGACGAACTTCGCTATAGGGAACGAACTTGTTGTTTCTCACTCTCCAAGCCTTGAATTGTGACAAGTTTGGTCCATTTAGGTTCGAAGATGACCAACAACGCTCTAGGGTACAAACTTCAGCATTAAAACTCGCCAAACTTCGAATGGAGACAAGATTTGTCCATTTTGGCCCCAAGATGACCAACAACGCTCTCGGGTACGAACTTTAGCATTAAAACTCGCCAAACTTCAAATGGACACAAGGTTTGTCCATTTTGGTCCAAACATGACGAATTCGCTCTAGGGAACGAACTTGTTGTTCCTCATTCTCCAAGCCTCGAATGGAGACATGTGTTGGTTCATTTTGGTGCAAAAATGTCCAACAACGCTCTAGGGTATGAACTTCAGCATTAAAACTCGCCAAACTTCGAATGGAGACAAGGTTTGTCCATTTCGTCCAAACATGACGAACTTCGCTATAGGGAACGAACTTGTTGTTTCTCACTCTCCAAGCCTTGAATGGTGACAAATTTGGTCCATTTTGGTTCGAAGATGACCAACAACGCTCTAGGGTACAAACTTCAGCATTAAAACTCGCCAAACTTCGAATGGAGACAAGATTTGTCTATTTTGGCCCAAACATGACGAACTGCGCTCTAGGGAACGAACTTGTTGTTTCTCACTCTCCAAGCCTCGAATGGCGACAAGTTTGGTCCATTTATGTCCGAAGATGACCAACAACGCTCTAGGGTACAAACTTCAGCATTAAAACTCGCCAAACTTCGAATGGAGACAAGGTTTGTCCATTTTGGTCCAAAGAACATGAATATCGCACTAGGGAACGAACTTGTTGTTTCTCACTCTCCAAGCCTCGAATGGAGAAAAGTTTGGTCCATTTTTGTCCCAAGATGACCAACAACGCTCTCGGGTACGAACTTTAGCATTAAAACTCGCCAAACTTCGAATGGACACAAGGTTTGTCCATTTTGGTCCAAACATCACGAACTTCGCTCTAGGGAACGAACTTGTTGTTTCTCATTCTCCAAGCATCGAATGGAGACATGTGTTGGTTCATTTTGGTCCAAAAATGTCCAACAACGCTCTAGGGTATGAACTTCAGCATTAAAACTCGCCAAACTTCGAATGGAGACAAGGTTTGTCCATTTCGTCCAAACATGACGAACTTCGCTATAGGGAACGAACTTGTTGTTCTCACTCTCCAATCCTCGAATGGAGACAAGTTTGGTCCATTTTGGTTTGAGGATGACCAACAACGCTCTAGGGTACGAACTTCAGCATTAAAATTCGCCAAACTTCGAATGGAGACAAGGTTTGTCCATTTTGGCCCCAAGATGACCAACAACGCTCTCGGGTACGAACTTTAGCATTAAAACTCGCCAAACTTCAAATGGACACAAGGTTTGTCCATTTTGGTCCAAACATGACGAATTCGCTCTAGGGAACGAACTTGTTGCTCCTCATTCTCCAAGCCTCGAATGGAGACATGTGTTGGTTCATTTTGGTGCAAAAATGTCCAACAACGCTCTAGGGTATGAACTTCAGCATTAAAACTCGCCAAACTTCGAATGGAGACAGGTTTGTCCATTTCGTCCAAACATGACGAACTTCGCTATAGGGAACGAACTTGTTGTTTCTCACTCTCCAAGCCTTGAAGGGTGACAAGTTTGGTCCATTTAGGTTCGAAGATGACCAACAACGCTCTAGGGTACAAACTTCAGCATTAAAACTCGCCAAACTTCGAATGGAGACAAGATTTGTCCATTTTGGTCCAAACATGACGAACTGCGCTCTAGGGAACGAACTTGTTGTTTCTCACTCCCCAAGCCTCGAATGGCGACAAGTTTGGTCCATTTATGTCCGAAGATGACCAACAACGCTCAAGGGTACAAACTTCAGCATTAAAACTCGCCAAACTTCGAATGGAGACAAGGTTTGTCCATTTTGGTCCGAACATGACGAACTTCGCTCTAGGGAACGAACTTGTTGTTTCTCACTCTCCAAGCATCGAATGGAGACAAGTGTGGTGCATTTTGGTTCGAAGATGACCAACAACGCTCTAGGGTACGAACTTCATCATTAAAACAAGCCAAACTTCGAATGGAGACAAGGTTTGTCCATTTTGGTCCAAACATGACGAACTTCGCTCTAGGGAACGAACTTGTTGTTTCTCACTCTCCAAGCCTCAAATGGAGTCAAGTTTGTTCCATTTAGGTCCGAAGATGACCAACAAAGCTCTAGGGTACAAACTTCAGCATTAAAACTCGCCAAACTTCGATTGGAGATAAGGTTTGTCCATTTTGGTCCAAACATGACGAACTTCGCTCTAGGGAACGAAATTGTTGTTTCTCACTCTCCAAGACTCGAATGGAGACAAGTTTGGTCGATATTTTTCCGAAGATGACCAACATTGCTCTAAGGTACGAACTTCAGCATTAAAACTCGCCAAACTTCGAATGGAGACACGGTTTGTCCATTTTGGTCCAAACATGACGAACTTCGCTATAGGGAACGAACTTGTTGTTTCTCACTCTCCAAGCCTTGAATGGAGACAAGTTTTGTCCATTTAGGTCCGAAGATGACCAACAACGCTCTAGGGTACAAACTTCAGCTTTAAAACTCGCCAAACTTCGAATGGAGACAAGGTTTGTCCATTTTGGTCCAAACATGACGAACTTCGCTCTAGGGAACGAACTTGTTGTTTCTCACTCTCCAAGCCTCGAATGGCGACAAGTTTGGACCATTTAGGTCCGAAGATAACCAACAACGCTCTAGGGTACAAACTTCAGCATTAAAACTCGCCAAACTTCGAATGGAGACAAGGTTTGTCCATTTTGGTCCAAACATGACGAACTTCGCTCTAGGGAACGAACTTGTTGTTTCTCACTCTCCAAGCATCGAATGGAGACAAGTGTGGTGCATTTTGGTTCGAAGATGACCAACAACGCTTTAGGGTACGTACTTCAGCATTAAAACTCGCCAAACTTCGAATGGAGACAAGGTTTGTCCATTTTGGTCCAAACATGACGAACTTCGCTATAGGGAAAGAACTTGTTGTTTCTCATTCTCCAAGCCTTGAATGAAGACAAGTTTGGTCCATTTAGGTCCGAAGATGACCAACAACGCTCTAGGGTACAAACTTCAGCATTAAAACTCGCCAAACTTCGAATGGAGACAAGGTTTGTCCATTTTGGTCCAAACATGACGAACTTCGCTCTAGGGAACGAACTTGTTGTTTCTCACTCTCCAAGCCTCAAATGGAGTCAAGTTTGTTCCATTTAGGTCCGAAGATGACCAACAACGCTCTAGGGTACAAACTTCAGAATTAAAACTCGCCAAACTTCGAATGGATACAAGGTTTGTCCATTTTGGTCCAAACATGACGAACTTCGCTCTAGGGAACGAACTTGTTGTTTCTCATTCTCCAAGCCTCGAATGGAGACAAGTTTTGTCCATTTTGGTTTGAAGATGACCAACAACGCTCTAGGGTACGAACTTTAGCATTAAAACTCGCCAAACTTCGAATGGAGACAAGGTTTGTCCATTTTGGTCCAAACATGACGAACTTCGCTCTAGGGAACGAACTTGTTGTTTCTCACTCTCCAAGCCTCGAATGGAGACAAGTTTGGTCCATTTTGGTCCGAAGATGACCAACAACGCTCTAGGGTACAAACTTCAGCATTAAAACTCGCCAAATTTCGAATGGAGACAAGGTTTGTCCATTTTGGTCCAAACATGACGAACTTCGCTCGAACTTGTTGTTTCTCACTCTCCAAGCCTCGAATGGAGACAAGTTTGGTCCATTTTGATCCGAAGATGACCAACAACGCTCTAGGGTACAAACTTCAGTATTAAAACTCGACAAACTTCGAATGGAGACAAGGTTTGTCCATTTTGGTCCAAACATGACGAACTTCGCTCTAGGGAACGAACTTGTTGTTTCTCACTCTCCAAGCCTCGAATGGAGACAAGGTTGGTCCATTTTGGTCCGAAGATGACCAACAACGCTCTAGGGTACAAACTTCAGCATTAAAACTCGCCAAATTTCGAATGGAGACAAGGTTTGTCCATTTTGGTCCAAACATGACGAACTTCGCTCTAGGGAACGAACTTGTTGTTTCTCACTCTCCAAGCCTCGAATGGAGACAAGTTTGGTCCATTTTGATCCGAAGATGACCAACAACGCTCTAGGGTACAAACTTCAGCATTAAAACTCGACAAACTTCGAATGGAGACAAGGTTTGTCCATTTTGGTCCAGACATGACGAACTTCGCTCTAGGGAACGAACTTGTTGTTTCTCACTCTCCAAGCCTCGAATGGAGACAAGTTTGGTCCATTTTGGTCCGAAGATGACCAAGAACGCTCTAGGGTACAATCTTCAGCATTAAAACTCCACAAACTTCCAATGGAGACAAGGTTTGTCCATTTTGGTCCAAACATGACGAACTTCGCTCTAGGGAACGAACTTGTTGTTTCTCACTCTCCAAGCCTCGAATGGAGACAAGTTTGGTCCATTTTGGTTTGAAGATGACCAACAACGCTCTAGGGTACGAACTCCAGCATAAAAACTCGCCAAACTTCGAATGGAGACAAGGTTTGTCCATTTTGGTCCAAACATGACGAACTTCGCTCTAGGGAACGAACTTGTTGTTTCGCACTCTCCAAGCCTCGAATGGAGACAAGTTTGGTCCATTTTGGTCCGAAGATGACCAACAACGCTCTAGGGTACAAACTTCAGTTTTAAAACTCGCCAAACTTCGAATGGAGACAAGGTTTTGTCCATTTTGGTCCAAAGATGACGAACTACGCTCTAGGGAACGAACTTGTTGTTTCTCACTCTCCAAGCCTCGAATGGAGACAAGTTTGGTCCATTTTGGTCCGAAGATGACCAACAACGCTCTAGGGTACAAACTTCAGCATTAAAACTCGCCAAACTTCGAATGGAGACAAGGTTTTGTCCATTTTGGTCCATAGATGACGAACTTCGCTCTAGGGAACGAACATGTTGTTTCTCACTCTCCAAGCGTCGAATGGAGACAAGTTTGGTCCGTTTTGGTTCGAAGATGACCAACAACGCTCTAGGGTATGAACTTCAGCATTAAAACTCGATAAACTTCGAATGGAGACAAGGTTTGTCCATTTTGGTCTAAACATGACGAACTTCGCTCTAGGGAACGAACTTGTTGTTTCTCACTCTCCAAGCCTCGAATGGAGACAAGTTTGGTCCATTTTGGTCCGAAGATGACCAACAACGCTCTAGGGTACAAACTTCAGAATTAAAACTCGCCAAATTTCGAATGGAGACAAGGTTTGTCCATTTTGGTCCAAACATGACGAACTTCGCTCTAGGGAACGAACTTGTTGTTTCTCACTCTCCAAGCCTCGAATGGAGACAAGTTTGGTCCATTTTGATCCGAAGATGACCAACAACGCTCTAGGGTACAAACTTCAGCATTAAAACTCGACAAACTTCGAATGGAGACAAGGTTTGTCCATTTTGGTCCAAACATGACGAACTTCGCTCTAGGGAACGAACTTGTTGTTTCTCACTCTCCAAGCCTCGAATGGAGACAAGTTTGGTCCATTTTGGTTCGAAGATGACCAACAACGCTCTAGGGTACGAACTTCAGTATTAAAACTCGCCAAACTTCGAATGGAGACAAGGTTTGTCCATTTTGGTCCAAACATGACGAACTTCGCTCTAGGGAACGAACTTGTTGTTTCTCACTCTCCAAGCCTCGAATGGAGACAAGTTTGGTCCATTTTGGTCCGAAGATGACCAACAACGCTCTAGGGTACAAACTTCAGCATTAAAACCTCACAAACTTCGAATGGAGACAAGGTTTGTCCATTTTGGTCCAAAGATGACGAACTACGCTCTAGGGAACGAACTTGTTGTTTCTCACTCTCCAAGCCTCGAATGGAGACAAGTTTGGTCCATTTTGGTCCGAAGATGACCAACAACGCTCTAGGGTACAAACTTCAGCATTAAAACTCGCCAAACTTTGAATGGAGACAAGGTTTTGTCCATTTTGGTCCATAGATGACGAACTTCGCTCTAGGGAACGAACATGTTGTTTCTCACTCTCCAAGCGTCGAATGGAGACAAGTTTGGTCCATTTTGGTTCGAAGATGACCAACAACGCTCTAGGGTACAAACTTCAGCATTAAAACTCGACAAACTTCGAATGGAGACAAGGTTTGTCCATTTTGGTCCAAACATGACGAACTTCGCTCTAGGGAACGATCTTGTTGTTTCTCACTCTCCAAGCCTCGAATGGAGACAAGTTTGGTCCATTTTTGTTCGAAGATGACCAACAACGCTCTAGGGTACGAACTTCAGCATTAAAACTCGCCAAACTTCGAATGGAGATAAGGTTTGTCCATTTTGGTCCAAACATGACGAACTTCGCTCTAGGGAACGAACTTGTTGTTTCTCACTCTCCAAGCCTCGAATGGAGACAAGTTTGGTCCATTTTGATCCGAAGTTGACTAACAACGCTCTAGGGTACAAACTTCAGCATTAAAACTCGACAAACTTCGAATGGGTGGTTTGTCCATTTTGGTCCAAACATGACGAACTTCGCTCTAGGGAACGAACTTGTTGTTTCTCACTCTCCAAGCCTCGAATGGAGACAAGTTTGGTCCATTTTGGTTCGAAGATGACCAACAACGCTCTAGGGTACGAACTTCAGCATTAAAACTCGCCAAACTTCGAATGGAGACAAGGTTTGTCCATTTTGGTCCAAACATGACGAACTTCGCTCTAGGGAACGAACTTGTTGTTTCTCACTCTCCAAGCCTCGAATGGAGACAAGTTTGGTCCATTTTGGTTTGAAGATGACCAACAACGCTCTAGGGTACGAACTTCAGCATTAAAACTCGCCAAACTTCGAATGGAGACAAGGTTTGTCCATTTTGGTCCAAAGATGACGAACTACGCTCTAGGGAACGAACTTGTTGTTTCTCACTCTCCAAGCCTCGAATGGAGACAAGTTTGGTCCATTTTGGTCCGAAGATGACCAACAACGCTCTAGGGTACAAACTTCAGCATTAAAACTCGCCAAACTTTGAATGGAGACAAGGTTTTGTCCATTTTGGTCCATAGATGACGAACTTCGCTCTAGGGAACGAACATGTTCTTTCTCACTCTCCAAGCGTCGAATGGAGACAAGTTTGGTCCATTTTGGTTCGAAGATGACCAACAACGCTCTAGGGTACAAACTTCAGCATTAAAACTCGACAAACTTCGAATGGAGACAAGGTTTGTCCATTTTGGTCCAAACATGACGAACTTCGCTCTAGGGAACGATCTTGTTGTTTCTCACTCTCCAAGCCTCGAATGGAGACAAGTTTGGTCCATTTTTGTTCGAAGATGACCAACAACGCTCTAGGGTACGAACTTCAGTATTAAAACTCGCCAAACTTCGAATGGAGACAAGGTTTGTCCATTTTGGTCCAAACATGACGAACTTCGCTCTAGGGAACGAACTTGTTGTTTCTCACTCTCCAAGCCTCGAATGGAGACAAGTTTGGTCCATTTTGGTTTGAAGATGACCAACAACGCTCTAGGGTACGAACTTCAGCATTAAAACTCGCCAAACTTCGAATGGAGACAAGGTTTGTCCAATTTGGTCCAAAGATGACGAACTACGCTCTAGGGAACGAACTTGTTGTTTCTCACTCTCCAAGCCTCGAATGGAGACAAGTTTGGTCCATTTTGGTCCGAAGATGACCAACAACGCTCTAGGGTACAAACTTCAGCATTAAAACTCGCCAAACTTTGAATGGAGACAAGGTTTTGTCCATTTTGGTCCATAGATGACGAACTTCGCTCTAGGGAACGAACATGTTGTTTCTCACTCTCCAAGCGTCGAATGGAGACAAGTTTGGTCCATTTTGGTTCGAAGATGACCAACAACGCTCTAGGGTACAAACTTCAGCATTAAAACTCGACAAACTTCGAATGGAGACAAGGTTTGTCCATTTTGGTCCAAACATGACGAACTTCGCTCTAGGGAACGATCTTGTTGTTTCTCACTCTCCAAGCCTCGAATGGAGACAAGTTTGGTCCATTTTTGTTCGAAGATGACCAACAACGCTCTAGGGTACGAACTTCAGTATTAAAACTCGCCAAACTTCGAATGGAGATAAGGTTTGTCCATTTTGGTCCAAACATGACGAACTTCGCTCTAGGGAACGAACTTGTTGTTTCTCACTCTCCAAGCCTCGAATGGAGACAAGTTTGGTCCATTTTGATCCGAAGTTGACTAACAACGCTCTAGGGTACAAACTTCAGCATTAAAACTCGACAAACTTCGAATGGAGACAAGGTTTGTCCATTTTGGTCCAAACATGACGAACTTCGCTCTAGGGAACGAACTTGTTGTTTCTCACTCTCCAAGCCTCGAATGGAGACAAGTTTGGTCCATTTTGGTTCGAAGATGACCAACAACGCTCTAGGGTACGAACTTCAGCATTAAAACTCGCCAAACTTCGAATGGAGACAAGGTTTGTCCATTTTGGTCCAAACGTGACGAACTTCGCTCTAGGGAACGAACTTGTTGTTTCTCACTCTCCAAGCCTCGAATGGAGACAAGTTTGGTCCATTTTGGTTTGAAGATGACCAACAACGCTCTAGGGTACGAACTTCAGCATTAAAACTCGCCAAACTTCGAATGGAGACAAGGTTTGTCCATTTTGGTCCAAACATGACGAACTTCGCTCTAGGGAACGATCTTGTTGTTTCTCACTCTCCAAGCATCGAATGGAGACAAGTTTGGTCCATTTTGGTCCGAAGATGACCAACAACGCTCTAGGGTACAAACTTCAGCATTAAAACTCGCCAAACTTTGAATGGAGACAAGGTTTTGTCCATTTTGGTCCATAGATGACGAACTTCGCTCTAGGGAACGAACATGTTGTTTCTCACTCTCCAAGCGTCGAATGGAGACAAGTTTGGTCCATTTTGGTTCGAAGATGACCAACAACGCTCTAGGGTACAAACTTCAGCATTAAAACTCGACAAACTTCGAATGGAGACAAGGTTTGTCCATTTTGGTCCAAACATGACGAACTTCGCTCTAGGGAACGATCTTGTTGTTTCTCACTCTCCAAGCCTCGAATGGAGACAAGTTTGGTCCATTTTTGTTCGAAGATGACCAACAACGCTCTAGGGTACGAACTTCAGCATTAAAACTCGCCAAACTTCGAATGGAGATAAGGTTTGTCCATTTTGGTCCAAACATGACGAACTTCGCTCTAGGGAACGAACTTGTTGTTTCTCACTCTCCAAGCCTCGAATGGAGACAAGTTTGGTCCATTTTGGTTCGAAGATGACCAACAACGCTCTAGGGTACGAACTTCAGCATTAAAACTCGCCAAACTTCGAATGGAGACAAGGTTTGTCCATTTTGGTCCAAACGTGACGAACTTCGCTCTAGGGAACGAACTTGTTGTTTCTCACTCTCCAAGCCTCGAATGGAGACAAGTTTGGTCCATTTTGGTTTGAAGATGACCAACAACGCTCTAGGGTACGAACTTCAGCATTAAAACTCGCCAAACTTCGAATGGAGACAAGGTTTGTCCATTTTGGTCCAAACATGACGAACTTCGCTCTAGGGAACGATCTTGTTGTTTCTCACTCTCCAAGCATCGAATGGAGACAAGTTTGGTCCATTTTGGTCCGAAGATGACCAACAACGCTCTAGGGTACAAACTTCAGCATTAAAACTCGCCAAACTTTGAATGGAGACAAGGTTTTGTCCATTTTGGTCCATAGATGACGAACTTCGCTCTAGGGAACGAACATGTTGTTTCTCACTCTCCAAGCGTCGAATGGAGACAAGTTTGGTCCATTTTGGTTCGAAGATGACCAACAACGCTCTAGGGTACAAACTTCAGCATTAAAACTCGACAAACTTCGAATGGAGACAAGGTTTGTCCATTTTGGTCCAAACATGACGAACTTCGCTCTAGGGAACGATCTTGTTGTTTCTCACTCTCCAAGCCTCGAATGGAGACAAGTTTGGTCCATTTTTGTTCGAAGATGACCAACAACGCTCTAGGGTACGAACTTCAGCATTAAAACTCGCCAAACTTCGAATGGAGATAAGGTTTGTCCATTTTGGTCCAAACATGACGAACTTCGCTCTAGGGAACGAACTTGTTGTTTCTCACTCTCCAAGCCTCGAATGGAGACAAGTTTGGTCCATTTTGATCCGAAGTTGACTAACAACGCTCTAGGGTACAAAATTCAGCATTAAAACTCGACAAACTTCGAATGGGTGGTTTGTCCATTTTGGTCCAAACATGACGAACTTCGCTCTAGGGAACGAACTTGTTGTTTCTCACTCTCCAAGCCTCGAATGGAGACAAGTTTGGTCCATTTTGGTTCGAAGATGACCAACAACGCTCTAGGGTACGAACTTCAGCATTAAAACTCGCCAAACTTCGAATGGAGACAAGGTTTGTCCATTTTGGTCCAAACATGACGAACTTCGCTCTAGGGAACGAACTTGTTGTTTCTCACTCTCCAAGCCTCGAATGGAGACAAGTTTGGTCCATTTTGGTTTGAAGATGACCAACAACGCTCTAGGGTACGAACTTCAGCATTAAAACTCGCCAAACTTCGAATGGAGACAAGGTTTGTCCATTTTGGTCCAAAGATGACGAACTACGCTCTAGGGAACGAACTTGTTGTTTCTCACTCTCCAAGCCTCGAATGAAGACAAGTTTGGTCCTATTTGGTCCGAAGATGACCAACAACGCTCTAGGGTACAAACTTCAGCATTAAAACTCGCCAAACTTTGAATGGAGACAAGGTTTTGTCCATTTTGGTCCATAGATGACGAACTTCGCTCTAGGGAACGAACATGTTCTTTCTCACTCTCCAAGCGTCGAATGGAGACAAGTTTGGTCCATTTTGGTTCGAAGATGACCAACAACGCTCTAGGGTACAAACTTCAGCATTAAAACTCGACAAACTTCGAATGGAGACAAGGTTTGTCCATTTTGGTCCAAACATGACGAACTTCGCTCTAGGGAACGATCTTGGTGTTTCTCACTCTCCAAGCCTCGAATGGAGACAAGTTTGGCCATTTTTGTTCGAAGATGACCAACAACGCTCTAGGGTACGAACTTCAGTATTAAAACTCGCCAAACTTCGAATGGAGACAAGGTTTGTCCATTTTGGTCCAAACATGACGAACTTCGCTCTAGGGAACGAACTTGTTGTTTCTCACTCTCCAAGCCTCGAATGGAGACAAGTTTGGTCCATTTTGGTTTGAAGATGACCAACAACGCTCTAGGGTACGAACTTCAGCATTAAAACTCGCCAAACTTCGAATGGAGACAAGGTTTGTCCAATTTGGTCCAAAGATGACGAACTACGCTCTAGGGAACGAACTTGTTGTTTCTCACTCTCCAAGCCTCGAATGGAGACAAGTTTGGTCCATTTTGGTCCGAAGATGACCAACAACGCTCTAGGGTACAAACTTCAGCATTAAAACTCGCCAAACTTTGAATGGAGACAAGGTTTTGTCCATTTTGGTCCATAGATGACGAACTTCGCTCTAGGGAACGAACATGTTGTTTCTCACTCTCCAAGCGTCGAATGGAGACAAGTTTGGTCCATTTTGGTTCGAAGATGACCAACAACGCTCTAGGGTACAAACTTCAGCATTAAAACTCGACAAACTTCGAATGGAGACAAGGTTTGTCCATTTTGGTCCAAACATGACGAACTTCGCTCTAGGGAACGATCTTGTTGTTTCTCACTCTCCAAGCCTCGAATGGAGACAAGTTTGGTCCATTTTTGTTCGAAGATGACCAACAACGCTCTAGGGTACGAACTTCAGTATTAAAACTCGCCAAACTTCGAATGGAGATAAGGTTTGTCCATTTTGGTCCAAACATGACGAACTTCGCTCTAGGGAACGAACTTGTTGTTTCTCACTCTCCAAGCCTCGAATGGAGACAAGTTTGGTCCATTTTGATCCGAAGTTGACTAACAACGCTCTAGGGTACAAACTTCAGCATTAAAACTCGACAAACTTCGAATGGAGACAAGGTTTGTCCATTTTGGTCCAAACATGACGAACTTCGCTCTAGGGAACGAACTTGTTGTTTCTCACTCTCCAAGCCTCGAATGGAGACAAGTTTGGTCCATTTTGGTTCGAAGATGACCAACAACGCTCTAGGGTACGAACTTCAGCATTAAAACTCGCCAAACTTCGAATGGAGACAAGGTTTGTCCATTTTGGTCCAAACGTGACGAACTTCGCTCTAGGGAACGAACTTGTTGTTTCTCACTCTCCAAGCCTCGAATGGAGACAAGTTTGGTCCATTTTGGTTTGAAGATGACCAACAACGCTCTAGGGTACGAACTTCAGCATTAAAACTCGCCAAACTTCGAATGGAGACAAGGTTTGTCCATTTTGGTCCAAACATGACGAACTTCGCTCTAGGGAACGATCTTGTTGTTTCTCACTCTCCAAGCATCGAATGGAGACAAGTTTGGTCCATTTTGGTCCGAAGATGACCAACAACGCTCTAGGGTACAAACTTCAGCATTAAAACTCGCCAAACTTTGAATGGAGACAAGGTTTTGTCCATTTTGGTCCATAGATGACGAACTTCGCTCTAGGGAACGAACATGTTGTTTCTCACTCTCCAAGCGTCGAATGGAGACAAGTTTGGTCCATTTTGGTTCGAAGATGACCAACAACGCTCTAGGGTACAAACTTCAGCATTAAAACTCGACAAACTTCGAATGGAGACAAGGTTTGTCCATTTTGGTCCAAACATGACGAACTTCGCTCTAGGGAACGATCTTGTTGTTTCTCACTCTCCAAGCCTCGAATGGAGACAAGTTTGGTCCATTTTTGTTCGAAGATGACCAACAACGCTCTAGGGTACGAACTTCAGTATTAAAACTCGCCAAACTTCGAATGGAGATAAGGTTTGTCCATTTTGGTCCAAACATGACGAACTTCGCTCTAGGGAACGAACTTGTTGTTTCTCACTCTCCAAGCCTCGAATGGAGACAAGTTTGGTCCATTTTGATCCGAAGTTGACTAACAACGCTCTAGGGTACAAACTTCAGCATTAAAACTCGACAAACTTCGAATGGAGACAAGGTTTGTCCATTTTGGTCCAAACATGACGAACTTCGCTCTAGGGAACGAACTTGTTGTTTCTCACTCTCCAAGCCTCGAATGGAGACAAGTTTGGTCCATTTTGGTTCGAAGATGACCAACAACGCTCTAGGGTACGAACTTCAGCATTAAAACTCGCCAAACTTCGAATGGAGACAAGGTTTGTCCATTTTGGTCCAAACATGACGAACTTCGCTCTAGGGAACGAACTTGTTGTTTCTCACTCTCCAAGCCTCGAATGGAGACAAGTTTGGTCCATTTTGGTTTGAAGATGACCAACAACGCTCTAGGGTACGAACTTCAGCATTAAAACTCGCCAAACTTCGAATGGAGACAAGGTTTGTCCATTTTGGTCCAAACATGACGAACTTCGCTCTAGGGAACGATCTTGTTGTTTCTCACTCTCCAAGCATCGAATGGAGACAAGTTTGGTCCATTTTGGTCCGAAGATGACCAACAACGCTCTAGGGTACAAACTTCAGCATTAAAACTCGCCAAACTTTGAATGGAGACAAGGTTTTGTCCATTTTGGTCCATAGATGACGAACTTCGCTCTAGGGAACGAACATGTTGTTTCTCACTCTCCAAGCGTCGAATGGAGACAAGTTTGGTCCATTTTGGTTCGAAGATGACCAACAACGCTCTAGGGTACAAACTTCAGCATTAAAACTCGACAAACTTCGAATGGAGACAAGGTTTGTCCATTTTGGTCCAAACATGACGAACTTCGCTCTAGGGAACGATCTTGTTGTTTCTCACTCTCCAAGCCTCGAATGGAGACAAGTTTGGTCCATTTTTGTTCGAAGATGACCAACAACGCTCTAGGGTACGAACTTCAGCATTAAAACTCGCCAAACTTCGAATGGAGATAAGGTTTGTCCATTTTGGTCCAAACATGACGAACTTCGCTCTAGGGAACGAACTTGTTGTTTCTCACTCTCCAAGCCTCGAATGGAGACAAGTTTGGTCCATTTTGATCCGAAGTTGACTAACAACGCTCTAGGGTACAAACTTCAGCATTAAAACTCGACAAACTTCGAATGGAGACAAGGTTTGTCCATTTTGGTCCAAACATGACGAACTTCGCTCTAGGGAACGAACTTGTTGTTTCTCACTCTCCAAGCCTCGAATGGAGACAAGTTTGGTCCATTTTGGTTCGAAGATGACCAACAACGCTCTAGGGTACGAACTTAAGCATTAAAACTCGCCAAACTTTGAATGGAGATAAGGTTTGTCCATTTTGGTCCAAACATGACGAACTTCGCTCTAGGGAACGAACTTGTTGTTTCTCACTCTCCAAGCCTCGAATGGAGACAAGTTTGGTCCATTTTGATCCGAAGATGACCAACAACGCTCTAGGGTACAAACTTCAGCATTAAAACTCGACAAACTTCGAATGGAGACAAGGTTTGTCCATTTTAGTCCAAACATGACGAACTTCGCTCTAGGGAACGAACTTGTTGTTTCTCACTCTCCAAGCCTCGAATGGAGACAAGTTTGGTCCATTTTGGTTCGAAGATGACCAACAACGCTCTAGGGTACGAACTTCAGCATTAAAACTCGCCAAACTTCGAATGGAGACAAGGTTTGTCCATTTTGGTCCAAACATGACGAACTTCGCTCTAGGGAACGAACTTGTTGTTTCTCACTCTCCAAGCCTCGAATGGAGACAAGTTTGGTCCATTTTGATCCGAAGATGACCAACAACGCTCTAGGGTACAAACTTCAGCATTAAAACTCGACAAACTTCGAATGGAGACAAGGTTTGTCCATTTTGGTCCAAACATGACGAACTTCGCTCTAGGGAACGAACTTGTTGTTTCTCACTCTCCAAGCCTCGAATGGAGACAAGTTTGGTCCATTTTGGTTCGAAGATGACCAACAACGCTCTAGGGTACGAACTTCAGCATTAAAACTCGCCAAACTTCGAATGGAGACAAGGTTTATCCATTTTGGTCCAAACATGACGAACTTCGCTCTAGGGAACGAACTTGTTGTTTCTCACTCTCCAAGCCTCGAATGGAGACAAGTGTGGTCCAGTTTGGTTTGAAGATGACCAACAACGCTCTAGGGTACGAACTTCAGCATTAAAACTCGCCAAACTTCGAATGGAGACAAGGTTTGTCCATTTTGGTCCAAACATGACGAACTTCGCTCAAAGGAACGAACTTGTTGTTTCGCACTCTCCAAGCCTCGAATGGAGACAAGTTTGGTCCATTTTGGTCCGAAGATGACCAACAACGCTCTAGGGTACAAACTTCAGCATTAAAACTCGCCAAACTTCGAATGGAGACAAGGTTTTGTCCATTTTGGTCCATAGATGACGAACTTCGCTCTAGGGAACGAACATGTTGTTTCTCACTCTCCAAGCGTCGAATGGAGACAAGTTTGGTCCATTTTGGTTCGAAGATGACCAACAACGCTCTAGGGTATGAACTTCAGCATTAAAACTCGACAAACTTCGAATGGAGACAAGGTTTGTCCATTTTGGTCCAAACATGACGAACATCGCTCTAGGGAACGAACTTGTTGTTTCTCACTCTCCAAGCATCGAATGGAGACAAGTTTGGTCCATTTTGGTCCGAAGATGACCAACAACGCTCTAGGGTACAAACTTCAGCATTAAAACTCGCCAAACTTCGAATGGAGACAAGGTTTTGTCCTTTTTGGTCCATAGATGATGAACTTCGCTCTAGGGAACGAACATGTTGTTTCTCACTCTCCAAGCGTCGAATGGAGACAAGTTTGGTCCATTTTGGTTCGAAGATGACCAACAACGCTCTAGGGTACGAACTTCAGCATTAAAACTCGCCAAACTTCGAATGGAGATAAGGTTTGTCCATTTTGGTCCAAACATGACGAACTTCGCTCTAGGGAACGAACTTGTTGTTTCTCACTCTCCAAGCCTCGAATGGAGACAAGTTTGGTCCATTTTGATCCGAAGATGACCAACAACGCTCTAGGGTACAAACTTCAGCATTAAAACTCGACAAACTTCGAATGGAGACAAGGTTTGTCCATTTTGGTCCAAACATGACGAACATCGCTCTAGGGAACGAACTTGTTGTTTCTCACACTCCAAGCCTCGAATGGAGACAAGTTTGGTCCATTTAGGTCCGAAGATGACCAACAACGCTCTAGGGTACAAACTTCAGCATTAAAACTCGACAAACTTCGAATGGAGACAAGGTTTGTCCATTTTGGTCCAAACATGACGAACTTCGCTCTAGGGAACGAACTTGTTGTTTCTCACTCTCCAAGCCTCGAATGGAGACAAGTTTGGTCCATTTTGGTTCGAAGATGACCAACAACGCTCTAGGGTACGAACTTCAGCATTAAAACTCGCCAAACTTCGAATGGAGATAAGGTTTGTCCATTTTGGTCCAAACATGACGAACTTCGCTCTAGGGAACGAACTTGTTGTTTCTCACTCTCCAAGCCTCGAATGGAGACAAGTTTGGTCCATTTTGATCCGAAGATGACCAACAACGCTCTAGGGTACAAACTTCAGCATTAAAACTCGACAAACTTCGAATGGAGACAAGGTTTGTCCATTTTGGTCCAAACATGACGAACATCGCTCTAGGGAACGAACTTGTTGTTTCTCACTCTCCAAGCATCGAATGGAGACAAGTTTGGTCCATTTTGGTCCGAAGATGACCAACAACGCTCTATGGTACAAACTTCAGCATTAAAACTCGCCAAACTTCGAATGGAGACAAGGTTTTGTCCATTTTGGTCCATAGATGACGAACTTCGCTCTAGGGAACGAACATGTTGTTTCTCACTCTCCAAGCGTCGAATGGAGACAAGTTTGGACCATTTTGGTTCGAAGATGACCAACAACGCTCTAGGGTATGAACTTCAGCATTAAAACTCGACAAACTTCGAATGGAGACAAGGTTTGTCCATTTTGGTCCAAACATGACGAACTTCGCTCTAGGGAACGAACTTGTTGTTTCTCACTCTCCAAGCCTCGAATGGAGACAAGTTTGGTCCATTTTGGTTCGAAGATGACCAACAACGCTCTAGGGTACGAACTTAAGCATTAAAACTCGCCAAACTTTGAATGGAGATAAGGTTTGTCCATTTTGGTCCAAACATGACGAACTTCGCTCTAGGG
The DNA here is from genome assembly GCA_033996785.1 of Trichosanthes truncata. Taxonomy (NCBI): domain Eukaryota; kingdom Viridiplantae; phylum Streptophyta; class Magnoliopsida; order Cucurbitales; family Cucurbitaceae; genus Trichosanthes; species Trichosanthes truncata. The sequence goes on along the minus strand of JAWPNB010000007.1, from coordinate 25,300,064 downwards.
AACGAACTTGTTGTTTCTCACTCTCCAAGCCTCGAATGGAGACAAGTTAGGTCCATTTTGATCCGAAGATGACCAACAACGCTCTAGGGTACAAACTTCAGCATTAAAACTCGACAAACTTCGAATGGAGACAAGGTTTGTCCATTTTGGTCCAAACATGACGAACTTCGCTCTGGGGAACGAACTTGTTGTTTCTCACTCTCCAAGCCTCGAATGGAGACAAGTTTGGTCCATTTTGGTTCGAAGATGACCAACAACGCTCTAGGGTACGAACTTCAGCATTAAAACTCGCCAAACTTCGAATGGAGACAAGGTTTATCCATTTTGGTCCAAACATGACGAACTTCGCTCTAGGGAACGAACTTGTTGTTTCTCACTCTCCAAGCCTCGAATGGAGACAAGTTTGGTCCAGTTTGGTTTGAAGATGACCAACAACGCTCTAGGGTACGAACTTCAGCATTAAAACTCGCCAAACTTCGAATGGAGACAAGGTTTGTCCATTTTGGTCCAAACATGACGAACTTCGCTCGAGGGAACGAACTTGTTGTTTCGCACTCTCCAAGCCTCGAATGGAGACAAGTTTGGTCCATTTTGGTCCGAAGATGACCAACAACGCTCTAGGGTACAAACTTCAGCATTAAAACTCGCCAAACTTCGAATGGAGACAAGGTTTTGTCCATTTTGGTCCATAGATGACGAACTTCGCTCTAGGGAACGAACATGTTGTTTCTCACTCTCCAAGCGTCGAATGGAGACAAGTTTGGTCCATTTTGGTTCGAAGATGACCAACAACGCTCTAGGGTATGAACTTCAGCATTAAAACTCGACAAACTTCGAATGGAGACAAGGTTTGTCCATTTTGGTCCAAACATGACGAACATCGCTCTAGGGAACGAACTTGTTGTTTCTCACTCTCCAAGCATCGAATGGAGACAAGTTTGGTCCATTTTGGTCCGAAGATGACCAACAACGCTCTAGGGTACAAACTTCAGCATTAAAACTCGCCAAACTTCGAATGGAGACAAGGTTTTGTCCTTTTTGGTCCATAGATGATGAACTTCGCTCTAGGGAACGAACATGTTGTTTCTCACTCTCCAAGCGTCGAATGGAGACAAGTTTGGTCCATTTTGGTTCGAAGATGACCAACAACGCTCTAGGGTACGAACTTCAGCATTAAAACTCGCCAAACTTCGAATGGAGATAAGGTTTGTCCATTTTGGTCCAAACATGACGAACTTCGCTCTAGGGAACGAACTTGTTGTTTCTCACTCTCCAAGCCTCGAATGGAGACAAGTTTGGTCCATTTTGATCCGAAGATGACCAACAACGCTCTAGGGTACAAACTTCAGCATTAAAACTCGACAAACTTCGAATGGAGACAAGGTTTGTCCATTTTGGTCCAAACATGACGAACATCGCTCTAGGGAACGAACTTGTTGTTTCTCACACTCCAAGCCTCGAATGGAGACAAGTTTGGTCCATTTAGGTCCGAAGATGACCAACAACGCTCTAGGGTACAAACTTCAGCATTAAAACTCGACAAACTTCGAATGGAGACAAGGTTTGTCCATTTTGGTCCAAACATGACGAACTTCGCTCTAGGGAACGAACTTGTTGTTTCTCACTCTCCAAGCCTCGAATGGAGACAAGTTTGGTCCATTTTGGTTCGAAGATGACCAACAACGCTCTAGGGTACGAACTTCAGCATTAAAACTCGCCAAACTTCGAATGGAGATAAGGTTTGTCCATTTTGGTCCAAACATGACGAACTTCGCTCTAGGGAACGAACTTGTTGTTTCTCACTCTCCAAGCCTCGAATGGAGACAAGTTTGGTCCATTTTGATCCGAAGATGACCAACAACGCTCTAGGGTACAAACTTCAGCATTAAAACTCGACAAACTTCGAATGGAGACAAGGTTTGTCCATTTTGGTCCAAACATGACGAACATCGCTCTAGGGAACGAACTTGTTGTTTCTCACTCTCCAAGCATCGAATGGAGACAAGTTTGGTCCATTTTGGTCCGAAGATGACCAACAACGCTCTAGGGTACAAACTTCAGCATTAAAACTCGCCAAACTTCGAATGGAGACAGGGTTTTGTCCTTTTTGGTCCATAGATGATGAACTTCGCTCTAGGGAACGAACATGTTGTTTCTCACTCTCCAAGCGTCGAATGGAGACAAGTTTGGTCCATTTTGGTTCGAAGATGACCAACAACGCTCTAGGGTACGAACTTCAGCATTAAAACTCGCCAAACTTCGAATGGAGATAAGGTTTGTCCATTTTGGTCCAAACATGACGAACTTCGCTCTAGGGAACGAACTTGTTGTTTCTCACTCTCCAAGCCTCGAATGGAGACAAGTTTGGTCCATTTTGATCCGAAGATGACCAACAACGCTCTAGGGTACAAACTTCAGCATTAAAACTCGACAAACTTCGAATGGAGACAAGGTTTGTCCATTTTGGTCCAAACATGACGAACATCGCTCTAGGGAACGAACTTGTTGTTTCTCACACTCCAAGCCTCGAATGGAGACAAGTTTGGTCCATTTAGGTCCGAAGATGACCAACAACGCTCTAGGGTACAAACTTCAGCATTAAAACTCGACAAACTTCGAATGGAGACAAGGTTTGTCCATTTTGGTCCAAACATGACGAACTTCGCTCTAGGGAACGAACTTGTTGTTTCTCACTCTCCAAGCCTCGAATGGAGACAAGTTTGGCCCATTTTGGTTCGAAGATGACCACCAACGCTCTAGGGTACGAACTTCAGCATTAAAACTCGCCAAACTTCGAATGGAGATAAGGTTTGTCCATTTTGGTCCAAACCTGACGAACTTCGCTCTAGGGAACGAACTTGTTGTTTCTCACTCTCCAAGCCTCGAATGGGGACAAGTTTGGTCCATTTTGATCCGAAGATGACCAACAACGCTCTAGGGTACAAACTTCATCATTAAAACTCGACAAACTTCGAATGGAGACAAGGTTTGTCCATTTTGGTCCAAACATGACGAACTTCGCTCTAGGGAACGAACTTGTTGTTTCTCACTCTCCAAGCCTCGAATGGAGACAAGTTTGGTCCATTTTGGTTTGAAGATGACCAACAACGCTCTAGGGTACGAACTTCAGCATTAAAACTCGCCAAACTTCGAATGGAGACAAGGTTTGTCCATTTTGGTCCAAACATGACGAACTTCGCTCTAGGGAACGAACTTGTTGTTTCGCACTCTCCAAGCCTCGAATGGAGACAAGTTTGGTCCATTTTGGTCCGAAGATGACCAACAACGCCCTAGGGTACAAACTTCAGCATTAAAACTCGCCAAACTTCGAATGGAGACAAGGTTTTGTCCATTTTGGTCCAAAGATGACGAACTACGCTCTAGGGAACGAATTTGTTGTTTCTCACTCTCCAAGCCTCGAATGGAGACAAGTTTGGTCCATTTTGGTCCGAAGATGACCAACAACGCTCTAGGGTACAAACTTCAGCATTAAAACTCGCCAAACTTCGAATGGAGACAAGGTTTTGTCCATTTTGGTCCATAGATGACGAACTTCGCTCTAGGGAACGAACATGTTGTTTCTCACTCTCCAAGCGTCGAATGGAGACAAGTTTGGTCCATTTTGGTTCGAAGATGACCAACAACGCTCTAGGGTATGAACTTCAGCATTAAAACTCGACAAACTTCGAATGGAGACAAGGTTTGTCCATTTTGGTCCAAACATGACGAACATCGCTCTAGGGAACGAACTTGTTGTATCTCACTCTCCAAGCATCGAATGGAGACAAGTTTGGTCCATTTTGGTCCGAAGATGACCAACAACGCTCTAGGGTACAAACTTCAGCATTAAAACTCGCCAAACTTCGAATGGAGACAAGGTTTTGTCCTTTTTGGTCCATAGATGATGAACTTCGCTCTAGGGAACGAACATGTTGTTTCTCACTCTCCAAGCGTCGATAGGAGACAAGTTTGGTCCATTTTGGTTCGAAGATGACCAACAACGCTCTAGGGTACGAACTTCAGCATTAAAACTCGCCAAACTTCGAATGGAGATAAGGTTTGTCCATTTTGGTCCAAACATGACGAACTTCGCTCTAGGGAACGAACTTGTTGTTTCTCACTCTCCAAGCCTCGAATGGAGACAAGTTTGGTCCATTTTGATCCGAAGATGACCAACAACGCTCTAGGGTACAAACTTCAGCATTAAAACTCGACAAACTTCGAATGGAGACAAGGTTTGTCCATTTTGGTCCAAACATGACGAACATCGCTCTAGGGAACGAACTTGTTGTTTCTCACACTCCAAGCCTCGAATGGAGACAAGTTTGGTCCATTTAGGTCCGAAGATGACCAACAACGCTCTAGGGTACAAACTTCAGCATTAAAACTCGACAAACTTCGAATGGAGACAAGGTTTGTCCATTTTGGTCCAAACATGACGAACTTCGCTCTAGGGAACGAACTTGTTGTTTCTCACTCTCCAAGCCTCGAATGGAGACAAGTTTGGCCCATTTTGGTTCGAAGATGACCAACAACGCTCTAGGGTACGAACTTCAGCATTAAAACTCGCCAAACTTCGAATGGAGATAAGGTTTGTCCATTTTGGTCCAAACATGACGAACTTCGCTCTAGGGAATGAACTTGTTGTTTCTCACTCTCCAAGCCTCGAATGGAGACAAGTTTGGTCCATTTTGATCCGAAGATGACCAACAACGCTCTAGGGTACAAACTTCAGCATTAAAACTCGACAAACTTCGAATGGAGACAAGGTTTGTCCATTTTGGTCAAAACATGACGAACTTCGCTCTAGGGAACGAACTTGTTGTTTCTCACTCTCCAAGCCTCGAATGGAGACAAGTTTGGTCCATTTTGGTCTGAAGATGACCAACAACGCTCTAGGGTACAAACTTCAGCATTAAAACTCGCCAAACTTCGAATGGAGACAAGGTTTTGTCCATTTTGGTCCAAAGATGACGAACTACGCTATAGGGAACGAACTTGTTGTTTCTCACTCTCCAATCCTCGAATGGAGACAAGTTTGGTCCATTTTGGTCCGAAGATGACCAACAACGCTCTAGGGTACAAACTTCAGCATTAAAACTCGACAAACTTCGAATGGAGACAAGGTTTGTCCATTTTGGTCCAAACATGACGAACTTCGCTCTAGGGAACGAACTTCTTGTTTCTCACTCTCCAAGCCTCGAATGGAGACATGGTTGGTCCATTTTGGTTCAAACATGGCCAACAACGCTATAGGGTACGAACTTCGGCATTAAAAGTCGCCAAACTTCGAATGGAGACAAGGTTTGTCCATTTTGGTCCAAAGATCATGAATATCGCACTAGGGAACGAACTTGTTGTTTCTTACTCTCCAAGCCTCGAATGGAGACAAGTTTGGTCCATTTTTGTCCCAAGATGACCAACAACGCTCTCGGGTACGAACTTTAGCATTAAAACTCGCCAAACTTCGAATGGACACAAGGTTTGTCCATTTAGGTCCAAACATGACGAACTTCGCTCTAGGGAACGAACTTGTTGTTTCTCATTCTCCAAGCCTTGAATGGAGACATGTGTTGGTTCATTTTGGTGCAAAAATGTCCAACAACGCTCTAGGGTATGAACTTCAGCATTAAAACTCGCGAAACATCGAATGGAGATAAGGTTTGTCCATTTCGTCCAAACATGACGAACTTCGCTCTAGGGAACGAACTTGTTGTTTCTCACTCTCCAAGCCTCGAATGGAGACATGTTCGGTCCATTTTGGTTCGAAGATGACCAACAACGCTCTCGGGTATGAACTTTAGCATTAAAACTCGCCAAACTTCGAATGGACACAAGGTTTGTCCATTTTGGTCCAATAATGACGAACTTCGCTCTAGGGAACGAACTTGTTGTTTCTCATTCTCCAAGCCTCGAATGGAGACATGTGTTGGTTCATTTTGGTCCAAAAATGTCCAACAACGCTCTAGGGTACAAACTTCAGCATTAAAACTCGCCAAACTTCAAATGGAGACAAGGTTTGTCCATTTTGGTCTGAACATGACGAACTTTGCTCTAGGGAACGAACTTGTTGTTTCTCACTCTCCAAGCAACGAATGGAGACAAGTGTGGTGCATTTTGGTTCGAAGATGACCAACAACGCTCTAGGGTACGAACTTCAGCATTAAAACTCGCCAAACTTCGAATGGAGACAAGGTTTGTCCATTTTGGTTCAATGATGACGAACGTCGCTCTAGGGAACGAACTTGTTGTTTCTCACTCTCCAAGCCTCGAATGGAGACATGCTTGGTCCATTTTGGTCCGAAGATGACCAACAACGCTCTAGGGTACGAACTTTAGCATCAAAACTCGCCAAACTTCGAATGGAGACAAGGTTTGTCCATTTTGGTCCAAACATGACGAACTTCGCTCTAGGGAACGAACTTGTTGTTTCTCACTCTCCAAGCCTCGAATGGAGACAAGTTTTGTCCATTTTGGTTCAAAGATGACCAACAACGCTCTAGGGTACGAACTTCAGCATTAAAACTCGACAAACTTCGAATGGAGACAAGGTTTGTCCATTTTGGTCCAAACATGACGAACTTCGCTCTAGGGAACGAGATTGTTGTATCTCACTCACCAAGCCTCGAATGGAGACAAGTTTGGTCCATTTTGGTCCGAAGATGACCAACAACGCTCTAGGGTACGAACTTCAGAATTAAAAGTCGCCAAACTTCGAATGGAGACAAGGTTTGTCCATTTTGGTCCAAACATGACGAACTTCGCTCTAGGGAACGAACTTCTTGTTTCTCACTCTCCAAGCCTCGAATGGAGACATGGTTTGTCCATTTTGGTTCAAAGATGGCCAACAACGCTCTAGGGTACGAACTTCAGCATTAAAAGTCGCCAAACTTCGAATGGAGACAAGGTTTGTCCATTTTGGTCCAAAGATCATGAATATCGCACTAGGGAACGAACTTGTTGTTTCTTACTCTCCAAGCCTCGAATGGAGACAAGTTTGGTCCATTTTTGTCCCAAGATAACCAACAACGCTCTCGGGTACGAACTTTAGCATTAAAACTCGCCAAACTTCGAATGGAAACAAGGTTTGTCCATTTTGGTCCAAACATGAATAACTTCGCTCTAGGGAACGAACTTGTTGTTTCTCATTCTCCAAGCCTCGAATGGAGACATGTGTTGGTTCATTTTGGTCCAAAAATGTCCAACAACGCTCTAGGGTATGAACTTCAACATTAAAACTCGCCAAACTTCGAATGGAGACAAGGTTTGTCCATTTCGTCCAAACATGACGAACTTCGCTCTAGGGAACGAACTTGTTGTTTCTCACTCTCCAAGCCTCGAATGGATACAAGTTCGGTCCATTTTGGTTCGAAGATGACCAACAACGCTCTCGGGTATGAACTTTTGCATTAAAACTCGCCAAACTTCGAATGGACACAAGGTTTGTCCATTTTGGTCCAATAATGACGAACTTCGCTCTAGGGAACGAACTTGTTGTTTCTCATTCTCCAAGCCTCGAATGGAGACATGTGTTGGTTCATTTTGGTCCAAAAATGTCCAACAACGCTCTAGGGTACAAACTTCGGCATTAAAACTCGCCAAACTTCGAATGGAGACAAGGTTTGTCCATTTTGGTCTGAACATGACGAACTTTGCTCTAGGGAACGAACTTGTTGTTTCTCACTCTCCAAGCATCGAATGGAGACAAGTGTGGTGCATTTTGGTTCGAAGATGACCAACACGCTCTAGGGTACGAACTTCAGCATTAAAACTCGCCAAACTTCGAATGGAGACAAGGTTTGTCCATTTTGGTTCAAAGATGACGAACGTCGCTCTAGGGAACGAACTTGTTGTTTCTCACTCTCCAAGCCTCGAATGGAGACAAGCTTGGTCCATTTTGGTCCGAAGATGACCAACAACGCTCTAGGGTACGAACTTTAGCATTAAAACTCGCCAAACTTCGAATGGACACAAGGTTTGTCCATTTTGGTCCAAACATCACGAACTTCGCTCTAGGGAACGAACTTGTTGTTTCTCATTCTCCAAGCCTCGAATGGAGACATGTGTTGGTTCATTTTGGTCCAAAAATGTCCAACAACGCTCTAGGGTATGAACTTCAGCATTAAAACTCGCCAAACTTCGAATGGAGACAAGGTTTGTCCATTTCGTCCAAACATGACGAACCTCGCTCTAGGGAACGAACTTGTTGTTCTCACTCTCCAAGCCTCGAATGGAGACAAGTTTGGTCCATTTTGGTTTGAAGATGACCAACAACGCTCTACGGTACGAACTTCAGCATTAAAATTCGCCAAACTTCGAATGGAGACAAGGTTTGTCCATTTTGGCCCCAAGATGACCAACAACGCTCTCGGGTACGAACTTTAGCATTAAAACTCGCCAAACTTCAAATGGACACAAGGTTTGTCCATTTTGGTCCAAACATGACGAACTTTGCTCTAGGGAACGAACTTGTTGTTTCTCACTCTCCAAGCATCGAATGGAGACAAGTGTGGTGCATTTTGGTTCGAAGATGACCAACAACGCTCTAGGGTACGAACTTCAGCATTAAAACTCGCCAAACTTCGAATGGAGACAAGGTTTGTCCATTTTGGTTCAAAGATGACGAACGTCGCTCTAGGGAACGAACTTGTTGTTTCTCACTCTCCAAGCCTCGAATGGAGACAAGCTTGGTCCATTTTGGTCCGAAGATGACCAACAACGCTCTAGGGTACGAACTTTAGCATCAAAACTCGCCAAACTTCGAATGGAGACAAGGTTTGTCCATTTTGGTCCAAACATGACGAACTTCACTCTAGGGATCGAACTTGTTGTTTCTCACTCTCCAAGCCTCGAATGGAGACAAGCTTGGTCCATTTTGGTCCGAAGATGACCAACAACGCTCTAGGGTACGAACTTCAGCATTAAAACTCGACAAACTTCGAATGGAGACAAGGTTTGTCCATTTTGGTCCAAACATGACGAACTTCGCTCTAGGGAACGAACTTGTTGTTTCTCACTCTCCAAGCCTCGAATGGCGACAAGTTTGGTCCATTTAGGTCCGAAGATATCCAACAACGCTCTAGGGTACAAACTTCAGCATTAAAACTCGCCAAACTTCGAATGGAGACAAGGTTTGTCCATTTTGGTCCGAACATGACGAACTTCGCTCTAGGGAACGAACTTGTTGTTTCTCACTCTCCAAGCGTCGAATGGAGACAAGTATGGTCCATTTTGGTTCGAAGATGACCAACAACGCTCTAGGGTACGAACTTCAGAATTAAAAGTCGCCAAACTTCGAATGGAGACAAGGTTTGTCCATTTTGGTCCAAACATGACGAACTTCGCTCTAGGGAACGAACTTCTTGTTTCTCACTCTCCAAGCCTCGAATGGAGACATGGTTTGTCCATTTTGATCCAAACATCACGAACTTCGCTCTAGGGAACGAACTTGTTGTTTCTCATTCTCCAAGCCTCGAATGGATACATGTGTTGGTTCATTTTGGTCCAAAAATGTCCAACAACGCTCTAGGGTATGAACTTCAGCATTAAAACTCGCCAAACTTCGAATGGAGACAAGGATTGTCCATTTCGTCCAAACATGACGAACTTCGCTCTAGGGAACGAACTTGTTGTTCTCACTCTCCAAGCCTCGAATGGAGACAAGTTTGGTCCATTTTGGTTTGAAGATGACCAACAACGCTCTAGGGTACGAACTTCAGCATTAAAATTCGCCAAACTTCGAATGGAGACAAGGTTTGTCCATTTTGGCCCCAAGATGACCAACAACGCTCTCGGGTACGAACTTTAGCATTAAAACTCGCCAAACTTCAAATGGACACAAGGTTTGTCCATTTTGGTCCAAACATGACGAATTCGCTCTAGGGAACGAACTTGTTGTTCCTCATTCTCCAAGCCTCGAATGGAGACATGTGTTGGTTCATTTTGGTGCAAAAATGTCCAACAACGCTCTAGGGTATGAACTTCAGCATTAAAACTCGCCAAACTTCGAATGGAGACAAGGTTTGTCCATTTCGTCCAAACATGACGAACTTCGCTATAGGGAACGAACTTGTTGTTTCTTACTCTCCAAGCCTTGAATGGAGACAAGTTTGGTCCATTTAGGTCCGAAGATGACCAACAACGCTCTAGGGTACAAACTTCAGCATTAAAACTCGCCAAACTTCGAATGGAGACAAGGTTTGTCCATTTTGGTCCAAACATGACGAACTTCGCTCTAGGGAACGAACTTGTTGTTTCTCACTCTCCAAGCCTCGAATGGCGACAAGTTTGGTCCATTTATGTCCGAAGATGACCAACAATGCTCTAGGGTACAAACTTCAGCATTAAAACTCGCCAAACTTCGAATGGAGACAAGGTTTGTCCATTTTGGTCCGAACATGACGAACTTCGCTCTAGGGAACGAACTTGTTGTTTCTCACTCTCCAAGCATCGAATGGAGACAAGTGTGGTGCATTTTGGTTCGAAGATGACCAACAACGCTCTAGGGTACAAACTTCATCATTAAAACAAGCCAAACTTCGAATGGAGACAAGGTTTGTCCAATTTGGTCCAAACATGACGAACTTCGCTCTAGGGAACGAACTTGTTGTTTCTCACTCTCCAAGCCTCAAATGGAGTCAAGTTTGTTCCATTTAGGTCCGAAGATGACCAACAACGCTCTAGGGTACAAACTTCAGCATTAAAACTCGCCAAACTTCGAATGGAGATAAGGTTTGTCCATTTTGGTCCAAACATGACGAACTTCTCTCTAGGGAACGAAATTGTTGTTTCTCACTCTCCAAGACTCGAATGGAGACAAGTTTGGTCCATTCTTGTCCGAAGATGACCAACAACGCTCTAGGGTACGAACTTCAGCATTAAAACTCGCCAAAACTCGAATGGAGACAAGGTTTGTCCATTTTGGGACAAACATGACGAACTTCGCTATAGGGAACGAACTTGTTGTTTCTCACTCTCCAAGCCTTGAATGGAGACAAGTTTGGTCCATTTAGGTCCGAAGATGACCAACAACGCTCTAGGGTACAAACTTCAGCATTAAAACTCACCAAACTTCGAATGGAGACAAGGTTTGTCCATTTTGGTCCAAACATGACGAACTTCGCTCTAGGGAACGAACTTGTTGTTTCTCACTCTCCAAGCCTCGAATGGCGACAAGTTTGGTCCATTTAGGTCCGAAGATAACCAACAACGCTCTAGGGTACAAACTTCAGCATTAAAACTCGCCAAACTTCGAATGGAGACAAGGTTTGTCCATTTTGGTCCGAACATGACGAACTTCGCTCTAGGGAACGAACTTGTTGTTTCTCACTCTCCAAGCATCGAATGGAGACAAGTGTGGTGCATTTTGGTTCGAAGATGACCAACAACGCTTTAGGGTACGAACTTCAGAATTAAAACTCGCCAAACTTCGAATGGAGACAAGGTTTGTCCATTTTGGTCCAAACATGACGAACTTCGCTATAGGGAACGAACTTGTTGTTTCTCACTCTCCAAGCCTTGAATGAAGACAAGTTTGGTCCATTTAGGTCCGTAGATGACCAACAACGCTCTAGGGTACAAACTTCAGCATTAAAACTCGCCAAACTTCGAATGGAGACAAGGTTTGTCCATTTTGGTCCAAACATGACGAACTTCGCTCTAGGGAACGAACTTGTTGTTTCTCACTCTCCAAGCCTCAAATGGAGTCAAGTTTGTTCCATTTAGGACCGAAGATGACCAACAACGCTCTAGGGTACAAACTTCAGCATTAAAACTCGCCAAACTTCGAATGGATACAAGGTTTGTCCATTTTGGTCCAAACATGACGAACTTCGCTATAGGGAACGAACTTGTTGTTTCTTACTCTCCAAGCCTTGAATGGAGACAAGTTTGGTCCATTTAGGTCCGAAGATGACCAACAACGCTCTAGGGTACAAACTTCAGCATTAAAACTCGCCAAACTTCGAATGGAGACAAGGTTTGTCCATTTTGGTCCAAACATGACGAACTTCGCTCTAGGGAACGAACTTGTTGTTTCTCACTCTCCAAGCCTCGAATGGCGACAAGTTTGGTCCATTTAGGTCCGAAGATAACCAACAACGCTCTAGGGTACAAACTTCAGCATTAAAACTCGCCAAACTTCGAATGGAGACAAGGTTTGTCCATTTTGGTCCGAACATGACGAACTTCGCTCTAGGGAACGAACTTGTTGTTTCTCACTCTCCAAGCATCGAATGGAGACAAGTGTGGTGCATTTTGGTTCGAAGATGACCAACAACGCTCTAGGGCACGAACTTCAGCATTAAAACTCGCCAAACTTCGAATGGAGACAAGGTTTGTCCATTTTGGTCCAAACATGACGAACTTCGCTCTAGGGAACGAGCTTGTTGCTTCTCACTCTCCAAGCATCGAATGGAGACAATTTTTTTCCATTTAGGTCCGAAGATCACCAACAACGCTCTAGGCTACGAACTTCAGCATTAAAAGTCGCCAAACTTCGAATGGAGACAAGGTTTGTCCATTTTGGTCCAAACATGACGAACTTCGCTCTAAGGAACGAACTTGTTGTTTCTCAATCTCCAAGCCTCGAATGGAGACAAGTTTGGTCCATTTTGGTTCAAAGATGTCCAACAACGCTCTAGGGTATGAACTTCAGCATTAAAACTCGCCAAACTTCGAATGGAGACAAGGTTTGTCCATTTTGGTCCAAACATGACGAACTTCGCTATAGGGAACGAACTTGTTGTTTCTCACTCTCCAAGCCTTGAATGGAGACAAGTTTGGTCCATTTAGGTCCGAAGATGACCAACAACGCTCTCGGGTACAAACTTCAGCATTAAAACTCTCCAAACTTCGAATGGAGACATGGTTTGTCCATTTTGGTCCAAACATGACGAACTTCGCTCTAGGGAACGAACTTGTTGTTTCTCACTCTCCAAGCCTTGAATGGAGACAAGTTTGGTCCATTTAGGTCCGAAGATGACCAACAACGCTCTAGGGTACAAACTTCAGCATTAAAACTCGCCAAACTTCGAATGGAGACAAGGTTTGTCCATTTTGGTCCAAACATGACGAACTTCGCTCTAGGGAACGAACTTGTTGTTTCTCACTCTCCAATCCTTGAATGGAGACAAGTTTGGTCCATTTAGGTCCGAAGATGACCAACAACGCTCTAGGGTACAAACTTCAGCATTAAAACTCGCCAAACTTCGAATGGAGACAAGGTTTGTCCATTTTGGTCCAAACATGACGAACTTCGCTCTAGGGAACGAACTTGTTGTTTCTCACTCTCCAAGCCTCGAATGGCGACAAGTTTGGTCCATTTAGGTCCGAAGATAACCAACAACGCTCTAGGGTACAAACTTCAGCATTAAAACTCGCCAAACTTCGAATGGAGACAAGGTTTGTCCATTTTGGTCCGAACATGACGAACTTCGCTCTAGGGAACGAACTTGTTGTTTCTCACTCTCCAAGCATCGAATGGAGACAAGTGTGGTGCATTTTGGTTCGAAGATGACCAACAACGCTCTAGGGCACGAACTTCAGCATTAAAACTCGCCAAACTTCGAATGGAGACAAGGTTTGTCCATTTTGGTCCAAACATGACGAACTTCGCTCTAGGGAACGAGCTTGTTGCTTCTCACTCTCCAAGCATCGAATGGAGACAATTTTTTTCCATTTAGGTCCGAAGATCACCAACAACGCTCTAGGCTACGAACTTCAGCATTAAAAGTCGCCAAACTTCGAATGGAGACAAGGTTTGTCCATTTTGGTCCAAACATGACGAACTTCGCTCTAAGGAACGAACTTGTTGTTTCTCAATCTCCAAGCCTCGAATGGAGACAAGTTTGGTCCATTTTGGTTCAAAGATGTCCAACAACGCTCTAGGGTATGAACTTCAGCATTAAAACTCGCCAAACTTCGAATGGAGACAAGGTTTGTCCATTTTGGTCCAAACATGACGAACTTCGCTATAGGGAACGAACTTGTTGTTTCTCACTCTCCAAGCCTTGAATGGAGACAAGTTTGGTCCATTTAGGTCCGAAGATGACCAACAACGCTCTCGGGTACAAACTTCAGCATTAAAACTCTCCAAACTTCGAATGGAGACATGGTTTGTCCATTTTGGTCCAAACATGACGAACTTCGCTCTAGGGAACGAACTTGTTGTTTCTCACTCTCCAAGCCTTGAATGGAGACAAGTTTGGTCCATTTAGGTCCGAAGATGACCAACAACGCTCTAGGGTACAAACTTCAGCATTAAAACTCGCCAAACTTCGAATGGAGACAAGGTTTGTCCATTTTGGTCCAAACATGACGAACTTCGCTCTAGGGAACGAACTTGTTGTTTCTCACTCTCCAATCCTTGAATGGAGACAAGTTTGGTCCATTTAGGTCCGAAGATGACCAACAACGCTCTAGGGTACAAACTTCAGCATTAAAACTCGCCAAACTTCGAATGGAGACAAGGTTTGTCCATTTTGGTCCAAACATGACGAACTTCGCTCTAGGGAACGAACTTGTTGTTTCTCACTCTCCAAGCCTCGAATGGCGACAAGTTTGGTCCATTTATGTCCGAAGATAACCAACAACGCTCTAGGGTACAAACTTCAGCATTAAAACTCGCCAAACTTCGAATGGAGACAAGGTTTGTCCATTTTGGTCCGAACATGACGAACTTCGCTCTAGGGTACGAACTTGTTGTTTCTCACTCTCCAAGCATCGAATGGAGACAAGTGTGGTGCATTTTGGTTCGAAGATGACCAACAACGCTCTAGGGTACGAACTTCAGCATTAAAACTCGCCAAAACTCGAATGGAGACAAGGTTTGTTCATTTTGGTCCAAACATGACGAACTTCGCTATAGGGAACGAACTTGTTGTTTCTCACTCTCCAAGCCTTGAATGGAGACAAGTTTGGTCCATTTAGGTCCGAAGATGACCAACAACGCTCTAGGGTACAAACTTCAGCATTAAAACTCGCCAAACTTCGAATGGAGACAAGGTTTGTCCATTTTGGTCCAAACATGACGAACTTCGCTCTAGGGAACGAACTTGTTGTTTCTCACTCTCCAATCCTTGAATGGAGACAAGTTTGGTCCATTTAGGTCCGAAGATGACCAACAACGCTCTAGGGTACAAACTTCAGCATTAAAACTCGCCAAACTTCGAATGGAGACAAGGTTTGTCCATTTTGGTCCAAACATGACGAACTTCGCTCTAGGGAACGAACTTGTTGTTTCTCACTCTCCAAGCCTCGAATGGCGACAAGTTTGGTCCATTTAGGTCCGAAGATAACCAACAACGCTCTAGGGTACAAACTTCAGCATTAAAACTCGCCAAACTTCGAATGGAGACAAGGTTTGTCCATTTTGGTCCGAACATGACGAACTTCGCTCTAGGGTACGAACTTGTTGTTTCTCACTCTCCAAGCATCGAATGGAGTCAAGTGTGGTGCATTTTGGTTCGAAGATGACCAACAACGCTCTAGGGTACGAACTTCAGCATTAAAACTCGCCAAACTTCGAATGGAGACAAGGTTTGTTCATTTTGGTCCAAACATGACGAACTTCGCTCTAGGGAACGAGCTTGTTGCTTCTCACTCTCCAAGCATCGAATGGAGACAAGTTTTTTCCATTTAGGTCCGAAGATCACCAACAACGCTCTAGGCTACGAACTTCAGCATTAAAAGTCGCCAAACTTCGAATGGAGACAAGGTTTGTCCATTTTGGTCCAAACATGACGAACTTCGCTCTAAGGAACGAACTTGTTGTTTCTCAATCTCCAAGCCTCGAATGGAGACAAGTTTGGTCCATTTTGGTTCTAAGATGTCCAACAACGCTCTAGGGTATGAACTTCAGCATTAAAACTCGCCAAACTTCGAATGGAGACAAGGTTTGTCCATTTTGGTCCAAACATGACGAACTTCGCTATAGGGAACGAACTTGTTGTTTCTCACTCTCCAAGCCTTGAATGGAGACAAGTTTGGTCCATTTAGGTCCGAAGATGACCAACAACGCTCTCGGGTACAAACTTCAGCATTAAAACTCTCCAAACTTCGAATGGAGACAAGGTTTGTCCATTTTGGTCCAAACATGACGAACTTCGCTCTAGGGAACGAACTTGTTGTTTCTCACTCTCCAAGCCTTGAATGGAGACAAGTTTGGTCCATTTAGGTCCGAAGATGACCAACAACGCTCTAGGGTACAAACTTCAGCATTAAAACTCGCCAAACTTCGAATGGAGACAAGGTTTGTCCATTTTGGTCCAAACATGACGAACTTCGCTCTAGGGAACGAACTTGTTGTTTCTCACTATCCAAGCTTGAATGGAGACAAGTTTGGTCCATTTAGGTCCGAAGATGACCAACAACGCTCTAGGGTACAAACTTCAGCATTAAAACTCGCCAAACTTCGAATGGAGACAAGGTTTGTCCATTTTGGTCCAAACATGACGAACTTCGCTCTAGGGAACGAACTTGTTGTTTCTCACTCTCCAAGCCTTGAATGGAGACAAGTTTGGTCCATTTAGGTCCGAAGATGACCAACAACGTTCTAGGGTACAAACTTCAGCATTAAAACTCGCCAAACTTCGAATGGAGACAAGGTTTGTCCATTTTGGTCCAAACATGACGAACTTCGCTATAGGGAACGAACTTGTTGTTTCTCACTCTCCAAGCCTTGAATGGAGACAAGTTTGGTCCATTTAGGTCCGAA
This sequence comes from Trichosanthes truncata, assembly GCA_033996785.1. Taxonomy (NCBI): domain Eukaryota; kingdom Viridiplantae; phylum Streptophyta; class Magnoliopsida; order Cucurbitales; family Cucurbitaceae; genus Trichosanthes; species Trichosanthes truncata. The sequence goes on along the minus strand of JAWPNB010000007.1, from coordinate 25,283,350 downwards.
GATGACCAACAACGCTCTAGGGTACAAACTTCAGCATTAAAACTCGCCAAACTTCTAATGGAGACAAGGTTTGTCCATTTTGGTCCAAACATGACGAACTTCGCTCTAGGGAACGAACTTGTTGTTTCTCACTCTCCAAGCCTCGAATGGCGACAAGTTTGGTCCATTTAGGTCCGAAGATAACCAACAACGCTCTAGGGTACAAACTTCAGCATTAAAACTCGCCAAACTTCGAATGGAGACAAGGTTTGTCCATTTTGGTCCGAACATGACGAACTTCGCTCTAGGGAACGAACTTGTTGTTTCTCACTCTCCAAGCATCGAATGGAGACAAGTGTGGTGCATTTTGGTTCGAAGATGACCAACAACGCTCTAGGGTACGAACTTCAGCATTAAAACTCGCCAAACTTCGAATGGAGACAAGGTTTGTCCATTTTGGTCCAAACATGACGAACTTCGCTCTAGGGAACGAGCTTGTTGCTTCTCACTCTCCAAGCCTTGAATGGAGACAATTTTTTTCCATTTAGGTCCGAAGATCACCAACAACGCTCTAGGCTACGAACTTCAGCATTAAAACTCTCCAAACTTCGAATGGGGACAAGGTTTGTCCATTTTGGTCCAAACATGACGAACTTCGCTCTAAGGAACGAACTTGTTGTTTCTCAATCTCCAAGCCTCGAATGGAGACAAGTTTGGTCCATTTTGGTTCAAAGATGTCCAACAACGCTCTAGGGTATGAACTTCAGCATTAAAACTCGCCAAACTTCGAATGGAGACAAGGTTTGTCCATTTTGGTCCAAACATGACGAACTTCGCTATAGGGAACGAACTTGTTGTTTCTCACTCTCCAAGCCTTGAATGGAGACAAGTTTGGTCCATTTAGGTCCGAAGATGACCAACAACGCTCTAGGGTACAAACTTCAGCATTAAAACTCGCCAAACTTCGAATGGAGACAAGGTTAGTCCATTTTGGTCCAAACATGACGAACTTCGCTCTAGGGAACGAACTTGTTGTTTCTCACTCTCCAAGCCTTGAATGGAGACAAGTTTGGTCCATTTAGGTCCGAAGATGACCAACAACGCTCTAGGGTACAAACTTCAGCATTAAAACTCGCCAAACTTCGAATGGAGACAAGGTTTGTCCATTTTGGTCCAAACATGACGAACTTCGCTCTAGGGAACGAGATTGTTGTTTCTCACTCACCAAGCCTCGAATGGAAACAAGTTTGGTCCATTTTTGTCCGAAGATGACCAACAACGCTCTAGGGTACGAACTTCAGAATTAAAAGTCGCCAAACTTCGAATGGAGACAAGGTTTGTCCATTTTGGTCCAAACATGACGAACTTCGCTCTAGGGAACGAACTTCTTGTTTCTCACTCTCCAAGCCTCGAATGGAGACATGGTTTGTCCATTTTGGTCCAAACATCACGAACTTCGCTCTAGGGAACGAACTTGTTGTTTCTCATTCTCCAAGCCTCGAATGGAGACAAGTTTGGTCCATTTTGGTCCGAAGATGACCAACAACGCTCTAGGGTACGAACTTCAGAATTAAAAGTCGCCAAACTTCGAATGGAGACAAGGTTTGTCCATTTTGGTCCAAACATGACGAACTTCGCTCTAGGGAACGAACTTCTTGTTTCTCACTCTCCAAGCCTCGAATGGAGACATGGTTTGTCCATTTTGGTTCAAAGATGGCCAACAACGCTCTAGGGTACGAACTTCAGCATTAAAAGTCGCCAAACTTCGAATGGAGACAAGGTTTGTCCATTTTGGTCCAAAGATCATGAATATCGCACTAGGGAACGAACTTGTTGTTTCTCACGCTCCAAGCCTCGAATGGAGACAAGTTTGGTCCATTTTTGTCCCAAGATGACCAACAACGCTCTCGGGTACGAACTTTAGAATTAAAACTCGCCAAACTTCGAATGGACACAAGGTTTGTCCATTTTTGTCCAAACATCACGAACTTCGCTCTAGGGAACGAACTTGTTGTTTCTCATTCTCCAAGCCTCGAATGGAGACATGTGTTGGTTCATTTTGGTCCAAAAATGTCCAACAACGCTCTAGGGTATGAAATTCAGCATTAAAACTCGCCAAACTTCGAATGGAGACAAGGTTTGTCCATTTTGTCCAAACATGACGAACCTCGCTCTAGGGAACGAACTTGTTGTTCTCACTCTCCAAGCCTCGAATGGAGACAAGTTTGGTCCATTTTGGTTTGAAGATGACCAACAACGCTCTACGGTACGAACTTCAGCATTAAAATTCGCCAAACTTCGAATGGAGACAAGGTTTGTCCATTTTGGCCCCAAGATGACCAACAACGCTCTCGGGTACGAACTTTAGCATTAAAACTCGCCAAACTTCAAATGGACACAAGGTTTGTCCATTTTGGTCCAAACATGACGAACTTCGCTCTAGGGAACGAGATTGTTGTTTCTCACTCACCAAGCCTCGAATGGAGACAAGTTTGGTCCATTTTGGTCCGAAGATGACCAACAACGCTCTAGGGTACGAACTTCAGAATTAAAAGTCGCCAAAGTTCGAATGGAGACAATGTTTGTCCATTTTGGTCCAAACATGACGAACTTCGCTCTAGGGAACGAACTTCTTGTTTCTCACTCTCCAAGCCTCGAATGGAGACATGGTTTGTCCATTTTGGTTCAAAGATGGCCAACAACGCTCTAGGGTACGAACTTCAGCATTAAAAGTCGCCAAACTTCGAATGGAGACAAGGTTTGTCCATTTTGGTCCAAAGATCATGAATATCGCACTAGGGAACGAACTTGTTGTTTCTCACTCTCCAAGCCTCGAATGGAGACAAGTTTGGTCCATTTTTGTCCCAAGATGACCAACAACGCTCTCGGGTACGAACTTTAGCATTAAAACTCGCCAAACTTCGAATGGACACAAGGTTTGTCCATTTTGGTCCAAACATCACGAACTTCGCTCTAGGGAACGAACTTGTTGTTTCTCATTCTCCAAGCCTCGAATGGAGACATGTGTTGGTTCATTTTGGTCCAAAAATGTCCAACAACGCTCTAGGGTATGAACTTCAGCATTAAAACTCGCCAAACTTCGAATGGAGACAAGGTTTGTCCATTTCGTCCAAACATGACGAACCTCGCTCTAGGGAACGAACTTGTTGTTCTCACTCTCCAACCCTCGAATGGAGACAAGTTTGGTCCATTTTGGTTTGAAGATGACCAACAACGCTCTACGGTACGAACTTCAGCATTAAAATTCGCCAAACTTCGAATGGAGACAAGGTTTGTCCATTTTGGCCCCATGATGACCAACAACGCTCTCGGGTACGAACTTTAGCATTAAAACTCGCCAAACTTCAAATGGACACAAGGTTTGTCCATTTTGGTCCAAACATGACGAACTTTGCTCTAGGGAACGAACTTGTTGTTTCTCACTCTCCAAGCATCGAATGGAGACAAGTGTGGTGCATTTTGGTTCGAAGATGACCAACAACGCTCTAGGGTACGAACTTCAGCATTAAAACTCGCCAAACTTCGAATGGAGACAAGGTTTGTCCATTTTGGTTCAAAGATGACGAACGTCGCTCTAGGGAACGAACTTGTTGTTTCTCACTCTCCAAGCCTCGAATGGAGACAAGTTTGGTCCATTTTGGTTCAAAGATGATCAACAACGCTCTAGGGTACGAAGTTCAGCATTAAAACTCGCCAAACTTCGAATAGAAACAAGGTTTGCCCATTTTGGTCCAAACATGACGAACTTCGCTCTAGTGAACGAACTTGTTGTTTCTCACTCTCCAAGCCTCGAATGGAAACATGTTTGGTCCATTTTGGTTCAAAGATGACCAACAACGCTCTAGGGTACGAAATTCAGCATTAAAACTCGCGAAACTTCGAATGGAGACAAGGTTTGTCCATTTTGGTCCAAACATGACGAACTTCTCTCTAGGGAACGAACTTGTTGTTTCTCACTCTCCAAGCCTCGAATGGAGACAAGTTTTGTCTATTTTTGTTCAAAGATGACCAACAACGCTCTAGGGTACGAACTTCAGCATTAAAACTCGCCAAACTTCTAATGGAGACAAGGTTTGTCCATTTTGGTCCAAACATGACGAACTTCGCTCTGGGGAACGACATTGTTGTTTCTCACTCTCCAAGCATCGAATAGAGACAAGTTTGGTGCATTTTGGTTCGAAGATGACCAACAACGCTCTAGGGTACGAACTTCAGCATTAAAACTCGCCAAACTTAAAATGGAGACAAGGTTTGTCCATTTTGGTCCAAACATGACGAACTTCGCTCTAGGGAACGAACTTGTTGTTTCTCACTCTCCAAGCGTCGAATGGAGACAAGTATGGTCCATTTTGGTTCGAAGATGACCAACAACGCTCTAGGGTACGAACTTCAGAATTAAAAGTCGCCAAACTTCGAATGGAGACAAGGTTTGTCCATTTTGGTCCAAACATGACGAACTTCGCTCTAGGGAACGAACTTGTTGTTTCTCACTCTCCAACCCTCGAATGGCGACAAGCTTGGTCCATTTAGGTCCGAAGATGACCAACAACGCTCTAGGGTACGAACTTCAGCATCAAAACTCGCGAAACTTCGAATGGAGACAAGGTTTGCCCATTTTGGTCCAAACATGACGAACTTCGCTCTAGGGAACGAACTTGTTGTTTCTCACTCTCTAAGCCTCGAATGGAGACAAGTTTGGTCCATTTTGGTTCAAAGATGACCAACAACGCTCTAGGGTACGAACTTCAGCATTAAAACTCGCCAAACTTCGAATAGCGACAAGGTTTGTCCATTTTGGTCCAAACATGACGAACTTCGCTCTAGGGTACGAACTTGTTGTTTCTCACTCTCCAAGCCTCGAATGGAGACAAGTTTTGTACATTTAGGTCCGAAGATAACCAACAACGCTCTAGGGTACAAACTTCAGCATTAAAACTCGCCAAACTTCGAATGGAGACAGGTCTGTCCATTCTGGTCCAAACATGACGAACTTCGCTCTAGGGAACGAACTTGTTGTTTCTCACTCTCCAAGCATCGAATGGAGACAAGTGTGGTGCATTTTGTTTCAAAGATGACCAACAACGCTCTAGGTACGAACTTCAGCTTTAAAACACGCCAAACTTCGAATGGAGACAAGGTTTGTCAATTGAGGTCCGAAGATGATCAACAACGCTCTAGGGTACAAACTTCAGCATTAAAACTGGTCAAACTTCGAATGGAGACAAGGTTTGTCCATTTTGGTCCAAACATGACGAACTTCGCTCTGGGGAATGACATTGTTGTTTCTCACTCTCCAAGCATCGAATAGAGACAAGTTTGGTGCATTTTGGTTCGAAGATGACCAACAACGCTCTAGGGTACGAACTTCAGCATTAAAACTCGCCAAACTTAAAATGGAGACAAGGTTTGCCCATTTTGGTTCAAACATGACGAACTTCGCTCTAGGGATCGAACTTGTTGTTTCTGACTCTCCAAGCCTCGAATGGAGACAAGTTTGGTCCATTTTGGTTCAAAGATGACCAACAACGCTCTAGGGTACGAACTTCAGCATTAAAACTCGCCAAACTTCGAATGGAGACAAGGTTTGCCATTTTGGTCCAAACATGACGAACTTCGCTCTAGGGAACGAACTTGTTGTTTCTCACTCTCCAAGCCTCGAATGGAAACATGTTTGGTCCATTTTGGTTCAAATATGACCAACAACGCTCTAGGGTACGAAATTCAGCATTAAAACTCGCCAAACTTCGAATGGAGACAAGGTTTGTCCATTTTGGTCCAAACATGACGACCTTCGCTCTAGGGAACGAACTTGTTGTTTCTCACTCTCCAACCCTCGAATGGCGACAAGTTTGGTCCATTTAGGTCCGAAGATGACCAACAACGCTCTAGGGTACGAACTTCAGCATCAAAAATCGCGAAACTTCGAATGGAGACAAGGTTTGCCCATTTTGGTCCAAACATGACGAACTTCGCTCTAGGGAACGAACTTGTTGTTTCTCACTCTCCAAGCCTCGAATGGAGACAAGTTTGGTCCATTTTGGTTCAAAGATGACCAACAACGCTCTAGGGTACGAACTTCAGCATTAAAACTCGCCAAACTTCGAATGGAGACAAGGTTTGCCCATTTTGGTCCAAACATGACGAACTTCGCTCTAGGGAACGAACTTGTTGTTTCTCACTCTCCAAGCCTCAAATGGAAACATGTATGGTCCATTTTGGTTCAAAGATGACCAACAATGCTCTAAGGTACGAAATTCAGCATTAAAACTCGCGAAACTTCGAATGGAGACAAGGTTTGTCCATTCTGGTCCAAACATGACGAACTTCTCTCTAGGGAACGAACTTGTTGTTTCTCACTCTCCAAGCCTCGAATGGAGACAAGTTTGGTCTATTTTTGTTCAAAGATGACCAACAACGCTCTAGGGTACGAACTTCAGCATTAAAACTCGCCAAACTTCGAATGGAGACAAGGTTTGTCCATTTTGGTCCAAACATGACGAACTTCGCTCTAGGGAACGAACTTGTTATTTCTCACTCTCCAAGCCTCGAATGGAGACAAGTTTGGTCCATTTTGGTTCAAAGATGACCAACAACGCTCTAGGGTACGAAATTCAGCATTAAAACTCGCCAAACTTCGAATGGAGACAAGGTTTGTCCATTTTGGTCCAAACATGACGAACTTCGCTCTAGGGTACGAACTTGTTGTTTTTCACTCTCCAAGCCTCGAATGGAGACAAGTTTTGTCCATTTAGGTCCGAAGATGACCAACAACGCTCTAGGGTACAAACTTCAGCATTAAAACTCGCCAAACTTCGAATGGAGACAGGTTTGTCCATTTTGGTCCAAACATGACGAACTTCGCTCTAGGGAACGAACTTGTTGTTTCTCACTCTCCAAGCATCGAATGGAGACAAGTGTGGTGCATTTTGGTTCAAAGATGTCCAACAATGCTCTAGGGTACGAACTTCAGCATTAAAACACGCCAAACTTCGAATGGAGACAAGGTTTGTCCATTTAGGTCCGAAGATGACCAACAACGCTCTAGGGTACAAACTTCAGCATTAAAACTGGCCAAACTTCGAATGGAGACAAGGTTTGTCCATTTTGGTCAAAACATGACGAACTTCGCTCTGGGGAACGACATTGTTGTTTCTCACTCTCCAAACATCGAATAGAGACAAGTTTGGTGCATTTTGGTTCGAAGATGACCAACAACGCTCTAGGGTACGAACTTCAGCATTAAAACTTGCCAAACTTAAAATGGAGACAAGGTTTGTCCATTTTGGTCCAAACATGACGAACTTCGCTCTAGGGAACGAACTTGTTGTTTCTCACTCTCCAAGCCTCGAATGGAGACAAGTTTGGTCCATTTTGGTTCAAAGATGACCAACAACGCTCTAGGGTACGAAGTTCTGCATTAAAACTCGCAAAACTTCGAATGGAGACAAGGTTTGCCCATTTTGGTCCAAACATGACGAACTTCGCTCTAGGGAACGAACTTGTTGTTTCTCACTCTCCAAGCCTCGAATGGAGACAAGTTTGGTCCATTTTGGTTCAAAGATGACCAACAACGCTCTAGGGTACGAACTTCAGCATTAAAACTCGCCAAACTTCGAATGGAGACAAGGTTTGCCCATTTTGGTCCAAACATGACGAACTTCGCTCTAGTGAACGAACTTGTTGTTTCTCACTCTCCAAGCCTCGAATGGAAACATGTTTGGTCCATTTTGGTTCAAAGATGACCAACAACGCTCTAGGGTACGAAATTCAGCATTAAAACTCGCGAAACTTCGAATGGAGACAAGGTTTGTCCATTTTGGTCCAAACATGACGAACTTCTCTCTAGGGAACGAACTTGTTGTTTCTCACTCTCCAAGCCTCGAATGGAGACAAGTTTTGTCTATTTTTGTTCAAAGATGACCAACAACGCTCTAGGGTATAAACTTCAGCATTAAAACTCGCCAAACTTCGAATGGAGACAAGGTTTGTACATTTTGGTCCAAACATGACGAACTTCGCTCTGGGGAACGACATTGTTGTTTCTCACTCTCCAAGCATCGAATAGAGACAAGTTTGGTGCATTTTGGTTCGAAGATGACCAACAACGCTCTAGGGCACGAACTTCAGCATTAAAACTCGCCAAACTTAAAATGGAGACAAGGTTTGTCCATTTTGGTCCAAACATGACGAACTTCGCTCTAGGGAACGAACTTGTTGTTTCTCACTCTCCAAGCCTCGAATGGAGACAAGTTTGGTCCATTTTGGTTCAAAGATGACCAACAATGCTCTAGGGTACGATGTTCAGCATTAAAACTCGCAAAACTTCGAATGGAGACAAGGTTTGCCCATTTTGGTCCAAACATGACGAACTTCGCTCTAGGGAACGAACTTGTTGTTTCTCACTCTCCAAGCCTCGAATGGAGACAAGTTTGGTCCATTTTGGTTCAAAGATGACCAACAACGCTCTAGGGTACGAACTTCAGCATTAAAACTCGCCAAACTTCGAATGGAGACAAGGTTTGCCCATTTTGGTCCAAACATGACGAACTTCGCTCTGGGGAACGAACTTGTTGTTTCTCACTCTCCAAGCCTCGAATGGAAACATGTTTGGTCCATTTTGGTTCAAAGATGACCAACAACGATCTAGGGTACGAAATTCAGCATTAAAACTCGCCAAACTTCGAATGGAGACAAGGTTTGTCCATTTTGGTCCAAACATGACGAACTTCTCTCTAGGGAACGAACTTGTTGTTTCTCATTCTCCAAGCCTCGAATGGAGACAAGTTTTGTCTATTTTTGTTCAAAGATGACCAACAAAGCTCTAGGGTACGAACTTCAGCATTAAAACTCGCCAAACTTCGAATGGAGACAAGGTTTGTCCATTTTGGTGCAAACATGACGAACTTCGCTCTAGGGAACGAACTTGTTGTTTCTCACTCTCCAAGCCTCGAATGGAGACAAGTTTGGTCCATTTTGGTTCAAAGATGATCAACAACGCTCTAGGGTACGAAGTTCAGCATTAAAACTCGCCAAACTTCGAATAGAAACAAGGTTTGCCCATTTTGGTCCAAACATGACGAACTTCGCTCTAGTGAACGAACTTGTTGTTTCTCACTCTCCAAGCCTCGAATGGAAACATGTTTGGTCCATTTTGGTTCAAAGATGACCAACAACGCTCTAGGGTACGAAATTCAGCATTAAAACTCGCGAAACTTCGAATGGAGACAAGGTTTGTCCATTTTGGTCCAAACATGACGAACTTCTCTCTAGGGAACGAACTTGTTGTTTCTCACTCTCCAAGCCTCGAATGGAGACAAGTTTTGTCTATTTTTGTTCAAAGATGACCAACAACGCTCTAGGGTACGAACTTCAGCATTAAAACTCGCCAAACTTCTAATGGAGACAAGGTTTGTCCATTTTGGTCCAAACATGACGAACTTCGCTCTGGGGAACGACATTGTTGTTTCTCACTCTCCAAGCATCGAATAGAGACAAGTTTGGTGCATTTTGGTTCGAAGATGACCAACAACGCTCTAGGGTACGAACTTCAGCATTAAAACTCGCCAAACTTAAAATGGAGACAAGGTTTGTCCATTTTGGTCCAAACATGACGAACTTCGCTCTAGGGAACGAACTTGTTGTTTCTCACTCTCCAAGCCTCGAATGGAGACAAGTTTGGTCCATTTTGGTTCAAAGATGACCAACAATGCTCTAGGGTACGATGTTCAGCATTAAAACTCGCAAAACTTCGAATGGAGACAAGGTTTGCCCATTTTGGTCCAAACATGACGAACTTCGCTCTAGGGAACGAACTTGTTGTTTCTCACTCTCCAAGCCTCGAATGGAGACAAGTTTGGTCCATTTTGGTTCAAAGATGACCAACAACGCTCTAGGGTACGAACTTCAGCATTAAAACTCGCCAAACTTCGAATGGAGACAAGGTTTGCCCATTTTGGTCCAAACATGACGAACTTCGCTCTAGGGAACGAACTTGTTGTTTCTCACTCTCCAAGCCTCGAATAGAGACAAGTTTGGTGCATTTTGGTTCGAAGATGACCAACAACGCTCTAGGGTACGAACTTCAGCATTAAAACTCGCCAAACTTAAAATGGAGACAAGGTTTGTCCATTTTGGTCCAAACATGACGAACTTCGCTCTAGGGAACGAACTTGTTGTTTCTCACTCTCCAAGCCTCGAATGGAGACAAGTTTGGTCCATTTAGGTCCGAAGATGACCAACAACGCTCTAGGGTACAAACTTCAGCATTAAAACTCGCCAAACTTCGAATGGAGACAAGGTTTGTCCATTTTGGTCCAAACATGACGAACTTCGCTCTGGGGAACGACATTGTTGTTTCTCACTCTCCAAGCATCGAATAGAGACAAGTTTGGTGCATTTTGGTTCGAAGATGACCAACAACGCTCTAGGGTACGAACTTCAGCATTAAAACTCGCCAAACTTAAAATGGAGACAAGGTTTGTCCATTTTGGTCCAAACATGACGAACTTCGCTCTAGGGAACGAACTTGTTGTTTCTCACTCTCCAAGCCTCGAATGGAGACAAGTTTGGTCCATTTTGGTTCAAAGATGACCAACAACGCTCTAGGGTACGAAGTTCAGCATTAAAACTCGCCAAACTTAAAATGGAGACAAGGTTTGTCCATTTTGGTCCAAACATGACGAACTTCGCTCTAGGGAACGAACTTGTTGTTTCTCACTCTCCAACCCTCAAATGGAGACAAGTTTGGTCCATTTTGGTTCAAAGATGACCAACAACGCTCTAGGGTACGAACTTCAGCATTAAAACTCGCCAAACTTCGAATGGAGACAAGGTTTGCCCATTTTGGTCCAAACATGACGAACTTCGCTCTAGGGAACGAACTTGTTGTTTCTCACTCTCCAAGCCTCGAATGGAGACAAGGTTTGTCCATTTTGGTTCAAAGATGACCAACAACGCTCTAGGGTACGAAATTCAGCATTAAAACTCGCCAAACTTCGAATGGAGACAAGGTTTGTCCATTTTGGTCCAAACATGACGAACTTCGCTCTAGGGAACGAACTTGTTGTTTCTCACTCTCCAAGCCTCGAATGGAGACAAGTTTGGTCCATTTAGGTCCGAAGATGACCAACAACGCTCTAGGGTACAAACTTCAGCATTAAAACTCGCCAAACTTCGAATGGAGACAAGGTTTGTCCATTTTGGTCCAAACATGACGAACTTCGCTCTGGGGAACGACATTGTTGTTTCTCACTCTCCAAGCATCGAATAGAGACAAGTTTGGTGCATTTTGGTTCGAAGATGACCAACAACGCTCTAGGGTACGAACTTCAGCATTAAAACTCGCCAAACTTAAAATGGAGACAAGGTTTGTCCATTTTGGTCCAAACATGACGAACTTCGCTCTAGGGAACGAACTTGTTGTTTCTCACTCTCCAAGCCTCGAATGGAGACAAGTTTGGTCCATTTTGGTTCAAAGATGACCAACAACGCTCTAGGGTACGAAGTTCAGCATTAAAACTCGCAAAACTTCGAATGGAGACAAGGTTTGCCCATTTTGGTCCAAACATGACGAACTTCGCTCTAGGGAACGAACTTGTTATTTCTCACTCTCCAAGCCTCGAATGGAGACAAATTTGGTCCATTTTGGTTCAAAGATGACCAACAACGCTCTAGGGTACGAACTTCAGCATTAAAACTCGCCAAACTTCGAATGGAGACAAGGTTTGCCCATTTTGGTCCAAACATGACGAACTTCGCTCTAGGGAACGAACTTGTTGTTTCTCACTCTCCAAGCCTCGAATGGAAACATGTTTGGTCCATTTTGGTTCAAAGATGACCAACAACGCTCTAGGGTACGAAATTCAGCATTAAAACTCGCGAAACTTCGAATGGAGACAAGGTTTGTCCATTTTGGTCCAAACATGACGAACTTCTCTCTAGGGAACGAACTTGTTGTTTCTCACTCTCCAAGCCTCGAATGGAGACAAGTTTGGTCTATTTTTGGTCAAAGATGACCAACAACGCTCTAGGGTACAAACTTCAGAATTAAAACTCGCCAAACTTCGAATGGAGACAGGTTTGTCCATTTTGGTCCAAACATGACAAACTTCGCTCTAGGGAACGAACTTGTTGTTTCTCACTCTCCAAGCCTCGAATGGAGACAAGTTTGGTCCATTTTGGTTCAAAGATGACCAACAACGCTCTAGGGTACGAACTTCAGCATTAAAACTCGCCAAACTTCGAATGGAGACAAGGTTTGTCCATTTTGGTCCAAACATGACGAACTTCGCTCTAGGGAACGAACTTGTTGTTTCTCACTCTCCAAGCCTCGAATGGAGACAAGTTTGGTCCATTTTGGTTCAAAGATGACCAACAACGTTCTAGGGTACGAAATTCATCATTAAAACTCGCCAAACTTCGAATGGAGACAAGGTTTGTCCATTTTGGTCCAAACATGACGAACTTCGCTCTACGGTACGAACTTGTTGTTTCTCACTCTCCAAGCCTCGAATGGAGACAAGTTTGGTCCATTTTGGTTCAAAGATGACCAACAACGCTCTAGGGTACAAACTTCAGCATTAAAACTGGCCAAACTTCGAATGGAGACAAGGTTTGTCCATTTTGGTCCAAACATGACGAACTTCGCTCTAGGGAACGAACTTGTTGTTTCTCACTCTCCAAGCCTCGAATGGAGACAAGTTTGGTCCATTTTGGTTCAAAGATGACCAACAACGCTCTAGGGTACGAACTTCAGCATTAAAACTCGCCAAACTTCGAATGGAGACAAGGTTTGCCCATTTTGGTCCAAACATGACGAACTTCGCTCTAGGGAACGAACTTGTTGTTTCTCACTCTCCAAGCCTCGAATGGAAACATGTTTGGTCCATTTTGGTTCAAAGATGACCAACAAGGCTCTAGGGTACGAAATTCAGCATTAAAACTCGCGAAACTTCGAATGGAGACAAGGTTTGTTCATTTTGGTCCAAACATGACGAACTTCTCTCTAGGGAACGAACTTGTTGTTTCTCACTCTCCAAGCCTCGAATGGAGACAAGTTTGGTCTATTTTTGTTCAAAGATGACCAACAACGCTCTAGGGTACGAACTTCAGCATTAAAACTTGCCAAACTTCGAATGGAGACAAGGTTTGTCCATTTTGGTCCAAACATGACGAACTTCGCTCTAGGGAACGAACTTGTTGTTTCTCACTCTCCAAGCCTCGAATGGAGACAAGTTTGGTCCATTTTGGTTCAAAGATGACCAACAACGCTCTAGGGTACGAAATTCAGCATTAAAACTCGCCAAACTTCGAATGGAGACAAGGTTTGTCCATTTTGGTCCAAACATGACGAACTTCGCTCTAGGGTACGAACTTGTTGTTTCTCACTCTCCAAGCCTCGAATCGAAACAAGTTTGGTCCATTTAGGTCCGAAGATGACCAACAACGCTCTAGGGTAAAAACTTCAGTATTAAAACTCGCCAAACTTCGAATGGAGACAGGTTTGTCCATTTTGGTCCAAACATGACGAACTTCGCTCTAGGGAACGAACTTGTTGTTTCTCACTCTCCAAGCCTCGAATGGAGACAAGTTTGGTCCATTTTGGTTCAAAGATGACCAACAACGCTCTAGGGTACGAAATTCAGCATTAAAACTCGCCAAACTTCGAATGGAGACAAGGTTTGTCCATTTTGGTCCAAACATGACGAACTTCGCTCTAGGGTACGAACTTGTTGTTTCTCACTCTCCAAGCATCGAATCGAAACAAGTTTGGTCCATTTAGGTCCGAAGATGACCAACAACGCTCTAGGGTAAAAACTTCAGTATTAAAACTCGCCAAACTTCGAATGGAGACAGGTTTGTCCATTTTGGTCCAAACATGACGAACTTCGCTCTAGGGAACGAACTTGTTGTTTCTCACTCTCCAAGCATCGAATGGAGACAAGTGTGGTGCATTTTGGTTCAAAGATGACCAACAACGCTCTAGGGTACGAACTTCAGCATTAAAACACGCCAAACTTCGAATGGAGACAAGGTTTGTCCATTTTGGTCCAAACATGACGAACTGCGCTCTAGGGAACGAACTTGTTGTTTCTCACTCTCCAAGCCTCGAATGGCGACAAGTTTGGTCCATTTAGGTCCGAAGATGACCAACAACGCTCTAGGGTACAAACTTCAGCATTAAAACTCGCAAAACTTCGAATGGAGACAAGGTTTGTCCATTTTGGTCCAAACATGACGAACTTCGCTCTGGGGAACGACATTGTTGTTTCAAACTCTCCAAGCATCGAATAGAGACAAGTTTGGTGCATTTTGGTTCGAAGATGACCAACAACGCTCTAGGGTACGAACTTCAGCATTAAAACTCGCCAAACTTCGAATGGAGACAAGGTTTGTCCATTTTGGTCCAAACATGACGAACTTCGCTCTAGGGAACGAACTTGTTGTTTCTCACTCTCCAAGCCTCGAATGGAGACAAGTTTGGTCCATTTTGGTTCAAAAGATGACCAACAACGCTCTAGGGTACGAACTTCAGCATTAAAGCTCGCCAAACTTCGAATGGAGACAAGGTTTGTCCATTTTGGTCCAAACATGACGAACTTTGCTCTAGGGAACGAACTTGTTGTTTCTCTCTCTCCAAGCCTCGAATGGAGACAAGTTTGGTCCATTTTTGTTCAAAGATGACCAACAACGCTCTAGGGTACGAACTTCAGCATTAAAACTCGCCAAACTTCGAATGGAGACAAGGTTTGTCCATTTTGGTCCAAACATGACGAACTTCGCTCTGGGGAACGACATTGTTGTTTCTCACTCTCCAAGCATCGAATAGAGACAAGTTTGGTGCATTTTGGTTCGAAGATGACCAACAACGCTCTGGGGTACGAACTTCAGCATTAAAACTCGCCAAACTTCGAATGGAGACAAGGTTTGTCCATTTTGGTCCAAACATGACGAACTTCGCTCTAGGGAACGAACTTGTTGTTTCTCACTCTCCAAGCCTCGAATGGAGACAAGTTTGGTCCATTTTGGTTCAAAGATGACCAACAACGCTCTAGGGTACGAACTTCAGCATTAAAACTAGCCAAACTTCGAATGGAGACAAGGTTTGCCCATTTTGGTCCAAACATGACGAACTTCGCTCTATGGAACGAACTTGTTGTTTCTCACTCTCCAAGCCTCGAATGGAAACATGTTTGGTCCATTTTGATTCAAAGATGACCAACAACGCTCTAGGGTATGAAATTCAGCATTAAAACTCGCGAAACTTCGAATGGAGACAAGGTTTGTGCATTTTGGTTCAAACATGACGAACTTCTCTCTAGGGAACGAACTTGTTGTTTCTCACTCTCCAAGCCTCGAATGGAGACAAGTTTGGTCTATTTTGGTTCAAAGATGACCAACAACGCTCTAGGGTACAAAATTCAGCAATAAACTCGCCAAACTTCGAATGGAGACAAGGTTTGTCCATTTTGGTCCAAACATGACGAACTTCGCTCTAGGGTACGAACTTGTTGTTTCTCACTCTCCAAGCCTCGAATCGAAACAAGTTTGGTCCATTTAGGTCCGAAGATGACCAACAACGCTCTTGGGTACAAACTTCAGTATTAAAACTCGCCAAACTTCGAATGGAGACAGGTTTGTCCATTTTGGTCCAAACATGACGAACTTCGCTCTAGGGAACGAACTTGTTGTTTCTCACTCTCCAAGCATCGAATGGAGACAAGTGTGGTGCATTTTGGTTCGAAGATGACCAACAACGCTCTAGGGTACGAACTTCAGCAGTAAAACACGCCAAACTTCGAATGGAGACAAGGTTTGTCCATTTTGGTCCAAACATGACGAACTTTGCTCTAGGGAACGAACTTGTTGTTTCTCACTCTCCAAGCCTCGAATGGCGACAAGTTTGGTCCATTTAAGTCCGAAGATGACCAACAACGCTCTAGGTTACAAACTTCAGCATTAAAACTCGCAAAACTTCTAATGGAGACAAGGTTTGTACATTTTGGTCCCAACATGACGAACTTTGCTCTAGGGAACGAACTTGTTGTTTCTCTCTCTCCAAGCCTCGAATGGAGACAAGTTTGGTCCATTTTGGTTCAAAGATGACCAACAACGCTCTAGGGTACGAACTTCAGCATTAAAACACAACAACGCTCTAGGGTACGAAATTCAGCATTAAAACTCGCCAAACTTCGAATGGAGACAAGGTTTGTCCATTTTGGTCCAAACATGACGAACTTCGCTCTAGGGAACGAACTTGTTGTTTCTCACTCTCCAAGCCTCGAATGGAGACAAGTTTGGTCCATTTTGGTTCAAAGATGACCAACAACGCTCTAGGGTACGAACTTCAGCATTAAAACTCGCCAAACTTCGAATGGAGACAAGGTTTGTCCATTTTGGTCCAAACATGACGAACTTCGCTCTAGGGAACGAACCTGTTGTTTCTCACTCTCCAAGCATCGAATGGAGACAAGTGTCGTGCATTTTGGTTCGAAGATGACCAACAACGCTCTAGGGTACGAACTTCAGCATTAAAACTCGCAAAACTTCGAATGGAGACAAGGTTTGTCCATTTTGGTCCAAACATGACGAACTTTGCTCTACGGAACGAACTTGTTGTTTCTCTCTCTCCAAGCCTCGAATGGAGACAAGTTTGGTCCATTTTGGTTCGAAGATGACCAACAACGCTCTAGGGTACGAACTTCAGCATTAAAACTCGCCAAACTTCGAATGGAGACAAGGTTTGTCCATTTTGGTCCAAACATGACGAACTTCGCTCTGGGAAACGACATTGTTGTTTCTCACTCTCCAAGCATCGAATAGAGACAAGTTTGGTGCATTTTGGTTCGAAGATGACCAACAACGCTCTAGGGTACGAAATTCAGCATTAAAACTCGCCAAACTTCGAATGGAGACAAGGTTTGTCCATTTTGGTCCAAACATGACGAAGTTCGCTCTAGGGTACGAACTTGTTGTTTCTCACTCTCCAAGCCTCGAATGGAGACAAGTTGGGTCCATTTAGGTCCGAAGATGACCAACAACGCTCTAGGGTACAAACTTCAGCATTAAAACTCGCCAAACTTCGAATGGAGACAGGTTTGTCCATTTTTGTCCAAACATGACGAACTTCGCTCTAGGGAACGAACTTGTTGTTTCTCACTCTCCAAGCCTCGAATGGCGACAAGTTTGGTCCATTTAGGTCCGAAGATGACCAACAACGCTCTAGGGTACAAACTTCAGCATTAAAACTCGCAAAACTTCGAATGGAGACAAGGTTTGTCCATTTTGGTCCAAACGTGACGAACTTTGCTCTAGGGAACGAACTTGTTGTTTCTCTCTCTCCAAGCCTTGAATGGAGACAAGTTTGGTCCATTTTGGTTCAAAGATGACCAACGACGCTCTAGGGTACGAACTTCAGCATTAAAACACGCCAAACTTCGAATGGAGACAAGGTTTGTCCATTTTGGTCCAAACATGACGAACTTCGCTCTAGGGAACGAACCTGTTGTTTCTCACTCTCCAAGCATCGAATGGAGACAAGTGTCGTGCATTTTGGTTCGAAGATGACCAACAACGCTCTAGGGTACGAACTTCAGCATTAAAACACGCCAAACTTCGAATGGAGACAAGGTTTGTCCATTTTGGTCCAAACATGACGAACTTCGCTCTAGGGAACGAACTTGTTGTTTCTCACTCTCCAAGCCTCGAATGGAGACAAGTTTGGTCCATTTAGGTCCGAAGATGACCAACAACGCTCTAGGGTACAAACTTCAGCATTAAAACTCGCCAAACTTCGAATGGAGACAGGTTTGTCCATTTTGGTCCAAACATGACGAACTTCGCTCTAGGGAACGAACTTGTTGTTTCTCTCTCTCCAAGCCTTGAATGGAGACAAGTTTGGTCCATTTTGGTTCAAAGATGACCAACAACGCTCTAGGGTACGAACTTCAGCATTAAAACTCGCCAAACTTCGAATGGAGACAAGGTTTGTCCATTTTGGTCCAAACATGACGAACATCGCTCTAGGGAACGAACCTGTTGTTTCTCACTCTCCAAGCATCGAATGGAGACAAGTGTCGTGCATTTTGGTTCGAAGATGACCAACAACGCTCTAGGGTACGAACTTCAGCATTAAAACACGCCAAACTTCGAATGGAGACAAGGTTTGTCCATTTTGGTCCAAACATGACGAACTTCGCTCTTGGGAACGAACTTGTTGTTTCTCACTCTCCAAGCCTCGAATGGAGACAAGTTTGGTCCATTTAGGTCCGAAGATGACCAACAACGCTCTAGGGTACAAACTTCAGCATTAAAACTCGCCAAACTTCGAATGGAGACAGGTTTGTCCATTTTGGTCCAAAGATGACGAACTTCGCTCTAGGGAACGAACTTGTTGTTTCTCACTCTCCAAGCATCGAATGGAGACAAGTGTGGTGCATTTTGGTTCGAAGATGACCAACAACGCTCTAGGGTACGAACTTCAGCATTAAAACACGCCAAAGTTCGAATGGAGACAAGGTTTGTCCATTTTGGTCCAAACATGACGAACTTCGCTCTAGGGAACGAACTTGTTGTTTCTCACTCTCCAAGCCTCGAATGGCGACAAGTTTGGTCCATTTAGGTCCGAAGATGACCAACAACGCTCTAGGGTACAAACTTCAGCATTAAAACTCGCAAAACTTCGAATGGAGACAAGGTTTGTCCATTTTGGTCCAAACATGACGAACTTTGCTCTAGGGAACGAACTTGTTGTTTCTCTCTCTCCAAGCCTCGAATGGAGACAAGTTTGGTCCATTTTGGTTCAAAGATGACCAACAACGCTCTAGGGTACGAACTTCAGCATTAAAACTCGCCAAACTTCGAATGGAGACAAGGTTTGTCCATTTTGGTCCAAACATGACGAACTTCGCTCTGGGGAACGACATTGTTGTTTCTCACTCTCCAAGCATCGAATAGAGACAAGTTTGGTGCATTTTGGTTCGAAGATGACCAACAACGCTCTAGGGTACGAAATTCAGCATTAAAACTCGCCAAACTTCGAATGGAGACAAGGTTTGTCCATTTTGGTCCAAACATGACGAAGTTCGCTCTAGGGTACGAACTTGTTGTTTCTCACTCTCCAAGCCTTGAATGGAGACAAGTTTGGTCCATTTAGGTCCGAAGATGACCAACAACGCTCTAGGGTACAAACTTCAGCATTAAAACTCGCCAAACTTCGAATGGAGACAGGTTTGTCCATTTTTGTCCAAACATGACGAACTTCGCTCTAGGGAACGAACTTGTTGTTTCTCACTCTCCATGCATCGAATGGAGACAAGTGTGGTGCATTTTGGTTCGAAGATGACCAACAACGCTCTAGGGTACGAACTTCAGCATTAAAACACGCCAAACTTCGAATGGAGACAAGGTTTGTCCATTTTGGTCCAAACATGACGATCTTCGCTCTAGGGAACGAACTTGTTGTTTCTCACTCTCCAAGCCTCGAATGGCGACAAGTTTGGTCCATTTAGGTCCGAAAATGACCAACAACGCTCTAGGGTACAAACTTCAGCATTAAAACTCGCAAAACTTCGAATGGAGACAGGTTCGTCCATTTTGGTCCAAACATGACGAACTTCGCTCTAGGGAACGAACTTGTTGTTTCTCACTCTCCAAGCATCGAATGGAGACAAGTGTGGTGCATTTTGGTTCGAAGATGACCAACAACGCTCTACGGTACGAACTTCAGCATTAAAACACAACAACGCTCTAGGGTACGAAATTCAGCATTAAAACTCGCCAAACTTCGAATGGAGACAAGGTTTGTCCATTTTGGTCCAAACATGACGAACTTCGCTCTAGGGAACGAACTTGTTGTTTCTCACTCTCCAAGCCTCGAATGGCGACAAGTTTGGTCCATTTAGGTCCGAAGATGACCAACAACGCTCTAGGGTACAAACTTCAGCATTAAAACTCGCAAAACTTCGAATGGAGACAAGGTTTGTCCATTTTGGTCCAAACATGACGAACTTTGCTCTACGGAACGAACTTGTTGTTTCTCTCTCTCCAAGCCTCGAATGGAGACAAGTTTGGTCCATTTTGGTTCAAAGATGACCAACAACGCTCTAGGGTACGAACTTCAGCATTAAAACTCGCCAAACTTCGAATGGAGACAAGGTTTGTCCATTTTGGTCCAAACATGACGAACTTCGCTCTGGGAAACGACATTGTTGTTTCTCACTCTCCAAGCATCGAATAGAGACAAGTTTGGTGCATTTTGGTTCGAAGATGACCAACAACGCTCTAGGGTACGAAATTCAGCATTAAAACTCGCCAAACTTCGAATGGAGACAAGGTTTGTCCATTTTGGTCCAAACATGACGAAGTTCGCTCTAGGGTACGAACTTGTTGTTTCTCACTCTCCAAGCCTCGAATGGAGACAAGTTGGGTCCATTTAGGTCCGAAGATGACCAACAACGCTCTAGGGTACAAACTTCAGCATTAAAACTCGCCAAACTTCGAATGGAGACAGGTTTGTCCATTTTTGTCCAAACATGACGAACTTCGCTCTAGGGAACGAACTTGTTGTTTCTCACTCTCCAAGCCTCGAATGGCGACAAGTTTGGTCCATTTAGGTCCGAAGATGACCAACAACGCTCTAGGGTACAAACTTCAGCATTAAAACTCGCAAAACTTCGAATGGAGACAAGGTTTGTCCATTTTGGTCCAAACGTGACGAACTTTGCTCTAGGGAACGAACTTGTTGTTTCTCTCTCTCCAAGCCTTGAATGGAGACAAGTTTGGTCCATTTTGGTTCAAAGATGACCAACAACGCTCTAGGGTACGAACATCAGCATTAAAACACGCCAAACTTCGAATGGAGACAAGGTTTGTCCATTTTGGTCCAAACATGACGAACTTCGCTCTAGGGAACGAACCTGTTGTTTCTCACTCTCCAAGCATCGAATGGAGACAAGTGTCGTGCATTTTGGTTCGAAGATGACCAACAACGCTCTAGGGTACGAACTTCAGCATTAAAACACGCCAAACTTCGAATGGAGACAAGGTTTGTCCATTTTGGTCCAAACATGACGAACTTCGCTCTAGGGAACGAACTTGTTGTTTCTCACTCTCCAAGCCTCGAATGGAGACAAGTTTGGTCCATTTAGGTCCGAAGATGACCAACAACGCTCTAGGGTACAAACTTCAGCATTAAAACTCGCCAAACTTCGAATGGAGACAGGTTTGTCCATTTTGGTCCAAACATGACGAACTTCGCTCTAGGGAACGAACTTGTTGTTTCTCACTCTCCAAGCATCGAATGGAGACAAGTGTGGTGCATTTTGGTTCGAAGATGACCAACAACGCTCTAGGGTACGAACTTCAGCATTAAAACACGTCAAACTTCGAATGGAGACAAGGTTTGTCCATTTTGGTCCAAACATGACGAACTTCGCTCTAGGGAACGAACTTGTTGTTTCTCACACTCCAAGCCTCGAATGGCGACAAGTTTGGTCCATTTAGGTCCGAAGATGACCAACAACGCTCTAGGGTACAAACTTCAGCATTAAAACTCGCAAAACTTCGAATGGAGACAAGGTTTGTCCATTTGGTCCAAACATGACGAACTTTGCTCTAGGGAACGAACTTGTTGTTTCTCTCTCTCCAAGCCTCGAATGGAGACAAGTTTGGTCCATTTTGGTTCAAAGATGATCAACAACGCTCTAGGGTACGAACTTCAGCATTAAAACTCGCCAAACTTCGAATGGAGACAAGGTTTGTCCATTTTGGTCCAAACATGACGAACTTCGCTCTGGGGAACGACATTGTTGTTTCTCGCTCTCCAAGCATCGAATAGAGACAAGTTTGGTGCATTTTGGTTCGAAGATGACCAACAACGCTCTAGGGTACGAAATTCAGCATTAAAACTCGCCAAACTTCGAATGGAGACAAGGTTTGTCCATTTTGGTCCAAACATGACGAACTTCGCTCTAGGGTACGAACTTGTTGTTTCTCACTCTCCAAGCCTCGAATGGAGACAAGTTTGGTCCATTTAGGTCCGAAGATGACCAACAACGCTCTAGGGTACAAACTTCAGCATTAAAACTCGCCAAACTTCGAATGGAGACAGGTTTGTCCATTTTTGTCCAAACATGACGAACTTCGCTCTAGGGAACGAACTTGTTGTTTCTCACTCTCCAAGCATCGAATGGAGATAAGTGTGGTGCATTTTGGTTCGAAGATGACCAACAACGCTCTAGGGTACGAACTTCAGCATTAAAACACGCCAAACTTCGAATGGAGACAAGGTTTGTCCATTTTGGTCCAAACATGACGAAATTCGCTCTAGGGAACGAACTCGTTGTTTCTCACTCTCCAAGCCTCGAATGGCGACAAGTTTGGTCCATTTAGGTCCGAAGATGACCAACAACGCTCTAGGGTACAAACTTCAGCATTAAAACTCGCAAAACTTCGAATGGAGACAAGGTTTGTCCATTTTGGTCCAAACATGACGAACTTTGCTCTAGGGAACGAACTTGTTGTTTCTCTCTCTCCAAGCCTTGAATGGAGACAAGTTTGGTCCATTTTGGTTCAAAGATGACCAACAACGCTCTAGGGTACGAACTTCAGCATTAAAACTCGCCAAACTTCGAATGGAGACAAGGTTTGTCCATTTTGGACCAAACATGACGAACTTCGCTCTAGGGAACGAACCTGTTGTTTCTCACTCTCCAAGCATCGAATGGAGACAAGTGTCGTGCATTTTGGTTCGAAGATGACCAACAACGCTCTAGGGTACGAACTTCAGCATTAAAACACGCCAAACTTCGAATGGAGACAAGGTTTGTCCATTTTGGTCCAAACATGACGAACTTCGCTCTAGGGAACGCACTTGTTGTTTCTCACTCTCCAAGCCTCGAATGGCGACAAGTTTGGTCCATTTAGGTCCGAAGATGACCAACAACGCTCTAGGGTACAAACTTCAGCATTAAAACTCGCCAAACTTCGAATGGAGACGGGTTTGTCCATTTTTGTCCAAACATGACGAACTTCGCTCTAGGGAACGAACTTGTTGTTTCTCACTCTCCAAGCATCGAATGGAGACAAGTGTGGTGCATTTTGGTTCGAAGATGACCAACAACGCTCTAGGGTACGAACTTCAGCATTAAAACACGCCAAACTTCGAATGGAGACAAGGTTTGTCCATTTTGGTCCAAACATGACGAACTTCGCTCTAGGGAACGCACTTGTTGTTTCTCACTCTCCAAGCCTCGAATGGAGACAAGTTTGGTCCATTTAGGTCCGAAGATGACCAACAACGCTCTAGGGTACAAACTTCAGCATTAAAACTCGCAAAACTTCGAATGGAGACAAGGTTTGTCCATTTGGTCCAAACATGACGAACTTTGCTCTAGGGAACGAACTTGTTGTTTCTCTCTCTCCAAGCCTCGAATGGAGACAAGTTTGGTCCATTTTGGTTCAAAGATGATCAACAACGCTCTAGGGTACGAACTTCAGCATTAAAACTCGCCAAACTTCGAATGGAGACAAGGTTTGTCCATTTTGGTCCAAACATGACGAACTTCGCTCTGGGGAACGACATTGTTGTTTCTCGCTCTCCAAGCATCGAATAGAGACAAGTTTGGTGCATTTTGGTTCGAAGATGACCAACAACGCTCTAGGGTACGAAATTCAGCATTAAAACTCGCCAAACTTCGAATGGAGACAAGGTTTGTCCATTTTGGTCCAAACATGACGAACTTCGCTCTAGGGTACGAACTTGTTGTTTCTCACTCTCCAAGCCTCGAATGGAGACAAGTTTGGTCCATTTAGGTCCGAAGATGACCAACAACGCTCTAGGGTACAAACTTCAGCATTAAAACTCGCCAAACTTCGAATGGAGACAGGTTTGTCCATTTTTGTCCAAACATGACGAACTTCGCTCTAGGGAACGAACTTGTTGTTTCTCACTCTCCAAGCATCGAATGGAGATAAGTGTGGTGCATTTTGGTTCGAAGATGACCAACAACGCTCTAGGGTACGAACTTCAGCATTAAAACACGCCAAACTTCGAATGGAGACAAGGTTTGTCCATTTTGGTCCAAACATGACGAACTTCGCTCTAGGGAACGAACTCGTTGTTTCTCACTCTCCAAGCCTCGAATGGCGACAAGTTTGGTCCATTTAGGTCCGAAGATGACCAACAACGCTCTAGGGTACAAACTTCAGCATTAAAACTCGCAAAACTTCGAATGGAGACAAGGTTTGTCCATTTTGGTCCAAACATGACGAACTTTGCTCTAGGGAACGAACTTGTTGTTTCTCTCTCTCCAAGCCTTGAATGGAGACAAGTTTGGTCCATTTTGGTTCAAAGATGACCAACAACGCTCTAGGGTACGAACTTCAGCATTAAAACTCGCCAAACTTCGAATGGAGACAAGGTTTGTCCATTTTGGACCAAACATGACGAACTTCGCTCTAGGGAACGAACCTGTTGTTTCTCACTCTCCAAGCATCGAATGGAGACAAGTGTCGTGCATTTTGGTTCGAAGATGACCAACAACGCTCTAGGGTACGAACTTCAGCATTAAAACACGCCAAACTTCGAATGGAGACAAGGTTTGTCCATTTTGGTCCAAACATGACGAACTTCGCTCTAGGGAACGAACCTGTTGTTTCTCACTCTCCAAGCATCGAATGGAGACAAGTGTCGTGCATTTTGGTTCGAAGATGACCAACAACGCTCTAGGGTACGAACTTCAGCATTAAAACACGCCAAACTTCGAATGGAGACAAGGTTTGTCCATTTTGGTCCAAACATGACGAACTTCGCTCTAGGGAACGAACTTGTTGTTTCTCACTCTCCAAGCCTCGAATGGAGACAAGTTTGGTCCATTTAGGTCCGAAGATGACCAACAACGCTCTAGGGTACAAACTTCAGCATTAAAACTCGCCAAACTTCGAATGGAGACAGGTTTGTCCATTTTGGTCCAAACATGACGAACTTCGCTCTAGGGAACGAACTTGTTGTTTCTCACTCTCCAAGCATCGAATGGAGACAAGTGTGGTGCATTTTGGTTCGAAGATGACCAACAACGCTCTAGGGTACGAACTTCAGCATTAAAACACGTCAAACTTCGAATGGAGACAAGGTTTGTCCATTTTGGTCCAAACATGACGAACTTCGCTCTAGGGAACGAACTTGTTGTTTCTCACACTCCAAGCCTCGAATGGCGACAAGTTTGGTCCATTTAGGTCCGAAGATGACCAACAACGCTCTAGGGTACAAACTTCAGCATTAAAACTCGCAAAACTTCGAATGGAGACAAGGTTTGTCCATTTGGTCCAAACATGACGAACTTTGCTCTAGGGAACGAACTTGTTGTTTCTCTCTCTCCAAGCCTCGAATGGAGACAAGTTTGGTCCATTTTGGTTCAAAGATGATCAACAACGCTCTAGGGTACGAACTTCAGCATTAAAACTCGCCAAACTTCGAATGGAGACAAGGTTTGTCCATTTTGGTCCAAACATGACGAACTTCGCTCTGGGGAACGACATTGTTGTTTCTCGCTCTCCAAGCATCGAATAGAGACAAGTTTGGTGCATTTTGGTTCGAAGATGACCAACAACGCTCTAGGGTACGAAATTCAGCATTAAAACTCGCCAAACTTCGAATGGAGACAAGGTTTGTCCATTTTGGTCCAAACATGACGAACTTCGCTCTAGGGTACGAACTTGTTGTTTCTCACTCTCCAAGCCTCGAATGGAGACAAGTTTGGTCCATTTAGGTCCGAAGATGACCAACAACGCTCTAGGGTACAAACTTCAGCATTAAAACTCGCCAAACTTCGAATGGAGACAGGTTTGTCCATTTTTGTCCAAACATGACGAACTTCGCTCTAGGGAACGAACTTGTTGTTTCTCACTCTCCAAGCATCGAATGGAGATAAGTGTGGTGCATTTTGGTTCGAAGATGACCAACAACGCTCTAGGGTACGAACTTCAGCATTAAAACACGCCAAACTTCGAATGGAGACAAGGTTTGTCCATTTTGGTCCAAACATGACGAAATTCGCTCTAGGGAACGAACTCGTTGTTTCTCACTCTCCAAGCCTCGAATGGCGACAAGTTTGGTCCATTTAGGTCCGAAGATGACCAACAACGCTCTAGGGTACAAACTTCAGCATTAAAACTCGCAAAACTTCGAATGGAGACAAGGTTTGTCCATTTTGGTCCAAACATGACGAACTTTGCTCTAGGGAACGAACTTGTTGTTTCTCTCTCTCCAAGCCTTGAATGGAGACAAGTTTGGTCCATTTTGGTTCAAAGATGACCAACAACGCTCTAGGGTACGAACTTCAGCATTAAAACTCGCCAAACTTCGAATGGAGACAAGGTTTGTCCATTTTGGACCAAACATGACGAACTTCGCTCTAGGGAACGAACCTGTTGTTTCTCACTCTCCAAGCATCGAATGGAGACAAGTGTCGTGCATTTTGGTTCGAAGATGACCAACAACGCTCTAGGGTACGAACTTCAGCATTAAAACACGCCAAACTTCGAATGGAGACAAGGTTTGTCCATTTTGGTCCAAACATGACGAACTTCGCTCTAGGGAACGCACTTGTTGTTTCTCACTCTCCAAGCCTCGAATGGCGACAAGTTTGGTCCATTTAGGTCCGAAGATGACCAACAACGCTCTAGGGTACAAACTTCAGCATTAAAACTCGCCAAACTTCGAATGGAGACGGGTTTGTCCATTTTTGTCCAAACATGACGAACTTCGCTCTAGGGAACGAACTTGTTGTTTCTCACTCTCCAAGCATCGAATGGAGACAAGTGTGGTGCATTTTGGTTCGAAGATGACCAACAACGCTCTAGGGTACGAACTTCAGCATTAAAACACGCCAAACTTCGAATGGAGACAAGGTTTGTCCATTTTGGTCCAAACATGACGAACTTCGCTCTAGGGAACGCACTTGTTGTTTCTCACTCTCCAAGCCTCGAATGGAGACAAGTTTGGTCCATTTAGGTCCGAAGATGACCAACAACGCTCTAGGGTACAAACTTCAGCATTAAAACTCGCAAAACTTCGAATGGAGACAAGGTTTGTCCATTTGGTCCAAACATGACGAACTTTGCTCTAGGGAACGAACTTGTTGTTTCTCTCTCTCCAAGCCTCGAATGGAGACAAGTTTGGTCCATTTTGGTTCAAAGATGATCAACAACGCTCTAGGGTACGAACTTCAGCATTAAAACTCGCCAAACTTCGAATGGAGACAAGGTTTGTCCATTTTGGTCCAAACATGACGAACTTCGCTCTGGGGAACGACATTGTTGTTTCTCGCTCTCCAAGCATCGAATAGAGACAAGTTTGGTGCATTTTGGTTCGAAGATGACCAACAACGCTCTAGGGTACGAAATTCAGCATTAAAACTCGCCAAACTTCGAATGGAGACAAGGTTTGTCCATTTTGGTCCAAACATGACGAACTTCGCTCTAGGGTACGAACTTGTTGTTTCTCACTCTCCAAGCCTCGAATGGAGACAAGTTTGGTCCATTTAGGTCCGAAGATGACCAACAACGCTCTAGGGTACAAACTTCAGCATTAAAACTCGCCAAACTTCGAATGGAGACAGGTTTGTCCATTTTTGTCCAAACATGACGAACTTCGCTCTAGGGAACGAACTTGTTGTTTCTCACTCTCCAAGCATCGAATGGAGATAAGTGTGGTGCATTTTGGTTCGAAGATGACCAACAACGCTCTAGGGTACGAACTTCAGCATTAAAACACGCCAAACTTCGAATGGAGACAAGGTTTGTCCATTTTGGTCCAAACATGACGAACTTCGCTCTAGGGAACGAACTCGTTGTTTCTCACTCTCCAAGCCTCGAATGGCGACAAGTTTGGTCCATTTAGGTCCGAAGATGACCAACAACGCTCTAGGGTACAAACTTCAGCATTAAAACTCGCAAAACTTCGAATGGAGACAAGGTTTGTCCATTTTGGTCCAAACATGACGAACTTTGCTCTAGGGAACGAACTTGTTGTTTCTCTCTCTCCAAGCCTTGAATGGAGACAAGTTTGGTCCATTTTGGTTCAAAGATGACCAACAACGCTCTAGGGTACGAACTTCAGCATTAAAACTCGCCAAACTTCGAATGGAGACAAGGTTTGTCCATTTTGGACCAAACATGACGAACTTCGCTCTAGGGAACGAACCTGTTGTTTCTCACTCTCCAAGCATCGAATGGAGACAAGTGTCGTGCATTTTGGTTCGAAGATGACCAACAACGCTCTAGGGTACGAACTTCAGCATTAAAACACGCCAAACTTCGAATGGAGACAAGGTTTGTCCATTTTGGTCCAAACATGACGAACTTCGCTCTAGGGAACGCACTTGTTGTTTCTCACTCTCCAAGCCTCGAATGGAGACAAGTTTGGTCCATTTAGGTCCGAAGATGACCAACAACGCTCTAGGGTACAAACTTCAGCATTAAAACTCGCCAAACTTCGAATGGAGACGGGTTTGTCCATTTTTGTCCAAACATGACGAACTTCGCTCTAGGGAACGAACTTGTTGTTTCTCACTCTCCAAGCATCGAATGGAGACAAGTGTGGTGCATTTTGGTTCGAAGATGACCAACAACGCTCTAGGGTACGAACTTCAGCATTAAAACACGCCAAACTTCGAATGGAGACAAGGTTTGTCCATTTTGGTCCAAACATGACGAACTTCGCTCTAGGGAACGAACTTGTTGTTTCTCACTCTCCAAGCCTCGAATGACGACAAGTTTGGTCCATTTAGGTCCGAAGATGACCAACAACGCTCTAGGGTACAAACTTCAGCATTAAAACTCGCAAAACTTCGAATGGAGACAAGGTTTGTCCATTTTGGTCCAAACATAACGAACTTTGCTCTAGGGAACGAACTTGTTGTTTCTCTCTCTCCAAGCCTCGAATGGAGACAAGTTTGGTCCATTTTGGTTCAAAGATGACCAACAACGCTCTAGGGTACGAACTTCAGCATTAAAACTCGCCAAACTTCGAATGGAGACAAGGTTTGTCCATTTTGGTCCAAACATGACGAACTTCGCTCTGGGGAACGTCATTGTTGTTGTTCACTCTCCAAGCATCGAATAGAGATAAGTTTGGTGCATTTTGGTTCGAAGATGACCAACAACGCTCTGGGGTACGAACTTCAGCATTAAAACTCGCCAAACTTCGAATGGAGACAAGGTTTGTCCATTTTGGTCCAAACATGACGAACTTCGCTCTAGGGAACGAACTTGTTGTTTCTCACTCTCCAAGCCTCGAATGGAGACAAGTTTGGTCTATTTTGGTTCAAAGATGACCAACAACGCTCTAGGGTACGAAATTCAGCATTAAAACTCGCCAAACTTCGAACGGACACAAGGTTTGTCCATTTTGGTCCAAACATGACGAACTTCGCTCTAGGGTATGAACTTATGGTTTCTCACTCTCCAAGCCTCGAATGGAGACAAGTTTGGTCCATTTAGGTCCGAAGATGACCAACAACGCTCTAGGGTACAAACTTCAGCATTAAAACTCGCCAAACTTCGAATGGAGACAGGTTTGTCCATATTGGTCCAAACATGACGAACTTCGCTCTAGGGAACGTACTTGTTGTTTCTCACTCTCCAAGCCTGAATGGAGACAAGTTTGGTCCATTTTGGTTCAAAGATGACCAACAACGCTCTAGGGTACGAACTTCAGCATTAAAACTCCCCAAACTTCGAATGGAGACAAGGTTTGCCCATTTTGGTCCAAACATGACGAACTTCGCTCTAGGGAACGAACTTGTTGTTTCTCACTCTCCAAGCCTCGAATGGAAGCATGTTTTGTCCATTTTGGTTCAAAGATGACCAACAACGCTCTAGGGTACGAAATTCAGCATTAAAACTCGCCAAACTTCGAATGGAGACAAGGTTTGTCCATTTTGGTCCAAACATGACGAACTTCGCTCTAGGGAACGAACTTGTTGTTTCTCACTCTCCAAGCTTCGAATGGAGACATTGTTGGTCCATTTTGGTTCAAAGATGACCAACAACGCTCTAGGGTACGAAATTCACCATTCAAACTCGCCAAACTTCGAATGGAGACAAGGTTTGTCCATTTTGGTCTAAACATGACGAACTTCGCTCTAGGGAACGAACTTGTTGTTTCTCACTCTCCAAGCCTCGAATGGAAACAAGTTTGGTCCATTTTGGTTCAAAGATGACCAACAACGCTCTAGGGTACGAAATTCAACATTAAAACTCGCGAAACTTCGAATGGAGACAAGGTTTGTCCTTTTTGGTCCAAACATGACGAACTTCTCTCTAGGGAACGAACTTGTTGTTTCTCACTCTCCAAGCCTCGAATGGTGACAAGTTTGGTCCATTTTGGTTCAAAGATGACAAACAACGCTCTAGGGTACGAACTTCAGCATTAAAACTCGCCAAACTTCGAATGGAGACAAGGTTTGTCCATTTTGGTCCAAACATGACGAAATTCGCTCTGGGGAACGACATTGTTGTTTCTCCCTCTCCAAGCATCGAATAGAGACAAGTTTGGTGCATTTTGTTTCGAAGATGACCAACAACGCTCTAGGGTACGAACTTCAGCATTAAAACTCGCCAAACTTCGAATGGAGACAAGGTTTGTCCATTTTGGTCCAAACATGACGAACTTTGCTCTAGGGAACGAACTTGTTGTTTCTCACTCTCCAAGCCTCGAATGGTGACAAGTTTGGTCCATTTTGGTTCAAAGATGACAAACAACGCTCTAGGGTACGAACTTCAGCATTAAAACTCGCCAAACTTCGAATGGAGACAAGGTTTGTCCTTTTTGGTCCAAACATGACGAAATTCGCTATGGGGAACGACATTGTTGTTTTTCACTCTCCAAGCATCGAATAGAGACAAGTTTGGTGCATTTTGGTTCGAAGATGACCAACAACGCTCTAGGGTACGAACTTCAGCATTAAAACTCGCCAAACTTCGAATGGAGACAAGGTTTGTCCATTTTGGTCCAAACATGACGAACTTTGCTCTAGGGAACGAACTTGTTGTTTCTCACTCTCCAAGCCTCGAATGGAGACAAGTTTGGTCCATTTTGGTTCAAAGATGACCAACAACGCTCTAGGGTACGAAATTCAGCATTAAAACTCGCCAAACTTCGAATGCAGACAAGGTTTGTCCATTTTGGTCCAAACATGACGAACTTCGCTCTAGGGAACGAACTTGTTGTTTCTCACTCTCCAAGCCTCGAATGGAAACAAGTTTGGTCCATTTTTGTTCAAAGATGACCAACAACGCTCTAGGGTACGAAATTCAGCATTAAAACTCGCAAAACTTCGAATGGAGACAAGGTTTGTCCATTTTGGTCCAAACATGACGAACTTCGCTCTAGGGTACGAACTTGTTGTTTCTCACTCTCCAAACCTCGAATGGCGACAAGTTTGGTCCATTTAGGTCCGAAGATGACCAACAACGCTCTTGATACGAAACTCTCAGGAAATTAGATCTAACAACCTTGTTGAAGAACAAGACCTTTAGAACTAAAACCCAAAAACCCCAAATCAAGATGATTTCATCCCAAGGAAGAGGATAGAACCGGATTTACCTCGATGATCAAGATCAAGAGTAAAGAAAACTCGTTTCTAAACTCAAGATTCGAATCACTCCACAAGTAGTTCGATCAACGCTACTTGAATGATCCTTGCATGCAAATCTAAACACAAGATATGCAAAGAAATTTGCTCATGGCCTTTATGCTCAAAAGACTCAATTTCATTGAAACCTCATCAAAGTTGTTCTTCTTCTTTACTAACAAGATCAATTCCTTTTATAGACAAGGAATTCTATGTAATAATACACTTTCCCAACTACATCATTAAATGGACTTCCCAACTACCACATTTAATGAACTTCCTAACTACCCTCATTAATTTCAACTTCCCAACCACCTAATTAATGTCTAAACTTTGAAAACTAAAATTACAATTAAAACATCAAAATAAAAAGAATGTCCTATTATGTAATTGGACTTTGAGGCATTGTTATTAATGACTTGGCCACATCATTCATGGTCAACTTCAATCTTGCACACATTGACCTCCAAAGCTTCAAATGGTCCATCCTCACTTGAATTAGGTTGTAACACATGAAATTAAGGTTGAACCGTGATCCATATCATTCTCCCCTTCTTCGAGAAGATTCGTCCTCGAATCTAAAGGATCTCCTACATCAAACGGACGAAAATTAGCTCCATTGAAGATGTAATTGTCATCACCCACGCCTTGTAAAGCAATCTTGTAGTCATGGGATGTAATAGGTAAATTGCCTCTTGAATTCCACTTAGTCTATGGCCTATAGAGAAAAAAGAGAGAAAGGCCAATAATGTGAGCTTGTATAAAAGAGCTTGTGAGGTTAAAACTATTTTGTTTTCAAAGCAAAATATTTTTAATCTTTTATACAAAGGCACTTGTTTTCTAACGGGTGAGCTCAAACCATTCTTCCATAGTGTTTCTTTTGAGTTCTTACAGGAGGCCAAAACAGTCATTGTGAAGCATGATTCAAAAGTTAATGCCAAAGCATTTATTGGGAGGCAACACTTCAAAATGGCTTCTAAGTTCAACCATGGCAGCAAGCATAAGGTGTTCAAACTAGGTGATTCGGTTTGGAGACACTTTTGGAGGGATCGTTGTTCATTTTACAAGAAACCTAAGTGGAATTCAAGAGGCAATTTACCTATTACATCCCATGACTACAAGATTGCTTTACAAGGCGTGGGTGATGACAATTACATCTTCAATGGAGCTAATTTTCGTCCGTTTGATGTAGGAGATCCTTTAGATTCGAGGACGAATCTTCTCGAAGAAGGGGAGAATGATATGGATCACGGTTCAACCTTAATTTCATGTGTTACAACCTAATTCAAGTGAGGATGGACCATTTGAAGCTTTGGAGGTCAATGTGTGCAAGATTGAAGTTGACCATGAATGATGTGGCCAAGTCATTAATAACAATGCCTCAAAGTCCAATTACATAATAGGACATTCTTTTTTTAATTTTAATTTTTGGGCAGAATTTTAAAGATGAAACTGCTCTCGGGTTTGCAGTTTTCTTTTGACAGATTTTTAAAATACGAATATAGCACCCTAAAGAAAGATGATTTTGAAGACCTCAAAGAAGAGAGAAATGTAGACCAGACACAGATCTAAATAGTTATAGAAGACGTTAAAATGAAATAAGAAACGGAAATGATATTTTTTTTTGAGTTTTATATGAATTGCAGAATGTGACGAACTGAACAAAAATAACAAAATTTCAGAATCAAAATGAAGATAAGAACAGAAACAACGGAAACATAAATCCGATCTAGAGCCTAAAGCTCTGATACCAAATGATAAGTAACTCTCAGGAAATTAGATCTAACAAGCTTTGTTGAAGAACAAGACCTTTAGAACTAAAACCCAAAAACCCCAAATCAAGATGATTTCATCCCAAGGAAGAGGATAGAAACGGATTTACCTCGATGATCAATATCAAGAGTAGAGAAAACACGTTTCTAAACTCAAGATTCGAATCACTCCACAAGTAGTTCGATCAACGCTACTTGAATGATCCTTGCATGCAAATCTAAACACAAGATATGCAAAGAAAGTTGCTCATGGCCTTTAAGCTCAAAAGACTCAATTTCATTGAAAACCTCATCAAAGTTGTTCTTCTTCTTTACTAACAAGATCAATTCCTTTTATAGACAAGGAATTCTATGTAATAATACACTTTCCCAACTACATCATTAAATGGACTTCCCAACTACCACATTTAATGAACTTCCTAACTACCCTCATTAATTTCAACTTCCCAACCACCTAATTAATGTCTAAACTTTGAAAACTAAAATTACAATTAAAACATCAAAATAAAAAGAATGTCCTATTATGTAATTGGACTTTGAGGCATTGTTATTAATGACTTGGCCACATCATTCATGGTCAACTTCAATCTTGCACACATTGACCTCCAAAGCTTCAAATGGTCCATCCTCACTTGAATTAGGTTGTAACACATGAAATTAAGGTTGAACCGTGATCCATATCAGCTCTAGGGTACAAACTTCAGCGTTAAAACTCGCAAAACTTCGAATGGAGACAAGGTTTGTCCATTTTGGTCCAAACATGACGAACTTCGCTCTAGGGAACGAACTTGCTGTTTCTCACTCTCCAAGCCTCGAATGGCGACAAGTTTGGTCCATTTAGGTCCGCAGATGACCAACAACGCTCTAGGGTACAAACTTCAGCATTAAAACTCGCCAAACTTCGAATGGAGACAGGTTTGTCCATTTTGGTCCAAACATGACGAACTTCGCTCTAGGGAACGAACTTGTTGTTTCTCACTCTCCAAGCATCGAATGGAGACAAGTGTGGTGCATTGTGGTTCGAAGATGACCAACAACGCTCTAGGGTACGAACTTCAGCATTAAAACACGCCAAACTTCGAATGGAGACAAGGTTTGTCCATTTTGGTCCAAACATGACGAACTTTGCTCTAGGGAACGAACTTGTTGTTTCTCTCTCTCCAAGCCTCGAATGGAGACAAGTTTGGTCCATTTTGGTTGAAAGATGACCAACAACGCTCTAGGGTACGAACTTCAGCATTAAAACTCGCCAAACTACGAATGGAGACAAGGTTTGCCCATTTTGGTCCAAACATGACGAACTTCGCTCTAGGGAACGAACTTGTTGTTTCTCACTCTCCAAGCCTCGAATGGAAACAAGTTTGGTCCATTTTGGTTCAAAGATGACCAAGAACGCTCTAGGGTACGAAATTCAACATTAAAACTCGCGAAACTTCGAATGGAGACAAGGTTTGTCCATTTTGGTCCAAACATGACGAACTTCTCTCTAGGGAACGAACTTGTTGTTTCTCACTCTCCAAGCCTCGAATAGAGACAAGTTTGGTCCATTTTGGTTCAAAGATGACCAACAACGCTCTAGGGTATGAACTTCAGCATTAAAACTCGCCAAACTTCGAATGGAGACAAGGTTTGCCCATTTTGGTCCAAACATGACGAACTTCGCTCTAGGGAACGAACTTGTTGTTTCTCACTCTCCAAGCCTCGAATGGAAACATGTTTGGTCCATTTTTGTTCAAAGATGACCAACAACGCTCTAGGGTACGAAATTCAGCATTAAAACTCGCGAAACTTCGATTGGAGACAAGGTTTGTCCATTTTGGTCCAAACATGACGAACTTTTCTCTAGGGAACGAACTTGTTGTTTCTCACTCTCCAAGCCTCGAATGGAAACATGTTTGGTCCATTTTGGTTCAAAGATGAACAACAACGCTCTAGGGTACGAAATTCAGCATTAAAACTCGCCAAACTTCGAATGGAGACAAGGTTTGTCCATTTTGGTCCAAACATGACGAACTTCGCTCTAGGGAACGAACTTGTTGTTTCTCACTCTCCAACCCTCGAATGGCGACAAGTTTGGTCCATTTAGGTCCGAAGATGACCAACAATGCTCTAGGGTACGAACTTCAGCATCAAAACTCGCGATACTTCAAATGGAGACCAGGTTTGCCCATTTTGGTCCAAACATGACGAACTTCGCTCTAGGGAACGAACTTGTTGTTTCTCACTCTCCAAGCCTCGAATGGAGACAAATTTGGTCCATTTTGGTTCAAAGATGACCAACAAAACTCTAGGGTACGAAATTCAGCATTAAAACTCGCGAAACTTCGAATGGAGACAAGGTTTGTCCATTTTGGTCCAAACATGACGAACTCCTCTCTAGGGAACGAACATGTTGTTTCTCACTCTCCAAGCCTCGAATGGAGACAAGTTTGGTCCATTTTGGTTCAAAGATGACCAACAACGCTCTAGGGTACGAAATTCACCATTAAAACTCGCCAAACTTCGAATGCAGACAAGGTTTGTCCATTTTGGTCCAAACATGACGAACTTCGCTCTAGGGTACGAACTTGTTGTTTCTCACTCTCCAAACCTCGAATGGCGACAAGTTTGGTCCATTTAGGTCCGAAGATGACCAACAACGCTCTAGGGTACAAACTTCAGCATTAAAACTCGCAAAACTTCGAATGGGGCCAAGGTTTGTCCATTTTGGTCCAAACATGACAAACTTCGCTCTAGGGAACGAACTTGTTGTTTCTCACTCTCCAAGCCTCGAATGGCGACAAGTTTGGTCCATTTAGGTCCGAAGATGACCAACAACGCTCTAGGGTACAAACTTCAGCATTAAAACTCGCAAAACTTCGAATGGAGACAAGGTTTGTCCATTTTGGTCCAAACATGATGAACTTCGCTCTAGGGAACGAACTTGTTGTTTCTCACTCTCCAAGCATCGAATGGAGACAAGTGTGGTGCATTTTGGTTCGAAGATGACCAACAACGCTCTAGGGTACGAACTTCAGCATTAAAACACGCCAAACTTCGAATGGAGACAAGGTTTGTCCATTTTGGTCCAAACATGACGAACTTCGCTCTAGGGAACGAATTTGTTGTTTCTCACTCTCCAAACCTCGAATGGCGACAAGTTTGGTCCATTTAGGTATGCAGATGACCAACAACGCTCTAGGGTACAAACTTCAGCATTAAAACTCGCCAAACTTCGAATGGAGACAGGTTTGTCCATTTTGGTCCAAACATGACGAACTTCGCTCTAGGGAACGAACTTGTTGTTTCTCACTCTCCAAGCATCGAATGGAGACAAGTGTGGTGCATTGTGGTTCGAAGATGACCAACAACGCTCTAGGGTACGAACTTCAGAATTAAAACACGCCAAACTTCGAATGGAGACAAGGTTTGTCCATTTTGGTCCAAACATGACGAACTTCGCTCTAGGGAACGAACTTGTTGTTTCTCACTCTCCAAACCTCGAGTGGCGACAAGTTTGGTCCATTTAGGTCCGAAGATGACCAACAACGCTCTAGGGTACAAACTTCAGCATTAAAACTCGCAAAACTTCGAATGGAGACAAGGTTTGTCCATTTTGGTCCAAACATGACGAACATCGCTCTAGGGAACGAACTTGTTGTTTCTCACTCTCCAAGCCTCGAATGGAAACATGTTTGGTCCATTTTTGTTCAAAGATGACCAACAACGCTCTAGGGTACGAAATTCAGCATTAAAACTCGCGAAACTTCGATTGGAGACAAGGTTTGTCCATTTTGGTCCAAACATGACGAACTTTTCTCTAGGGAACGAACTTGTTGTTTCTCACTCTCCAAGCCTCGAATGGAAACATGTTTGGTCCATTTTGGTTCAAAGATGAACAACAACGCTCTAGGGTACGAAATTCAGCATTAAAACTCGCCAAACTTTGAATGGAGACATGGTTTGTCCATTTTGGTCCAAACATGACGAACTTCGCTCTAGGGAACGAACTTGTTGTTTCTCACTCTCCAACCCTCGAATGGCGACAAGTTTGGTCCATTTAGGTCCGAAGATGACCAACAATGCTCTAGGGTACGAACTTCAGCATCAAAACTCGCGATACTTCGAATGGAGACCAGGTTTGCCCATTTTGGTCCAAACATGACGAACTTCGCTCTAGGGAACGAACTTGTTGTTTCTCACTCTCCAAGCCTCGAATGGAGACAAATTTGGTCCATTTTGGTTCAAAGATGACCAACAAAACTCTAGGGTACGAAATTCAGCATTAAAACTCGCGAAACTTCGAATGGAGACAAGGTTTGTCCATTTTGGTCCAAACATGACGAACTCCTCTCTAGGGAACGAACATGTTGTTTCTCACTCTCCAAGCCTCGAATGGAGACAAGTTTGGTCCATTTTGGTTCAAAGATGACCAACAACGCTCTAGGGTACGAAATTCACCATTAAAACTCGCCAAACTTCGAATGCAGACAAGGTTTGTCCATTTTGGTCCAAACATGACGAACTTCGCTCTAGGGTACGAACTTGTTGTTTCTCACTCTCCAAACCTCGAATGGCGACAAGTTTGGTCCATTTAGGTCCGAAGATGACCAACAACGCTCTAGGGTACAAACTTCAGCATTAAAACTCGCAAAACTTCGAACGGGGCCAAGGTTTGTCCATTTTGGTCCAAACATGACGAACTTCGCTCTAGGGAACGAACTTGTTGTTTCTCACTCTCCAAGCCTCGAATGGCTACAAGTTTGGTCCATTTAGGTCCGAAGATGACCAACAACGCTCTAGGGTACAAACTTCAGCATTAAAACTCGCAAAACTTCGAATGGAGACAAGGTTTGTCCATTTTGGTCCAAACATGATGAACTTCGCTCTAGGGAACGAACTTGTTGTTTCTCACTCTCCAAGCATCGAATGGAGACAAGTGTGGTGCATTTTGGTTCGAAGATGACCAACAACGCTCTAGGGTACGAACTTCAGCATTAAAACACGCCAAACTTCGAATGGAGACAAGGTTTGTCCATTTTGGTCCAAACATGACGAACTTCGCTCTAGGGAACGAATTTGTTGTTTCTCACTCTCCAAACCTCGAATGGCGACAAGTTTGGTCCATTTAGGTATGCAGATGACCAACAACGCTCTAGGGTACAAACTTCAGCATTAAAACTCGCCAAACTTCGAATGGAGACAGGTTTGTCCATTTTGGTCCAAACATGACGAACTTCGCTCTAGGGAACGAACTTGTTGTTTCTCACTCTCCAAGCATCGAATGGAGACAAGTGTGGTGCATTGTGGTTCGAAGATGACCAACAACGTTCTAGGGTACGAACTTCAGCATTAAAACACGTCAAACTTCGAATGGAGACAAGGTTTGTCCATTTTGGTCCAAACATGACGAACTTCGCTCTAGGGAACGAACTTGTTGTTTCTCACTCTCCAAACCTCGAGTGGCGGCAAGTTTGGTCCATTTAGGTCCGAAGATGACCAACAACGCTCTAGGGTACAAACTTCAGCATTAAAACTCGCCAAACTTCGAATGGAGACAAGGTTTGTCCATTTTGGTCCAAACATGACGAACATCGCTCTAGGGAACGAACTTGTTGTTTCTCACTCTCCAAGCATCGAATGGAGACAAGTGTGGTGCATTTTGGTTCGAAGATGACCAACAACGCTCTAGGGTACGAACTTCAGCATTAAAACACGCCAAACTTCGAATGGAGACAAGGTTTGTCCATTTTGGTCCAAACATGACAAACTTCACTCTAGGGAACGAACTTGTTGATCCTCACTCTCCAAGCCTCGAATGGCGACAAGTTTGGTCCATTTAGGTCCGAAGATGACCAACAACGCTCTAGGGTACGAACTTCAGCATCAAAACTCGCGAAACTTCGAATGGAGACAAGGTTTGCCCATTTTGGTCCAAACATGACGAAGTTCGCTCTAGGGAACGAACTTGTTGTTTCTCACTCTCCAAGCCTCGAATGGAGACAAGTTTGGTCCATTTTGGTTCAAAGATGACCAACAACGCTCTAGGGTACGAACTTCAGCATTAAAACTCGCCAAACTTCGAATGGAGACAAGGTTTGTCCATTTTGGTCCAAACATGACGAACTTCGCTCTAGGGAACGAACTTGTTGTTTCTCACTCTCCAAGCATCGAATGGAGACAAGTGTGGTGCATTTTGGTCCGAAGATGACCAACAACGCTCTAGGGTACAAACTTCAGCATTAAAACTCGCCAAACATCGAATGGAGACAGGTTTGTCCATTTTGGTCCAAACATGACGAACTTCGCTCTAGGGAACGAACTTGTTGTTTCTCACTCTCCAAGCATCGAATGGAGACAAGTGTGGTGCATTGTGGTTCGAAGATGACCAACAACCCTCTAGGGTACGAACTTCAGCATTAAAACACGCCAAACTTCGAATGGAGACAAGGTTTGTCCATTTTGGTCCAAACATGACGAACTTCGCTCTAGGGAACGAACTTGTTGTTTCTCACTCTCCAAACCTCGAATGGCGACAAGTTTGGCCCATTTAGGTCCGAAGATGACCAACAACGCTCTAGGGTACAAACTTCAGCATTAAAACTCGCAAAACTTCGAATGGAGACAAGGTTTGTCCATTTTGGTCCAAACATGACGAACTTCGCTCTAGGGAACGAACTTGTTGTTTCTCACTCTCCAAGCATCGAATGGAGACAAGTGTGGTGCATTTTGGTTCGAAGATGACCAACAACGCTCTAGGGTACGAACTTCAGCATTAAAACACGCCAAACTTCGAATGGAGACAAGGTTTGTCCATTTTGGTCCAAACATGACTTACTTTGCTCTAGGGAACGAACTTGTTGTTTCTCACTCTCCAAGCCTCGAATGGCAACAAGTTTGGTCCATTTAGGTCCAAAGATGACCAACAACGCTCTAGGGTACAAACTTCAGCATTAAAACTCGCAAAACTTCGAACGGAGACAAGGTTTGTCCATTTTGGTCCAAACATGACGAACTTCGCTCTAGGGAACGAACTTGTTGTGTCTTACTCTCCAAGCCTCGAATGGAGACAAGTTGGGTCCATTTTGGTTCAAAGATGACCAACAACGCTCTAGGGTACGAACTTCAGCATTAAAACTCGCCAAACTTCGAATGGAGACAAGGTTTGCCCATTTTGGTCCAAACATGACGAACTTCGCTCTTGGGAACGAACTTGTTGTTTCTCACTCTCCAAGCCTCGAATGGAAACAAGTTTGGTCCATTTTGATTCAAAGATGACCAACAACGCTCTAGGGTGCGAAATTCAACATTAAAACTCGCCAAACTTCGAATGGAGACAAGGTTTGTCCATTTTGGTCCAAACATGACGAACTTCTCTCTAAAGAACGAACTTGTTGTTTCTCAATCTCCAAGCCTCGAATGGAGACAAGTTTGGTCCATTTTGGTTCAAAGATGACCAACAACGCTCTAGGGTACGAACTTCAGCATCAAAACTCGCCAAACTTCGAATGGAGACAAGGTTTGCCCATTTTGGTCCAAACATGACGAACTTTGCTCTAGGGAACGAACTTGTTGTTTCTCTCTCTCCAAGCCTCGAATGGAGACAAGTTTGGTCCATTTTGGTTCAAAGATGACCAACAACGCTCTAGGGTACGAAATTCAGCAATAAAACTCGCCAAACTTCGAATGGAGACAAGGTTTGCCCATTTTGGTCCAAACATGACGAACTTCGCTCTTGGGAACGAACTTGTTGTTTCTCACTCTCCAAGCCTCGAATGGAAACAAGTTTGGTCCATTTTGATTCAAAGATGACCAACAACGCTCTAGGGTGCGAAATTCAACATTAAAACTCGCCAAACTTCGAATGGAGACAAGGTTTGTCCATTTTGGTCCAAACATGACGAACTTCTCTCTAAAGAACGAACTTGTTGTTTCTCAATCTCCAAGCCTCGAATGGAGACAAGTTTGGTCCATTTTGGTTCAAAGATGACCAACAACGCTCTAGGGTACGAACTTCAGCATCAAAACTCGCCAAACTTCGAATGGAGACAGGTTTGTCCATTTTGGTCCAAACATGACGAACTTCGCTCTAGGGAACGAACTTGTTGTTTCTCACTCTCCAAGCATCGAATGGAGACAAGTGTGGTGCATTTTGGTTCGAAGATGACCAACAACGCTCTAGGGTACGAACTTCAGCATTAAAACACGCCAAACTTCGAATGGAGACAAGGTTTGTCCATTTTGGTCCAAACATGACGAACTTCGCTCTAGGGAACGAACTTGTTGTTTCTCACTCTCCAAGCCTCGAATGGCGACAAGTTTGGTCCATTTAGGTCCGAAGATGACCAACAACGCTCTAGGGTACGAACTTCAGCATCAAAACTCGTGAAACTTCGAATGGAGACAAGGTTTGCCCATTTTGGTCCAAACATGACGAAGTTCGCTCTAGGGAACGAACTTGTTGTTTCTCACTCTCCAAGCCTCGAATGGAGATAAGTTTGGTCCATTTTGGTTCAAAGATGACCAACAACGCTCTAGGGTACGAACTTCAGCATCAAAACTCGTGAAACTTCGAATGGAGACAAGGTTTGCCCATTTTGGTCCAAACATGACGAACTTCGCTCTAGGGAACGAACTTGTTGTTTCTCACTCTCCAAGCCTCGAATGGAGACAAGTTTTGTCCATTTTGGTTCAAAGATGACCAACAACGCTCTAGGGTACGAACTTCAGCATTAAAACTCGTCAAACTTCTAATGGAGACAAGGTTTGTCCATTTTGGTCCAAACATGACGAACTTCGCTCTAGGGAACGAACTTGTTGTTTCTCACTCTCCAAGCCTCGAATAGTGACAAGTTTGGTCCATTTTGGTTCAAAGATGACCAACAACGCTCTAGGGAACGAAATTCAGCATTAAAACTCGCCAAACTTCGAATGGAGACAAGGTTTGTCCATTTTGGTCCAAACATGACGAACTTCTCTCTAAAGAACGAACTTGTTGTTTCTCAATCTCCAAGCCTCGAATGGAGAAAAGTTTGGTCCATTTTGGTTCAAAGATGACCAACAACGCTCTAGGGTACGAACTTCAGCATCAAAACTCGCCAAACTTCGAATGGAGACAAGGTTTGCCCATTTTGGTCCAAACATGACGAAGTTCGCTCTAGGGAACGAACTTGTTGTTTCTCACTCTCCAAGACTCGAATGGAGACAAGTTTGGTCCATTTTGGTTCAAAGATGACCAACAACGCTCTAGGGTACGAAATTCAGCATTAAAACTCGCCAAACTTCGAATGGAGACAAGGTTTGTCCATTTTGGTCCAAACATGACGAACTTCGCTCTAGGGAACGAACTTGTTGTTTCTCACTCTCCAAGCCTCGAATGGAGACAAGTTTGGTCCATTTTGGTTCAAAGATGACCAACAACGCTCTAGGGTACGAACTTCAGCATCAAAACTCGCCAAACTTCGAATGGAGACAGGTTTGTCCATTTTGGTCCAAACATGACGAACTTCGCTCTAGGGAACGAACTTGTTGTTTCTCACTCTCCAAGCATCGAATGGAGACAAGTGTGGTGCATTTTGGTTCGAAGATGACCCACAACGCTCTAGGGTACGAACTTCAGCATTAAAACACGCCAAACTTCGAATGGAGACAAGGTTTGTCCATTTTGGTCCAAACATGACGAACTTTGCTCTAGGGAACGAACTTGTTGTTTCTCACTCTCCAAGCCTCGAATGGAGACAAGTTTGGTCCATTTTGGTTCAAAGATGACCAACAACGCTCTAGCGTACGAAATTCAGCATCAAAACTCGTGAAACTTCGAATGGAGACAAGGTTTGCCCATTTTGGTCCAAACATGACGAACTTCGCTCTAGGGAACGAACTTGTTGTTTCTCACTCTCCAAGCCTCGAATGGAGACAAGTTTGGTCCATTTTGGTTCAAAGATGACCAACAACGCTCTAGGGTACGAACTTCAGCATCAAAACTCGCCAAACTTCGAATGGAGACAAGGTTTGCCCATTTTGGTCCAAACATGACGAAGTTCGCTCTAGGGAACGAACTTGTTGTTTCTCACTCTCCAAGACTCGAATGGAGACAAGTTTGGTCCATTTTGGTTCAAAGATGACCAACAACGCTCTAGGGTACGAAATTCAGCATTAAAACTCGCCAAACTTCGAATGGAGACAAGGTTTGTCCATTTTGGTCCAAACATGACGAACTTCGCTCTAGGGAACGAACTTGTTGTTTCTCACTCTCCAAGCCTCGAATGGAGACAAGTTTGGTCCATTTTGGTTCAAAGATGACCAACAACGCTCTAGGGTACGAACTTCAGCATCAAAACTCGCCAAACTTCGAATGGAGACAGGTTTGTCCATTTTGGTCCAAACATGACGAACTTCGCTCTAGGGAACGAACTTGTTGTTTCTCACTCTCCAAGCA
Source organism: Trichosanthes truncata (assembly GCA_033996785.1). Taxonomy (NCBI): domain Eukaryota; kingdom Viridiplantae; phylum Streptophyta; class Magnoliopsida; order Cucurbitales; family Cucurbitaceae; genus Trichosanthes; species Trichosanthes truncata. The sequence goes on along the minus strand of JAWPNB010000007.1, from coordinate 25,239,527 downwards.
TCGAATGGAGACAAGTGTGGTGCATTTTGGTTCGAAGATGACCCACAACGCTCTAGGGTACGAACTTCAGCATTAAAACACGCCAAACTTCGAATGGAGACAAGGTTTGTCCATTTTGGTCCAAACATGACGAACTTTGCTCTAGGGAACGAACTTGTTGTTTCTCACTCTCCAAGCCTCGAATGGCGACAAGTTTGGTCCATTTAGGTCCGAAGATGACCAACAACGCTCTAGGGTACAAACTTCAGCATTAAAACTCGCAAAACTTCGAACGGAGACAAGGTTTGTCCATTTTGGTCCAAACATGACGAACTTCGCTCTAGGGAACGAACTTGTTGTGTCTCACTCTCCAAGCCTCGAATGGAGACAAGTTGGGTCCATTTTGGTTCAAAGATGACCAACAACGCTCTAGGGTACGAACTTCAGCATCAAAACTCGCCAAACTTCGAATGGAGACAAGGTTTGCCCATTTTGGTCCAAACATGACGAACTTCGCTCTAGGGAACGAACTTGTTGTTTCTCACTCTCCAAGCCTCGAATGGAGACAAGTTTGGTCCATTTTGGTTCAAAGATGACCAACAACGCTCTAGCGTTCGAAATTCAGCATTAAAACTCGCGAAACTTCGAATGGAGACAAGGTTTGTCCATTTTGGTCCAAACATGACGAACTTCGCTCTAGGGAACGAAGTTGTTGTTTCTCAATCTCCAAGCCTCGAATGGAGACAAGTTTGGTCCATTTTGGTTCGAAGATGACCAACAACGCTCTAGGGTACGAACTTCAGCATCAAAACTCGCCAAACTTCGAACGGAGACAAGGTTTGTCCATTTTGGTCCAAACATGACGAACTTCGCTGTAGGGAACGAACTTGTTGTTTCTCACTCTCCAAGCCTCGAATGGAGACAAGTTTGGTCCATTTTGGTTCCAAGATGACCAACAACGCTCTAGCGTACGAAATTCAGCATTAAAACTCGCGAAACTTCGAATGGAGACAAGGTTTGTCCATTTTGGTCCAAACATGACGAACTTCGCTCTAGGGAACGAAGTTGTTGTTTCTCAATCTCCAAGCCTCGAATGGAGACAAGTTTGGTCCATTTTGGTTCGAAGATGACCAACAACGCTCTAGGGTACGAACTTCAGCATCAAAACTCGCCAAACTTCGAACGGAGACAAGGTTTGTCCATTTTGGTCCAAACATGACGAACTTCGCTGTAGGGAACGAACTTGTTGTTTCTCACTCTCCAAGCCTCGAATGGAGACAAGTTTGGTCCATTTTGGTTCAAAGATGACCAACAACGCTCTAGCGTACGAAATTCAGCATTAAAACTCGCGAAACTTCGAATGGAGACAAGGTTTGTCCATTTTGGTCCAAACATGACGAACTTCGCTCTAGGGAACGAAGTTGTTGTTTCTCAATCTCCAAGCCTCGAATGGAGACAAGTTTGGTCCATTTTGGTTCGAAGATGACCAACAACGCTCTAGGGTACGAACTTCAGCATCAAAACTCGCCAAACTTCGAACGGAGACAAGGTTTGTCCATTTTGGTCCAAACATGACGAACTTCGCTGTAGGGAACGAACTTGTTGTTTCTCACTCTCCAAGCCTCGAATGGAGACAAGTTTGGTCCATTTTGGTTCCAAGATGACCAACAACGCTCTAGGGTACGAAATTCAGCATTAAAACTCGCCAAACTTCGAATGGAGACAAGGTTTGTCCATTTTGGTCCAAACATGACGAACTTCGCTCTAGGGAACGAACATGTTGTTTCTCTCTCTCCAACCTCTAATGGAGACAAGTTTGGTCCATTTTTGTTCAAAGATGACCAACAACGCTCTAGGGTACGAAATTCAACATTAAAACTCGCGAAACTTCGAATGGAGACCAGGTTTGTCCATTTTGGTCCAAACATGACGAACTTCTCTCTAGGGAACGAACATGATGTTTCTCACTCTCCAAGCCTCGAATGGAGACAAGTTTGGTTCATTTTGGTTCAAAGATGACCAACAACGCTCTAGGGTACGAACTTCAGCATTAAAACTCGCCAAACTTCGAATGGAGACAAGGTTTGTCCATTTTGGTCCAAACATGACGAACTTCGATCTAGGGAACGAACTTGTTGTTTCTCACTCTCCAAGCCTCGAATGGTGACAAGTTTGGTCCATTTTGGTTCAAAGATGACCAACAACGCTCTAGGGTACGAAATTCAGAATTAAAACTCGCCAAACTTCGAATGGAGACAAGGTTTGTCCATTTTGGTCCAAACATGACGAACTTCGCTCTAGGGAACGAACTTGTTGTTTCTCACTCTCCAAGCATCGAATAGAGTCAAGTTTGGTGCATTTTGATTTGAAGATGAACAACAACGCTCTAGGGTACGAACTTCAGCATTAAAACTCTCCAAACTTGGAATGGAGACAAGGTTTGTCCATTTTGGTCCAAACATGACGAACTTCGCTCTAGGGAACGAACTTGTTGTTTCTCACTCTCCAAGCCTCGAATGGAGACAAGTTTGGTCCATTTTGGTTCCAAGATGACCAACAACGCTCTAGGGTACGAAATTCAGCATTAAAACTCGCCAAACTTCGAATGGAGACAAGGTTTGTCCATTTTGGTCCAAACATGACGAACTTCGCTCTAGGGAACGAACGTGTTGTTTCTCTCTCTCCAAGCCTCGAATGGAGACAAGTTTGGTCCATTTTTGTTCAAAAATGACCAACAACGCTCTAGGGTACGAAATTCAACATTAACACTCGCCAAACTTCGAATGGAGACAAGGTATGTCCATTTTGGTCCAAACATGACGAACTTCTCTCTAGGGAACGAACATGTTGTTTCTCACTCTCCAAGCCTCGAATGGAGACAAGTTTGGTCCATTCTGGTTCAAAGATGACCAACAACGCTCTAGGGTACGAACTTCAGCATTAAAACTCGACTATCTTCGAATGGAGACAAGGTTTGTCCATTTTGGTCCAAACATGACGAACTTCGCTCTAGGGAACGAACTTGTTGTTTCTCACTCTCCAAGCCTCGAATGGAGACAAGTTTGGTCCATTTTGGTTCCAAGATGACCAACAACGCTCTAGGGTACGAACTTCAGCATTAAAACTCGCCAAACTAAGAATGGAGACAAGGTTTGCCCATCTTGGTCCAAACATGACGAACTACGCTCTTGGGAACGAACTTGTTGTTTCTCACTCTCCAAGCCTCGAATGGAAACAAGTTTGGTCCATTTTGATTCAAAGATGACCAACAACGCTCTAGGGTGCGAAATTCAGCATTAAAACTCGCCAAACTTCGAATGGAGACAAGGTTTGTATATTTTGGTCCAAACATGACGAACTTCTCTCTAAAGAACGAACTTGTTGTTTCTCAATCTCCAAGCCTCGAATGTAGACAAGTTTGGTCCATCTTGGTTCAAAGATGACCAACAACGCTCTAGGGTACGAACTTCAGCATCAAAACTCGCCAAACTTCGAATGGAGACAAGGTTTGCCCATTTTGGTCCAAACATGACGAACTTCGCTCTAGGGAACGAACTTGTTGTTTCTCACTCTCCAAGCCTCGAATGGAGACAAGTTTGGTCCATTTTGGTTCAAAGATGACCAACAACGCTCTAGGGTACGAAATTCAGCATTAAAACTCGCGAAACTTCGAATGGAGACAAGGTTTGTCCATTTTGGTCCAAACATGACGAACTTCGCTCTAGGGAACGAAGTTGTTGTTTCTCAATCTCCAAGCCTCGAATGGAGACAAGTTTGGTCCATTTTGGTTTGAAGATGACCAACAACGCTCTAGGGTACGAACTTCAGCATCAAAACTCGCCAAACTTCGAACGGAGACAAGGTTTGTCCATTTTGGTCCAAACATGACGAACTTCGCTGTAGGGAACGAACTTGTTGTTTCTCACTCTCCAAGCCTCGAATGGAGACAAGTTTGGTCCATTTTGGTTCCAAGATGACCAACAACGCTCTAGGGTACGAAATTCAGCATTAAAACTCGCCAAACTTCGAATGGAGACAAGGTTTGTCCATTTTGGTCCAAACATGACGAACTTCGCTCTAGGGAACGAACGTGTTGTTTCTCTCTCTCCAACCTCTAATGGAGACAAGTTTGGTCCATTTTTGTTCAAAGATGACCAACAACGCTCTAGGGTACGAAATTCAACATTAAAACTCGCGAAACTTCGAATGGAGACAAGGTTTGTCCATTTTGGTCCAAACATGACGAACTTCTCTCTAGGGAACGAACATGATGTTTCTCACTCTCCAAGCCTCGAATGGAGACAAGTTTGGTTCATTTTGGTTCAAAGATGACCAAGAATGCTCTAGGGTACGAACTTCAGCATTAAAACTCGCCAAACTTCGAATGGAGACAAGGTTTGTCCATTTTGGTCCAAACATGACGAACTTCGCTCTAGGGAACGAACTTGTTGTTTCTCACTCTCCAAGCCTCGAATGGTGACAAGTTTGGTCCATTTTGGTTCAAAGATGACCAACAACGCTCTAGGGTACGAAATTCAGCATTAAAACTCGCCAAACTTCGAATGGAGACAAGGTTTGTCCATTTTGGTCCAAACATGACGAACTTCGCTCTAGGGAACGAACTTGTTGTTTCTCACTCTCCAAGCATCGAATAGAGTCAAGTTTGGTGCATTTTGGTTTGAAGATGACCAACAACGCTCTAGGGTACGAACTTCAGCATTAAAACTCTCCAAACTTGGAATGGAGACAAGGTTTGTCCATTTTGGTCCAAACATGACGAACTTCGCTCTAGGGAACGAACTTGTTGTTTCTCACTCTCCAAGCCTCGAATGGAGACAAGTTTGGTCCATTTTGGTTCCAAGATGACCAACAACGATCTAGGGTACGAAATTCAGCATTAAAACTCGCCAAACTTCGAATGGAGACAAGGTTTGTCCATTTTGGTCCAAACATGACGAACTTCGCTCTAGGGAACGAACGTGTTGTTTCTCTCTCTCCAAGCCTCGAATGGAGACAAGTTTGGTCCATTTTTGTTCAAAGATGACCAACAACGCTCTAGGGTACGAAATTCAACATTAAAACTCGCCAAACTTCGAATGGAGACAAGGTATGTCCATTTTGGTCCAAACATGACGAACTTCTCTCTAGGGAACGAACATGTTGTTTCTCACTCTCCAAGCCTCGAATGGAGACAAGTTTGGTCCATTTTGGTTCAAAGATGACCAACAACGCTCTAGGGTACGAACTTCAGCATTAAAACTCGACTAACTTCGAATGGAGACAAGGTTTGTCCATTTTGGTCCAAACATGACGAACTTCGCTCTAGGGAACGAACTTCTTGTTTCTCACTCTCCAAGCCTCGAATGGTGACAAGTTTGGTCCATTTTGGTTCAAAGATGACCAACAACGCTCTAGGGTACGAAATTCAGCATTAAAACTCGCCAAACTTCGAATGGAGACAAGGTTTGTCCATTTTGGTCCAAACATGACGAACTTCGCTCTAGGGAACGAACTTGTTGTTTCTCACTCTCCAAGCCTCGAATGAAGACAAGTTTGGTCCATTTTGGTTCCAAGATGACCAACAACGCTCTAGGGTACGAACTTCAGCATTAAAACTCGCCAAACTAAGAATGGAGACAAGGTTTGCCCATCTTGGTCCAAACATGACAAACTTCGCTCTTGGGAACGAACTTGTTGTTTCTCACTCTCCAAGCCTCGAATGGAAACAAGTTTGGTCCATTTTGATTCAAAGATGACCAACAACGCTCTAGGGTGCGAAATTCAGCATTAAAACTCGCGAAACTTCGAATGGAGACAAGGTTTGTCCATTTTGGTCCAAACATGACGAACTTCTCTCTAAAGAACGAACTTGTTGTTTCTCAATCTCCAAGCCTCGAATGGAGACAAGTTTGGTCCATCTTGGTTCAAAGATGACCAACAACGCTTTAGGGTACGAACTTCAGCATCAAAACTCGCCAAACTTCGAATGGAGACAAGGTTTGCCCATTTTGGTCCAAACATGACGAACATCGCTCTAGGGAACGAACTTGTTGTTTCTCACTCTCCAAGCATCGAATGGAGACAAGTTTTTTCCATTTAGGTCCGAAGATGACCAACAACGCTCTAGTGTACGAAATTCAGCATTAAAACTCGCGAAACTTCGAATGGAGACAAGGTTTGTCCATTTTGGTCCAAACATGACGAACTTCGCTCTGGGGAACAACATTGTTGTTTCTCACTCTCCAAGCATCGAATAGAGTCAAGTTTGGTGCATTTTGGTTCGAAGATGACCAACAACGCTCTAGGGTACGAACTTCAGCATTAAAACTCGCCTAACTTCGAATGGAGACAAGGTTCGTCCATTTTGGTCCAAACATGACGAACTTCTCTCTAGGGAACGAACTTGTTGTTTCTCACTCTCCAAGCCTCGAATGGTGACAAGTTTGGTGCATTTTGGTTCGAAGTTGAAAAACAAAGCTCTAGGGTACGAACTTCAGCATTAAAACACGCCAAACTTCTAATGGAGACAAGGTTTGTCCATTTTGGTCCAAACATGACGAACTTCGCTCTAGGGAACGACATTGTTGTTTCTCACTCTCCAAGCATCGAATAGAGACAAGTTTGGTGCATTTTGGTTCGAAGATGACCAACAACGCTCTAGGGTACGAACTTCAGCATTAAAACTCGCCAAACTTCGAATGGAGACAAGGTTTGTCCATTTTGGTCCAAACATGACGAACTTCGCTATAGGGAACGAACTTGTTGTTTTTCACTCTCCAAGCCTCGAATGGAGACAAGTTTGGTCCATTTTGGTTCAAAGATGATTAACAACACTCTAGGGTACGAACTTCAGCATTAAAACTCGCCAAACTTCGAATGGAGACAAAGTTTGTCCATTTTGGTCCTAACATGACGAACTTCTCTCTACGGAACGAACTTGTTGTTTCTCACTCTCCAAGCCTTGAATGGAGACAAGTTTGGTCCATTTTGGTTCGAAGATGACCAACAAAGCTCTAGGGTACGAACTTCAGCATTAAAACACGCCAAACTTCGAATGGAGACAAAGTTTGTCCATTTTGGTCCAAACATGACGAACTTCTCTCTACGGAACGAACTTGTTGTTTCTCACTCTCCAAGCCTCGAATGGAGACAAGTTTGGTCCATTTTGGTTCCAAGATGACCAACAATGCTCTAGGGTACGAACTTCAGCATTAAAACTCGCCAAACTTCGAATGGAGACAAGGTTTGTCCATTTTGGTCCAAACATGACGAACTTCGCTCTAGGGAACGAACTTGTTGTTTCTCACTCTCCAAGCCTCGAATGGAGACAAGTTTGGTCCATTTTGGTTCGAAGATGACCAACAAAGCTCTAGGGTACGAACTTCAGCATTAAAACACGCCAAACTTCGAATGGAGACAAGGTTTGTCCATTTTGGTCCAAACATGACGAACTTCGCTCTAGGGAACGACATTGTTGTTTCTTACTCTCCATGCATCGAATGGAGACAAGTTTTTTCCATTTAGGTCCGAAGATGACCAACAACGCTCTAGGGTACGAACTTCAGCATTAAAACTCGCCAAACTTCGAATGGAGAGAAGGTTTTTTCGTTTTGGTCCAAACATGACGAACTTCGCTCTAGGGAACGAACTTGTTGTTTCTTACTCTCCAAGCATCGAATGGAAACAAGTTTGGTGCATTTTGGTTCGAAGGTGACCAACAACGCTCTAGGGTACGAACTTCAGCATTAAAACTCGCCAAACTTCAAATGGAGACAAGGTTTGTCCATTTTGGTCCAAACATGACGAACTTCGCTCTAGGGAACCAACTTGTTGTTTCTCACTCTCCAATCATCGAATGGAGACAAGTTTTTTCCATTTAGGTCCGAAGATGACCAACAATGCTCTAGGGTACGAAATTCAGCATTAAAACTCGCGAAACTTCGAACGGAGACAAAGTTTGTCCATTTTGGTCCAAACATGACGAACTTCGCTCTGGGGAACAACATTGTTGTTTCTCACTCTCCAAGCATCGAATAGAGTCAAGTTTGGTGCATTTTGGTTCGAAGATGACCAACAACGCTCTAGGGTACGAACTTCAGCATTAAAACTCGCCAAACTTCGAATGGAGACAAGGTTTGTCCATTTTGGTCCAAACATGACGAACTTCTCTCTAGGGAACGAACTTGTTGTTTCTCACTCTCCAAGCCTCGAATGGTGACAAGTTTGATGCATTTTGCTTCGAAGATGACCAACAAAGCTCTAGGGTACGAACTTCAGCATTAAAACACGCCAAACTTCGAATGGAGACAAGGTTTGTCCATTTTGGTCCAAACATGACGAACTTCGCTCTAGGGAACGACATTGTTGTTTCTCACTCTCCAAGCATCGAATAGAGACAAGTTTGGTGCATTTGGTTCGAAGATGACCAACAACGCTCTAGGGTACGAACTTCAGCATTAAAACTCGCCAAACTTCGAATGGAGACAAGGTTTGTCCATTTTGGTCCAAACATGACGAACTTCGCTCTAGGGAACGAACTTGTTGTTTCTCACTCTCCAAGCCTCGAATGAAGACAAGTTTGGTCCATTTTGGTTCCAAGATGACCAACAACGCTCTAGGGTACGAACTTCAGCATTAAAACTCGCCAAACTAAGAATGGAGACAAGGTTTGCCCATCTTGGTCCAAACATGACAAACTTCGCTCTTGGGAACGAACTTGTTGTTTCTCACTCTCCAAGCCTCGAATGGAGACAAGTTTGGTCCATTTTGGTTCGAAGATGACCAACAAAGCTCTAGGGTACGAACTTCAGCATTAAAACACGCCAAACTTCGAATGGAGACAAAGTTTGTCCATTTTGGTCCAAACATGACGAACTTCGCTCTAGGGAACGAACTTGTTGTTTCTCACTCTCCAAGCATCGAATGGAGACAAGTTTGGTGCATTTTGGTTCGAAGATGACCAACAACGCTCAAGGGTACGAACTTCAGCATTAAAACTCGCCAAACTTCGAATGGAGACAAGGTTTGTCCATATTTGTCCAAACATGACGAACTTCGCTCTAGGGAACGAACTTGTTGTTTCTCACTCTCCAAGCCTCGAATGGAGACAAGTTTGGTCCATTTAGGTCCGAAGATGGCCAACAACGTTCTAGATTACAAACTTCAGCATTAAAACTCGCCAAACTTCGAATGGAGACAAGGTTTGTCCATTTTGGTCCAAACATGACGAACTTCGCTTTAGGGAACGAACTTGTTGTTTCTCACTCTCCAAGCATCGAATGGAGACAAGTTTGGTGCATTTTGGTTCGAAGATGACCAAAACGCTCAAGGGTACGAACTTCAGCATTAAAACTCGCCAAACTTCGAATGGAGACAAGGTTTGTCCATATTTGTCCAAACATGACGAACTTCGCTCTAGGGAACGAACTTGTTGTTTCTCACTCTCCAAGCCTCGAATGGAGACAAGTTTGGTCCATTTAGGTCCGAAGATGACCAACAACGCTCTAGGGTACAAACTTCAGCAATAAAACTCGGAAAACTTCTAATGGAGACAAGGTTTGTCCATTTTGGTCCAAACATGACGAACTTCGCTATAGGGAACGAACTTGTTGTTTCTCACTCTCCAAGCCTCGAATGGAGACAAGTTTGGTCCATTTTGGTTCAAAGGTGATTAACAACACTCTAGGGTACGAACTTCAGCATTAAAACTCGCCAAACTTCGAATGGAGACAAGGTTTGTTTATTTTGGTCCAAACATGACGAACGTCACTCTAGGGAACAAACTTGTTGTTTCTCAATCTCCAAGCCTCGAATGGAGAAAAGTTTGGTCCATTTTGGTCCGAAGATGACCAACAACGCTCTAGGGTACAAACTTCAGCATTAAAACTCGCCAAACTTCGAATGGAGACAAGGTTTGTCCATTTTGGTCCAAACATGACGAACTTCGCTCTAGGGAACGAACTTGTTGTTTCTCACTTTCCAAGCATCGAATGGAGACAAGTTTGGTGCATTTTGGTTCGAAGATGACCAACAACGCTTAAGGGTATGAACTTCAGCATTAAAACTCACCAAACTTCAAATGGAGACAAGGTTTGTCCATATTTGTCCAAACATGACGAACTTCGCTCTAGGGAACGAACTTGTTGTTTCTCACTCTCCAAGCCTCGAATGGAGACAAGTTTGGTCCATTTAGGTCCGAAGATGACCAACAACGCTCTAGGGTACAAACTTCAGCATTAAAACTCGGAAAACTTCTAATGGAGACAAGGTTTGTCCATTTTGGTCCAAACATGACGAACTTCGCTCTAGGGAACGAACTTGTTGTTTCTCACTCTCCAAGCCTCGAATGGCGACAAGTTTGGTCCATTTAGGTCCGAAAATGGCTAACAACGTTCTAGATTACAAACTTCAGCATTAAAACTCGCCAAACTTCGAATGGAGACAAGGTTTGTCCATTTTGGTCCAAACATGACGAACTTCGCTTTAGGGAACGAACTTGTTGTTTCTCACTCTCCAAGCATCGAATGGAGACAAGTTTGGTGCATTTTGGTTCGAAGATGACCAACAACGCACAAGGGTACGAACTTCAGCATTAAAACTCGCCAAACTTCGAATGGAGACAAGGTTTGTCCATATTTGTCCAAACATGACGAACTTCGCTCTAGGGAACGAACTTGTTGTTTCTCACTCTCCAAGCCTCGAATGGAGACAAGTTTGGTCCATTTAGGTCCGAAGATGACCAACAACGCTCTAGGGTACAAACTTCAGCATTAAAACTCGGAAAACTTCTAATGGAGACAAGGTTTGTCCATTTTGGTCCAAACATGACGAACTTCGCTATAGGGAACGAACTTGTTGTTTCTCACTCTCCAAGCCTCGAATGGAGACAAGTTTGGTCCATTTTGGTTCAAAGATGATTAACAACACTCTAGGGTACGAACTTCGGCATTAAAACTCGCCAAATTTCGAATGGAGACAAGGTTTGTTTATTTTGGTCCAAACATGACGAACGTCACTCTAGGGAACAAACTTGTTGTTTCTCAATCTCCAAGCCTCGAATGGAGAAAGGTATTGTCCATTTTGGTCCGAAGATGACTAACAACGCTCTAGGGTACAAACTTCAGCATTAAAACTAGCCAAACTTCGAATGGAGACAACGTTTGTCCATTTTGGTCCAAACATGACGAACTTCGCTCTAGGGAACGAACTTGTTGTTTCTCACTCTCCAAGCATCGAATGGAGACAAGTTTGGTGCATTTTGGTTCGAAGATGACCAACAACGCTCAAGGGTACGAACTTCAGCATTAAAACTCGCCAAACTTCGAATGGAGACAAGGTTTGTCCATATTTGTCCAAACATGACGAACTTCGCTCTAGGGAACGAACTTGTTGTTTCTCACTCTCCAAGCCTCGAATGGAGACAAGTTTGGTCCATTTAGGTCCGAAGATGACCAACAACGCTCTAGGGTACAAACATCAGCATTAAAACTCGGAAAACTTCTAATGGAGACAAGGTTTGTCCATTTTGGTCCAAACATGACGAACTTCGCTATAGGGAACGAACTTGTTGTTTCTCACTCTCCAAGCCTCGAATGGAGACAAGTTTGGTCCATTTTGGTTCAAAGATGATTAACAACACTCTAGGGTACGAACTTCAGCATTAAAACTCGCCAAACTTCGAATGGAGACAAGGTTTGTTTATTTTGGTCCAAACATGACGAACGTCACTCTAGGGAACAAACTTGTTGTTTCTCAATCTCCAAGCCTCGAATGGAGAAAAGTTTGGTCCATTTTGGTCCGAAGATGACCAACAACGTTCTAGGGTACAAACTTCAGCATTAAAACTCGCCAAATTCGAATGGAGACAAGGTTTGTCCATTTTGGTCCAAACATGACGAACTTCGCTCTAGGGAACGAACTTGTTGTTTCTCACTCTCCAAGCATCGAATGGAGACAAGTTTGGTGCATTTTGGTTCGAAGATGACCTACAACGCTCAAGGGTACGAACTTCAGCATTAAAACTCGCCAAACTTCGAATGGAGACAAGGTTTGTCAATATTTGTCCAAACAAGACGAACTTCGCTCTAGGGAACGAACTTGTTGTTTCTCACTCTCCAAGCCTCGAATGGAGACAAGTTTGGTCCATTTAGGTCCGAAGATGACCAACAACGCTCTAGGGTACAAACTTCAGCATTAAAACTCGGAAAACTTCTAATGGAGACAAGGTTTGTCCATTTTGGTCCAAACATGACGAACTTCGCTATAGGGAACGAACTTGTTGTTTCTCACTCTCCAAGCCTCGAATGGAGACAAGTTTGGTCCATTTTGGTTCAAAGATGATTAACAACACTCTAGGGTACGAACTTCAGAATTAAAACTCGCCAAACTTCGAATGGAGACAAGGTTTGTTTATTTTGGTCCAAACATGGCGAACGTCACTCTAGGGAACAAACTTGTTGTTTCTCAATCTCCAAGCCTCGAATGGAGAAAAGTTTGGTCTATTTTGGTCCGAAGATGACCAACAACGCTCTAGGGTACAAACTTCAGCATTAAAACTCGCCAAACTTCGAATGTCGACAAGGTTTGTCCATTTTGGTCCAAACATGACGAACTTCGCTCTAGGGAACGAACTTGTTGTTTCTCACTCTCCAAGCATCGAATGGAGACAAGTTTGGTGCATTTTGGTTCGAAGATGACTAACAACGCTCAAGGGTACGAACTTCAGCATTAAAACTCGCCAAACTTCGAATGGAGACAAGGTTTGTCCATATTTGTCCAAACATGACGAACTTCGCTCTAGGGAACGAACTTGTTGTTTCTCACTCTCCAAGCCTCGAATGGAGACAAGTTTGGTCCATTTAGGTCCGAAGATGACCAACAACGCTCTAGGGTACAAACTTCAGCATTAAAACTCGGAAAACTTCTAATGGAGACAAGGTTTGTCCATTTTGGTCCAAACATGACGAACTTCGCTCTAGGGAACGAACTTGTTGTTTCTCACTCTCCAAGCCTCGAATGGAGACAAGTTTGGCCCATTTAGGTCCGAAGATGGCCAACAACGTTCTAGATTACAAACTTCAGCATTAAAACTCGCCAAACTACGAATGGAGACAAGGTTTGTCCATTTTGGTCCAAACATGACGAACTTCGCTCTAGGGAACGAACTTGTTGTTTCTCACTCTCCAAGCATCGAATGGAGACAAGTTTGGTGCATTTTGGTTCGAAGATGACCAACAACGCTCAAGGGTACGAACTTCAGCATTAAAACTCGCCAAACTTCGAATGGAGACAAGGTTTGTCCATATTTGTCCAAACATGACGAACTTCGCTCTAGGGAACGAACTTGTTGTTTCTCACTCTCCAAGCCTCGAATGGAGACAAGTTTGGTCCATTTAGGTCCGAAGATGGCCAACAACGTTCTAGATTACAAACTTCAGCATAAAAACTCGGAAACTTCGAATGGAGACAAGGTTTGTCCATTTTGGTCCAAACATGACGAACTTCGCTCTAGGGAACGAACTTGTTGTTTCTCACTCTCCAAGCATCGAATGGAGACAAGTTTTTTCCATTTAGGTCCGAAGATGACCAACAACGCTCTAGGGTACAAACTTCAGCATTAAAACACGCCAAACTTCGAATGGAGACAAGGTTTGTCCATTTTGGTCCAAACATGACGAACTTCGCTCTGGGGAACGACATTGTTGTTTCTCACTCTCCAAGCATCGAATAGAGACAAGTTTGGTGCATTTTGGTTCGAAGATGACCAACAACGCTCTAGGGTACGAACTTCAGCATTAAAACTCGCCAAACTTCGAATGGAGACAAGGTTTGTCCATTTTGGTCCAAACATGACGAACTTCGCTCTAGGGAACGAACTTGTTGTTTCTCACTCTCCAAGCCTCGAATGGAGTCAAGTTTTTTCCATTTAGGTCCGAAGATGACCAACAACGCTCTAGGGTACAAACCTCACCATTAAAACTCGCCAAACTTCGAATGGAGACAAGGTTTGTCCATTTTGGTCCAAACATGACGAACTTCGCTATAGGGAACGAACTTGTTGTTTCTCACTCTCCAAGCCTCGAATGGAGTCAAGTTTGTTCCATTTAGGTCCGAAGATGACCAACAACACTCTAGGGTACAAACCTCAGCATTAAAACTCGCCAAACTTCGAATGGAGATAAGGTTTATCCATTTTGGTCCAAACATGACGAACGTCGCTATAGGGAACGAACTTGTTGTTTCTCACTCACCAAGCCTCGAATGGAGACAAGTTTGGTCCATTTTGGTTCAAAGATGATTAACAACACTCTAGGGTACGAACTTCAGCATTAAAACTCGCCAAACTTCGAATGGAGACAAGGTTTGTTTATTTTGGTCCAAACATGACGAACGTCACTCTAGGGAACAAACTTGTTGTTTCTCAATCTCCAAGCCTCGAATGGAGAAAAGTTTGGTCCATTTTGCTCCGAAGATGACCAACAATGGTCTAGGGTACAAACTTCAGCATTAAAACTCGCCAAACTTCGAATGGAGACAAGGTTTGTCCATTTTGGTCCAAACATGACGAACTTCGCTTTAGGGAACGAACTTGTTGTTTCTCACTCTCCAAGCATCGAATGGAGACAAGTTTGGTGCATTTTGGTTAGAAGATGACCAACAACGCTCAAGGGTACGAACTTCAGCATTAAAACTCGCCAAACTTCGAATGGAGACAAGGTTTGTCCATATTTGTCCAAACATGACGAACTTCGCTCTAGGGAACGAACTTGTTGTTTCTCACTCTCCAAGCCTCGAATGGAGAACAGTTTGGTCCATTTAGGTCCGAAGATGACCAACAACGCTCTAGGGTACAAACTTCAGCATTAAAACTCGGAAACCTTCGAATGGAGACAAGGTTTGTCCATTTTGGTCCAAACATGACGAACTTCGCTCTAGGGAACGAACTTGTTGTTTCTCACTCTCCAAGCCTCGAATGGCGACAAGTTTGGTCCATTTAGGTCCAAAGATGACCAACAACGCTCTAGGGTACAAACTTCAGCATTAAAACTCGCCAAACTTCGAATGGAGACAAGGTTTGTCCATTTTGGTCCAAACATGACGAACTTCGCTCTAGGGAACGAACTTGTTGTTTCTCACGCTCCAAACCTCGAATGGAGTCAAGTTAGTTCCATTTAGGTCCGAAGATGACCAACAACACTCTAGGGTACAAACCTCAGCATTAAAACTCGCCAAACTTCGAATGGAGACAAGGTTTGTCCATTTTGGTCCAAACATGACGAACGTCGCTATAGGGAACGAACTTGTTGTTTCTCACTCTCCAAGCCTCGAATGGAGACAAGTTTGGTCCATTTTGGTTCAAAGATGATTAACAACACTCTAGGGTACGAACTTCAGCATTAAAACTCGCCAAACTTCGAATGGAGACAAGGTTTGTTTATTTTGGTCCAAACATGACGAACGTCACTCTATTGAACAAACTTGTTGTTTCTCAATCTCCAAGCCTCGAATGGAGAAAAGTTTGGTCCATTTTGGTTCGAAGATGACCAACAACGCTCTAGGGTACAAACTTCAGCATTAAAACTCGCCAAACTTCGAATGGAGACAAGGTTTGTCCATTTTGTTCCAAACATGACGAACTTTGCTCTAGGGAACGAACTTGTTGTTTCTCACTCTCCAAGCTTCGAATGGAGACAAGTTTGGTGCATTTTGGTTCGAAGATGACCAACAACGCTCAAGGGTACGAACTTCAGCATTAAAACTCACCAAACTTCGAATGGAGACAAGGTTTGTCATATTTGTCCAAACATGACGAACTTCGCTCTAGGGAACGAACTTGTTGTTTCTCACTCTCCAAGCCTCGAATGGAGACAAGTTTGGTCCATTTAGGTCCGAAGATGACCAACAACGCTCTAGGGTACAAACTTCAGCATTAAAACTCGGAAAACTTCTAATGGAGACAAGGTTTGTCCATTTTGGTCCAAACATGACGAACTTCACTCTAGGGAACGAACTTGTTGTTTCTCACTCTCCAAGCCTCGAATGGCGACAAGTTTGGTCCATTTAGATCCGAAGATGGCCAACAACGCTCTAGGGTACAAACTTCAGCATTAAAACTCGAAAAACTTCGAATGGAGACAAGGTTTGTGCATTTTGGTCCAAACATGACGAACTTCGCTCTAGGGAACGAACTTGTTGTTTCTCACTCTCCAAGCCTCGAATGGAGACAAGTTTGGTCCATTTAGGTCCGAAGATGGCCAACAACGTTCTAGATTACAAACTTCAGCATTAAAACTCGCCAAACTTCGAATGGAGACAAGGTTTGTCCATTTTGGTCCAAACATGACAAACTTCGCTCTAGGGAACGAACTTGTTGTTTCTCACTCTCCAAGCATCGAATGGAGACAAGTTTTTTCCATTTAGGTCCGAAGATGACCAACAACGCTCTAGGGTACAAACTTCAGCATTAAAACTCGCCAAACTTCGAATGGAGACAAGGTTTGTCCATTTTGGTCCAAACATGACGAACTTCGCTCTGGGGAACGACTTTGTTGTTTCTCACTCTCCAAGCATCGAATAGAGACAAGTTTGGTGCATTTTGGTTCGAAGATGACCAACAACGCTCTAGGGTACGAACTTCAGCATTAAAACTCGCCAAACTTCGAATGGAGACAAGGTTTGTCCATTTTGGTCCAAACATGACGAACTTCGCTCTAGGGAACGAACTTGTTGTTTCTTACTCTCCAAGCATCGAATGGAGACAAGTTTGGTGCATTTTGGTTCGAAGATGACCAACAACGCTTAAGGGTACGAACTTCAGCATTAAAACTCGCCAAACTTCGAATGGAGACAAGGTTTGTCCATTTTGGTCCAAACATGACGAACTTCGCTCTAGGGAACGAACTTGTTGTTTCTCACTCTCCAAGCCTCGAATGGAGTCAAGTTTGTTCCATTTAGGTCCGAAGATGACCAACAACGCTCAAGGGTACGAACTTCAGCATTAAAACTCGCCAAACTTCGAATGGAGACAAGGTTTGTCCATTTTGGTCCAAACATAACGAACTTCGCTCTAGGGAACGAACTTGGTCCATTTAGATCCGGAGATGGCCAACAACGCTCTAGGGTACAAACTTCAGCATTAAAACTCGAAAAACTTCGAATGGAGACAAGGTTTGTCCATTTTGGTCCAAACATGACGAACTTCGCTCTAGGGAACGAACTTGTTGTTTCTCACTCTCCAAACCTCGAGTGGCGACAAGTTTGGTCCATTTAGGTCCGAAGATGACCAACAACGCTCAAGGGTACGAACTTCAGCATTAAAACTAGCCAAACTTCGAATGGAGACAAGGTTTGTCCATTTTGGTCCAAACATAACGAACTTCGCTCTAGGGAACGAACTTGGTCCATTTAGATCCGGAGATGGCCAACAACGCTCTAGGGTACAAACTTCAGCATTAAAACTCGAAAAACTTCGAATGGAGACAAGGTTTGTCCATTTTGGTCCAAACATAACGAACTTCGCTCTAGGGAACGAACTTGGTCCATTTAGATCCGGAGATGGCCAACAACGCTCTAGGGTACAAACTTCAGCATTAAAACTCGAAAAACTTCGAATGGAGACAAGGTTTGTCCATTTTGGTCCAAACATGACGAACTTCGCTCTAGGGAACGAACTTGTTGTTTCTCACTCTCCAAGCCTCGAATGGAGACAAGTTTGGTCCATTTAGGTCCGAAGATGGCCAACAACGTTCTAGATTACAAACTTCAGCATTAAAACTCGCCAAACTTCGAATGGAGACAAGGTTTGTCCATTTTGGTCCAAACATGACGAACACTCTCCAAGGGAACGAACTTGGTCCATTTAGATCCGAAGATGGCCAACAACGCTCTAGGGTACAAACTTCAGCATTAAAACTCGCCAAACTTCGAATGGAGACAAGGTTTGTCCATTTTGGTCCAAACATGACGAACTTCGCTCTGGGGAACGACATTGTTGTTTCTCACTCTCCAAGCATCGAATAGAGACAAGTTTGGTGCATTTTGGTTCGAAGATGACCAACAACGCTCTAGGGTACGAACTTCAGCATTAAAACTCGCCAAACTTCGAATGGAGACAAGGTTTGTCCATTTTGGTCCAAACATGACGAACTTCGCTCTAGGGAACGAACTTGTTGTTTCTTACTCTCCAAGCATCGAATGGAGACAAGTTTGGTGCATTTTGGTTCGAAGATGACCAACAACGCTTAAGGGTACGAACTTCAGCATTAAAACTCGCCAAACTTCGAATGGAGACAAGGTTTGTCCATTTTGGTCCAAACATGACGAACTTCGCTCTAGGGAACGAACTTGTTGTTTCTCACTCTCCAAGCCTCGAATGGAGACAAGTTTGGTCCATTTTGGTTCAAAGATGATTAACAACACTCTAGGGTACGAACTTCAGCATTAAAACTCGCCAAACTTCGAATGGAGACAAGGTTTGTTTATTTTGGTCCAAACATGACGAACGTCACTCTATTGAACAAACTTGTTGTTTCTCAATCTCCAAGCCTCGAATGGAGAAAAGTTTGGTCCATTTTGGTCCGAAGATGACCAACAACGCTCTAGGGTAGAAACTTCAGCATTAAAACTCGCCAAAATTCGAATGGAGACAAGGTTTGTCCATTTTGGTCCAAACATGACGAACTTCGCTCTAGGGAACGAACTTGTTGTTTCTCACTCTCCAAGCTTCGAATGGAGACAAGTTTGGTGCATTTTGGTTCGAAGATGACCAACAACGCTCAAGGGTACGAACTTCAGCATTAAAACTCGCCAAACTTCGAATGGAGACAAGGTTTGTCATATTTGTCCAAACATGACGAACTTCGCTCTAGGGAACGAACTTGTTGTTTCTCACTCTCCAAGCCTCGAATGGAGACAAGTTTGGTCCATTTAGGTCCGAAGATGACCAACAACGCTCTAGGGTACAAACTTCAGCATTAAAACTCGGAAAACTTCTAATGGAGACAAGGTTTGTCCATTTTGGTCCAAACATGACGAACTTCGCTCTAGGGAACGAACTTGTTGTTTCTCACTCTCCAAGCTTCGAATGGAGACAAGTTTGGTGCATTTTGGTTCGAAGATGACCAACAACGCTCAAGGGTACGAACTTCAGCATTAAAACTCGCCAAACTTCGAATGGAGACAAGGTTTGTCATATTTGTCCAAACATGACGAACTTCGCTCTAGGGAACGAACTTGTTGTTTCTCACTCTCCAAGCCTCGAATGGAGACAAGTTTGGTCCATTTAGGTCCGAAGATGACCAACAACGCTCTAGGGTACAAACTTCAGCATTAAAACTCGGAAAACTTCTAATGGAGACAAGGTTTGTCCATTTTGGTCCAAACATGACGAACTTCGCTCTAGGGAACGAACTTGTTGTTTCTCACTCTCCAAGCCTCGAATGGCGACAAGTTTGGTCCATTTAGATCCGAAGATGGCCAACAACGCTCTAGGGTACAAACTTCAGCATTAAAACTCGAAAAACTTCGAATGGAGACAAGGTTTGTCCATTTTGGTCCAAACATGACGAACTTCGCTCTAGGGAACGAACTTGGTGTTTCTCACTCTCCAAGCCTCGAATGGAGACAAGTTTGGTCCATTTAGGTCCGAAGATGGCCAACAACGTTCTAGATTACAAACTTCAGCATTAAAACTCGCCAAACTTCGAATGGAGACAAGGTTTGTCCATTTTGGTCCAAACATGACGAACTTCGCTCTAGGGAACGAACTTGTTGTTTCTCACTCTCCAAGCATCGAATGGAGACAAGTTTTTTCCATTTAGGTCCGAAGATGACCAACAACGCTCTAGGGTACAAACTTCAGCATTAAAACTCGCCAAACTTCGAATGGAGACAAGGTTTGTCCATTTTGGTCCAAACATGACGAACTTCGCTCTGGGGAACGACATTGTTGTTTCTCACTCTCCAAGCATCGAATAAAGACAAGTTTGGTGCATTTTGGTTCGAAGATGACCAACAACGCTCTAGGGTACGAACTTCAGCATTAAAACTCGCCAAACTTCGAATGGAGACAAGGTTTGTCCATTTTGGTCCAAACATGACGAACTTCGCTCTAGGGAACGAACTTGTTGTTTCTTACTCTCCAAGCATCGAATGGAGACAAGTTTGTTGCATTTTGGTTCGAAGATGACCAACAACGCTTAAGGGTACGAACTTCAGCATTAAAACTCGCCAAACTTCGAATGGAGACAAGGTTTGTCCATTTTGGTCCAAACATGACGAACTTCGCTCTAGGGAACGAACTTGTTGTTTCTCACTCTCCAAGCCTCGAATGGAGTCAAGTTTGTTCCATTTAGGTCCGAAGATGACCAGCAACGCTCTAGGGTACAAACCTCACCATTAAAACTCGCCAAACTTCGAATGGAGACAAGGTTTGTCCATTTTGGTCCAAACATGACGAACTTCGCTATAGGGAACGAACTTGTTGTTTCTCACTCTCCAAGCCTCGAATGGAGACAAGTTTGTTCCATTTAGGTCCGAAAATGACCAACAACACTCTAGGGTACAAACCTCAGCATTAAAACTCGCCAAACTTCGAATGGAGACAAGGTTTATCCATTTTGGTCCAAACATGACGAACGTCGCTATAGGGAACGAACTTGTTGTTTCTCACTCACCAAGCCTCGAATGGAGACAAGTCTGGTCCATTTTGGTTCAAAGATGATTAACAACACTCTAGGGTACGAACTTCAGCATTAAAACTCGCCAAACTTCGAATGGAGACAAGGTTTGTTTATTTTGGTCCAAACATGACGAACGTCACTCTAGGGAACAAACTTGTTGTTTCTCAATCTCCAAGCCTCGAATGGAGAAAAGTTTGGTCCATTTTGCTCCGAAGATGACCAACAATGGTCTAGGGTACAAACTTCAGCATTAAAACTCGCCAAACTTCGAATGGAGACAAGGTTTGTCCATTTTGGTCCAAACATGACGAACTTCGCTTTAGGGAACGAACTTGTTGTTTCTCACTCTCCAAGCATCGAATGGAGACAAGTTTGGTGCATTTTGGTTAGAAGATGACCAACAACGCTCAAGGGTACGAACTTCAGCATTAAAACTCGCCAAACTTCGAATGGAGACAAGGTTTGTCCATATTTGTCCAAACATGACGAACTTCGCTCTAGGGAACGAACTTGTTGTTTCTCACTCTCCAAGCCTCGAATGGAGAACAGTTTGGTCCATTTAGGTCCGAAGATGACCAACAACGCTCTAGGGTACAAACTTCAGCATTAAAACTCGGAAACCTTCGAATGGAGACAAGGTTTGTCCATTTTGGTCGAAACATGACGAACTTCGCTCTAGGGAACGAACTTGTTGTTTCTCACTCTCCAAGCCTCGAATGGCGACAAGTTTGGTCCATTTAGGTCCGAAGATGACCAACAACGCTCTAGGGTACAAACTTCAGCATTAAAACTCGCCAAACTTCGAATGGAGACAAGGTTTGTCCATTTTGGTCCAAACATGACGAACTTCGCTCTAGGGAACGAACTTGTTGTTTCTCACGTTCCAAGCCTCGAATGGAGTCAAGTTTGTTCCATTTAGGTCCGAAGATGACCAACAACACTCTAGGGTACAAACCTCAGCATTAAAACTCGCCAAACTTCGAATGGAGACAAGGTTTGTCCATTTTGGTCCAAACATGACGAACGTCGCTATAGGGAACGAACTTGTTGTTTCTCACTCTCCAAGCCTCGAATGGAGACAAGTTTGGTCCATTTTGGTTCAAAGATGATTAATAACATTCTAGGGTACGAACTTCAGCATTAAAACTCGCCAAACATCGAATGGAGACAAGGTTTGTTTATTTTGGTCCAAACATGACGAACGTCACTCTATTGAACAAACTTGTTGTTTCTCAATCTCCAAGCCTCGAATGGAGAAAAGTTTGGTCCATTTTGGTTCGAAGATGACCAACAACGCTCTAGGGTACAAACTTCAGCATTAAAACTCGCCAAACTTCGAATGGAGACAAGGTTTGTCCATTTTGGTCCAAACATGACGAACTTCGCTCCAGGGAACGAACTTGTTGTTTCTCACTCTCCAAGCATCGAATGGAGACAAGTTTGGTGCATTTTGGTTCGAAGATGACCAACAACGCTCAAGGGTACGAACTTCAGCATTAAAACTCGCCAAACTTCGAATGGAGACAAGGTTTGTCCATATTTGTCCAAACATGACGAACTTCGCTCTAGGGAACGAACTTGTTGTTTCTCACTCTCCAAGCCTCGAATGGAGACAAGTTTGGTCCATTTAGGTCCGAAGATGACCAACAATGATCTAGGGTACAAACTTCAGCATTAAAACTCGGAAAACTTCGAATGGAGACAAGGTTTGTCCATTTTGGTCCAAACATGACGAACTTCACTCTAGGGAACGAACTTGTTGTTTCTCACTCTCCAAGCCTCGAATGGCGAAAAGTTTGGTCCATTTAGGTCCGAAGATGGCCAACAACGCTCTAGGGTACAAACTTCAGCATTAAAATCGCCAAACTTCGAATGGAGAGAAGGTTTGTCCATTTTGATCCAAACATGACGAACTTCGCTCTGGGGAACGACGTTGTTGTTTCTCACTCTCCAAGCATCGAATAGAGACAAGTTTGGTGCATTTTGGTCGAAGATGACCAACAACGCTCTAGGGTACGAACTTCAGCATTAAAACTCGCCAAAATTCGAATGGAGACAAGGTTTGTCCATTTTGGTCCAAACATGACGAACTTCGCTATAGGGAACGAACTTGTTGTTTCTCACTCTCCAAGCCTCGAATGGAGACAAGTTTGGTCCATTTTAGTTCAAAGATGATTAACAACACTCTAGGGTACGAACTTCAGCATTAAAACTCGCAAAACTTCGAATGGAGACAAGGTTTGTTTATTTTGGTCCAAACATGACGAACGTCACTCTAGGGAACAAACTTGTTGTTTCTCAATCTCCAAGCCTCGAATGGAGAAAAGTTTGGTCCATTTTGGTCCGAAGATGACCAACAACGCTCTAGGGTACAAACTTCAGCATTAAAACTCGCCAAACTTCGAATGGAGACAAGGTTTGTCCATTTTGGTCCAAACATGACGAACTTCGCTCTAGGGAACGAACTTGTTGTTTCTGACTCTCCAAGCATCGAATGGAGACAAGTTTGGTGCATTTTGGTTCGAAGATGACCAACAACGCTCAAGGGTACAAACTTCAGCATTAAAACTCGGAAAACTTCGAATGCATACAAGGTTTGTCCATTTTGGTCCAAACATGACGAACTTCGCTCTAGGGAACAAACTTGTTGTTTCTCACTCTCCAAACCTCGAATGGCGACAAGTTTGGTCCATTTAGGTCCGAAGATGGCCAACAACGCTCTAGGGTACAAACTTCAGCATTAAAACTCGCCAATCTTCGAATGGAGACAAGGTTTGTCCATTTTGGTCCAAACATGACGAACTTCGCTCTAGGGAACGAACTTGTTGTTTCTCACTTTCCAAGCGTCGAATGGAGACAAGTTTTTTCCATTTTGGTCCGAAGATGACCAACAGCGCTCTAGGGTACAAACTTCAGCATTAAAACTCGCCAAACTTCAAATGAAGACAAGGTTTGTCCATTTTGGTCCAAACATGACGAACTTCGCTCTGGGGAACAACATTGTTGTTTCTCACTCTCCAAGCATCGAATAGAGACAAGTTTGGTGCATTTTGGTTCGAATATGACCAACAACGCTCTAGGGTACGAACTTTAGCATTAAAACTCGCCAAACTTCGAATGGAGACAAGGTTTGTCCATTTTGGTCCAAACATGACGAACTTCGCTCTAGGGAACGAACTTCTTGTTTCTTACTCTCCAAGCATCGAATGGAGACAAGTTTGGTGCATTTTGGTTCGAAGATGACTAACAACGCTCAAGGGTACGAACTTCAGCATTAAAACTCGCCAAACTTCGAATGGAGACAAGGTTTGTCCATTTTGGTCCAAACATGACGAACTTCGCTCTGGGGAACGACATTGTTGTTTCTCACTCTCCAAGCATCGAATAGAGACAAGTTTTGTGCATTTTGGTTCGAAGATGACCAACAACACTCTAGGGTACGAACTTCAGCATTAAAACTCGCCAAACTTCGAATGGAGACAAGGTTTGTCCATTTTGGTCCAAACATGATGAACTTCGCTATAGGGAACGAACTTGTTGTTTCTCACTCTCCAAGCCTCGAATGGAGACAAGTTTGGTCCATTTTGGTTCAAAGATGATTAACAACACTCTAGGGTACGAACTTCAGCATTAAAACTCTCCAAACTTCGAATGGAGACAAGGTTTGTTTATTTTGGTCCAAACATGACGAACGTCACTCTAGGGAACAAACTTGTTGTTTCTCAATCTCCAAGCCTCGAATGGAGAAAAGTTTGGTCCATTTTGGTCCGAAGATGAAAAACAACGCTCTAGGGTACAAATTCAGCATTAAAACTCGCCAAACTTCGAATGGAGACAACGTTTGTCCATTTTGGTCCAAACATGACGAACTTCGCTCTAGGGAACGAACTTGTTGTTTCTCACTCTCCAAGCATCGAATGGAGACAAGTTTGGTGCATTTTGGTTCGAAGATGACCAACAACGCTCAAGGGTACGAACTTCAGCATTAAAACTCGCCAAACTTCGAATGGAGACAAGGTTTGTCCATTTTGGTCCAAACATGACGAACTTCGCTATAGAGAACGAACTTGTTGTTTCTCACTCTCCAAGCCTCGAATGGAGACAAGTTTGGTCCATTTTGGTTCAAAGATTAACAACACTCTAGGGTACGAACTTCAGCATTAAAACTCGCCAAACTTCGAATGGAGACAAGGTTTGTTTATTTTGGTCCAAACATGACGAACGTCACTCTAGGGAACAAACTTGTTGTTTCTCAATCTCCAAGCCTCGAATGGAGAAAAGTTTGGTCCATTTTGGTCCGAAGATGACCAACAACGCTCTAGGGTACAAATTCAGCATTAAAACTCGCCAAACTTCGAATGGAGACAAGGTTTGTCCATTTTGGTCCAAACATGACGAACTTCGCTCTAGGGAACGAACTTGTTGTTTCTCACTCTCCAAGCATCGAATGGAGACAAGTTTGGTGCATTTTGGTTCGAAGATGACCAACAACGCACAAGGGTACGAACTTCAGCATTAAAACTCGCCAAACTTCGAATGGAGACAAGGTTTGTCCATTTTGGTCCAAACATGACGAACTTCGCTATAGGGAACGAACTTGTTGTTTCTCACTCTCCAAGCCTCGAATGGAGACAAGTTTGGTCCATTTGGTTCAAAGATGATTAACAACACTCTAGGGTACGAACTTCAGCATTAAAACTCGCCAAACTTCGAATGGAGACAAGGTTTGTTTATTTTGGTCCAAACATGACGAACGTCACTCTAGGGAACAAACTTGTTGTTTCTCAATCTCCAAGCCTCGAATGGAGAAATGTTTGGTCCATTTTCGTCCGAAGATGACCAACAACGCTCTAGGGTACAAACTTCAGCATTAAAACTCGCCAAACTTCGAATGGGGAAACGTTTGTCCATTTTGGTCCAAACATGACGAACTTCGCCCTAGGGAACGAACTTGTTGTTTCTCACTCTCCAAGCATCGAATGGAGACAAGTTTTTTCCATTTAGGTCCGAAGATGACCAACAACGCTCTAGGGTACAAACTTCAGCATTAAAACCCACCAAACTTCGAATGGAGACAAGGTTTGTCCATTTTGGTCCAAACATGACGAACTTCGCTCTAGGGAACGAACTTGTTGTTTCTCACGCTCCAAGCCTCGAATGGAGACAAGTGTGGTCCATTTTGGTTCTAAGATGACCAACAAAGCTCTAGGGTACGAACTTCAGCATTAAAGCACGCCAAACTTCGAATGGATACAAGGTTTGTCCATTTTGGTCCAAAGATGACGAACTTCGCTCTAGGGAACGAACTTGTTGTTTCTCACTCTCCAAGCCTCGAATGGAGACAAGTTTGGTCCATTTTGGTTCGAAGATGACCAACAACGCTCTAGGGTACGAACTTCAGCCTTAAAACTCGCCAAACTTCGAATGGAGACAAGGTTTGTCCATTTTGGTCCAAACATGACGAACTTCGCTCTAGGGAACGAACTTGTTGTTTCTCACTTTCCAAGCGTCGAATGGAGACAAGTTTGGTGCATTTTGGTTCGAAGATGACCAACAACGCCCAAGGGTACGAACTTCAGCATTAAAACTCGCCAAACTTCGAATGGAGACAACGTTTGTCGATTTTGGTCCAAACATGACGAACTTCGCTCTAGGGAACGAACTTGTTGTTTCTCACGCTCCAAGCCTCGAATGGAGACAAGTGTGGTCCATTTTGGTTCTAAGATGACCAACAAAGCTCTAGGGTACAAACTTCAGCATTAAAACACGCCAAACTTCGAATGGAGACAAGGTTTGTCCATTTTGGTCCAAACATGACGAACTTCGCTTTAGGGAACGAACTTGTTGTTTCTCACTCTCCAAGCATCGAATGGAGACAAGTTTGGTGCATTTTGGTTAGAAGATGACCAACAACGCTCAAGGGTACGAACTTCAGCATTAAAACTCGCCAAACTTCGAATGGAGACAAGGTTTGTCCATTTTGGTCCAAACATGACGAACTTCGCTTTGGGGAACGACATTGTTGTTTCTCACACTCCAAGCATCGAATAGAGACAAGTTTGGTGCATTTTGGTTCGAAGATGACCAACAACACTCTAGGGTTCGAACTTCAGCATTAAAACTCGCCAAACTTCGAATGGAGACAAGGTTTGTCCATTTTGGTCCAAACATGACGAACTTCGCTATAGGGAACGAACTTGTTGTTTCTCACTCTCCAAGCCTCGAATGGAGACAAGTTTGGTCCATTTTGGTTCAAAGATGATTAACAACACTCTAGGGTACGAACTTCAGCGTTAAAACTCGCCAAACTTCGAATGGAGACAAGGTTTGTTTATTTTTGTCCAAACATGACGAACGTCACTCTAGGGAACAAACTTGTTGTTTCTCAATCTCCAAGCCTCGAATGGAGAAAAGTTTGGTCCATTTTCGTCCGAAGATGACCAACAACGCTCTAGGGTACAAACTTCAGCATTAAAACTCGCCAAACTTCGAATGGAGACAACGTTTGTCCATTTTGGTCCAAACATGACGAACTTCGCACTAGGTAACGAACTTGTTGTTTCTCACTCTCCAAGCATCGAATGGAGACAAGTTTGGTGCATTTTGGTTCGAAGATGACCAACAACGCTCAAGGGTACGAACTTCAGCATTAAAACTCGCCAAACTTCGAATGGAGACAAGGTTTGTCCATTTTGGTCCAAACATGACGAACTTCGCCCTAGGGAACGAACTTGTTGTTTCTCACTCTCCAAGCATCGAATGGAGACAAGTTTTTTCCATTTAGGTCCGAAGATGACCAACAACGCTCTAGGGTACAAACTTCAGCATTAAAACTCACCAAACTTCGAATGGAGACAAGGTTTGTCCATTTTGGTCCAAACATGACGAACTTCGCTCTAGGGAACGAACTTGTTGTTTCTCACGCTCCAAGCCTCGAATGGAGACAAGTGTGGTCCATTTTGGTTCTAAGATGACCAACAAAGCTCTAGGGTACGAACTTCAGCATTAAAACTCGCCAAACTTCGAATGGAGACAAGGTTTGTCCATTTTGGTCCAAACATGACGAACTTCGCTCTAGGGAACGAACTTGTTGTTTCTCACTCTCCAAGCGTCGAATGGAGACAAGTTTGGTGCATTTTGGTTCGAAGATGACTAACAACGCCCAAGGGTACGAACTTCAGCATTAAAACTCGCCAAACTTCGAATGGAGACAAGGTTTGTCCATTTTGGTCCAAACATGACGAACTTCGCTCTAGGGAACGAACTTGTTGTTTCTCACTCTCCAAGCATCGAATGGAGACAAGTTTGGTGCATTTTGGTTCGAAGATGACCAACAAAGCTCAAGGGTACGAACTTCAGCATTAAAACTCGCCAAACTTCGAATGGAGACAAGGTTTGTCCATTTTGGTCCAAACATGACGAACTTCGCCCTAGGGAACGAACTTGTTGTTTCTCACTCTCCAAGCATCGAATGGAGACAAGTTTTTTCCATTTAGGTCCGAAGATGACCAACAACGCTCTAGGGTACAAACTTCAGCATTAAAACTCACCAAACTTCGAATGGAGACAAGGTTTGTCCATTTTGGTCCAAACATGACGAACTTCGCTCTAGGGAACGAACTTGTTGTTTCTCACGCTCCAAGCCTCGAATGGAGACAAGTGTGGTCCATTTTGGTTCTAAGATGACCAACAAAGCTCTAGGGTACGAACTTCAGCATTAAAACTCGCCAAACTTCGAATGGAGACAAGGTTTGTCCATTTTGGTCCAAACATGACGAACTTCGCTCTAGGGAACGAACTTGTTGTTTCTCACTCTCCAAGCGTCGAATGGAGACAAGTTTGGTGCATTTTGGTTCGAAGATGACTAACAACGCCCAAGGGTACGAACTTCAGCATTAAAACTCGCCAAACTTCGAATGGAGACAAGGTTTGTCCATTTTGGTCCAAACATGACGAACTTCGCTCTAGGGAACGAACTTGTTGTTTCTCACTCTCCAAGCATCGAATGGAGACAAGTTTGGTGCATTTTGGTTCGAAGATGACCAACAAAGCTCAAGGGTACGAACTTCAGCATTAAAACTCGCCAAACTTCAAATGGAGACAAGGTTTGTCCATTTTGGTCCAAACATGACGAACTTCGCCCTAGGGAACGAACTTGTTATTTCTCACTCTCCAAGCATCGAATGGAGACAAGTTTTTTCCATTTAGGTCCGAAGATGACCAACAACGCTCTAGGGTACAAACTTCAGCATTAAAACTCGCCAAACTTCGAATGGAGACAAGGTTTGTCCATTTTGGTCCAAACATGCGAACTTCGCTCTGGGGAAGGACATTGTTGTTTCTCACTCTCCAAGAATCGAGTAGAGACAAGTTTGGTGCATTTTGGTTCGAAGATGACCAACAACGCTCTAGGGTACGAACTTCAGCATTAAAACTCGCCAAACTTCGAATGGAGACAAGGTTTGTCCATTTTGGTCCAAACATGACGAACTTCGCTCTAGGTAACGAACTTCTTGTTTCTTACTCTCCAAGCATCGAATGGAGACAAGTTTGGTGCATTTTGGTTCGAAGATGACTAACAACGCTCAAGGGTACGAACTTCAGCATTAAAACTCGCCAAACTTCGAATGGAGACAAGGTTTGTCCATTTTGGTCCCAACATGACGAACGTCGCTATAGGGAACGAACTTGTTGTTTCTCACTCTCCAAGCCTCGAATGGAGACAAGTTTGGTCCATTTTGGTTCAAAGATGATTAACAACACTCTAGGGTACGAACTTCAGCATTAAAACTCGCCAAACTTCGAATGGAGACAAGGTTTGTTTATTTTGGTCCAAACATGACGAACGTCACTCTATTGAACAAACTTGTTGTTTCTCAATCTCCAAGCCTCGAATGGAGAAAAGTTTGGTCCATTTTGGTTCGAAGATGACCAACAACGCTCTAGGGTACAAACTTCAGCATTAAAACTCGCCAAACTTCGAATGGAGACAAGGTTTGTCCATTTTGGTCCAAACATGACAAACTTCGCTCCAGGGAACGAACTTGTTGTTTCTCACTCTCCAAGCTTCGAATGGTGACAAGTTTGGTGCATTTTGGTTCGAAGATGACCAACAACGCTCAAGGGTACGAACTTCAGCATTAAAACTCGCCAAACTTCGAATGGAGACAAGGTTTGTCCATATTTGTCCAAACATGACGAACTTCGCTCTAGGGAACGAACTTGTTGTTTCTCACTCTCCAAGCCTCGAATGGAGACAAGTTTGGTCCATTTAGGTCCGAAGATGACCAACAATGATCTAGGGTACAAACTTCAGCATTAAAACTCGGAAAACTTCGAATGGAGACAAGGTTTGTCCATTTTGGTCCAAACATGACGAACTTCACTCTAGGGAACGAACTTGTTGTTTCTCACTCTCCAAGCCTCGAATGGCGAAAAGTTTGGTCCATTTAGGTCCGAAGATGGCCAACAACGCTCTAGGGTACAAACTTCAGCATTAAAACTCGCCAAACTTCGAATGGAGAGAAGGTTTGTCCATTTTGATCCAAACATGACGAACTTCGCTCTGGGGAACGACGTTGTTGTTTCTCACTCTCCAAGCATCGAATAGAGACAAGTTTGGTGCATTTTGGTTCGAAGATGACCAACAACGCTCTAGGGTACGAACTTCAGCATTAAAACTCGCCAAAATTCGAATGGAGACAAGGTTTGTCCATTTTGGTCCAAACATGACGAACTTCGCTATAGGGAACGAACTTGTTGTTTCTCACTCTCCAAGCCTCGAATGGAGACAAGTTTGGTCCATTTTGGTTCAAAGATGATTAACAACACTCTAGGGTACGAACTTCAGCATTAAAACTCGCAAAACTTCGAATGGAGACAAGGTTTGTTTATTTTGGTCCAAACATGACGAACGTCACTCTAGGGAACAAACTTGTTGTTTCTCAATCTCCAAGCCTCGAATGGAGAAAAGTTTGGTCCATTTTGGTCCGAAGATGACCAACAACGCTATAGGGTACAAACTTCAGCATTAAAACTCGCCAAACTTCGAATGGAGACAAGGTTTGTCCATTTTGGTCCAAACATGACGAACTTCGCTCTAGGGAACGAACTTGTTGTTTCTCACTCTCCAAGCATCGAATGGAGACAAGTTTGGTGCATTTTGGTTCGAAGATGACCAACAACGCTCAAGGGTACAAACTTCAGCATTAAAACTCGGAAAACTTCGAATGCATACAAGGTTTGTCCATTTTGGTCCAAACATGACGAACTTCGCTCTAGGGAACAAACTTGTTGTTTCTCACTCTCCAAACCTCGAATGGCGACAAGTTTGGTCCATTTAGGTCCGAAGATGTGATAAGGATCATGGAGTTTACAACATGATCATGATGTCTTAATTATTTATGGCTTTAGTATTCAAATATGGTTTCCATTTTGTATTCATTACAAGTCCAACCAAGTCCTAGAAACCATTTAATGAGGTGGTTGGGGAGTGAATTGAATGAGGTGGTTGGGGAGATCATTTAATGAGGTGGTTGGGAAGGTCAATTAATGAGAGTAGTTGGGAAGCCCATTTAATTAGGTAGTTGGGTTCCTTGCCTATAAAAGGAAGTTGTATTGCTTGTAAAAAGAAGAACAACTTGGATAATAGAATTGAAGTTTCTTTTAGCTTTGTTGAGAGCTAAGTTTTCATATTGCAATTTCTTGTGTTTAGAACTTGCATGCTAGAGTCATTCAATTGGTATTGATCATGCCTCTTGTGGAGTGATTCGATTCTTGAGTTTAGAAACGCGTTTTCTATACTCTTGATATTGATCATCGAGGTAAATCCGTTTCTATCTTCTTCCTTGGGATGAAATCATCTTGATTTGGGGTTTTTGGGTTTTAGATCTAAAGGTCTTGTTTGTTAGCAAGGTTGTTAGGTCAATTCTTAAGAGTTACTTATCATTTGGTATCAGAGCTTTAGGCTCAAGATCGGATATATGTTTCCTTTGCGTTTGTCTTTAATTTGTTTTTGGTTTTCTTGTTCTATTGTTTTTTTAAATCTGTCCAGTTTCGTAGTCTGAGAAAAAGCACCAAAATCTCATATTTACGTACGTCTTTTTATATTGATGTCTTCTACATGTATTTAGATCTATGTGTGATCTACAATTCTCTCTTCTTTGAGATCTTCAAAATCGGCTTGCTTGAGTGTGAAATATTCGTATTTTGAAAATCTGCAAAAGAAAACTGCAAACCCGAGAATTTCATCTTTAAAATTCTGTTTGTCTAATTTTTTTTTTTAGGATCAATTCTGTAATATTGATTTTTCTCAATCTTCTATTGTTTTAAATCATTTATTACATATATCTCTCCTTTACATTATGTCCAAATATTAAAAAAAAAAAAAAAGTGTCAAAAAGTGCAAAACTAGTCAATTTCCAGTTTTTATATTCTCTTGGTGAAATCTAAAGCATGTATCAAAGAAGGAGTTCAAGCAAATCCATGTTTCATAAAGCACAAAGACGTTGTGAGAACCACGTCAATGATGATCCATTTTGGAAGAATTTTCGAAATAATTTGGCTGCGATGCGACAATCTGTAAATCACATGGTTGAATTAAATAAAGAAATGACTTTGATAGACCAAGCCATGAAGGATCAAGTTGCACAATCCAATCAAAATGGTGAAGATTGTCCAATGCCTCAAGAGGATGACCAACAAATTCAAATTGAAGGTGATCATCAACATTCAAAAGAGGAAGAGACAAATGGTGAGATAATAGAAGACAAAGAGATACTTGAAGTATGTGTTGAGAATGATGTGAAGACAAAATCTCTTGTCAAATGTGTAAACAGTGAGGAGAGTAACAAAATAGAAAAAATGAGAGTAGAGGCCAAGAAAAATGAGAAAGAGGGTAAAAATATTTTGAGCGAGAAAAGCAAACAAGAAAAGAATTTGAAAGAAAAAGAGAAGAATTCGAGTGAGGGTGAGAAAAGAAATTATGGAGAAAAACAAAAGATTGGATGTGAAAAGAACATTAATCTACAAAAAAAGATCACATATGATCCAAGAGAAGATGTTGCAATCAAAGTGTTAGAACGAGCTCAACATGATGACTACAAATCTGCCTTGCAAGGAGATCTTTTGGATTCGAGGACGAATCTTCTCGAAGAAGGGGAGAATGATAAGGATCATGGAGTTTACAACATGATCATGATGTCTTAATTATTTATGGCTTTAGTATTCAAATATGGTTTCCATTTTGTATTCATTACAAGTCCAACCAAGTCCTAGAAACCATTTAATGAGGTGGTTGGGGAGTGAATTGAATGAGGTGGTTGGGGAGATCATTTAATGAGGTGGTTGGGAAGGTCAATTAATGAGAGTAGTTGGGAAGCCCATTTAATTAGGTAGTTGGGTTCCTTGCCTATAAAAGGAAGTTGTATTGCTTGTAAAAAGAAGAACAACTTTGATGAAGTTTCAATGAAATTGAGTCTTTTGAGCCTAAAGGCCATGAGCAACTTTCTTTGCATATCTTGTGTTTAGATTTGCATGCAAGGATCATTCAAGTGGCGTTGATCAAACTACTTGTGGAGTGATTCGAATCTTGAGTTTAGTAACGTGTTTTCTATACTCTTGATATTGATCATCGAGGTAAATCCGCTTCTATCTCCTTCCTTGGGATGAAATCATCTTGATTTGGGGTTTTTGGGTTTTGGATCTAAAGGTGTTGTTTATTAGCAAGGTTGTTAGGTCAATTTCCTAAGATCTAACAACCTTGTTGAAGAACAAGACCTTTAGAACTAAAACCCAAAAACCCCAAATCAAGATGATTTCATCCCAAGGAAGAAGATAGAAACGGATTTACCTCGATGATCAATATCAAGAGTATAGAAAACGCGTTTCTAAACTCAAGATTCGAATCACTCCACAAGAGGCATGATCAATACCAATTGAATGACTCTAGCATGCAAGTTCTAAACACAAGAAATTGCAATATGAAAACTTAGCTCTCAACAAAGCTAAAAGAAACTTCAATTCTATTATCCAAGTTGTTCTTCTTTTTACAAGCAATACAACTTCCTTTTATAGGCAAGGAACCCAACTACCTAATTAAATGGGCTTCCCAACTACTCTCATTAATTGACCTTCCCAACCACCTCATTAAATGATCTCCCCAACCACCTCATTCAATTCACTCCCCAACCACCTCATTAAATGGTTTCTAGGACTTGGTTGGACTTGTAATGAATACAAAATGGAAACCATATTTGAATACTAAAGCCATAAATAATTAAGACATCATGATCATGTTGTAAACTCCATGATCCTTATCATTCTCCCCTTCTTCGAGAAGATTCGTCCTCGAATCCAAAAGATCTCCTTGCAAGGCAGATTTGTAGTCATCATGTTGAGCTCGTTCTAACACTTTGATTGCAACATCTTCTCTTGGATCATATGTGATCTTTTTTTGTAGATTAATGTTCTTTTCACATCCAATCTTTTGTTTTTCTCCATAATTTCTTTTCTCACCCTCACTCGAATTCTTCTCTTTTTCTTTCAAATTCTTTTCTTGTTTGCTTTTCTCGCTCAAAATATTTTTACCCTCTTTCTCATTTTTCTTGGCCTCTACTCTCATTTTTTCTATTTTGTTACTCTCCTCACTGTTTACACATTTGACAAGAGATTTTGTCTTCACATCATTCTCAACACATACTTCAAGTATCTCTTTGTCTTCTATTATCTCACCATTTGTCTCTTCCTCTTTTGAATGTTGATGATCACCTTCAATTTGAATTTGTTGGTCATCCTCTTGAGGCATTGGACAATCTTCACCATTTTGATTGGATTGTGCAACTTGATCCTTCATGGCTTGGTCTATCAAAGTCATTTCTTTATTTAATTCAACCATGTGATTTACAGATTGTCGCATCGCAGCCAAATTATTTCGAAAATTCTTCCAAAATGGATCATCATTGACGTGGTTCTCACAACGTCTTTGTGCTTTATGAAACATGGATTTGCTTGAACTCCTTCTTTGATACATGCTTTAGATTTCACCAAGAGAATATAAAAACTGGAAATTGACTAGTTTTGCACTTTTTGACACTTTTTTTTTATTTTTAATATTTGGACATAATGTAAAGGAGAGATATATGTAATAAATGATTTAAAACAATAGAAGATTGAGAAAAATCAATATTACAGAATTGATCCTAAAAAAAAAAATTAGACAAACAGAATTTTAAAGATGAAATTCTCGGGTTTGCAGTTTTCTTTTGCAGATTTTCAAAATACGAATATTTCACACTCAAGCAAGCCGATTTTGAAGATCTCAAAGAAGAGAGAATTGTAGATCACACATAGATCTAAATACATGTAGAAGACATCAATATAAAAAGACGTACGTAAATATGAGATTTTGGTGTTTTTTCTCAGACTACGAAACTGGACAGATTTAAAAAACAATAGAACAAGAAAACCAAAAACAAATTAAAGACAAACGCAAAGGAAACATATATCCGATCTAGAGCCTAAAGCTCTGATACCAAATGATACGAAACTCTTAGGAATTTAGATCTAACAACCTTGCCAATAGCCAACAACGCTCTAGGGTACAAACTTCAGCATTAAAACTCGCCAAACTTCGAATGGAGACAAGGTTTGTCCATTTTGGTCCAAACATGACGAACTTCGCTCTAGGGAACGAACTTGTTGTTTCTCACTCTCCAAGCGTCGAATGGAGACAAGTTTTTTCCATTTAGGTCCGAAGATGACCAACAGCGCTCTAGGGTACAAACTTCAGCATTAAAACTCGCCAAACTTCGAATGAAGACAAGGTTTGTCCATTTTGGTCCAAACATGACGAACTTCGCTCTGGGGAACAACATTGTTGTTTCTCACTCTCCAAGCATCGAATAGAGACAAGTTTGGTGCATTTTGGTTCGAAGATGACCAACAACGCTCTAGGGTACGAACTTTAGCATTAAAACTCGCCAAACTTCGAATGGAGACAAGGTTTGTCCATTTTGGTCCAAACATGACGAACTTCGCTCTAGGGAACGAACTTCTTGTTTCTTACTCTCCAAGCATCGAATGGAGACAAGTTTGGTGCATTTTGGTTCGAAGATGACTAACAACGCTCAAGGGTACGAACTTCAGCATTAAAACTCGCCAAACTTCGAATGGAGACAAGGTTTGTCCATTTTGGTCCAAACATGACGAACTTCGCTCTGGGGAACGACATTGTTGTTTCTCACTCTCCAAGCATCGAATAGAGACAAGTTTTGTGCATTTTGGTTCGAAGATGACCAACAACACTCTAGGGTACGAACTTCAGCATTAAAACTCGCCAAACTTCGAATGGAGACAAGGTTTGTCCATTTTGGTCCAAACATGACGAACTTCGCTATAGGGAACGAACTTGTTGTTTCTCACTCTCCAAGCCTCGAATGGAGACAAGTTTGGTCCATTTTGGTTCAAAGATGATTAACAACACTCTAGGGTACGAACTTCAGCATTACAACTCGCCAAACTTCGAATGGAGACAAGGTTTGTTTATTTTGGTCCAAACATGACGAACGTCACTCTAGGGAACAAACTTGTTGTTTCTCAATCTCCAAGCCTCGAATGGAGAAAAGTTTGGTCCATTTTGGTCCGAAGATGACCAACAACGCTCTAGGGTACAAATTCAGCATTAAAACTCGCCAAACTTCGAATGGAGACAACGTTTGTCCATTTTGGTCCAAACATGACGAACTTCGCTCTAGGGAACGAACTTGTTGTTTCTCACTCTCCAAGCATCGAATGTAGACAAGTTTGGTGCATTTTGGTTCGAAGATGACCAACAACGCTCAAGGGTACGAACTTCAGAATTAAAACTCGCCAAACTTCGAATGGAGACAAGGTTTGTCCATTTTGGTCCAAACATGACGAACTTCGCTATAGGGAACGAACTTGTTGTTTCTCACTCTCCAAGCCTCGAATGGAGACAAGTTTGGTCCATTTTGGTTCAAAGATTAACAACACTCTAGGGTACGAACTTCAGCATTAAAACTCGCCAAACTTCGAATGGAGACAAGGTTTGTTTATTTTGGTCCAAACATGACGAACGTCACTCTAGGGAACAAACTTGTTGTTTCTCAATCTCCAAGCCTCGAATGGAGAAAAGTTTGGTCCATTTTGGTCCGAAGATGACCAACAACGCTCTAGGGTACAAATTCAGCATTAAAACTCGCCAAACTTCGAATGGAGACAACGTTTGTCCATTTTGGTCCAAACATGACGAACTTCGCTCTAGGGAACGAACTTGTTGTTTCTCACTCTCCAAGCATCGAATGGAGACAAGTTTGGTGCATTTTGGTTCGAAGATGACCAACAACGCTCAAGGGTACGAACTTCAGCATTAAAACTCGCCAAACTTCGAATGGAGACAAGGTTTGTCCATTTTGGTCCAAACATGACGAACTTCGCTATAGGGAACGAACTTGTTGTTTCTCACTCTCCAAGCCTCGAATGGAGACAAGTTTGGTCCATTTTGGTTCAAAGATGATTAACAACACTCTAGGGTACGAACTTCAGCGTTAAAACTCGCCAAACTTCGAATGGAGACAAGGTTTGTTTATTTTGGTCCAAACATGACGAACGTCACTCTAGGGAACAAACTTGTTGTTTCTCAATCTCCAAGCCTCGAATGGAGAAAAGTTTGGTCCATTTTGGTCCGAAGATGACCAACAACGCTCTAGGGTACAAACTTCAGCATTAAAACTCGCCAAACTTCGAATGGAGACAACGTTTGTCCATTTTGGTCCAAACATGACGAACTTCGCCCTAGGGAACGAACTTGTTGTTTCTCACTCTCCAAGCATCGAATGGAGACAAGTTTTTTCCATTTAGGTCCGAAGATGACCAACAACGCTCTAGGGTACAAACTTCATCATTAAAACTTACCAAACTTCGAATGGAGACAAGGTTTGTCCATTTTGGTCCAAACATGACGACCTTCGCTCTAGGTAACGAACTTGTTGTTTCTCACGCTCCAAGCTCGAATGGAGACAAGTGTGGTTCATTTTGGTTCTAAGATGACCAACAAAGCTCTAGGGTACGAACTTCAGCATTAAAACACGCCAAACTTCGAATGGAGACAAGGTTTGTCCATTTTGGTCCAAACATGACGAACTTCGCTCTAGGGAACGAACTTGTTGTTTCTCACTCTCCAAGCGTCGAATGGAGACAAGTTTGGTGCATTTTGGTTCGAAGATGACCAACAACGCCCAAGGGTACGAACTTCAGCATTAAAACTCGCCAAACTTCGAATGGAGACAAGGTTTGTCCATTTTGGTCCAAACATGACGAACTTCGCTCTAGGGAACGAACTTGTTGTTTCTCACTCTCCAAGCATCAAATGGAGACAAGTTTGGTTCATTTTGGTTCGAAGATGACCAACAAAGCTCAAGGGTACGAACTTCAGCATTAAAACTCGCCAAACTTCGAATGGAGACAAGGTTTGTCCATTTTGGTCCAAACATGACGAACTTCGCCCTAGGGAACGAACTTGTTATTTCTCACTCTCCAAGCATCGAATGGAGACAAGTTTTTTCCATTTAGGTCCGAAGATGACCAACAACGCTCTAGGGTACAAACTTCAGCATTAAAACTCGCCAAACTTCGAATGGAGACAAGGTTTGTCCATTTTGGTCCAAACATGACGAACTTCGCTCTGGGGAAGGACATTGTTGTTTCTCACTCTCCAAGCATCGAGTAGAGACAAGTTTGGTGCATTTTGGTTCGAAGATGACCAACAACGCTCTAGGGTACGAACTTCAGCATTAAAACTCGCCAAACTTCGAATGGAGACAAGGTTTGTCCATTTTGGTCCAAACATGACGAACTTCGCTCTAGGGAACGAACTTCTTGTTTCTTACTCTCCAAGCATCGAATGGAGACAAGTTTGGTGCATTTTGGTTCGAAGATGACTAACAACGCTCAAGGGTACGAACTTCAGCATTAAAACTCGCCAAACTTCGAATGGAGACAAGGTTTGTCCATTTTGATCCAAACATGACGAACTTCGCTCTGGGGAACGACATTGTTGTTTCTCACTCTCCAAGCATCGAATAGAGACAAGTTTGGTGCATTTTGGTTCGAAGATGACCAACAACACTCTAGGGTACGAACTTCAGCATTAAAACTCGCCAAACTTCGAATGGAGACAAGGTTTGTCCATTTTGGTCCAAACATGACGAACTTCGCTATAGGGAACGAACTTGTTGTTTCTCACTCTCCAAGCCTCGAATGGAGACAAGTTTGGTCCATTTTGGTTCAAAGATGATTAACAACACTCTAGGGTACGAACTTCAGCATTAAAACTCGCCAAACTTCGAATGGAGACAAGGTTTGTTTATTTTGGTCCAAACATGACGAACGTCACTCTAGGGAACAAACTTCTTGTTTCTCAATCTCCAAGCCTCGAATGGAGAAAAGTTTGGTCCATTTTGGTCCGAAGATGACCAACAACGCTCTAGGGTACAAACTTCAGCATTAAAACTCGCCAAACTTCGAATGGAGACAAGGTTTGTCCATTTTGGTCTAAACATGACGAACTTCGCCCTAGGGAACGAACTTGTTGTTTCTCACTCTCCAAGCATCGAATGAAGACAAGTTTTTTCCATTTAGGTCCGAAGATGACCAACTGCGCTCTAGGGTACAAACTTCAGCATTAAAACTCGCCAAACTTCGAATGGAGACAAGGTTTGTCCATTTTGGTCCAAACATGACGAACTTCGCTCTGGGGAACGACATTGTTGTTTCTCACTCTCCAAGCATCGAATAGAGACAGGTTTGGTGCATTTTGGTTCGAAGATGACCAACAACGCTCTAGGGTACGAACTTTAGCATTAAAACTCGCCAAACTTCGAATGGAGACAAGGTTTGTCCATTTTGGTCCAAACATGACGAACTTCGCTCTAGGGAACGAACTTCTTGTTTCTTACTCTCCAAGCATCGAATGGAGACAAGTTTGGTGCATTTTGGTTCGAAGATGACTAACAACGGTCAAGGGTACGAACTTCAGCATTAAAACTCGCCAAACTTCGAATGGAGACAAGGTTTGTCCATTTTGGTCCAAACATGACGAACTTCGCTCTGGGGAACGACATTGTTGTTTCTCACTCTCCAAGCATCGAATAGAGACAAGTTTGGTGCATTTTGGTTCGAAGATGACCAACAACACTCTAGGGTACGAACTTCTGCATTAAAACTCGCCAAACTTCGAATGGAGACAAGGTTTGTCCATTTTGGTCCAAACATGACGAACTTCGCTATAGGGAACGAACTTGTTGTTTCTCACTCTCCAAGCCTCGAATGGAGACAAGTTTGGTCCATTTTGGTTCAAAGATGATTAACAACACTCTAGGGTACGAACTTCAGCATTAAAACTCGCCAAACTTCGAATGGAGACAAGGTTTGTTTATTTTGGTCCAAACATGACGAACGTCACTCTAGGGAACAAACTTGTTGTTTCTCAATCTCCAAGCCTCGAATGGAGAAAAGTTTGGTCCATTTTGGTCCGAAGATGACCAACAACGCTCTAGGGTACAAACTTCAGCATTAAAACTCACCAAACTTCGAATGGAGACAACGTTTGTCCATTTCGGTCCAAACATGACGAACTTCGCTCTAGGTAACGAACTTGTTGATTCTCATTCTCCAAGCATCGAATGGAGACAAGTTTGGTGCATTTTGGTTCGAAGATGACCAACAACGCTCAAGGGTACGAACTTCAGCATTAAAACTCGCCAAACTTCGAATGGAGACAAGGTTTGTCCATTTTGGTCCAAACATGACGAACTTCGCCCTAGGGAACGAACTTGTTGTTTCTCACTCTCCAAGTATCGAATGGAGACAAGTTTTTTCCATTTAGGTCCGAAGATGACCAACAACGCTCTAGGGTACAAACTTCAGCATTAAAACTCACCAAACTTCGAATGGAGACAAGGTTTGTCCATTTTGGTCCAAAAATGACGAACTTCGCTCTAGGGAACGAACTTGTTGTTTCTCACGCTCCAAGCCTCGAATGGAGACAAGTGTGGTCCATTTTGGTTCTAAGATGACCAACAAAGCTCTAGGGTACGAACTTCAGCATTAAAACACGCCAAACTTCGAATGGAGACAAGGTTTGTCCATTTTGGTCCAAACATGACGAACTTCGCTCTAGGGAACGAACTTCTTGTTTCTCACTCTCCAAGCGTCGAATGGAGACAAGTTTGGTGCATTTTGGTTCGAAGATGACCAACAACGCCCAAGGGTACGAACTTCAGCATTAAAACTCGCCAAACTTCGAATGGAGACAAGGTTTGTCCATTTTGGTCCAAACATGACGAACTTCGCTCTAGGGAACGAACTTGTTGTTTCTCACTCTCCAAGCATCGAATGGAGACAAGTTTGGTGCATTTTGGTTCGAAGATGACCAACAAAGCTCAAGGGTACGAACTTCAGCATTAAAACTCGCCAAACTTCGAATGGAGACAAGGTTTGTCCATTTTGGTCCAAACATGACGAACTTCGCCCTAGGGAACGAACTTGTTATTTCTCACTCTCCAAGCATCGAATGGAGACAAGTTTTTTCCATTTAGGTCCGAAGATGACCAACAACGCTCTAGGGTACAAACTTCAGCATTAAAACTCGCCAAACTTCGAATGGAGACAAGGTTTGTCCATTTTGGTCCAAACATGACGAACTTCGCTCTGGGGAAGGACATTGTTGTTTCTCACTCTCCAAGCATCGAGTAGAGACAAGTTTGGTGCATTTTGGTTCGAAGATGACCAACAACGCTCTAGGGTACGAACTTAAGCATTAAAACTCGCCAAACTTCGAATGGAGACAAGGTTTGTCCATTTTGGTCCAAACATGACGAACTTCGCTCTAGGGAACGAACTTGTTGTTTCTCACTCTCCAAGCCTCGAATGGAGACAAGTTTGGTCCATTTTGGTTCAAAGATGATTAACAACACTCTAGGGTACGAACTTCAGCGTTAAAACTCGCCAAACTTCGAATGGAGACAAGGTTTGTTTATTTTGGTCCAAACATGACGAACGTCACTCTAGGGAACAAACTTGTTGTTTCTCAATCTCCAAGCCTCGAATGGAGAAAAGTT
Source organism: Trichosanthes truncata (assembly GCA_033996785.1). Lineage (NCBI taxonomy): Eukaryota > Viridiplantae > Streptophyta > Magnoliopsida > Cucurbitales > Cucurbitaceae > Trichosanthes > Trichosanthes truncata. The sequence continues at coordinate 25,197,733 of JAWPNB010000007.1, read as the reverse complement.
TGGTCCATTTTGGTCCGAAGATGACCAACAACGCTCTAGGGTACAAACTTCAGCATTAAAACTCGCCAAACTTCGAATGGAGACAACGTTTGTCCATTTTGGTCCAAACATGACGAACTTCGCTATAGGTAACGAACTTGTTGTTTCTCACTCTCCAAGCATCGAATGGAGACAAGTTTGGTGCATTTTGGTTCGAAGATGACCAACAACGCTCAAGGGTACGAACTTCAGCATTAAAACTCGCCAAACTTCGAATGGAGACAAGGTTTGTCCATTTTGGTCCAAACATGACGAACTTCGCCCTAGGGAACGAACTTGTTGTTTCTCACTCTCCAAGCATCGAATGGAGACAAGTTTTTTCCATTTAGGTCCGAAGATGACCAACAACGCTCTAGCGTACAAACTTCAGCATTAAAACTCACAAAACTTCGAATGGAGACAAGGTTTGTCCATTTTGGTCCAAACATGACGAACTTCGCTCTAGGGAACGAACTTGTTGTTTCTCACGCTCCAAGCCTCGAATGGAGACAAGTGTGGTCCATTTTGGTTCTAAGATGACCAACAAAGCTCTAGGGTACGAACTTCAGCATTAAAACACGCCAAACTTCGAATGGAGACAAGGTTTGTCCATTTTGGTCCAAACATGACGAACTTCGCTCTAGGGAACGAACTTGTTGTTTCTCACTCTCCAAGCGTCGAATGGAGACAAGTTTGGTGCATTTTGGTTCGAAGATGACCAACAACGCCCAAGGGTACGAACTTCAGCATTAAAACTCGCCAAACTTCGAATGGAGACAAGGTTTGTCGATTTTGGTCCAAACATGACGAACTTCGCTCTAGGGAACGAACTTGTTGTTTCTCACGCTCCAAGCCTCGAATGGAGACAAGTGTGGTCCATTTTGGTTCTAAGATGACCAACAAAGCTCTAGGGTACGAACTTCAGCATTAAAACACGCCAAACTTCGAATGGAGACAAGGTTTGTCCATTTTGGTCCAAACATGACGAACGTCACTCTAGGGAACAAACTTGTTGTTTCTCAATCTCCAAGCCTCGAATTGAGAAAAGTTTGGTCCATTTTGGTCCGAAGATGACCAACAACGCTCTAGGGTACAAACTTCAGCATTAAAACTCACCAAACTTCGAATGGAGACAAGGTTTGTCCATTTTGGTCCAAACATGACGAACTTCGCTTTAGGGAACGAACTTGTTGTTTCTCACTCTCCAAGCATCGAATGGAGACAAGTTTGGTGCATTTTGGTTAGAAGATGACCAACAACGCTCAAGGGTACGAACTTCAGCATTAAAACTCGCCAAACTTCGAATGGAGACAAGGTTTGTCCATATTTGTCCAAACATGACGAACTTCGCTCTAGGGAACGAACTTGTTGTTTCTCACTCTCCAAGCCTCGAATGGAGACAAGTTTGGTCCATTTAGGTCCGAAGATGACCAACAACGCTCTAGGGTACAAACTTCAGCATTAAAACTCGGAAAACTTCGAATGGAGTCAAGGTTTGTCCATTTTGGTCCAAACATGACGAACTTCGCTCTAGGGTACGAACTTGTTGTTTCTCACTCTCCAAGCCTCGAATGGAGACAAGTTTGGTCCATTTAGGCCCGAAGATGACCAACAACGCTCTAGGGTACAAACTTCAGCATTAAAACTCGCCAAACTTCGAATGGAGACAAGGGTTGTCCATTTTGGTCCAAACATGACGAACTTCGCTCTAGGGAACGAACTTGTTGTTTCTCACTCTCCAAGCCTCGAATGGAGTCAAGTTTGTTCCATTTAGGTCCGAAGATGACCAACAACACTCTAGGGTACAAACCTCAGCATTAAAACTCGCCAAACTTCGAATGGAGACAAGGTTTGTCCATTTTGGACCAAACATGACGAACGTCGCTATAGGGAACGAACTTGTTGTTTCTCACTCTCCAAGCCTCGAATGGAGACAAGTTTGGTCCATTTTGGTTCAAAGATGATTAACAACACTCTAGGGTACGAACTTCAGCATTAAAACTCGCCAAACTTCGAATGGAGACAAGGTTTGTTTATTTTGGTCCAAACATGACGAACGTCACTCTAGGGAACAAACTTGTTGTTTCTCAATATCCAAGCCTCGAATGGAGAAAAGTTTGGTCCATTTTGTTCCGAAGATGACCAACAACGCTCTAGGGTACAAACTTCAGCATTAAAACTCGCCAAACTTCGAATGGAGACAACGTTTGTCCATTTTGGTCCAAACATGACGAACTTAACTCTAGGTAACGAACTTATTGTTTCTCACTCTCCAAGCATCGAAAGGAGACAAGTTTGGTGCATTTTGGTTCGAAGATGACCAACAACGCTCAAGGGTACGAACTTCAGCATTAAAACTCGCCAAACTTCGAATGGAGACAAGGTTTGTCCATTTTGGTCCAAACATGACGAACTTCGCCCTAGGGAACGAACTTGTTGTTTCTCACTCTCCAAGCATCGAATGGAGACAAGTTTTTTCCATTTAGGTCCGAAGATGACCAACAACGCTCTAGGGTACAAACTTCAGCATTAAAACTCACCAAACTTCGAATGGAGACAAGGTTTGTCCATTTTGGTCCAAACATGACGAACTTCGCTTTAGGGAACGAACTTGTTTGTTTCTCACTCTCCAAGCATCGAATGGAGACAAGTTTAGTGCATTTTGGTTAGAAGATGACCAACAACGCTCAAGGGTACGAACTTCAGCATTAAAACTCGCCAAACTTCGAATGGAGACAAGGTTTATCCATTTTGGTCCAAACATGACGAACTTCGCTATAGGGAACGAACTTGTTGTTTCTCACTCTCCAAGCCTCGAATGGAGACAAGTTTGGTCCATTTTGGTTCAAAGATGATTAACAACACTCTAGGGTACGAACTTCAGCGTTAAAACTCGCCAAACTTCGAATGGAGACAAGGTTTGTTTATTTTGGTCCAAACATGACGCACGTCACTCTAGGGAACAAACTTGTTGTTTCTCAATCTCCAAGCCTCGAATAGAGAAAAGTTTGGTCCATTTTGGTCCGAAGATGACCAACAACGCTCTAGGGTACAAACTTCAGCATTAAAACTCACCAAACTTCGAATGGAGACAAGGTTTGTCCATTTTGGTCCAAACATGACGAACTTCGCTTTAGGGAACGAACTTGTTGTTTCTCACTCTCCAAGCATCGAATGGAGACAAGTTTGGTGCATTTTGGTTAGAAGATGACCAACAACGCTCAAGGGTACGAACTTCAGCATTAAAACTCGCCAAACTTCGAATGGAGACAAGGTTTGTCCATATTTGTCCAAACATGACGAACTTCGCTCTAGGGAACGAACTTGTTGTTTCTCACTCTCCAAGCCTCGAATGGAGACAAGTTTGGTCCATTTAGGTCCGAAGATGACCAACAACGCTCTAGGGTACAAACTTCAGCATTAAAGCTCGGAAAACTTCGAATGGAGTCAAGGTTTGTCCATTTTGGTCCAAACATGACGAACTTCGCTCTAGGGAACGAACTTGTTGTTTCTCACTCTCCAAGCCTCGAATGGAGACAAGTTTGGTCCATTTAGGCCCGAAGATGACCAACAACGCTCTAGGGTACAAACTTCAGCATTAAAACTCGCCAAACTTCGAATGGAGACAAGGGTTGTCCATTTTGGTCCAAACATGACGAACTTTGCTCTAGGGAACGAACTTGTTGTTTCTCACTCTCCAAGCCTCGAATGGAGTCAAGTTTGTTCCATTTAGGTCCGAAGATGACCAACAACACTCTAGGGTACAAACCTCAGCATTAAAACTCGCCAAACTTCGAATGGAGACAAGGTTTGTCCATATTTGTCCAAACATGACGAACGTCGCTATAGGGAACGAACTTGTTGTTTCTCACTCTCCAAGCCTCGAATGGAGACAAGTTTGGTCCATTTTGGTTCAAAGATGATTAACAACACTCTAGGGTACGAACTTCAGCATTAAAACTCGCCAAACTTCGAATGGAGTCAAGGTTTGTCCATTTTGGTCCAAACATGACGAACGTCACTCTAGGGAACGAACTTGTTGTTTCTCACTCTCCAAGCCTCGAATGGCGACAAGTTTGGTCCATTTAGGCCCGAAGATGACCAACAACGCTCTAGGGTACAAACTTCAGCATTAAAACTCGCCAAACTTCGAATGGAGACAAGGTTTGTCCATTTTGGTCCAAACATGACGAACTTTGCTCTAGGGAACGAACTTGTTGTTTCTCACTCTCCAAGCCTCGAATGGAGTCAAGTTTGTTCCATTTAGGTCCGAAGATGACCAACAACACTCTAGGGTACAAACCTCAGCATTAAAACTCGCCAAACTTCGAATGGAGACAAGGTTTGTCCATTTTGGTCCAAACATGACGATCGTCGCTATAGGGAACGAACTTGTTGTTTCTCACTCACCAAGCCTCGAATGGAGACAAGTTTGGTCCATTTTGGTTCAAAGATGATTAACAACACTCTAGGGTACGAACTTCAGCATTAAAACTCGCCAAACTTCGAATGGAGATAAGGTTTGTTTATTTTGGTCCAAACATGACGAACGTCACTCTAGGGATCAAACTTGTTGTTTCTCAATCTCCAAGCCTCGAATGGAGAAAAGTTTGGTCCATTTTGGTCCGAAGATGACCAACAATGCTGTAGGGTACAAATTTCAGCATTAAAACTCGCCAAACTTTGAATGGAGACAAGGTTTGGCCATTTTGGTCCAAACAAGACGAACTTCGCAGAGAACGAACATGTTGTTTCTCACTCTCCAAGCACCGAATGGAGACAAGTTTGGTGCATTTTGGTTCGAAGATGACCAACAACGCTCTAGGGTACGAGATTCTGCATTAAAACTCGCCAAACTTCTAATGGAGACAAGGTTTGTCCATTTTGGTCCAAACATGACGAACTTCGCTCTGGGGAACGACATTGTTGTTTCTCACTCTCCAAGCCTCGAATGGAGTCAAGTTTGTTCCATTTAGGTCCGAAGATGACCAACAACGCTCTAGGGTACAAACTTCAGCATTAAAACTCGCCAAACTTCGAATGGAGACAAGGTTTGTCCATTTTGGTCCAAACATGACAAACTTCGCTATAGGGAACGAACTTGTTGTTTCTCACTCTCCAAGCCTCGAATGGAGACAAGTTTGGTCGATTTTGGTTCAAAGATGATTAACAACACTCTAGGGTACGAACTTCAGCATTAAAACTCGCCAAACTTCGAATGGAGACAAGGTTTGTTTATTTTGGTCCAAACATGACGAACGTCACTCTAGGGTGAACTTGTTGTTTCTATTCCTTGGTAATCGAAACCCAAAGATCTATGAACCAGTCCATGTTTGACTAGCCAGGAAGACAAACGACCCTGCATCTTTTTTATCCCCTCCCCCCCCCCATTTTTTTATTTTTATTTGTATAAGTATTTCCCATTTACAATGAAAAATTTATGATGATTCACTCGTTCTTTGTTATTCTGTACTGCCTAATTCACTAATTCGTAGGAAGATACTGAACTTTTGTATTTGAAAAAAGTTTCAGGAGGGATGATCTCTGAAGTAGATGATGGTTGATAGAGTAATCCTTGATCGTAATTTCCGGTATGAGCACTTGGGCCAACAAGAAATTTGTGGTTGGTCGTAAAACACCGATTCTCCTCAGATCTCCAAGCCTCGAATGGAGACAAGTTTGGTCCATTTAGGTCCGAAGATGACCAACAACGCTCTAGGGTACAAACTTCAGCATTAAAACTCGCGCAAACTTCGAATGGAGACAAGGTTTGTCCATTTTGGTCCAAACATGACGAATTTCGCTCTAGGGAACGAACTTGTTGTTTCTCACTCTCCAAGCATCGAATGGAGACAATTGTGGTGCATTTGGTTCGAAGATGACCAACAACGCTCTAGGGTACGAATTTCAGCTTTAAAACTCGCCAAACTTTGAATGGAGACAAGGTTTGTCCATTTTGGTCCAAACATGACGAACTTCGTTCTAGGGAACGAACTTGTTGTTTCTCACTCTCCAAGCCTCGAATGGAGACAAGTTTGGTCCATTTAGGTCCGAAGATGACCATTAACGCTCTAGGGTACAAACTTCAGCATTAAAACTTACCAAACTTCGAATGGAGACAAGGTTTGTCCATTTTGGTTCAAACATGACGAACTTCGCTCTAAAGAACGAACTTGTTGTTTCTCACTCTCCAAGCCTCGAATGGAGACAAGTTTGGTCCATTTTGGTCCGAAGATGACCAACAACGCTCTAGGGTACAAACTTCAGCATTAAAACTCGCCAAACTTCAAATGGAGACAAGGTTTGTCCATTTTGGTCCAAACATGACGAACTTCGCTCTAGGGAACGACCTTGTTGTTTCTCACTCTCCAAGCCTCGAATGGAGACTAGTTTGGTCCATTTTGGTTCGAAGATGACCAACAACGCTCTAGGGTACGAACTTCAGCATTAAAACTCGCCAAACTTCTAATGGAGACAAGGTTTGTCCATTTTGGTCCAAACATGACGAACTTCGCTCTAGGGAACGAACTTGTTGTTTCTTACTCTCCAAGCATCGAATGGAGACAAGTTTGGTGCATTTTGGTTCGAAGATGACCAACAACGCTCTAGGGTACGAACCTCAGCATTAAAACTCGCCAAACTTCGAATGGAGATAAGGTTTGTCCATTTTGGTCCAAACATGACGAACTTCGCTCTAGGGAACGAACTTGTTGTTTCTCACTCTCCAAGCCTCGAATGGAGACAAGTTTGGTCCATTTAGGTCCGAAGATGACCAACAACGCTCTAGGGTACAAACTTCAGCATTAAAACTCGCCAAACTTCGAATGGAGACAAGGTTTGTCCATTTTGGTCCAAACATGACGAACTTTGCTCTAGAGAACGAACTTGTTGTTTCTCACTCTCCAAGTCTCGAATGGAGACAAGTTTGGTCCATTTTGGTTCGAAGATGACCAACAACGCTCTAGGGTACGAACTTCAACATTAAAACTCGCCAAACTTCGAATGGAGACTAGGTTTGTCCATTTTGGTCCAAACATGACGAACTTCGCTCTAGGGAACGAACTTGTTGTTACTCACTCTCCAAGCCTCGAATGGAGACAAGTTTGGTCCATTTAGGTCCGAAGATGACCATTAACGCTCTAGGGTACAAACTTCAGCATTAAAACTCACCAAACTTCGAATGGAGACAAGGTTTGTCCATTTTGGTTCAAACATGACGAACTTCGCTCTAGGGAACGAACTTGTTGTTTCTCACTCTCCAAGCCTCGAATGGAGACAAGTTTGGTCCATTTTGGTTCAAAGATGACCAACAACGCTCTAGGGTACGAAATTCAGCATTAAAACTCGCGAAACTTCGAATGGAGACAAGGTTTGTCCATTTTGGTCCAAACATGACGAATTTCGCTTTAGGGAACGAACTTGTTGTTTCTCACTCTCCAAGCATCGAATGGAGAAAAGTTTGGTCCATTTTGGTCCGAAGATGACCAACAACGCTCTAGGGTACGAAATTCAGCATTAAAACTCGCCAAACTTCGAATGGAGACAAGGTTTGTCCATTTTGGTCCAAACATGACGAATTTCGCTCTAGGGAACGAACTTGTTGTTTCTCACTCTCCAAGCATCGAATGGAGACAAGTGTGGTGCATTTTGGTTCGAAGATGACCAACAACGCTCTAGGGTACGAACTTCAGCATTAAAATTCGCCAAACTTCGAATGGAGGCAAGGTTTGTCCATTTTGGACCAAACATGACGAATTTCGCTCTAGGGAACGAACTTGTTGTTTCTCACTCTCCAAGCCTCGAATGGTGACAAGTTTGGTCCATTTTGGTTCGAAGATGACCAACAACGCTCTAGGGTACGAACTTCAGCATTAAAATTCGCCAAACTTCGAATGGAGACAAGTTTTGTCCATTTTGGTCCAAAGATGACGAACTTCGCTCTAGGGAACGAACTTGTTGTTTCTCACTCTCCAAGCTTCGAATGGAGACAAGTTTGGTCCATTTTGGTTCAAAGATGACCAACAACGCTCGAGGGTACGAAATTCAGCATTAAAACTCGCGAAACTTCGAATGGAGACAAGGTTTGTCCATTTTGGTCCAAACATGACGAATTTCGCTCTAGGGAACGAACTTGTTGTTTCTCACTCTCCAAGCATCGAATGGAGACAATTGTGGTGCATTTGGTTCGAAGATGACCAACAACGCTCTAGGGTACGAATTTCAGCTTTAAAACTCGCCAAACTTTGAATGGAGACAAGGTTTGTCCATATTGGTCCAAACATGACGAACTTCGTTCTAGGGAACGAACTTGTTGTTTCTCACTCTCCAAGCCTCGAATGGAGACAAGTTTGGTCCATTTAGGTCCGAAGATGACCATTAACGCTCTAGGGTACAAACTTCAGCATTAAAACTTACCAAACTTCGAATGGAGACAAGGTTTGTCCAATTTGGTTCAAACATGACGAACTTCGCTCTAGGGAACGAACTTGTTGTTTCTCACTCTCCAAGCCTCGAATGGAGACAAGTTTGGTCCATTTTGGTCCGAAGATGACCAACAACGCTCTAGGGTACAAACTTCAGCATTAAAACTCGCCAAACTTCAAATGGAGACAAGGTTTGTCCATTTTGGTCCAAACATGACGAACTTCGCTCTAGGGAACGAACTTGTTGTTTCTCACTCTCCAAGCCTCGAATGGAGACTAGTTTGGTCCATTTTGGTTCGAAGATGACCAACAACGCTCTAGGGTACGAACTTCAGCATTAAAACTCGCCAAACTTCTAATGGAGACAAGGTTTGTCCATTTTGGTCCAAACATGACGAACTTCGCTCTAGGGAACGAACTTGTTGTTTCTTAATCTCCAAGCATCGAATGGTGACAAGTTTGGTGCATTTTGGTTCGCAGATGACCAAGAACGCTCTAGGGTACGAACCTCAGCAATAAAACTCGCCAAACTTCGAATGGACATAAGGTTTGTCCATTTTGGTCCAAACATGACGAACTTCGCTCTAGGGAACGAACTTGTTGTTTCTCACTCTCCAAGCCTCGAATGGAGACAAGTTTGGTCCATTTAGGTCCGAAGATGACCAACAACGCTCTAGGGTACAAACTTCAGCATTAAAACTCGCCAAACTTCGAATGGAGACAAGGTTTGTCCATTTTGGTCCAAACATGACGAACTTCGCTCTAGGGAACGAACTTGTTGTTTCTTACTCTCCAAGCATCGAATGGAGACAAGATTGGTGCATTTTGGTTCGAAGATGACCAACAACGCTCTAGGGTACGAACCTCAGCATTAAAACTCGCCAAACTTCGAATGCAAATAAGGTTTGTCCATTTTGGTCCAAACATGACGAACTTCGCACTAGGGAACGAACTTGTTGTTTCTCACTCTCCAAGCCTCGAATGGAGACAAGTTTACTCCATTTAGGTCCGAAGATGACCAACAACGCTCTAGGGTACAAACTTCAGCATTAAAACTCGCTAAACTTCGAATGGAGACAAGGTTTGTCCATTTTGGTCCAAACATGACGAACTTTGCTCTAGGGAACGAACTTGTTGTTTCTCACTCTCCAAGCCTCGAATGGAGACAAGTTTGGTCCATTTTGGTTCGAAGATGACCAACAACGCTCTAGGGTACGAACTTCAACATTAAAACTCGCCAAACTTCGAATGGAGACAAGGTTTGTCCATTTTGGTCCAAACATGACGAACTTCGCTCTAGGGAACGAACTTGTTGTTTCTCACTCTCCAAGCCTCGAATGGAGACAAGCTTGGTCCATTTAGGTCCGAAGATGACCAACAACGCTCTAGGGTACAAACTTCAGCATTAAAACTCGCCTAACTTCGAATGGAGACAAGGTTTGTCCATTTTGGTCCAAACATGACGAACTTTGCTCTAGGGAACGAACTTGTTGTTTCTCACTCTGCAAGCCTCGAATGGGGACAAGTTTGGTCCATTTTGGTTCGAAGATGACCAACAACGCTCTAGGGTACGAACTTCAACATTAAAACTCGCCAAACTTCGAATGGAGGCAAGGTTTGTCCATTTTGGACCAAACATGACGAATTTCGCTCTAGGGAACGAACTTGTTGTTTCTCACTCTCCAAGCCTCGAATGGTGACAAGTTTGGTCCATTTTGGTTCGAAGATGACCAACAACGCTCTACGGTACGAACTTCAGTATTAAAATTCGCCAAACTTCGAATGGAGACAAGTTTTGTCCATTTTGGTCCAAAGATGACGAACGTCGCTCTAGGGAACGAACTTGTTGTTTCTCACTCTCCAAGCTTCGAATGGAGACAAGTTTGGTCCATTTTGGTTAAAAGATGACCAACAACGCTCGAGGGTACGAAATTCAGAATTAAAACTCGCGAAACTTCGAATGGAGACAAGGTTTGTCCATTTTGGTCCAAACATGACGAATTTCGCTCTAGGGAACGAACTTGTTGTTTCTCACTCTCCAAGCATCGAATGGAGACAATTGTGGTGCATTTGGTTCGAAGATGACCAACAACGCTCTAGGGTACGAACCTCAGCTTTAAAACTCGCCAAACTTGGAATGGAGACAAGGTTTGTCCATTTTGGTCCAAACATGACGAACTTCGTTCTAGGGAACGAACTTGTTGTTTCTCACTCTCCAAGCCTCGAATGGAGACAAGTTTGGTCCATTTAGGTCCGAAGATGACCATTAACGCTCTAGGGTACAAACTTCAGCATTAAAACTTACCAAACTTCGAATGGAGACAAGGTTTGTCCATTTTGGTTCAAACATGACGAACTTCGCTCTAGGGAACGAACTAGTTGTTTCTCACTCTCCAAGCCTCGAATGGAGACAAGTTTGGTCCATTTTGGTCCGAAGATGACCAACAACGCTCTAGGGTACAAACTTCAGCATTAAAACTCGCCAAACTTCAAATGGAGACAAGGTTTGTCCATTTTGGTCCAAACATGACGAACTTCGCTCTAGGGAACGAACTTGTTGTTTCTCACTCTCCAAGCCTCGAATGGAGACTAGATTGGTCCATTTTGGTTCGAAGATGACCAACAACGCTCTAGGGTACGAACTTCAGCATTAAAACTCGCCAAACTTCTAATGGAGACAAGGTTTGTCCATTTTGGTCCAAACATGACGAACTTCGCTATAGGGAACGAACTTGTTGTTTCTTACTCTCCAAGCATCGAATGGAGACAAGTTTGGTGCATTTTGGTTCGAAGATGACCAACAACGCTCTAGGGTACGAACCTCAGCATTAAATCTCGCCAAACTTCGAATGGAGATAAGGTTTGTCCATTTTGGTCCAAACATGACGAACTTCGCTCTAGGGAACGAACTTGTTGTTTCTCACTCTCCAAGCCTCGAATGGAGACAAGTTTGGTCCATTTAGGTCCGAAGATGACCAACAACGCTCTAGGGTACAAACTTCAGCATTAAAACTCGCCAAACTTCGAATGGAGACAAGGTTTGTCCATTTTGGTCCAAACGTGACGAACTTTGCTCTAGGGAACGAACTTGTTGTTTCTCACTCTCCAAGTCTCGAATGGAGACAAGTTTGGTCCATTTTGGTTCGAAGATGACCAACAACGCTCTAGGGTACGAACTTCAACATTAAAACTCGCCAAACTTCGAATGGAGACAAGGTTTGTCCATTTTGGTCCAAACATGACGAACTTCGCTCTAGGGAACGAACTTGTTGTTTCTCACTCTCCAAGCCTCGAATGGAGACAAGTTTGGTCCATTTAGGTCCGAAGATGACCATTAACGCTCTAGGGTACAAACTTCAGCATTAAAACTCACCAAACTTCGAATGGAGACAAGGTTTGTCCATTTTGGTTCAAACATGACGAACTTCGCTCTAGGGAACGAACTTGTTGTTTCTCACTCTCCAAGCCTCGAATGGAGACAAGTTTGGTCCATTTTGGTCCGAAGATGACCAACAACGCTCTAGGGTACAAACTTCAGCATTAAAACTCGCCAAACTTCAAATGGAGACAAGGTTTGACAATTTTGGTTCAAACATGACGAACTTCGCTCTAGGGAACGAACTTGTTGTTTCTTACTCTCCAAGCATCGAATGGAGACAAGTTTGGTGCATTTTGGTTCGAAGATGACCAACAACGCTCTAGGGTACGAACCTCAGCATTAAAACTCGCCAAACTTCGAATGGAGATAAGGTTTGTCCATTTTGGTCCAAACATGACGAACTTCGCTCTAGGGAACGAACTTGTTGTTTCTCACTCTCCAAGCCTCGAATGGAGACAAGTTTGGTCCATTTAGGTCCGAAGATGACCAACAACGCTCTAGGGTACAAACTTCAGCATTAAAACTCGCCAAACTTCGAATGGAGACAAGGTTTGTCCATTTTGGTCCAAACATGACGAACTTTGCTCTAGGGAACGAACTTGTTGTTTCTCACTCTCCAAGCCTCGAATGGAGACAAGTTTGGTCCAATTTGGTTCGAAGATGACCAACAACGCTCTAGGGTACGAACTTCAACATTAAAACTCGCCAAACTTCGAATGGAGACAAGGTTTGTCCATTTTGGTCCAAATATGACGAATTTCGCTCTAGGGAACGAACTTGTTGTTTCTCACTCTCCAAGCCTCGAATGGTGACAAGTTTGGTCCATTTTGGTTCGAAGATGACCAACAACGCTCTACGGTACGAACTTCAGTATTAAAATTCGCCAAACTTCGAATGGAGACAAGTTTTGTCCATTTTGGTCCAAAGATGACGAACGTCGCTCTAGGGAACGAACTTGTTGTTTCTCACTCTCCAAGCTTCGAATGGAGACAAGTTTGGTCCATTTTGGTTCAAAGATGACCAACAACGCTCGAGGGTACGAAATTCAGCATTAAAACTCGCGAAACTTCGAATGGAGACAAGGTTTGTCCATTTTGGTCCAAACATGACGAATTTCGCTCTAGGGAACGAACTTGTTGTTTCTCACTCTCCAAGCATCGAATGGAGACAATTGTGGTGCATTTGGTTCGAAGATGACCAACAACGCTCTAGGGTACGAACTTCAGCTTTAAAACTCGCCAAACTTTGAATGGAGACAAGGTTTGTCCATTTTGGTCCAAACATGACGAACTTCGTTCTAGGGAACGAACTTGTTGTTTCTCACTCTCCAAGCATCGAATGGAGACAAGTGTGGTGCATTTTGGTTCGAAGATGACCAACAACGCTCTAGGGTACGAACTTCAGCATTAAAATTCGCCAAACTTCGAATGGAGGCAAGGTTTGTCCATTTTGGACCAAACATGACGAATTTCGCTCTAGGGAACGAACTTGTTGTTTCTCACTCTCCAAGCCTCGAATGGTGACAAGTTTGGTCCATTTTGGTTCGAAGATGACCAACAACGCTCTAGGGTACGAACTTCAGCATTAAAATTCGCCAAACTTCGAATGGAGACAAGTTTTGTCCATTTTGGTCCAAAGATGACGAACTTCGCTCTAGGGAACGAACATGTTGTTTCTCACTCTCCAAGCTTCGAATGGAGACAAGTTTGGTCCATTTTGGTTCAAAGATGACCAACAACGCTCGAGGGTACGAAATTCAGCATTAAAACTCGCGAAACTTCGAATGGAGACAAGGTTTGTCCATTTTGGTCCAAACATGACGAATTTCGCTCTAGGGAACGAACTTGTTGTTTCTCACTCTCCAAGCATCGAATGGAGACAATTGTGGTGCATTTGGTTCGAAGATGACCAACAACGCTCTAGGGTACGAACTTCAGCTTTAAAACTCGCCAAACTTTGAATGGAGACAAGGTTTGTCCATTTTGGTCCAAACATGACGAACTTCGTTCTAGGGAACGAACTTGTTGTTTCTCACTCTCCAAGCCTCGAATGGAGACAAGTTTGGTCCATTTAGGTCCGAAGATGACCATTAACGCTCTAGGGCCCAAACTTCAGCATTAAAACTTACCAAACTTCGAATGGAGACAAGGTTTGTCCGTTTTGGTTCAAACATGACGAACTTCGCTCTAGGGAACGAACTTGTTGTTTCTCACTCTCCAAGCCTCGAATGGAGACAAGTTTGGTCCATTTTGGTCCGAAGATGACCAACAACGCTCTAGGGTACAAACTTCAGCATTAAAACTCGCCAAACTTCAAATGGAGACAAGGTTTGTCCATTTTGGTCCAAACATGACGAACTTCGCTCTAGGGAACGAACTTGTTGTTTCTCACTCTCCAAGCCTCGAATGGAGACTAGTTTGGTCCATTTTGGTTCGAAGATGACCAACAACGCTCTAGGGTACGAACTTCAGCATTAAAACTCGCCAAACTTCTAATGGAGACAAGGTTTGTCCATTTTGGTCCAAACATGACGAACTTCGCTATAGGGAACGAACTTGTTGTTTCTTACTCTCCAAGCATCGAATGGTGACAAGTTTGGTGTATTTTGGTTCGAAGATGACCAACAACGCTCTAGGGTACGAACCTCAGCATTAAAACTCGCCAAACTTCGAATGGAGATAAGGTTTGTCCATTTTGGTCCAAACATGACGAACTTCGCTCTAGGGAACGAACTTGTTGTTTCTCACTCTCCAAGCCTCGAATGGGGACAAGTTTGGTCCATTTAGGTCCGAAGATGACCAACAACGCTCTAGGGTACAAACTTCAGCATTAAAACTCGCCAAATTTCGAATGGAGACAAGGTTTGTCCATTTTGGTCCAAACATGACGAACTTTGCTCTAGGGAACGAACTTGTTGTTTCTCACTCTCCAAGCCTCGAATGGAGACAAGTTTGGTCCATTTTGGTTCGAAGATGACCAACAACGCTCTAGGGTACGAACTTCAACATTAAAACTCGCCAAACTTCGAATGGAGACAAGGTTGGTCCATTTTGGTCCAAACATGACGAACTTCGCTCTAGGGAACGAACTTGTTGTTTCTCACTCTCCAAGCCTCGAATGGAGACAAGTTTGGTCCATTTAGGTCCGAAGATGACCATTAACGCTCTAGGGCCCAAACTTCAGCATTAAAACTTACCAAACTTCGAATGGAGACAAGGTTTGTCCATTTTGGTTCAAACATGACGAACTTCGCTCTAGGGAACGAACTTGTTGTTTCTCACTCTCCAAGCCTCGAATGGAGACAAGTTTGGTCCATTTAGGTCCGAAGATGACCATTAACGCTCTAGGGTACAAACTTCAGCATTAAAACTCACCAAACTTCGAATGGAGACAAGGTTTGTCCATTTTGGTCCAAACATGACGAACTTCGCTCTAGGGAACGAACTTGTTGTTTCTCACTCTCTAAGCCTCGAATGGAGACTAGTTTGGTCCATTTTGGTTCGAAGATGACCAACAACGCTCTAGGGTACGAACTTCAGCATTAAAACTCGCCAAACTTCGAATGGAGACAAGGTTTGTCCATTTTGGTCCAAACATGACGAACTTCGCTCTAGGGAACGAACTCGTTGTTTCTCACTCTCCAAGCCTCGAATGGAGACAAGTTTGGTCCATTTAGGTCCGAAGATGACCAACAACGCTCTAGGGTACAAACTTCAGCATTAAAATTCGCCAAACTTCGAATGGAGACAAGGTTTGTCCATTTTGGTCCAAACATGACGAACTTCGCTCTAGGGAACGAACTTGTTGTTTCTCACTCTCCAAGCCTCGAATGGAGACTAGTTTGGTCCATTTTGGTTCGAAGATGCCCAACAACGCTCTAGGGTACGAACTTCATCATTAAAACTCGCCAAACTTCGAATGGAGACAAGGTTTGTCCATTTTGGTCCAAACATGACGAACTTCGTTCTAGGGAACGAACTTGTTGTTTCTCACTCTCCAAGCCTCGAATGGAGACAAGTGTGGTCCATTTAGGTCCGAAGATGACCATTAACGCTCTAGGGTACAAACTTCAGCATTAAAACTCGCCAAACTTCGAATGGAGACAAGGTTTGTCCATTTTGGTTCAAACATGACGAACTTCGATCCTGCAACTATGCAGTTTATTAATTATTTACCGCCCAAATTTTTATCAAACAACCATCTGGCGCAGTGGCTGAGCGCTTGCCTTACCACTCCCTTGGTGGGGGTTCGATCCTGCAACTATGCAGTTTATTAATTATTTACCGCCCAAATTTTTTACTACTCCCATGGTGGGGGTTCGATCCTGAAACTATGCAGTTTACTGTTTATTTACCTCCCAAATTTTTTCCCAAGGTGGGGGTTCGATCCTGCAACAATGCAGTTTACTGTTTATTTACCACCCAATTTTTTCTCCCATGGTGGGGGTTCGATCCTGCAACAATGCAGTTTACTGTTTATTTACCACCCAATTTTTTCTCCCATGGTGGGGGTTCGATCCTGCAACTATGCAGTTTATTAATTATTTACCGCCCAAATTTTTTGGCTGAGCGCTTGCCTTACCACTCCCAAGGTGGGGGTTCGATCCTGCAACAATGCAGTTTACTGTTTATTTACCACCCAATTTTTTTTATCAAACAACCACCAGGCGCAGTGGCTGAGCGCTTGCCTTACCACTCCCAAGGTGGGGGTTCGATCCTGCAACAATGCAGTTTACTGTTTATTTACCACCCAATTTTTGATCAAACAACCACCTGGCTTAGTGGCTGAGCGCTTGCCTTACCACTCCCATGGTGGGGGTTCGATCCTGCAACTATGCAGTTTATTAATTATTTACCGCCCAAATTTTTATCAAACAACCACCTGGCTTACTGGCTGAGCGCTTGCCTTACCACTCCCATGGTGGGGGTTCGATCCTGCATCTATGCAGTTTACTGTTTATTTACCTCCCAAATTTTTTATTTACCGCCCAAATTTTTTAGGGTTCCTTTTTCTGTTCTCTCTCTTCGCGAAACTGAGAGGGGTGTAGATTGGGACTTCGTTTCTTGGGTGGTTGCGGCTGTTCTTGGTGGTTTTTTACGGTGGCTTCGGCTGTTCTTTGTGGTTTCGGTGGTGGCTTCTTCTTCGGTGGGTGCTGTTGTTGTGTTGCCGGTTGTTGAGTGGTTTTTGTTCGATGGGGAAGGGACGTAAGTCCCCGTTACGAAAGCTTCATGGGGGTAAGGATCTCGTGCATGGGAAGTCTGGGCTGTCACGTTTGGGTACTGGTCAAACTAGTCAGTCGGTGGGTGGGGTTATCGTGTCACCTGTGGAGGAAGTGGCTGTGACTGGGTCGGTGGTTCGGTCGGTGGGTGGTTCTGATAGTCCCGATAATATTTTGAAGGTTTCTGATATGGTTGGAGGAACTGACTTGGCCGGAGGTCGTTCGGGGGATGGAGGGGATGTTGTTGTGGCTCCAATGAGGGTTGTTGGATTGCGTTCTGATGTGGATGGCGGTCTTATAGGTGAGGTTTCGTCCATGGGTATCGTTTCCTCTGATCTGGTGAAGGATGATGGTCGGGTGTTGCGACAGACTGGTGCGGCTATGGTTTCCGGTGTTGCTAGTGGTCGGAAGGTGGGGGAGGTTACTCAGGGATGTGATGGGTCGTCCTCTGGAGGTGACGGCGGTAGACTTCCTGTGATAGTTCGTGATGTTGCTAGGGTTTCGTCCATGGGTATCGTTTCCTCTGATCTGGTGAAGGATGATGGTCGGGTGTTGCGACAGACTGGTGCGGCTATGGTTGTGTGTGATTCCGGTGTTGCTAGTGGTCGGAAGGTGGGGGAGGTTACTCAGGGATGTGATGGGTCGTCCTCTGGAGGTGACGGCGGTAGACTTCCTGCGATAGTTCGTGATGTTGCTAGGGTTTCGCAGAGGAGTCGTGTTTCGGGTCTGCCAGCGCAAGCATTGCGAATAGTTGGGTTAGTTGAACCGGGGGCTGGTCTGGGTCGAGGGGGTTCAGTTGAGACCGGTTCAAGCATGGTTCGGGATAAGGGAAAGCAGGTGGTAATGGATGGGCCTCGGGTTAGTAATGTTTTGGCGGGTGATGGGCTTCCTTCGGCTGGCCCAATTTTGGGTGATGATGAGCACATGGGGGGGCTTCGAATGGGGGATAAGCGGCAGAAGGAGGGGCTCTCGGGTGGGCTGGATCCGAAGGGTGTGACGGGAGTAAGTGGGCCTTCATGGGCCTCTTTGTTAAGGCCTTCTAAGGAGGCTACTAAGTTGCCTTTTTGTCCGCCTATTGAGGTGGATGGGGAGCAGATTGTGATTCCTCCGGATGATGTTGTGGAGGAGGGGATTCAAGTGTGGAAGTGTGCTCTGGTTGGCCAGTTTCTTGAGACTCGTCTTCCGTTTCAGGTGCTTTCTCGCCTGGTTAGCAGAGTGTGGAGTCGTGCCGGTGTGCCCGTTATTACATATTTGGAGAATGGCTTGGTCATTTTTAAGTTTCCTACAGTGGAGGCTTGTGAGTGGGTTCTTGCAAATGGTCCTTGGCATTTTGGTGGGAAACCTATCCTCTTGCGCAAGTGGGTGCCAGGTATTGTTCCCCAAACTTTTGCTTTTGACTCTGTTCCAGTCTGGGTGCGCTTATTGAATGTTCTGTTTGAGTTATGGACTCCTAGAGGTTTGGGTGTGTTGGCAAGTGCGGTGGGTAGGCCGATTTGCTTGGACCAACCTACGGAGGAGAGGACTAGATTATCCTTTGCTCGGGTATGTGTCGAGGTTGGTATTGATGACGTTCTTCCGAACTTTGTTAAGGTTCGTTTGGGGGGGGTTGATTTTGTGGTCCCGGTTGAGTATTCTTGGAAGCCAAAAAGATGCTTGTTTTGCCGTGTTTTTGGCCATTCTGGGGTTTCTTGTTCCCGTGGGAAGGATGTAGGCCAGGGGTCCGTGGCCACCTCTCCGGTGTTGAGGCCTAGGCAGGAGATGAGCATGATTGCTTCTCAGGTCCCCCCGAAGCAGGTTCCTTCTGGCTTGGTTACGACTCGAGTCCCTCCCAAGGTGGATGAGGGGGGTCATTCTATTTCTCCTGATGGGGGTGGGGAAAGGGCTGGTGTTCCTATAAATGTTAGGAATAAGTTTGCGGCGCTTGAAGCGAGTGTTGATGATGCTATGGCAATTGTGCCACTGGCTGTTGATTTGTCTTGTGCGGTAGAGGGTACTGTGATGGGTGGCTGTGTGGCGGAGGATCCGGGGGATCCATCATGTGGACATGTCTAGTTGGTGCTCCTGGAATGTGCGGGGTCTGACGGATCCTGCGAAGGGCCTTGCAGTTCGGTCCTTCTTAGAGTCGGCCCGTGTGGGGTTTTGTTGTCTTTTGGAGACGAAAGTTAAGAGTCATCAGTTTGATGTGGTGTTTAGCCGTTTTGGTGATGGGTGGCAGTGTGTGCGTAGTTATGGGTTGCAAGGGCTGGGGCGAATTTGGGTTATGTGGAGGCCGAATAGGTTTACTTTTGTGCCTACGGTTGTGCATGCTCAGTTCATCTCTGGTACCTTGGTTGATGTGGTTGCTTCTGTTTCAGTAGAGGTGGCCTGTGTGTATGCTGCTAATTTAATGGGGGAGCGGAGGGCTATGTGGGATATTTTATCTCAGATTATTGTTGGGTGGTCATCACCTGGAGTGGTCATGGGGGACTTTAATGCCGTTCGTTCTGTTGGGGAATCTTATGGCGGGAACCCTGATTTGAGTGAGATGGAGGAGTTTGATTCTTCCATTACGCAGGCAGATTTGGTGGAGCTCAGGGTTCAGGGGAGTTGGTACACGTGGTCGAGTAGTCCATCTGGGGGTGCTGCTGTGATGCGTCGTTTGGATAGGGTAATGGTGAATAGCGCCTGGGTGTCATCTTTACCCCTATGTGTGGTTCGTGCGCATGGTTGGGGGGTTTCTGATCATAGCCCTTTGGTGTTTGAGTTAGGAGTGCCGATTCCGAGGCGTCGTGTGGTGTTCCGTTATTTTAGTCATTGGCCTGATGAGGAGGGCTTTTTGGGTGTAGTTGCTGATTGTTGGGTTCGTCATCAGGGTTTGTCACCCTTGGTTAGTTTTGCTCGTAATTTAAAGGCTGTGAAATGGAGGTTAAGGGCTGAGTTTGGTAGGCCCCTGGAGGGGCTTAGTGCTGAGGTGGTGGAGTTGCGTAGACAAATGGAGGTGGCTCAGGTTGCTTTGGGGGCTGATCCTGGGTCAGAGGTGCTCCAGGGAGAGGTTAGGAGGTTAACTCAGGCTTTCTGGGTTTCAGCCCGTAGGGAGGAAGCATCCCTTCGTCAAAAGTCCCGTATTAAGTGGCTTGCGTTGGGTGATCAGAATACCTCATTTTTCCATCGTAGTGTTAAAGCTAGGGTATTGAGGAATGGGTTGACATCTTTGTGTGATGAGGAGGGTAGGCTATTGTCTACTCATGCGGAGATTTCGGCAGCTGCTGTGGGTTATTTTCGGGATATTTTGGGGGTGCAGCCTGTGGCCTATAGGGATTTAACTGACCGTGTGGCAGAGATTGTTCAGTTTGTGTGGCCTGACGAGTGTTTGGTTGATCTAATCAGGCCGGTTACTAGGGAGGAGGTTCGTACTGTGCTTTTTGCAATGAATAGTAATAGGGCGCCTGGTCCTGATGGGTTTTCGGTGGGCTTCTATAAGTCTGCATGGAGTGTTGTTGGGGATGATTTTTGTGATGCTGTGTTGCATTTCTTCTCCACCTATTATTTGCCGCCAGGTGTTAATGTTACGGCAATCACGCTGGTGCCCAAAAAGAGTAATCCGTCTGTGCTGAAGGATTATCGTCCAATTTCTTGTTGTAATGTGTTGTATAAATGCATTACGAAGATCTTGGCGAACAGGTTGTCAGTGTGGCTGCCTACTTTTGTGAGTACTAATCAGTCTGCATTTGTGCCAGGCAGGAATATTGTGGATAATATTTTGCTGTGTCAGGAGTTGGTGGGTGGGTATCATCTGAATAAGGGTGTGCCGCGTTGTGTTTTGAAGGTGGATCTTCAGAAGGCTTATGACACAGTGAATTGGGATTTCTTGTTTGGGATTTTGTTGGCTATTGGGACTCCTTTGCAGTTTGTTAGTTGGGTGCTTGTGTGACGTCCCCTATGTTCTCTATTTCTGTGAATGGGTCTCTGGAGGGGTTCTTTCCTGGGAGGAGAGGGTTGCGGCAGGGGGATCCTTTGTCCCCATACCTGTTTGTATTGGTTATGGAGGTGTTGTCCAGGATGCTTAATTCTCCGTTGGAGGGTTTTGTTTATCATTTTCGTTGTGAGAGGATTCGTCTTACACATCTGTGCTTTGCTGATGATTTGATGATCTTTAGTGGGGCTGATCGGAATTCATTGGCTGCTATACAGGGGGTGTTGCATCGGTTTCAGGATTATTCAGGTTTAGTGGCGAATACTGCTAAGAGTTCGTTGTTTTGTGCTGGTTTGCCAGTCTTGGAGGCAGCTGGGTTGGCTCGTATGTTGGGTTTTTCTTTGGCTGATTTACCTGTACGGTATTTGGGGGTTCCTTTACTGACTGGTAGGTTATGCTATAGGGATTGTAAGCCTTTGTTGGATCGGGTGACTGCGCGGGTTAGGAGCTGGCAGGCTCGGGTTCTTTCCTATGCTGGGAGGTTGCAGTTGATTCAATCGGTGTTGCAGAGTTTCCATGTTTATTGGGCGAGTGTCTTTGTTTTGCCTGCCCAGGTTACTCATGAGTTAGAGCAGATTCTGAGGTCTTATCTCTGGCGGGGGGATCCTAGTAGTGTGGGTGGGGCTAAGGTTGCTTGGGCAGAGGTTTGTCTGCCTAGGAGTGAGGGTGGTTTGGGGTTGAGGGATTTGGCAGCATGGAACTCGGCTGCAATTATGAAGCTGTTGTGGTTGCTCTTTTTACAGTCTGGTTCCTTGTGGGTTGCATGGGTGGAGGCTTATGTTTTGTGTGGTCGATCTCTGTGGTCTATTCGTGTTTCACCTAGATGGTCATGGTGCCTAAGGATGGTTCTGAGTCTACGAGATAGATTCAGGGAGTTGGTGTCGTTTCGGGTTGGCGATGGTTGTAGATGTTTCATCTGGATTGATCCTTGGTTACCTGGAGGTTCTATTGTTGGCCGGTATGGTCAGCGTATTGTGTATGATGCTGCTAGTTCTCTGACGGCTCGGGTTTCAAGTTTCTTATCTTCTGAGGGAGAATGGCGGTGGCCTGAGGTGTCTTGGGAGTTGTTGGAGTTGGCTCCTCAGGTTCGTGCGGTTCGCCCTTGCCTGGGTCGAGAGGATGTGCTTGTTTGGTTGCCTTCTCCTTCGAGTGGGTTCTCTGTTGCTAGTGCCTGGGAGGCTATTAGGCCGCGGAGTGGTGTGGTGCCGTGGCATCGTCTGCTTTGGTTTGGGGGTCATATCCCGAGGCGTGCTTTTATTGCTTGGATGGCTGTTCGTGATAGGCTCTATACTCGGGATCGATTACTTCGATGGGGTGTGTCTTCGTCAGCAACATGTCTATTGTGTGTTGATGGGGAGGAGTCTCGGGGATCATCTGTTCTTCGCTTGTCCATTTAGTAGGATTGTGTGGAGTAAGATGCTGATCTGGGGGAATTCGTCGCATAGGATTGCTTCCCGGGATGTAGAACTTCAGTGGATTTGTGCGAGGAGTAGAGGGAAGAAACGACGAAATCGGGTTTGGAGGGTTGCTTGGGCGTCGGTGCTATATCATATATAGCGGGAGCGTAATTCTCGGCTTCATGGTAGCGGATCATGTTCTGCTGATGCAGTGTTGCAGATGGCTCAGACTGATGTTCGGGTTCGGTGTGAGTCTTGGGGTGGTCAGGCTATTGATAGGATTGGTCCTCCTTGGGGCTGGTTTTAATTTTTTCCTGTTTGGGTTTAGTTTGCGTTTTACCTGGCTCGGGTTATGAGCTGTGGTTATGTTGTACCTTGCTTGGGTTGTGAGTTTTCATTTGTTTTGTGCATTTTTGGCTTTCTGCCTTGACCTCGGGCTATGAGGTCCCCCCTCTTTTTGCAGTAATATATTTATTTTGCAAAAAAAAAAAAAAACATGACGAACTTCGCTCTAGGGAACGAACTTGTTGTTTCTCACTCTCCAAGCATCGAATGGAGACAAGTTTGGTGCATTTTGGTTCGAAGATGACCAACAACGCTCTAGGGTACGAACTTCAGCATTAAAACTGGCCAAACTTCGAATGGAGACAAGGCTTGTCCATTTTGGTTCAAACATGACGAACTTCGCTCTAGGGAACGAACTTGTTGTTTCTCACTCTCCAAGCCTCGAATGGTGTCAAGTTTGTTCCATTTAGGTCCGAAGATGACCAACAACGCTCTAGGGTACAAACTTCAGCATTAAAACTCGCCAAACTTCCAATGGAGACAAGGTTTGTCCAGTTTGGTCCAAACATGACGAACTTCGCTATAGGGAACGAACTTGTTGTTTCTCACTCTCCAAGCCTCGAATGGAGACAAGTTTGGTCCGTTTTGATTCAAAGATGATTAACAACACTCTAGGGTACGAACTTCAGCATTAAAACTCGCCAAACTTCGAATGGAGACAAGGTTTGTTTATTTTGGTCCAAACATGACGAACGTCACTCTAGGGAACAAACTTGTTGTTTCTCACTCTCCAAGCCTCGAATGGCGACAAGTTTGGTCCATTTAGGTCCGAAGATGACCAACAACGCTCTAGGGTACAAACTTAAGCATTAAAACTCGCCAAACTTCGAATAGAGACAAGGTTTGTCCATTTTGGTCCAAACATGACGAACTTCGCTCTAGGGAACGAACTTGTTGTTTCTCACTCTCCAAGCCTCGAATGGAGATTAGTTTGGTCCATTTTGGTTCGAAGATGACCAACAACGCTCTAGGGTACGAACTTCAGCATTAAAACTTGCCAAACTTCGAATGGAGACAAGGTTTGTCCATTTTGGTCCAAACATGACGAACTTCGCTCTAGGGAACGAACTTGTTGTTTCTCACTCTCCAAGCCTCGAATGGAGACTAGTTTGGTCCATTTTGGTTCGAAGATGACCAACAACGCTCTAGGGTACGAACTTCAGCATTAAAACTTGCCAAACTTCGAATGGAGACAAGGTTTGTCCATTTTGGTCCAAACATGACGAACTTCGCTCTAGGGAACGAACTTGTTGTTTCTTACTCTCCAAGCATCGAATGGAGACAAGTTTGGTGCATTTCGGTTCGAAGATGACCAACAACGCTCTAGGGTACGAACTTCAGCATTAAAACTCGCCAAACTTCGAATGGAGACAAGGTTTGTCCATTTTGGTCCAAACATGACGAACTTCGCTCTAGGGAACGAACTTGTTGTTTCTCACTCTCCAAGCCTCGAATGGAGTCAAGTTTGTTCAATTTAGGTCCGAAGATGACCAACAACGCTCTAAGGTACAAACTTCAGCATTAAAACTCGCAAAACTTCGAATGGAGACAAGGTTTGTCCATTTTGGTCCAAACATGACGAACTTCGCTCTAGGGAACGAACTTGTTGTTTCTCACTCTCCAAGCCTCGAATGGAGAAGAGTTTGGTCCATTTAGGTCCGAAGATGACCAACAACGCTCTAGGGTACAAACTTCAGCATTAAAACTCGCCAAACTTCGAATGGAGACAAGGTTTGTCCATTTTGGTCCAAACATGACGAACTTCGCTCTAGGAAACGAACTTGTTGTTTCTCACTCTCCAAGCCTCGAATGGCGACAAGTTTGGTCCATTTAGGTCCGAAGATGACCAACAACGCTCTAGGGTACAAACTTCAGCATTAAAACTCGCCAAACTTCGAATGGAGACAAGGTTTTTCCATTTTTGTTCAAACATGACGAACTTCGCTCTAGGGAACGAACTTGTTGTTTCTCACTCTTCAAGCATCGAATGGAGACAAGTGTGGTGCATTTTGGTTCAAAGATGACCAGCAACGCTCTAGGGTACAAACTTCAGCATTAAAACTCGCCAAACTTCGAATGGAGACAAGGTTTGTCAAATTTGGTCCAAACATGACGAACTTCGCTCTAGGGAACGAACTTGTTGTTTCTCAATCTCCAAGCCTCGAATTGCGACAAGTTTGGTCCATTTAGGTCCGAAGTCAACAACGCTTTAGGGTACAAACTTCAGCATTAAAACTCGCCAAACTTCGAATGGAGACAAGGTTTGTCCATTTTGGTCCAAACATGACGAACTTCGCTCTAGGGAACGAACGTGTGGTTTCTCACTCTCCAAGCCTCGAATGGAGACAAGTTTGGTCCATTTTGGTTCGATGATGACAAACAAAGCTCTAGGGTACGAACTTCAGCATTAAAGCACGCCAAACTTCGAATGGAGACAAGGTTTGTCCATTTTGGTCCAAACATGACGAACTTCGCTCTAGGGAACGAACTTGTTGTTTCTCACTCTCCAAGCCTCGAATGGAGACAAGTTTGGTCCATTTTGATTCAAAGATGACCAACAACGCTCTAGGGTACGAACTTCAGCATTAAAACTCGCCCAACTTCGAATGGAGACAAGGTTTGTCCATTTTGGTCCAAACATGACGAACTTCGCTCTAGGGAACGAACTTGTTGTTTTTCACTGTCCAAGCCTCGAATGGAGACAAGTTTGGTCCATTTAGGTCCGAAAATGACCATTAACGCTTTAGGGTACAAACTTCAGCATTAAAACATGCCAACCTTCGAATGGAGACAAGGTTTGTCCATTTTGGTCGAAACATGACGAACTTCGCTCTAGTGAACGAAGTTGTTGTTTCCCACTCTCCAAGCCTCGAATAGAGACAAGTTTGGTCCATTTTGGTTCGAAGATGACCAACAACGCTCTAGGGTACAAACTTCAGCATTAAAACTCGCCAAACTTCGAATGGAGACAAGGTTTGTCAATTTTGGTCCAAACATGACGAACTTCGCTCTAGGGAACGAACTTGTTGTTTCTCAATCTCCAAGCCTCGAATTGCGACAAGTTTGGTCCATTTAGGTCCGAAGTCAACAACGCTCTAGGGTACAAACTTCAGCATTAAAACTCGCCAAACTTCGAATGGAGACAAGGTTTGTCCATTTTGGTCCAAACATGACGAACTTCGCTCTAGGGAACGAACGTGTGGTTTCTCACTCTCCAAGCCTCGAATGGAGACAAGTTTGGTCCATTTTGGTTCGATGATGACAAACAAAGCTCTAGGGTACGAACTTCAGCATTAAAGCACGCCAAACTTCGAATGGAGACAAGGTTTGTCCATTTTGGTCCAAACATGACGAACTTCGCTCTAGGGAACGAACTTGTTGTTTCTCACTCTCCAAGCCTCGAATGGAGACAAGTTTGGTCCATTTTGATTCAAAGATGACCAACAACGCTCTAGGGTACGAACTTCAGCATTAAAACTCGCCCAACTTCGAATGGAGACAAGGTTTGTCCATTTTGGTCCAAACATGACGAACTTCGCTCTAGGGAACGAACTTGTTGTTTTTCACTGTCCAAGCCTCGAATGGAGACAAGTTTGGTCCATTTAGGTCCGAAAATGACCATTAACGCTTTAGGGTACAAACTTCAGCATTAAAACATGCCAACCTTCGAATGGAGACAAGGTTTGTCCATTTTGGTCGAAACATGACGAACTTCGCTCTAGTGAACGAAGTTGTTGTTTCCCACTCTCCAAGCCTCGAATAGAGACAAGTTTGGTCCATTTTGGTTCGAAGATGACCAACAACGCTCTAGGGTACAAACTTCAGCATTAAAACTCGCCAAACTTCGAATGGAGACAAGGTTTGTCAATTTTGGTCCAAACATGACGAACTTCGCCCTAGGGAACGAACTTGTTGTTTCTCACTCTCCAAGCCTCGAATGGCGACAAGTTTGGTAAATTTAGGTCCGAAGATGACCAACAACGCTCTAGGGTACAAACTTCAGCATTAAAACTCGCCAAACTTCGAACGGAGACAAGGTTTGTCCATTTTGGTTCAAACATGACGAACTTCGCTCTAGGGAACGAACTTGTTGTTTCTCACTCTCCAAGCCTCGAATGGAGACAAGTTTGGTCCATTTTGATTCAAAGATGACCAACAACGCTCTAGGGTATGAACTTCAGCATTAAAACTCGCCCAACTTCGAATGGAGACAAGGTTTGTCCATTTTGGTCCAAACATGACGAACTTCGCTCTAGAGAACGAACTTGTTGTTTCTCACTCTCCAAGCCTCGAATGGAGACAAGTTTGGTCCATTTTGGTTCGAAGATGACCAACAAAGCTCTAGGGTACGAAGTTCAGCATTAAAACATGCCAAACTTCGAATGGAGACAAGGTTTGTCCATTTTGGTTCAAACATGACGAACTTCGCTCTAGGGAACGAACTTGTTGTTTCTCACTCTCCAAGCCTCGAATGGAGACAAGTTTGGTCCATTTTGATTCAAAGATGACCAACAACGCTCTAGGGTATGAACTTCAGCATTAAAACTCGCCCAACTTCGAATGGAGACAAGGTTTGTCCATTTTGGTGCAAACATGACGAACTTCGCTCTAGAGAACGAACTTGTTGTTTCTCACTCTCCAAGCCTCGAATGGAGACAAGTTTGGTCCATTTTGGTTCGAAGATGACCAACAAATCTCTAGGGTACGAAGTTCAGCATTAAAACACGCCAAACTTCGAATGGAGACAAGGTTTGTCCATTTTGGTCCAAACATGACGAACTTCGCTCTAGGGAACGAACTTGTTGTTTCTCACTCTCCAAGCATCTAATGGAGACAAGTTTGGTGCATTTTGTTCAAAGATGACCAACAACGCTCAAGGGTACGAACTTCAGCATTAAAACTCGCCAAACTTTGAATGGAGACAAGGTTTGTCCATTTTGGTCCAAACATGACGAACTTCGCTCTAGGGAACGAACTTGTTGTTTCTCACTCTCCAAGCCTCGAATGGCGACAAGTTTGGTAAATTTAGGTCCGAAGATGACCAACAACGCTCTAGGGTACAAACTTCAGCATTAAAACTCGCCAAACTTCGAATGGAGACAAGGTTTGTCCATTTTGGTCCAAACATGACGAACTTCGCTCTAGGGAACGAACTTGTTGTTTCTCACTCTCCAAGCATCGAATGGAGACAAGTGTGGTGCATTTTGGTTCGAAGATGACCAGCAACGCTCTAGGGTACGAACTTCAGCATTAAAACTCGCCAAACTTCGAATGGAGACAAGGTTTGTCCATTTTGGTCCAAACATGACGAACTTTGCTCTAGGGAACGAACTTGTTGTTTCTCACTCTCCAAGCCTCGAATGGAGCCAAGTTTGGTCCATTTAGGTCCGAAGATGGCCAACAACGCTCTAGGGTACAAACTTCAGCATTAAAACTCGCCAAACTTCGAATGGAGACAAGGTTTGTCCATTTTGGTTCAAACATGACGAACTTCGCTCTAGGGAACGAACTTGTTGTTTCTCACTCTCCAAGCATCGAATGGAGACAAGTGTGGTGCATTTTTGTTCGAAGATGACCAGCAACGCTCTAGGGTACGAACTTCAGCATTAAAACTCGCCAAACTGCGAATGGAGACAAGGTTTGTCCATTTTGGTCCAAACATGACGAACTTCGCTCTAGGGAACGAACTTGTTGTTTCTCACTCTCCAAGCCTCGAATGGAGCCCAGTTTGGTACATTTAGGTCCGAAGATGACCAACAACGCTCTAGGGTACAAACTTCAGCATTAAAACTCGCCAAACTTCGAATGGATACAAGGTTTGTCCATTTTGGTCCAAACATGACGAACTTCGCTCTAGGGAACGAACTTGTTGTTTCTCACTCTCCAAGCCTTGAATGGAGACAAGTTTGGTGCATTTTGGTCCGAAGATGACCAACAACGCTCAAGGGTACGATCTTCAGCATTAAAACTCGCCAAACTTCGAATGGAGAAAAGGTTTGTCCATTTTGGTCCAAACATGACGAACTTCGCTCTAGGGAACGAACTTGTTGTTTCTCACTCTCCAAGCCTCGAATGGAGACAAGTTTGGTCCATTTAGGTCCGAAGATGACCAACAACGCTCTAGGGTACAAACTTCAGCATTAAAACTCGCCAAACTTCGAATGGAGACAAGGTTTGTCCATTTTGGTCCAAACATGACGAAGTTCGCTCTAGGGAACGAACTTGTTGTTTCTCACTCTCCAAGCCTCGAATGGCGACAAGTTTGGTCCATTTAGGTCCGAAGATGACCAACAACGCTCTAGGGTACAAACTTCAGCATTAAAACTCGCCAAACTTCGAATGGAGACAAGGTTTGTCCATTTTGGTCCAAACATGACGAACTTCGCTCTAGGGAACGAACGTGTGGTTTCTCACGCTCCAAGCCTCGAATGGAACAAGTTTGGTCCATTTTGGTTCGAAGATGACCAACAAAGCTCTAGGGTACGAACTTCAGCATTAAAACACGCCAAACTTCGAATGGAGACAAGGTTTGTCCATTTTGGTCCAAACATGACGAACTTCGCTCTAGGGAACGAACTTGTTGTTTCTCACTCTCCAAGCCTCGAATGGAGACAAGTTTGGTCCATTTTGATTCAAAGATGACCAACAACGCTCTAGGGTATGAACTTCAGCATTAAAACTCGCCCAACTTCGAATGGAGACAAGGTTTGTCCATTTTGGTCCAAACATGACGAACATCGCTCTAGAGAAAGAACTTGTTGTTTCTCACTCTCCAAGCCTCTAATGGAGACAAGTTTGGTTCATTTTGTTCAAAGATGACCAACAACGCTCAAGGGTACGAACTTCAGCATTAAAACTCGCCAAACTTCGAATGGAGACAAGGTTTGTCCATTTTGGTCCAAACATGACGAACTTCGCTCTAGGGAACGAACTTGTTGTTTCTCACTCTCCAAGCCTCGAATGGAGACAAGTTTGGTCCATTTAGGTCCGAAGATGACCAACAACGCTCTAGGGTACAAACTTCAGCATTAAAACTCGCCAAACTTCGAGTGGAGACAAGGTTTGTCCATTTTGGTCCAAACATGACGAACTTCGCTCTAGGGAACGAACTTGTTGTTTCTCACTCTCCAAGCCTCGAATGGCGACAAGTTTGGTCCATTTAGGTCCGAAGATGACCAACAACGCTGTAGGGTACAAACTTCAGCATTAAAACTCGCCAAACTTCGAATGGAGACAAGGTTTGTCCATTTTGGTCCAAACATGACGAACTTCGCTCTAGGGAACGAACTTGTTGTTTCTCACTCTCCAAGCATCTAATGGAGACAAGTTTGGTGCATTTTGTTCAAAGATGACCAACAACGCTCAAGGGTACGAACTTCAGCATTAAAACTCGCCAAACTTCGAATGGAGACAAGGTTTGTCCATTTTGGTCCAAACATGACGAACTTCGCTCTAGGGAACGAACTTGTTGTTTCTCACTCTCCAAGCCTCGAATGGAGACAAGTTTGGTCCATTTAGGTCCAAAGAAGACCAACAACGCTCTAGGGTACAAACTTCAGCATTAAAACTCGCCAAACTTCGAATGGAGACAAGGTTTGTCCATTTTGGTCCAAACATGACGAAGTTCGCTCTAGGGAACGAACTTGTTGTTTCTCACTCTCCAAGCCTCGAATGGCGACAAGTTTGGTCCATTTAGGTCCGAAGATGACCAACAACGCTCTAGGGTACAAACTTCAGCATTAAAACTCGCCAAACTTCGAATGGAGACAAGGGTTGTCCATTTTGGTCCAAACATGACGAACTTCGCTCTAGGGAATGAACGTGTGGTTTCTCACGCTCCAAGCCTCGAATGGAGACAAGTTTGGTCCATTTTGGTTCGAAGATGACCAACAAAGCTCTAGGGTACGAACTTCAGCATTAAAACACGCCAAACTTCGAATGGAGACAAGGTTTGTCCATTTTGGTCCAAACATGACGAACTTCGCTCTAGAGAACGAACTTGTTGTTTCTCACTCTCCAAGCCTCGAATGGAGACAAGTTTGGTCCATTTTGGTTCGAAGATGACCAACAAAGCTCTAGGGTACGAAGTTCAGCATTAAAACACGCCAAACTTCGAATGGAGACAAGGTTTGTCCATTTTGGTCCAAACATGACGAACTTCGCTCTAGGGAACGAACTTGTTGTTTCTCACTCTCCAAGCCTCGAATGGAGACAAGTTTGGTCCATTTAGGTCCGAAGATGGAACAACGCTCTAGGGTACAAACTTCAGCTTTAAAACTCGCCAAACTTCGAATGGAGACAAGGTTTGTCCATTTTGGTCCAAACATGACGAACTTCGCTCTAGGAAACGAACTTGTTGTTTCTCACTCTCCAAGCCTCGAATGGCGACAAGTTTGGTCCATTTAGGTCCGAAGATGACCAACAACGCTCTAGGGTACAAACTTCAGCATTAAAACTCGCCAAACTTCGAATGGAGACAAGGTTTGTCCATTTTGGTCCAAACATGACGAACTTCGCTCTAGGGAACGAACTTGTTGTTTCTCACTCTCCAAGCATCTAATGGAGACAAGTTTGGTGCATTTTGTTCAAAGATGACCAACAACGCTCAAGGGTACGAACTTCAGCATTAAAACTCGCCAAACTTCGAATGGAGACAAGGTTTGTCCATTTTGGTCCAAACATGACGAACTTCGCTCTAGGGAACGAACTTGTTGTTTCTCACTCTCCAAGCCTCGAATGGAGACAAGTTTGGTCCATTTAGGTCCGAAGATGACCAACAACGCTCTAGGGTACAAACTTCAGCATTAAAACTCGCCAAACTTCGAATGGAGACAAGGTTTGTCCATTTTGGTCCAAACATGACGAACTTCGCTCTAGGAAACGAACTTGTTGTTTCTCACTCTCCAAGCCTCGAATGGCGACAAGTTTGGTCCATTTAGGTTCGAAGATGACCAACAACGCTCTAGGGTACAAACTACAGCATTAAAACTCGCCAAACTTCGAATGGAGACAAGGTTTGTCCATTTTGGTCCAAACATGACGAACTTTGCTCTAGGGAACGAACGTGTGGTTTCTCACGCTCCAACCCTCGAATGGAGACAAGTTTGGTCCATTTTGGTTCGAAGATGACCAACAAAGCTCTAGGGTATGAACTTCAGCATTAAAACACGCCAAACTTCGAATGGAGACAAGGTTTGTCCATTTTGGTCCAAACATGACGAACTTCGCTCTAGGGAACGAACTTGTTGTTTCTCACTCTCCAAGCCTCGAATGGAGACAAGTTTGGTCCATTTTGATTCAAAGATGACCAACAACGCTCTAGGGTACGAACTTCAGCATTAAAACTCGCCCGACTTCGAATGGAGACAAGGTTTGTCCACTTTGGTCCAAACATGACGAACTTCGCTCTAGCGAACGAACTTGTTGTTTCTCACTCTCCAAGCATCGAATGGAGACAACTGTGGTGCATTTTTGTTCGAAGATGACCAGCAACGCTCTAGGGTTCGAATTTCAGCATTAAAACTCGCCAAACTTCGAATGGAGACAAGGTTTGTCCATTTTGGTCCAAACATGACGAACTTCGCTCTAGGGAACGAACTTGTTGTTTCTCACTCTCCAAGCCTCGAATGGAGCCCAGTTTGGTCCATTTAGGTCCGAAGATGACCAACAACGCTCTAGGGTACAAACTTCAGCATTAAAACTCGCCAAACTTCGAATGGATACAAGGTTTGTCCATTTTGGTCCAAACATGACGAACTTCGCTCTAGGGAACGAACTTGTTGTTTCTCACTCTCCAAGCCTTGAATGGAGACAAGCTTGGTGCATTTTGGTCCGAAGATGACCAACAACGCTCAAGGGTACGATCTTCAGCATTAAAACTCGCCAAACTTCGAATGGAGAAAAGGTTTGTCCATTTTGGTCCAAACATGACGAACTTCGCTCTAGGGAACGAACTTGTTGTTTCTCACTCTCCAAGCCTCGAATGGAGACAAGTTTGGTCCATTTAGGTCCGAAGATGACCAACAACGCTCTAGGGTACAAACTTCAGCATTAAAACTCGCCAAACTTCGAATGGAGACAAGGTTTGTCCATTTTGGTCCAAACATGACGAACTTCGCTCTAGGGAACGAACTTGTTGTTTCTCACTCTCCAAGCCTCGACTGGAGACATGTTTGGTCCATTTAGGTCCGAAGATGACCAACAACGCTCTAGGGTACAAACTTCGGCATTAAAACTCGCCAAACTTCGAATGGAGACAAGGTTTGTCCATTTTGGTCCAAACATGACGAACTTCGCTCTAGGGAACGAACTTGTTGTTTCTCACACTCCAAGCCTCGAATGGCGACAAGTTTGGTCCATTTAGGTCCGAAGATGACCAACAACGCTCTAGGGTACAAACTTCAGCATTAAAACTCGCCAAACTTCGAATGGAGACAAGGTTTGTCCATTTTGGTCCAAACATGACGAACTTCGCTCTAGGGAACGAACGTGTGGTTTCTCACGCTCCAAGCCTCGAATGGAGACAAGTTTGGTCCATTTTGGTTCGAAGATGACCAACAAAGCTCTAGGGTACGAACTTCAGCATTAAAACACGCCAAACTTCGAATGGAGACAAGGTTTGTCCATTTTGGTCCAAACATGACGAACTTCGCTCTAGGGAACGAACTTGTTGTTTCTCACTCTCCAAGCCTCGAATGGAGACAAGTTTGGTCCATTTTGATTCAAAGATGACCAACAACGCTCTAGGGTATGAACTTCAGCATTAAAACTCGCCCAACTTCGAATGGAGACAAGGTTTGTCCATTTTGGTCCAAACATGACGAACGTCGCTCTAGAGAACGAACTTGTTGTTTCTCACTCTCCAAGCCTCGAATGGAGACAAGTTTGGTCCATTTTGGTTCGAAGATGACCAACAAAGCTCTAGGGTACGAAGTTCAGCATTAAAACACGCCAAACTTCGAATGGAGACAAGGTTTGTCCATTTTGGTCCAAACATGACGAACTTCGCTCTAGGGAACGAACTTGTTGTTTCTCACTCTCCAAGCATCTAATGGAGACAAGTTTGGTTCATTTTGTTCAAAGATGACCAACAACGCTCAAGGGTACGAACTTCAGCATTAAAACTCGCCAAACTTCGAATGGAGACAAGGTTTGTCCATTTTGGTCCAAACATGACGAACTTCGCTCTAGGGAACGAACTTGTTGTTTCTCACTCTCCAAGCCTCGAATGGAGACAAGTTTGGTCTATTTAGGTCCGAAGATGACCAACAACGCTCTAGGGTACAAACTTCAGCATTAAAACTCGCCAAACTTCGAATGGAGACAAGGTTTGTCCATTTTGGTCCAAACATGACGAACTTCGCTCTAGGGAACGAACTTGTTGTTTCTCACTCTCCAAGCCTCGACTGGAGACATGTTTGGTCCATTTAGGTCCGAAGATGACCAACAACGCTCTAGGGTACAAACTTCAGCATTAAAACTCGCCAAACATCGAATGGAGACAAGGTTTGTCCATTTTGGTCCAAACATGACGAACTTCGCTCTAGGGAACGAACTTGTTGTTTCTCACTCTCCAAGCCTCGAAAGGCGACAAGTTTGGTCCATTTAGGTTCGAAGATGACCAACAACGCTCTAGGGTACAAACTACAGCATTAAAACTCGCCAAACTTCGAATGGAGACAAGGTTTGTCCATTTTGGTCCAAACATGACGAACTTTGCTCTAGGGAACGAACGTGTGGTTTCTCACGCTCCAACCCTCGAATGGAGACAAGTTTGGTCCATTTTGGTTCGAAGATGACCAACAAAGCTCTAGGGTATGAACTTCAGCATTAAAACACGCCAAACTTCGAATGGAGACAAGGTTTGTCCATTTTGGTCCAAACATGACGAACTTCGCTCTAGGGAACGAACTTGTTGTTTCTCACTCTCCAAGCCTCGAATGGAGACAAGTTTGGTCCATTTTGATTCAAAGATGACCAACAACGCTCTAGGGTACGAACTTCAGCATTAAAACTCGCCCGACTTCGAATGGAGACAAGGTTTGTCCACTTTGGTCCAAACATGACGAACTTCGCTCTAGCGAACGAACTTGTTGTTTCTCACTCTCCAAGCATCGAATGGAGACAACTGTGGTGCATTTTTGTTCGAAGATGACCAGCAACGCTCTAGGGTACGAATTTCAGCATTAAAACTCGCCAAACTTCGAATGGAGACAAGGTTTGTCCATTTTGGTCCAAACATGACGAACTTCGCTCTAGGGAACGAACTTGTTGTTTCTCACTCTCCAAGCCTCGAATGGAGCCCAGTTTGGTACATTTAGGTCCGAAGATGACCAACAACGCTCTAGGGTACAAACTTCAGCATTAAAACTCGCCAAACTTCGAATGGATACAAGGTTTGTCCATTTTGGTCCAAACATGACGAACTTCGCTCTAGGGAACGAACTTGTTGTTTCTCGCTCTCCAAGCCTTGAATGGAGACAAGTTTGGTGCATTTTGGTCCGAAGATGACCAACAACGCTCAAGGGTACGATCTTCAGCATTAAAACTCGCCAAACTTCGAATGGAGAAAAGGTTTGTCCATTTTGGTACAAACATGACGAACTTCGCTCTAGGGAACGAACTTGTTGTTTCTCACTCTCCAAGCCTCGAATGGAGACAAGTTTGGTCCATTTAGGTCCGAAGATGACCAACAACGCTCTAGGGTACAAACTTCAGCATTAAAACTCGCCAAACTTCGAATGGAGACAAGGTTTGTCCATTTTGGTCCAAACATGACGAACTTCGCTCTAGGGAACGAACTTGTTGTTTCTCACTCTCCAAGCCTCGACTGGAGACATGTTTGGTCCATTTAGGTCCGAAGATGACCAACAACGCTCTAGGGTACAAACTTCAGCATTAAAACTCGCCAAACTTCGAATGGAGACAAGGTTTGTCCATTTTGGTCCAAACATGACGAACTTCGCTCTAGGGAACGAACTTGTTGTTTCTCACACTCCAAGCCTCGAATGGCGACAAGTTTGGTCCATTTAGGTCCGAAGATGACCAACAACGCTCTAGGGTACAAACTTCAGCATTAAAACTCGCCAAACTTCGAATGGAGACAAGGTTTGTCCATTTTGGTCCAAACATGACGAACTTCGCTCTAGGGAACGAACGTGTGGTTTCTCACGCTCCAAGCCTCGAATGGAGACAAGTTTGGTCCATTTTGGTTCGAAGATGACCAACAAAGCTCTAGGGTACGAACTTCAGCATTAAAACACGCCAAACTTCGAATGGAGACAAGGTTTGTCCATTTTGGTCCAAACATGACGAACTTCGCTCTAGGGAACGAACTTGTTGTTTCTCACTCTCCAAGCCTCGAATGGAGACAAGTTTGGTCCATTTTGATTCAAAGATGACCAACAACGCTCTAGGGTATGAACTTCAGCATTAAAACTCGCCCAACTTCGAATGGAGACAAGGTTTGTCCATTTTGGTCCAAACATGACGAACATCGCTCTAGAGAACGAACTTGTTGTTTCTCACTCTCCAAGCCTCGAATGGAGACAAGTTTGGTCCATTTTGGTTCGAAGATGACCAACAAAGCTCTAGGGTACGAAGTTCAGCATTAAAACACGCCAAACTTCGAATGGAGACAAGGTTTGTCCATTTTGGTCCAAACATGACGAACTTCGCTCTAGGGAACGAACTTGTTGTTTCTCACTCTCCAAGCATCTAATGGAGACAAGTTTGGTTCATTTTGTTCAAAGATGACCAACAACGCTCAAGGGTACGAACTTCAGCATTAAAACTCGCCAAACTTCGAATGGAGACAAGGTTTGTCCATTTTGGTCCAAACATGACGAACTTCGCTCTAGGGAACGAACTTGTTGTTTCTCACTCTCCAAGCCTCGAATGGAGACAAGTTTGGTCCATTTAGGTCCGAAGATGACCAACAACGCTCTAGGGTACAAACTTCAG
Organism: Trichosanthes truncata; assembly: GCA_033996785.1. Lineage (NCBI taxonomy): Eukaryota > Viridiplantae > Streptophyta > Magnoliopsida > Cucurbitales > Cucurbitaceae > Trichosanthes > Trichosanthes truncata. Next base: position 25,161,039 of record JAWPNB010000007.1, on the reverse strand, counting down.
CATTAAAACTCGCCAAACTTCGAATGGAGACATGGTTTGTCCATTTTGGTCCAAACATGACGAACTTCGCTCTAGGGAACGAACTTGTTGTTTCTCACTCTCCAAGCCTCGAATGGCGACAAGTTTGGTCCATTTAGGTCCGAAGATGACCAACAACGCTCTAGGGTACAAACTTCAGCATTAAAACTCGCCAAACTTCGAATGGAGACAAGGTTTGTCCATTTTGGTCCAAACATGACAAACTTCGCTCTAGGGAACGAACTTGTTGTTTCTCACTCTCCAAGCATCTAATGGAGACAAGTTTGGTGCATTTTGTTCAAAGATGACCAACAACGCTCAAGGGTACGAACTTCAGCATTAAAACTCGCCAAACTTCGAATGGAGACAAGGTTTGTCCATTTTGGTCCAAACATGACGAACTTCGCTCTAGGGAACGAACGTGTGGTTTCTCACTCTCCAAGCCTCGAATGGAGACAAGTTTGGTCCATTTTGGTTCGAAGATGACAAACAAAGCTCTAGGGTACGAACTTCAGCATTAAAGCACGCCAAACTTCGAATGGAGACAAGGTTTGTCCATTTTGGTCCAAACATGACGAACTTCGCTCTAGGGAACGAACTTGTTGTTTCTCACTCTCCAAGCCTCGAATGGAGACAAGTTTGGTCCATTTTGATTCAAAGATGACCAACAACGCTCTAGGGTACGAACTTCAGCATTAAAACTCGCCCAACTTCGAATGGAGACAAGGTTTGTCCATTTTGGTCCAAACATGACGAACTTCGCTCTAGGGAACGAACTTGTTGTTTTTCACTGTCCAAGCCTCGAATGGAGACAAGTTTGGTCCATTTAGGTCCGAAAATGACCATTAACGCTTTAGGGTACAAACTTCAGCATTAAAACATGCCAACCTTCGAATGGAGACAAGGTTTGTCCATTTTGGTCGAAACATGACGAACTTCGCTCTAGTGAACGAAGTTGTTGTTTCCCACTCTCCAAGCCTCGAATAGAGACAAGTTTGGTCCATTTTGGTTCGAAGATGACCAACAACGCTCTAGGGTACAAACTTCAGCATTAAAACTCGCCAAACTTCGAATGGAGACAAGGTTTGTCAATTTTGGTCCAAACATGACGAACTTCGCCCTAGGGAACGAACTTGTTGTTTCTCACTCTCCAAGCCTCGAATGGCGACAAGTTTGGTCCATTTAGGTCCGAAGATGACCAACAACGCTCTAGGGTACAAACTTCAGCATTAAAACTCGCCAAACTTCGAATGGAGACAAGGTTTGTCCATTTTGGTCCAAACATGACAAACTTCGCTCTAGGGAACGAACTTGTTGTTTCTCACTCTCCAAGCATCTAATGGAGACAAGTTTGGTGCATTTTGTTCAAAGATGACCAACAACGCTCAAGGGTACGAACTTCAGCATTAAAACTCGCCAAACTTCGAATGGAGACAAGGTTTGTCCATTTTGGTCCAAACATGACGAACTTCGCTCTAGGGAACGAACGTGTGGTTTCTCACTCTCCAAGCCTCGAATGGAGACAAGTTTGGTCCATTTTGGTTCGAAGATGACAAACAAAGCTCTAGGGTACGAACTTCAGCATTAAAGCACGCCAAACTTCGAATGGAGACAAGGTTTGTCCATTTTGGTCCAAACATGACGAACTTCGCTCTAGGGAACGAACTTGTTGTTTCTCACTCTCCAAGCATCGAATGGAGACAAGTGTGGTGCATTTTGGTTCGAAGATGACCAGCAACGCTCTAGGGTACGAACTTCAGCATTAAAACTCGCCAAACTTCGAATGGAGACAAGGTTTGTCCATTTTGGTCCAAACATGACGAACTTTGCTCTAGGGAACGAACTTGTTGTTTCTCACTCTCCAAGCCTCGAATGGAGCCAAGTTTGGTCCATTTAGGTCCGAAGATGGCCAACAACGCTCTAGGGTACAAACTTCAGCATTAAAACTCGCTAAACTTCGAATGGAGACAAGGTTTGTCCATTTTGGTTCAAACATGACGAACTTCGCTCTAGGGAACGAACTTGTTGTTTCTCACTCTCCAAGCATCGAATGGAGACAAGTGTGGTGCATTTTTGTTCGAAGATGACCAGCAACGCTCTAGGGTACGAACTTCAGCATTAAAACTCGCCAAACTGCGAATGGAGACAAGGTTTGTCCATTTTGGTCCAAACATGACGAACTTCGCTCTAGGGAACGAACTTGTTGTTTCTCACTCTCCAAGCCTCGAATGGAGCCCAGTTTGGTACATTTAGGTCCGAAGATGACCAACAACGCTCTAGGGTACAAACTTCAGCATTAAAACTCGCCAAACTTCGAATGGATACAAGGTTTGTCCATTTTGGTCCAAACATGACGAACTTCGCTCTAGGGAACGAACTTGTTGTTTCTCACTCTCCAAGCCTTGAATGGAGACAAGTTTGGTGCATTTTGGTCTGAAGATGACCAACAACGCTCAAGGGTACGATCTTCAGCATTAAAACTCGCCAAACTTCGAATGGAGAAAAGGTTTGTCCATTTTGGTCCAAACATGACGAACTTCGCTCTAGGGAACGAACTTGTTGTTTCTCACTCTCCAAGCCTCGAATGGCGACAAGTTTGGTCCATTTAGGTCCGAAGATGACCAACAACGCTCTAGGGTACAAACTTCAGCATTAAAACTCGCCAAACTTCGAATGGAGACAAGGTTTGTCCATTTTGGTCCAAACATGACGAACTTCGCTCTAGGGAACGAACGTGTGGTTTCTCACGCTCCAAGCCTCGAATGGAGACATGTTTGGTCCATTTTGGTTCGAAGATGACCAACAAAGCTCTAGGGTACGAACTTCAGCATTAAAACACGCCAAACTTCGAATGGAGACAAGGTTTGTCCATTTTGGTCCAAACATGACGAACTTCGCTCTAGGGAACGAACTTGTTGTTTCTCACTCTCCAAGCCTCGAATGGAGACAAGTTTGGTCCATTTTGATTCAAAGATGACCAACAACGCTCTAGGGTATGAACTTCAGCATTAAAACTCGCCCAACTTCGAATGGAGACAAGGTTTGTCCATTTTGGTCCAAACATGACGAACATCGCTCTAGAGAACGAACTTGTTGTTTCTCACTCTCCAAGCCTCGAATGGAGACAAGTTTGGTCCATTTTGGTTCGAAGATGACCAACAAAGCTCTAGGGTACGAACTTCAGCATTAAAACACGCCAAACTTCGAATGGAGACAAGGTTTGTCCATTTTGGTCCAAACATGACGAACTTCGCTCTAGGGAACGAACTTGTTGTTTCTCACTCTCCAAGCATCTAATGGAGACAAGTTTGGTTCATTTTGTTCAAAGATGACCAACAACGCTCAAGGGTACGAACTTCAGCATTAAAACTCGCCAAACTTCGAATGGAGACAAGGTTTGTCCATTTTGGTCCAAACATGACGAACTTCGCTCTAGGGAACGAACTTGTTGTTTCTCACTCTCCAAGCCTCGAATGGAGACAAGTTTGGTCCATTTAGGTCCGAAGATGACCAACAACGCTCTAGGGTACAAACTTCAGCATTAAAACTCGCCAAACTTCGAATGGAGACATGGTTTGTCCATTTTGGTCCAAACATGACGAACTTCGCTCTAGGGAACGAACTTGTTGTTTCTCACTCTCCAAGCCTCGAATGGCGACAAGTTTGGTCCATTTAGGTCCGAAGATGACCAACAACGCTCTAGGGTACAAACTTCAGCATTAAAACTCGCCAAACTTCGAATGGAGACAAGGTTTGTCCATTTTGGTCCAAACATGACAAACTTCGCTCTAGGGAACGAACTTGTTGTTTCTCACTCTCCAAGCATCTAATGGAGACAAGTTTGGTGCATTTTGTTCAAAGATGACCAACAACGCTCAAGGGTACGAACTTCAGCATTAAAACTCGCCAAACTTCGAATGGAGACAAGGTTTGTCCATTTTGGTCCAAACATGACGAACTTCGCTCTAGGGAACGAACGTGTGGTTTCTCACTCTCCAAGCCTCGAATGGAGACAAGTTTGGTCCATTTTGGTTCGAAGATGACAAACAAAGCTCTAGGGTACGAACTTCAGCATTAAAGCACGCCAAACTTCGAATGGAGACAAGGTTTGTCCATTTTGGTCCAAACATGACGAACTTCGCTCTAGGGAACGAACTTGTTGTTTCTCACTCTCCAAGCCTCGAATGGAGACAAGTTTGGTCCATTTTGATTCAAAGATGACCAACAACGCTCTAGGGTACGAACTTCAGCATTAAAACTCGCCCAACTTCGAATGGAGACAAGGTTTGTCCATTTTGGTCCAAACATGACGAACTTCGCTCTAGGGAACGAACTTGTTGTTTTTCACTGTCCAAGCCTCGAATGGAGACAAGTTTGGTCCATTTAGGTCCGAAAATGACCATTAACGCTTTAGGGTACAAACTTCAGCATTAAAACATGCCAACCTTCGAATGGAGACAAGGTTTGTCCATTTTGGTCGAAACATGACGAACTTCGCTCTAGTGAACGAAGTTGTTGTTTCCCACTCTCCAAGCCTCGAATAGAGACAAGTTTGGTCCATTTTGGTTCGAAGATGACCAACAACGCTCTAGGGTACAAACTTCAGCATTAAAACTCGCCAAACTTCGAATGGAGACAAGGTTTGTCAATTTTGGTCCAAACATGACGAACTTCGCCCTAGGGAACGAACTTGTTGTTTCTCACTCTCCAAGCCTCGAATGGCGACAAGTTTGGTCCATTTAGGTCCGAAGATGACCAACAACGCTCTAGGGTACAAACTTCAGCATTAAAACTCGCCAAACTTCGAATGGAGACAAGGTTTGTCCATTTTGGTCCAAACATGACAAACTTCGCTCTAGGGAACGAACTTGTTGTTTCTCACTCTCCAAGCATCTAATGGAGACAAGTTTGGTGCATTTTGTTCAAAGATGACCAACAACGCTCAAGGGTACGAACTTCAGCATTAAAACTCGCCAAACTTCGAATGGAGACAAGGTTTGTCCATTTTGGTCCAAACATGACGAACTTCGCTCTAGGGAACGAACGTGTGGTTTCTCACTCTCCAAGCCTCGAATGGAGACAAGTTTGGTCCATTTTGGTTCGAAGATGACAAACAAAGCTCTAGGGTACGAACTTCAGCATTAAAGCACGCCAAACTTCGAATGGAGACAAGGTTTGTCCATTTTGGTCCAAACATGACGAACTTCGCTCTAGGGAACGAACTTGTTGTTTCTCACTCTCCAAGCCTCGAATGGAGACAAGTTTGGTCCATTTTGATTCAAAGATGACCAACAACGCTCTAGGGTACGAACTTCAGCATTAAAACTCGCCCAACTTCGAATGGAGACAAGGTTTGTCCATTTTGGTCCAAACATGACGAACTTCGCTCTAGGGAACGAACTTGTTGTTTTTCACTGTCCAAGCCTCGAATGGAGACATGTTTGGTCCATTTAGGTCCGAAAATGACCATTAACGCTTTAGGGTACAAACTTCAGCATTAAAACATGCCAACCTTCGAATGGAGACAAGGTTTGTCCATTTTGGTCGAAACATGACGAACTTCGCTCTAGTGAACGAAGTTGTTGTTTCCCACTCTCCAAGCCTCGAATAGAGACAAGTTTGGTCCATTTTGGTTCGAAGATGACCAACAACGCTCTAGGGTACAAACTTCAGCATTAAAACTCGCCAAACTTCGAATGGAGACAAGGTTTGTCAATTTTGGTCCAAACATGACGAACTTCGCCCTAGGGAACGAACTTGTTGTTTCTCACTCTCCAAGCCTCGAATGGCGACAAGTTTGGTCCATTTAGGTCCGAAGATGACCAACAACGCTCTAGGGTACAAACTTCAGCATTAAAACTCGCCAAACTTCGAATGGAGACAAGGTTTGTCCATTTTGGTCCAAACATGACAAACTTCGCTCTAGGGAACGAACTTGTTGTTTCTCACTCTCCAAGCATCTAATGGAGACAAGTTTGGTGCATTTTGTTCAAAGATGACCAACAACGCTCAAGGGTACGAACTTCAGCATTAAAACTCGCCAAACTTCGAATGGAGACAAGGTTTGTCCATTTTGGTCCAAACATGACGAACTTCGCTCTAGGGAACGAACGTGTGGTTTCTCACTCTCCAAGCCTCGAATGGAGACAAGTTTGGTCCATTTTGGTTCGAAGATGACAAACAAAGCTCTAGGGTACGAACTTCAGCATTAAAGCACGCCAAACTTCGAATGGAGACAAGGTTTGTCCATTTTGGTCCAAACATGACGAACTTCGCTCTAGGGAACGAACTTGTTGTTTCTCACTCTCCAAGCATCGAATGGAGACAAGTGTGGTGCATTTTGGTTCGAAGATGACCAGCAACGCTCTAGGGTACGAACTTCAGCATTAAAACTCGCCAAACTTCGAATGGAGACAAGGTTTGTCCATTTTGGTCCAAACATGACGAACTTTGCTCTAGGGAACGAACTTGTTGTTTCTCACTCTCCAAGCCTCGAATGGAGCCAAGTTTGGTCCATTTAGGTCCGAAGATGGCCAACAACGCTCTAGGGTACAAACTTCAGCATTAAAACTCGCTAAACTTCGAATGGAGACAAGGTTTGTCCATTTTGGTTCAAACATGACGAACTTCGCTCTAGGGAACGAACTTGTTGTTTCTCACTCTCCAAGCATCGAATGGAGACAAGTGTGGTGCATTTTTGTTCGAAGATGACCAGCAACGCTCTAGGGTACGAACTTCAGCATTAAAACTCGCCAAACTGCGAATGGAGACAAGGTTTGTCCATTTTGGTCCAAACATGACGAACTTCGCTCTAGGGAACGAACTTGTTGTTTCTCACTCTCCAAGCCTCGAATGGAGCCCAGTTTGGTACATTTAGGTCCGAAGATGACCAACAACGCTCTAGGGTACAAACTTCAGCATTAAAACTCGCCAAACTTCGAATGGATACAAGGTTTGTCCATTTTGGTCCAAACATGACGAACTTCGCTCTAGGGAACGAACTTGTTGTTTCTCACTCTCCAAGCCTTGAATGGAGACAAGTTTGGTGCATTTTGGTCTGAAGATGACCAACAACGCTCAAGGGTACGATCTTCAGCATTAAAACTCGCCAAACTTCGAATGGAGAAAAGGTTTGTCCATTTTGGTCCAAACATGACGAACTTCGCTCTAGGGAACGAACTTGTTGTTTCTCACTCTCCAAGCCTCGAATGGCGACAAGTTTGGTCCATTTAGGTCCGAAGATGACCAACAACGCTCTAGGGTACAAACTTCAGCATTAAAACTCGCCAAACTTCGAATGGAGACAAGGTTTGTCCATTTTGGTCCAAACATGACGAACTTCGCTCTAGGGAACGAACGTGTGGTTTCTCACGCTCCAAGCCTCGAATGGAGACATGTTTGGTCCATTTTGGTTCGAAGATGACCAACAAAGCTCTAGGGTACGAACTTCAGCATTAAAACACGCCAAACTTCGAATGGAGACAAGGTTTGTCCATTTTGGTCCAAACATGACGAACTTCGCTCTAGGGAACGAACTTGTTGTTTCTCACTCTCCAAGCCTCGAATGGAGACAAGTTTGGTCCATTTTGATTCAAAGATGACCAACAACGCTCTAGGGTATGAACTTCAGCATTAAAACTCGCCCAACTTCGAATGGAGACAAGGTTTGTCCATTTTGGTCTAAACATGACGAACATCGCTCTAGAGAACGAACTTGTTGTTTCTCACTCTCCAAGCCTCGAATGGAGACAAGTTTGGTCCATTTTGGTTCGAAGATGACCAACAAAGCTCTAGGGTACGAACTTCAGCATTAAAACACGCCAAACTTCGAATGGAGACAAGGTTTGTCCATTTTGGTGCAAACATGACGAACTTCGCTCTAGGGAACGAACTTGTTGTTTCTCACTCTCCAAGCATCTAATGGAGACAAGTTTGGTTCATTTTGTTCAAAGATGACCAACAACGCTCAAGGGTACGAACTTCAGCATTAAAACTCGCCAAACTTCGAATGGAGACAAGGTTGGTCCATTTTGGTCCAAACATGACGAACTTCGCTCTAGGGAACGAACTTGTTGTTTCTCACTCTCCAAGCCTCGAATGGAGACAAGTTTGGTCCATTTAGGTCCGAAGATGACCAACAACGCTCTAGGGTACAAACTTCAGCATTAAAACTCGCCAAACTTCGAGTGGAGACAAGGTTTGTCCATTTTGGTCCAAACATGACGAACTTCGCTCTAGGGAACGAACTTGTTGTTTCTCACTCTCCAAGCCTCGAATGGCGACAAGTTTGGTCCATTTAGGTCCGAAGATGACCAACAACGCTCTAGGGTACAAACTTCAGCATTAAAACTCGCCAAACTTCGAATGGAGACAAGGTTTGTCCATTTTGGTCCAAACATGACGAACTTCGCTCTAGGGAACGAACTTGTTGTTTCTCACTCTCCAAGCATCTAATGGAGACAAGTTTGGTGCATTTTGTTCAAAGATGACCAACAACGCTCAAGGGTACGAACTTCAGCATTAAAACTCGCCAAACTTCGAATGGAGACAAGGTTTGTCCATTTTGGTCCAAACATGACGAACTTCGCTCTAGGGAACGAACTTGTTGTTTCTCACTCTCCAAGCCTCGAATGGAGACAAGTTTGGTCCATTTAGGTCCAAAGAAGACCAACAACGCTCTAGGGTACAAACTTCAGCATTAAAACTCGCCAAACTTCGAATGGAGACAAGGTTTGTCCATTTTGGTCCAAACATGACGAAGTTCGCTCTAGGGAACGAACTTGTTGTTTCTCACTCTCCAAGCCTCGAATGGCGACAAGTTTGGTCCATTTAGGTCCGAAGATGACCAACAACGCTCTAGGGTACAAACTTCAGCATTAAAACTCGCCAAACTTCGAATGGAGACAAGGGTTGTCCATTTTGGTCCAAACATGACGAACTTCGCTCTAGGGAATGAACGTGTGGTTTCTCACGCTCCAAGCCTCGAATGGAGACAAGTTTGGTCCATTTTGGTTCGAAGATGACCAACAAAGCTCTAGGGTACGAACTTCAGCATTAAAACACGCCAAACTTCGAATGGAGACAAGGTTTGTCCATTTTGGTCCAAACATGACGAACTTCGCTCTAGAGAACGAACTTGTTGTTTCTCACTCTCCAAGCCTCGAATGGAGACAAGTTTGGTCCATTTTGGTTCGAAGATGACCAACAAAGCTCTAGGGTACGAAGTTCAGCCTTAAAACACGCCAAACTTCGAATGGAGACAAGGTTTGTCCATTTTGGTCCAAACATGACGAAGTTCGCTCTAGGGAACGAACTTGTTGTTTCTCACTCTCCAAGCCTCGAATGGAGACAAGTTTGGTCCATTTAGGTCCGAAGATGGAACAACGCTCTAGGGTACAAACTTCAGCATTAAAACTCGCCAAACTTCGAATGGAGACAAGGTTTGTCCATTTTGGTCCAAACATGACGAACTTCGCTCTAGGAAACGAACTTGTTGTTTCTCACTCTCCAAGCCTCGAATGGCGACATGTTTGGTCCATTTAGGTCCGAAGATGACCAACAACGCTCTAGGGTACAAACTTCAGCATTAAAACTCGCCAAACTTCGAATGGAGACAAGGTTTGTCCATTTTGGTCCAAACATGACGAACTTCGCTCTAGGGAACGAACTTGTTGTTTCTCAGTCTCCAAGCATCTAATGGAGACAAGTTTGGTGCATTTTGTTCAAAGATGACCAACAACGCTCAAGGGTACGAACTTCAGCATTAAAACTCGCCAAACTTCGAATGGAGACAAGGTTTGTCCATTTTGGTCCAAACATGACGAACTTCGCTCTAGGGAACGAACTTGTTGTTTCTCACTCTCCAAGCCTCGAATGGAGACAAGTTTGGTCCATTTAGGTCCGAAGATGACCAACAACGCTCTAGGGTACAAACTTCAGCATTAAAACTCGCCAAACTTCGAATGGAGACAAGGTTTGTCCATTTTGGTCCAAACATGACGAACTTCGCTCTAGGAAACGAACTTGTTGTTTCTCACTCTCCAAGCCTCGAATGGCGACAAGTTTGGTCCATTTAGGTCCGAAGATGACCAACAACGCTCTAGGGTACAAACTACAGCATTAAAACTCGCCAAACTTCGAATGGAGACAAGGTTTGTCCATTTTGGTCCAAACATGACGAACTTTGCTCTAGGGAACGAACTTGTTGTTTCTCACTCTCCAAGCATCGAATGGAGACAAGTGTGGTGCATTTTTGTTCGAAGATGACCAGCAACGCTCTAGGGTACGAACTTCAGCATTAAAACTCGCCAAACTGCGAATGGAGACAAGGTTTGTCCATTTTGGTCCAAACATGACGAACTTCGCTCTAGGGAACGAACTTGTTGTTTCTCACTCTCCAAGCCTCGAATGGAGCCCAGTTTGGTACATTTAGGTCCGAAGATGACCAACAACGCTCTAGGGTACAAACTTCAGCATTAAAACTCGCCAAACTTCGAATGGATACAAGGTTTGTCCATTTTGGTCCAAACATGACGAACTTCGCTCTAGGGAACGAACTTGTTGTTTCTCACTCTCCAAGCCTTGAATGGAGACAAGTTTGGTGCATTTTGGTCTGAAGATGACCAACAACGCTCAAGGGTACGATCTTCAGCATTAAAACTCGCCAAACTTCGAATGGAGAAAAGGTTTGTCCATTTTGGTCCAAACATGACGAACTTCGCTCTAGGGAACGAACTTGTTGTTTCTCACTCTCCAAGCCTCGAATGGCGACAAGTTTGGTCCATTTAGGTCCGAAGATGACCAACAACGCTCTAGGGTACAAACTTCAGCATTAAAACTCGCCAAACTTCGAATGGAGACAAGGTTTGTCCATTTTGGTCCAAACATGACGAACTTCGCTCTAGGGAACGAACGTGTGGTTTCTCACGCTCCAAGCCTCGAATGGAGACATGTTTGGTCCATTTTGGTTCGAAGATGACCAACAAAGCTCTAGGGTACGAACTTCAGCATTAAAACACGCCAAACTTCGAATGGAGACAAGGTTTGTCCATTTTGGTCCAAACATGACGAACTTCGCTCTAGGGAACGAACTTGTTGTTTCTCACTCTCCAAGCCTCGAATGGAGACAAGTTTGGTCCATTTTGATTCAAAGATGACCAACAACGCTCTAGGGTATGAACTTCAGCATTAAAACTCGCCCAACTTCGAATGGAGACAAGGTTTGTCCATTTTGGTCTAAACATGACGAACATCGCTCTAGAGAACGAACTTGTTGTTTCTCACTCTCCAAGCCTCGAATGGAGACAAGTTTGGTCCATTTTGGTTCGAAGATGACCAACAAAGCTCTAGGGTACGAACTTCAGCATTAAAACACGCCAAACTTCGAATGGAGACAAGGTTTGTCCATTTTGGTGCAAACATGACGAACTTCGCTCTAGGGAACGAACTTGTTGTTTCTCACTCTCCAAGCATCTAATGGAGACAAGTTTGGTTCATTTTGTTCAAAGATGACCAACAACGCTCAAGGGTACGAACTTCAGCATTAAAACTCGCCAAACTTCGAATGGAGACAAGGTTTGTCCATTTTGGTCCAAACATGACGAACTTCGCTCTAGGGAACGAACTTGTTGTTTCTCACTCTCCAAGCCTCGACTGGAGACATGTTTGGTCCATTTAGGTCCGAAGATGACCAACAACGCTCTAGGGTACAAACTTCAGCATTAAAACTCGCCAAACTTCGAATGGAGACAAGGTTTGTCCATTTTGGTCCAAACATGACGAACTTCGCTCTAGGGAACGAACTTGTTGTTTCTCACTCTCCAAGCCTCGAATGGCGACAAGTTTGGTCCATTTAGGTCCGAAGATGACCAACAACGCTCTAGGGTACAAACTTCAGCATTAAAACTCGCCAAACTTCGAATGGAGACAAGATTTGTCCATTTTGGTCCAAACATGACGAACTTCGCTCTAGGGATCGAACTTGTTGTTTCTCACTCTCCAACCCTCGAATGGAGCCCAGTTTGGTCCATTTAGGTCCGAAGATGACCAACAACGCTCTAGGGTACAAACTTCAGCATTAAAACTCGCCAAACTTCGAATGGAGACAAGGTTTGTCCATTTTGGTCCAAACATGACGAACTTCGCTCTAGGGAACGAACTTGTTGTTTCTCACTCTCCAAGCCTTGAATGGAGACAAGTTTGGTGCATTTTGGTCCGAAGATGACCAACAACGCTCAAGGGTACGATCTTCAGCATTAAAACTCGCCAAACTTCGAATGGAGAAAAGGTTTGTCCATTTTGGTCCAAACATGACGAACTTCGCTCTAGGGAACGAACTTGTTGTTTCTCACTCTCCAAGCCTCGAATGGAGACAAGTTTGGTCCATTTAGGTCCGAAGATGACCAACAACGCTCTAGGGTACAAACTTCAGCATTAAAACTCGCCAAACTTCGAATGGAGACAAGGTTTGTCCATTTTGGTCCAAACATGACGAAGTTCGCTCTAGGGAACGAACTTGTTGTTTCTCACTCTCCAAGCCTCGAATGGAGACAAGTTTGGTCCATTTAGGTCCGAAGATGGAACAACGCTCTAGGGTACAAACTTCAGCATTAAAACTCGCCAAACTTCGAATGGAGACAAGGTTTGTCCATTTTGGTCCAAACATGACGAACTTCGCTCTAGGAAACGAACTTGTTGTTTCTCACTCTCCAAGCCTCGAATGGCGACAAGTTTGGTCCATTTAGGTCCGAAGATGACCAACAACGCTCTAGGGTACAAACTTCAGCATTAAAACTCGCCAAACTTCGAATGGAGACAAGGTTTGTCCATTTTGGTCCAAACATGACGAACTTCGCTCTAGGGAACGAACTTGTTGTTTCTCACTCTCCAAGCATCTAATGGAGACAAGTTTGGTGCATTTTGTTCAAAGATGACCAACAACGCTCAAGGGTACGAACTTCAGCATTAAAACTCGCCAAACTTCGAATGGAGACAAGGTTTGTCCATTTTGGTCCAAACATGACGAACTTCGCTCTAGGGAACGAACTTGTTGTTTCTCACTCTCCAAGCCTCGAATGGAGACAAGTTTGGTCCATTTTGGTTCGAAGATGACCAACAAAGCTCTAGGGTACGAAGTTCAGCATTAAAACACGCCAAACTTCGAATGGAGACAGGGTTTGTCCATTTTGGTCCAAACATGACGAACTTCGCTCTAGGGAACGAACTTGTTGTTTCTCACTCTCCAAGCCTTGAATGGAGACAAGTTTGGTGCATTTTGGTCCGAAGATGACCAACAACGCTCAAGGGTACGATCTTCAGCATTAAAACTCGCCAAACTTCGAATGGAGAAAAGGTTTGTCCATTTTGGTCCAAACATGACGAACTTCGCTCTAGGGAACGAACTTGTTGTTTCTCACTCTCCAAGCCTCGAATGGAGACAAGTTTGGTCCATTTAGGTCCGAAGATGACCAACAACGCTCTAGGGTACAAACTTCAGCATTAAAACTCGCCAAACTTCGAATGGAGACAAGGTTTGTCCATTTTGGTCCAAACATGACGAACTTCGCTCTAGGGAACGAACTTGTTGTTTCTCACTCTCCAAGCCTCGACTGGAGACATGTTTGGTCCATTTAGGTCCGAAGATGACCAACAACGCTCTAGGGTACAAACTTCAGCATTAAAACTCGCCAAACTTCGAATGGAGACAAGGTTTGTCCATTTTGGTCCAAACATGACGAACTTCGCTCTAGGGAACGAACTTGTTGTTTCTCACTCTCCAAGCCTCGAAAGGCGACAAGTTTGGTCCATTTAGGTCCGAAGATGACCAACAACGCTCTAGGGTACAAACTTCAGCATTAAAACTCGCCAAACTTCGAATGGAGACAAGGTTTGTCCATTTTGGTCCAAACATGACGAACTTCGCTCTAGGGAACGAACTTGTTGTTTCTCACTCTCCAAGCATCTAATGGAGACAAGTTTGGTGCATTTTGTTCAAAGATGACCAACAACGCTCAAGGGTACGAACTTCAGCATTAAAACTCGCCAAACTTCGAATCGAGACAAGGTTTGTCCATTTTGGTCCAAACATGACGAACTTCGCTCTAGGGAACGAACTTGTTGTTTCTCACTCTCCAAGCCTCGAATGGAGACAAGTTTGGTCCATTTAGGTCAAAAGAAGACCAACAACGCTCTAGGGTACAAACTTCAGCATTAAAACTCGCCAAACTTCGAATGGAGACAAGGTTTGTCCATTTTGGTCCAAACATGACGAACTTCGCTCTAGGGAACGAACTTGTTGTTTCTCACTCTCCAAGCCTCGAATGGCGACAAGTTTGGTCCATTTAGGTCCGAAGATGACCAACAACGCTCTAGGGTACAAACTTCAGCATTAAAACTCGCCAAACTTCGAATGGAGACAAGGGTTGTCCATTTTGGTCCAAACATGACGAACTTCGCTCTAGGGAATGAACGTGTGGTTTCTCACGCTTCAAGCCTCGAATGGAGACAAGTTTGGTCCATTTTGGTTCGAAGATGACCAACAAAGCTCTAGGGTACGAACTTCAGCATTAAAACACGCCAAACTTCGAATGGAGACAAGGTTTGTCCATTTTGGTCCAAACATGACGAACTTCGCTCTAGAGAACGAACTTGTTGTTTCTCACTCTCCAAGCCTCGAATGGAGACAAGTTTGGTCCATTTTGGTTCGAAGATGACCAACAAAGCTCTAGGGTACGAAGTTCAGCATTAAAACACGCCAAACTTCGAATGGAGACAAGGTTTGTCCATTTTGGTCCAAACATGACGAACCCGCTCTAGGGAACGAACTTGTTGTTTCTCACTCTCCAAGCCTCGAAAGGCGACAAGTTTGGTCCATTTAGGTCCGAAGATGACCAACAACGCTCTAGGGTACAAACTTCAGCATTAAAACTCGCCAAACTTCGAATGGAGACAAGGTTTGTCCATTTTGGTCCAAACATGACGAACTTCGCTCTAGGGAACGAACTTGTTGTTTCTCACTCTCCAAGCCTCGAAAGGCGACAAGTTTGGTCCATTTAGGTCCGAAGATGACCAACAACGCTCTAGGGTACAAACTTCAGCATTAAAACTCGCCAAACTTCGAATGGAGACAAGGTTTGTCCATTTTGGTCCAAACATGACGAACTTCGCTCTAGGGAACGAACTTGTTGTTTCTCACTCTCCAAGCATCTAATGGAGACAAGTTTGGTGCATTTTGTTCAAAGATGACCAACAACGCTCAAGGGTACGAACTTCAGCATTAAAACTCGCCAAACTTCGAATGGAGACAAGGTTTGTCCATTTTGGTCCAAACATGACGAACTTCGCTCTAGGGAACGAACTTGTTGTTTCTCACTCTCCAAGCCTCGAATGGAGACAAGTTTGGTCCATTTAGGTCAAAAGAAGACCAACAACGCTCTAGGGTACAAACTTCAGCATTAAAACTCGCCAAACTTCGAATGGAGACAAGGTTTGTCCATTTTGGTCCAAACATGACGAACTTCGCTCTAGGGAACGAACTTGTTGTTTCTCACTCTCCAAGCCTCGAATGGCGACAAGTTTGGTCCATTTAGGTCCGAAGATGACCAACAACGCTCTAGGGTACAAACTTCAGCATTAAAACTCGCCAAACTTCGAATGGAGACAAGGGTTGTCCATTTTGGTCCAAACATGACGAACTTCGCTCTAGGGAATGAACGTGTGGTTTCTCACGCTTCAAGCCTCGAATGGAGACAAGTTTGGTCCATTTTGGTTCGAAGATGACCAACAAAGCTCTAGGGTACGAACTTCAGCATTAAAACACGCCAAACTTCGAATGGAGACAAGGTTTGTCCATTTTGGTCCAAACATGACGAACTTCGCTCTAGAGAACGAACTTGTTGTTTCTCACTCTCCAAGCCTCGAATGGAGACAAGTTTGGTCCATTTTGGTTCGAAGATGACCAACAAAGCTCTAGGGTACGAAGTTCAGCATTAAAACACGCCAAACTTCGAATGGAGACAAGGTTTGTCCATTTTGGTCCAAACATGACGAACTTCGCTCTAGGGAACGAACTTGTTGTTTCTCACTCTCCAAGCCTCGAATGGAGACAAGTTTGGTCCATTTAGGTCCGAAGATGGAACAACGCTCTAGGGTACAAACTTCAGCATTAAAACTCGCCAAACTTCGAATGGAGACAAGGTTTGTCCATTTTGGTCCAAACATGACGAACTTCGCTCTAGGAAACGAACTTGTTGTTTCTCACTCTCCAAGCCTCGAATGGAGACAAGTTTGGTCCATTTAGGTCCGAAGATGACCAACAACGCTCTAGGGTACAAACTTCAGCATTAAAACTCGCCAAACTTCGAATGGAGACAAGATTTGTCCATTTTGGTCCAAACATGACGAACTTCGCTCTAGGGATCGAACTTGTTGTTTCTCACTCTCCAACCCTCGAATGGAGCTCAGTTTGGTCCATTTAGGTCCGAAGATGACCAACAACGCTCTAGGGTACAAACTTCAGCATTAAAACTCGCCAAAGTTCGAATGGAGACATGGTTTGTCCATTTTGGTCCAAACATGACGAACTTCGCTCTAGGGAACGAACTTGTTGTTTCTCACTCTCCAAGCCTTGAATGGAGGCAAGTTTGGTGCATTTTGGTCCGAAGATGACCAACAACGCTCAAGGGTACGATCTTCAGCATTAAAACTCGCCCAACTTCGAATGGAGACAAGGTTTGTCCATTTTGGTCCAAACATGACGAACATCGCTCTAGAGAACGAACTTGTTGTTTCTCACTCTCCAAGCCTCGAATGGAGACAAGTTTGGTCCATTTTGGTTCGAAGATGACCAACAAAGCTCTAGGGTACGAAGTTCAGCATTAAAACACGCCAAACTTCGAATGGAGACAAGGTTTGTCCATTTTGGTCCAAACATGACGAACTTCGCTCTAGGGAACGAACTTGTTGTTTCTCACTCTCCAAGCATCTAATGGAGACAAGTTTGGTTCATTTTGTTCAAAGATGACCAACAACGCTCAAGGGTACGAACTTCAGCATTAAAACTCGCCAAACTTCGAATGGAGACAAGGTTTGTCCATTTTGGTCCAAACATGACGAACTTCGCTCTAGGGAACGAACTTGTTGTTTCTCACTCTCCAAGCCTCGACTGGAGACATGTTTGGTCCATTTAGGTCCGAAGATGACCAACAACGCTCTAGGGTACAAACTTCAGCATTAAAACTCGCCAAACTTCGAATGGAGACAAGGTTTGTCCATTTTGGTCCAAACATGACGAACTTCGCTCTAGGGAACGAACTTGTTGTTTCTCACTCTCCAAGCCTCGAATGGCGACAAGTTTGGTCCATTTAGGTCCGAAGATGACCAACAACGCTCTAGGGTACAAACTTCAGCATTAAAACTCGCCAAACTTCGAATGGAGACAAGGTTTGTCCATTTTGGTCCAAACATGACGAACTTCGCTCTAGGGAACGAACGTGTGGTTTCTCACGCTCCAAGCCTCGAATGGAGACAAGTTTGGTCCATTTTGGTTCGAAGATGACCAACAAAGCTCTAGGGTACGAACTTCAGCATTAAAACACGCCAAACTTCGAATGGAGACAAGGTTTGTCCATTTTGGTCCAAACATGACGAACTTCGCTCTAGGGAACGAACTTGTTGTTTCTCACTCTCCAAGCCTCGAATGGAGACAAGTTTGGTCCATTTTGATTCAAAGATGACCAACAACGCTCTAGGGTATGAACTTCAGCATTAAAACTCGCCCAACTTCGAATGGAGACAAGGTTTGTCCATTTTGGTCCAAACATGACGAACATCGCTCTAGAGAACGAACTTGTTGTTTCTCACTCTCCAAGCCTCGAATGGAACAAGTTTGGTCCATTTTGGTTCGAAGATGACCAACAAAGCTCTAGGGTACGAAGTTCAGCATTAAAACACGCCAAACTTCGAATGGAGACAAGGTTTGTCCATTTTGGTCCAAACATGACGAACTTCGCTCTAGGGAACGAACTTGTTGTTTCTCACTCTCCAAGCATCTAATGGAGACAAGTTTGGTTCATTTTGTTCAAAGATGACCAACAACGCTCAAGGGTACGAACTTCAGCATTAAAACTCGCCAAACTTCGAATGGAGACAAGGTTTGTCCATTTTGGTCCAAACATGACGAACTTCGCTCTAGGGAACGAACTTGTTGTTTCTCACTCTCCAAGCCTCGAATGGAGACAAGTTTGGTCCATTTAGGTCCGAAGATGACCAACAACGCTCTAGGGTACAAACTTCAGCATTAAAACTCGCCAAACTTCGAGTGGAGACAAGGTTTGTCCATTTTGGTCCAAACATGACGAACTTCGCTCTAGGGAACGAACTTGTTGTTTCTCACTCTCCAAGCCTCGAATGGCGACAAGTTTGGTCCATTTAGGTCCGAAGATGACCAACAACGCTCTAAGGTACAAACTTCAGCATTAAAACTCGCCAAACTTCGAATGGAGACAAGGTTTGTCCATTTTGGTCCAAACATGACGAACTTCGCTCTAGGGAACGAACTTGTTGTTTCTCACTCTCCAAGCATCTAATGGAGACAAGTTTGGTGCATTTTGTTCAAAGATGACCAACAACGCTCAAGGGTACGAACTTCAGCATTAAAACTCGCCAAACTTCGAATGGAGACAAGGTTTGTCCATTTTGGTCCAAACATGACGAACTTCGCTCTAGGGAACGAACTTGTTGTTTCTCACTCTCCAAGCCTCGAATGGAGACAAGTTTGGTCCATTTAGGTCCAAAGAAGACCAACAACGCTCTAGGGTACAAACTTCAGCATTAAAACTCGCCAAACTTCGAATGGAGACAAGGTTTGTC
The DNA here is from genome assembly GCA_033996785.1 of Trichosanthes truncata. Classification (NCBI taxonomy): domain Eukaryota; kingdom Viridiplantae; phylum Streptophyta; class Magnoliopsida; order Cucurbitales; family Cucurbitaceae; genus Trichosanthes; species Trichosanthes truncata. The sequence goes on along the minus strand of JAWPNB010000007.1, from coordinate 25,142,154 downwards.
CATTTTGGTCCAAACATGACGAAGTTCGCTCTAGGGAACGAACTTGTTGTTTCTCACTCTCCAAGCCTCGAATGGCGACAAGTTTGGTCCATTTAGGTCCGAAGATGACCAACAATGCTCTAGGGTACAAACTTCAGCATTAAAACTCGCCAAACTTCGAATGGAGACAAGGGTTGTCCATTTTGGTCCAAACATGACGAACTTCGCTCTAGGGAATGAACGTGTGGTTTCTCACGCTCCAAGCCTCGAATGGAGACAAGTTTGGTCCATTTTGGTTTGAAGATGACCAACAAAGCTCTAGGGTACGAACTTCAGCATTAAAACACGCCAAACTTCGAATGGAGACAAGGTTTGTCCATTTTGGTCCAAACATGACGAACTTCGCTCTAGAGAACGAACTTGTTGTTTCTCACTCTCCAAGCCTCGAATGGAGACAAGTTTGGTCCATTTTGGTTCGAAGATGACCAACAAAGCTCTAGGGTACGAAGTTCAGCATTAAAACACGCCAAACTTCGAATGGAGACAAGGTTTGTCCATTTTGGTCCAAACATGACGAACTTCGCTCTAGGGAACGAACTTGTTGTTTCTCACTCTCCAAGCCTCGAATGGAGACAAGTTTGGTCCATTTAGGTCCGAAGATGGAACAACGCTCTAGGGTACAAACTTCAGCATTAAAACTCGCCAAACTTCGAATGGAGACAAGGTTTGTCCATTTTGGTCCAAACATGACGAACTTCGCTCTAGGAAACGAACTTGTTGTTTCTCACTCTCCAAGCCTCGAATGGCGATAAGTTTGGTCCATTTAGGTCCGAAGATGACCAACAACGCTCTAGGGTACAAACTTCAGCATTAAAACTCGCCAAACTTCGAATGGAGACAAGGTTTGTCCATTTTGGTCCAAACATGACGAACTTCGCTCTAGGGAACGAACTTGTTGTTTCTCACTCTCCAAGCATCTAATGGAGACAAGTTTGGTGCATTTTGTTCAAAGATGACCAACAACGCTCAAGGGTACGAACTTCAGCATTAAAACTCGCCAAACTTCGAATGGAGACAAGGGTTGTCCATTTTGGTCCAAACATGACGAACTTCGCTCTAGGGAATGAACGTGTGGTTTCTCACGCTCCAAGCCTCGAATGGAGACAAGTTTGGTCCATTTTGGTTTGAAGATGACCAACAAAGCTCTAGGGTACGAACTTCAGCATTAAAACACGCCAAACTTCGAATGGAGACAAGGTTTGTCCATTTTGGTCCAAACATGACGAACTTCGCTCTAGAGAACGAACTTGTTGTTTCTCACTCTCCAAGCCTCGAATGGAGACAAGTTTGGTCCATTTTGGTTCGAAGATGACCAACAAAGCTCTAGGGTACGAAGTTCAGCATTAAAACACGCCAAACTTCGAATGGAGACAAGGTTTGTCCATTTTGGTCCAAACATGACGAACTTCGCTCTAGGGAACGAACTTGTTGTTTCTCACTCTCCAAGCCTCGAATGGAGACAAGTTTGGTCCATTTAGGTCCGAAGATGGAACAACGCTCTAGGGTACAAACTTCAGCATTAAAACTCGCCAAACTTCGAATGGAGACAAGGTTTGTCCATTTTGGTCCAAACATGACGAACTTCGCTCTAGGAAACGAACTTGTTGTTTCTCACTCTCCAAGCCTCGAATGGCGATAAGTTTGGTCCATTTAGGTCCGAAGATGACCAACAACGCTCTAGGGTACAAACTTCAGCATTAAAACTCGCCAAACTTCGAATGGAGACAAGGTTTGTCCATTTTGGTCCAAACATGACGAACTTCGCTCTAGGGAACGAACTTGTTGTTTCTCACTCTCCAAGCCTCGAATGGAGACAAGTTTGGTCCATTTAGGTCCGAAGATGACCAACAACGCTCTAGGGTACAAACTTCAGCATTAAAACTCGCCAAACTTCGAATGGAGACAAGGTTTGTCCATTTTGGTCCAAACATGACGAACTTCGCTCTAGGAAACGAACTTGTTGTTTCTCACTCTCCAAGCCTCGAATGGCGACAAGTTTGGTCCATTTAGGTCCGAAGATGACCACCAATGCTCTAGGGTACAAACTACAGCATTAAAACTCGCCAAACTTCGAATGGAGACAAGGTTTGTCCATTTTGGTCCAAACATGACGAACTTTGCTCTAGGGATCGAACGTGTGGTTTCTCACGCTCCAACCCTCGAATGGAGACAAGTTTGGTCCATTTTGGTTCGAAGATGACCAACAAAGCTCTAGGGTATGAACTTCAGCATTAAAACACGCCAAACTTCGAATGGAGACAAGGTTTGTCCATTTTGGTCCAAACATGACGAACTTCGCTCTAGGGAACGAACTTGTTGTTTCTCACTCTCCAAGCCTCGAATGGAGACAAGTTTGGTCCATTTTGATTCAAAGATGACCAACAACGCTCTAGGGTACGAACTTCAGCATTAAAACTCGCCCAACTTCGAATGGAGACAAGGTTTGTCCACTTTGGTCCAAACATGACGAACTTCGCTCTAGAGAACGAACTTGTTGTTTCTCACTCTCCAAGCCTCGAATGGAGACAAGTTTGGTCCATTTTGGTTCGAAGATGACCAACAAATCTCTAGGGTACGAAGTTCAGCATTAAAACACGCCAAACTTCGAATGGAGACAAGGTTTGTCCATTTTGGTCCAAACATGACGAACTTCGCTCTAGGGAACGAACTTGTTGTTTCTCACTCTCCAAGCATCTAATGGAGACAAGTTTGGTGCATTTTGTTCAAAGATGACCAACAACGCTCAAGGGTACGAACTTCAGCATTAAAACTCGCCAAACTTCGAATGGAGACAACGTTTGTCCATTTTGGTCCAAACATGACAAACTTCGCTCTAGGGAACGAACGTGTGGTTTCTCACGCTCCAAGCATCGAAAGGAGACAAGTTTGGTCCATTTTGGTTCGAAGATGACCAACAAAGCTCTAGGGTACGAACTTCAGAATTAAAACACGCCAAACTTCGAATGGAGACAAGGTTTGTCCATTTTGGTCCAAACATGACGAACTTCGCTCTAGGGAACGAACTTGTTGTTTCTCACTCTCCAAGCCTCGAATGGATACAAGTTTGGTCCATTTTGATTCAAAGATGACCAACAACGCTCTAGGGTATGAACTTCAGCATTAAAACTCGCCCAACTTCGAATGGAGACAAGGTTTGTCCATTTTGGTCCAAACATGACGAACTTCGCTCTAGAGAACGAACTTGTTGTTTCTCATTCTCCAAGCCTCGAATGGAGACAAGTTTGGTCCATTTTGGTTCGAAGATGACCAACAAAGCTCTAGGGTACGAAGTTCAGCATTAAAACACGCCAAACTTCGAATGGAGACAAGGTTTGTCCATTTTGGTCCAAACATGACGAACTTCGCTCTAGGGAACGAACTTGTTGTTTCTCACTCTCCAAGCCTCGAATGGAGACAAGTTTGGTCCATTTAGGTCCGAAGATGACCAACAACGCTCTAGGGTACAAACTTCAGCATTAAAACTCGCCAAACTTCGAATGGAGACAAGGTTTGTCCATTTTGGTCCAAACATGACGAACTTCGCTCCAGGGAACGAACTTGTTGTTTCTCACTCTCCAAGCCTCGAATGGAGACAAGTTTGGTGCATTTAGGTCCGAAGATGACCAACAACGCTCTAGGGTACAAACTTCAGCATTAAAACTCGCCAAACTTCGAATGGAGACAAGGTTTGTCCATTTTGGTCTAAACATGACGAACTTCGCTCTAGGGAACGAACTTGTTGTTTCTCACTCTCCAAGCCTCGAATGGCGACAAGTTTGGTCCATTTAGGTCCGAAGATGACCAACAACGCTCTAGGGTACAAACTTCAGCATTAAAACTCGCCAAACTTCGAATGGAGACAAGGTTTGTCCATTTTGGTCCAAACATGACGAACTTCGCTCTAGGGAACGAACTTGTTGTTTCTCACTCTCCAAGCATCTAATGGAGACAAGTTTGATGCATTTTGTTCAAAGATGACCAACAACGCTCAAGGGTACGAACTTCAGCATTAAAACTTGCCAAACTTCAAATGGAGACAAGGTTTGTCCATTTTGGTCCAAACATGACGAACTTCGCTCTAGAGAACGAACTTGTTGTTTCTCACTCTCCAAGCCTCGAATGGAGACAAGTTTGGTCCATTTTGGTTCGAAGATGACCAACAAAGCTCTAGGGTACGAACTTCAGCATTAAAACACGCCAAACTTCGAATGGAGACAAGGTTTGTCCTATTTGGTCCAAACATGATAAACTTCGCTCTCGGGAACGAACTTGTTGTTTCTCACTCTCCAAGCCTCGAATGGAGACAAGTTTGGTCCATTTTGATTCAAAGATGACCAACAACGCTCTAGGGTACGAACTTCAGCATTAAAACTCGCCCAACTTCGAATGGAGACAAGGTTTGTCCATTTTGATCCAAACATGACGAACTTCGCTCTAGAGAACGAACTTGTTGTTTCTCACTCTCCAAGCCTCGAATGAAGACAAGTTTGGTCCATTTTGGTTCGAAGATGACCAACAAAGCTATAGGGTACGATGTTCAGCATTAAAACACGCCAAACTTCGAATGGAGACAAGGTTTGTCCATTTTGGTCCAAACATGACGAACTTCGCTCTAGGGAACGAACTTGTTGTTTCTCACTCTCCAAGCATCTAATGGAGACAAGTTTGGTGCATTTTGTTCAAAGATGACCAACAACGCTCAAGGGTACGAACTTCAGCATTAAAACTCGCCAAACTTCGAATGGAGACAAGGTTTGTCCATTTTGGTCCAAACATGACGAACTTCGCTCCAGGGAACGAACTTGTTGTTTCTCACTCTCCAAGCCTCGAACGGAGACAAGTTTGGTCCATTTAGGTCCGAAGATGACCAACAACGCTCTAGGGTACAAACTTCAGCATTAAAACTCGCCAAACTTCGAATGGAGACAAGGTTTGTCCATTTTGGTCTAAACATGACGAACTTCGCTCTAGGGAACGAATTTGTTGTTTCTCACTCTCCAAGCCTCGAATGGCGACAGGTTTGGTCCATTTAGGTCCGAAGATGACCAACAACGCTCTAGGGTACAAACTTCAGCATTAAAACTCGCCAAACTTCGAATGGAGACAAGGTTTGTCCATTTTGGTCCAAACATGACGAACTTCGCTCTAGGGAACGAACGTGTGGTTTCTCACGCTCCAAGCCTCAAAAGGAGACAAGTTTGGTCCATTTTGGTTCGAAGATGACCAACAAAGCTCTAGGGTACGAACTTCAGCATTAAAACACGCCAAACTTCGAATGGAGGCAAGGTTTGTCCATTTTGGTCCAAACATGACGAACTTCGCTCTAGAGAACGAACTTGTTGTTTCTCACTCTCCAAGCCTCGAATGGAGACAAGTTTGGTCCATTTTGATTCAAAGATGACCAACAACGCTCTAGGGTATGAACTTCAGCATTAAAACTCGCCCAACTTCGAATGGAGACAAGGTTTGTCCATTTTGGTCCAAACATGACGAACTTCGCTCTAGAGAACGAACTTGTTGTTTCTCACTCTCCAAGCCTCGAATGGAGACAAGTTTGGTCCATTTTGGTTCGAAGATGACCAACAAAGCTCTAGGGTACGAAGTTCAGCATTAAAACACGCCAAACTTCGAATGGAGACAAGGTTTGTCCATTTTGGTCCAAACATGACGAACTTCGCTCTAGGGAACGAACTTGTTGTTTCTCACTCTCCAAGCATCTAATGGAGACAAGTTTGATGCATTTTGTTCAAAGATGACCAACAACGCTCAAGGGTACGAACTTCAGCATTAAAACTCGCCAAACCTCGAATGGAGACAAGGTTTGTCCATTTTGGTCCAAACATGACGAACTTCGCTCTAGGGAACGAACTTGTTGTTTCTCACTCTCCAAGCCTCGAATGGAGACAAGTTTGGTCCATTTAGGTCCGAAGATGACCAACAACGCTCTAGGGTACAAACTTCAGCATTAAAACTCGCCAAACTTCGAATGGAAACAAGGTTTGTCCATTTTGGTCCAAACATGACGAACTTCGCTCTAGGGAACGAACTTGTTGTTTCTCACTCTCCAAGCCTCGAATGGCGACCAGTTTGGTCCATTTAGGTCCGAAGATGACCAACAACGCTCTAGGGTACAAACTTCAGCATTAAAACTCGCCAAACTTCGAATGGAGACAAGGTTTGTCCATTTTGATCCAAACATGACGAACTTCGCTCTAGGGAACGAACACAGGTTTCTCACGCTCCAAGCCTCGAATGCAGAGAAGTTTGGTCCATTTTGGTTCGAAGATGACCAACAAAGCTCTAGGGTACGAACTTCAGCATTAAAACACGCCAAACTTCGAATGGAGACAAGGTTTGTCCATTTTGGTCCAAACATGACGAACTTCGCTCTGGGGAACGAACTTGTTGTTTCTCACTCTCCAAGCCTCGAATGTAGACAAGTTTGGTCCATTTTGATTCAAAGATGACCAACAACGCTCTTGGGTACGAACTTCAGCATTAAAACTCGCCCAACTTCGAATGGAGACAAGGTTTGTCCATTTTGGTCCAAACATGACGAACTTCGCTCTAGAGAACGAACTTGTTGTTTCTCACTCTCCAAGCCTCGAATGGAGACAAGTTTGGTCCATTTTGGTTCGATGATGACCAACAAATCTCTAGGGTACGAAGTTCAGCATTAAAACACGCCAAACTTCGAATGGAGACATGGTTTGTCCATTTTGGTCCAAACATGACGAACTAAGCTCTAGGGAACGAACTTGTTGTTTCTCACTCTCCAAGCATCTAATGGAGACAAGTTTGGTGCATTTTGTTCAAAGATGACCAACAACGCTCAAGGGTACGAACTTCAGCATTAAAACTCGCCAAACTTCGAATGGAGACAAGGTTTGTCCATTTTGGTCCAAACATGACGAACTTCGCTCTAGGGAACGAACTTGTTGTTTCTCACTCTCCAAGCCTCGAATGGAGACAAGTTTGGTCCATTTAGGTCCAAAGATGACCAACAACGCTCTAGGGTACAAACTTCAGCATTAAATCTCGCCAAACTTCGAATGGAGACAAGGTTTGTCCATTTTGGTCCAAACATGACGAAGTTCGCTCTAGGGAACGAACTTGTTGTTTCTCACTCTCCATGCCTCGAATGGCGACAAGTTTGGTCCATTTAGGTCCGAAGATGACCAACAACGCTCTAGGGTACAAACTTCAGCATTAAAACTCGCCCAACTTCGAATGGAGACAAGGTTTGTCCATTTTGGTCCAAACATGACGAACTTCGCTCTAGAGAACGAACTTGTTGTTTCTCACTCTCCAAGCCTCGAATGGAGACAAGTTTGGTCCATTTTGGTTCGAAGATGACCAACAAAGCTCTAGGGTACGAACTTCAGCATTAAAACACGCCAAACTTCGAATGGAGACAAGGTTTGTCCATTTTGGTCCAAACATGACGAACTTCGCTCTAGGAAACGAACTTGTTGTTTCTCACTCTCCAAGCCTCGAATGGAGACAAGTTTGGTCCATTTTGATTCAAAGATGACCAACAACGCTCTAGGCTACGAACTTCAGCATTAAAACTCGCCCTACTTCGAATGGAGGCAAGGTTTGTCCATTTTGGTCCAAACATGACGAACTTCGCTCTAGGGAACGAACGTGTGGTTTCTCACGCTCCAAGCCTCGAATGGAGACAAGTTTGGTCCATTTTGGTTCGAAGATGACCAATAAAGCTCTAGGGTACGAACTTCAGCATTAAAACACGCCAAACTTCGAATGGAGACAAGGTTTGTCCATTTTGGTCCAAACATGACGAACTAAGCTCTAGGGAACGAACTTGTTGTTTCTCACTCTCCAAGCATCTAATGGGGACAAGTTTGGTGCATTTTGTTCAAAGATGACCAACAACGCTCAAGGGTACGAACTTCAGCATTAAAACTCGCCAAACTTCGAATGGAGACAAGGTTTGTCCATTTTGGACCAAACATGACGAACTTCGCTCTAGGGAACGAACTTGTTGTTTCTCACTCTCCAAGCCTCGAATGGAGACAAGTTTGGTCCATTTAGGTCCAAAGATGATCAACAACGCTCTAGGGTACAAACTTCAGCATTAAAACTCGCCAAACTTCGAATGGAGACAAGGTTTGTCCATTTTGGTCCAAACATGACGAAGTTCGCTCTAGGGAACGAACTTGTTGTTTCTCACTCTCCAATCATCTAATGGAGACAAGTTTGGTGCATTTTGTTCAAAGATGACCAACAACGCTCAAGGGTACGAACTTCAGCATTAAAACTCGCCAAACTTCGAATGGAGACAAGGTTTGTCCATTTTGGTCCAAACATGACGAACTTCGCTCTAGGGAACGAACTTGTTGTTTCTCACTCTCCAAGCCTCGAATGGAGACAAGTTTGGTCCATTTAGGTCCAAAGATGACCAACAACGCTCTAGGGTACAAACTTCAGCATTAAAACACGCCAAACTTCGAATGGAGACAAGGTTTGTCCATTTTGGTCCAAACATGACGAACTTCGCTCTAGGGAACGAACTTGTTGTTACTCACTCTCCAAGCATCTAATGGAGACAAGTTTGGTGCATTTTGTTTAAAGATGACCAACAACGCTCAAGGGTACGAACTTCAGCATTAAAACTCGCCAAACTTCGAATGGAGACAAGGTTTGTCCATTTTGGTCCAAACATGACGAACTTCGCTCCAGGGAACGAACTTGTTGTTTCTCACTCTCCAAGCCTCGAATGGAGACAAGTTTGGACCATTTAGGTCCGAAGATGACCATCAACGCTCTAGGGTACAAACTTCAGCATTAAAACTCGCCAAACTTCAAATGGAGACAAGGTTTGTCCATTTTGGTCCAAACATGACGAACTTCGCTCTAGGGAACGAACTTGTTGTTTCTCACTCTCCAAGCATCTAATGGAGACAAGTTTGGTGCATTTTGTTCAAAGATGACCAACAACGCTCAAGGGTACGAACTTCAGCATTAAAACTCGCCAAACTTCGAATGGAGACAAGGTTTGTCCATTTTGGTCCAAACATGACGAACTTCGCTCTAGGGAACGAACTTGTTGTTTCTCACTCTCCAAGCCTCGAATGGAGACAAGTTTGGTCCATTTAGGTCCGAAGATGACCAACAACGCTCTAGGGTACAAACTTCAGCATTAAAACTCGCCAAACTTCGAATGGAGACAAGGTTTGTCCATTTTGGTCCAAACATGACGAACTTCGCTCTAGGGAACGAACTTGTTGTTTCTCACTCTCCAAGCCTCGAATGGCGACAAGTTTGGTCCATTTTGGTCCGAAGATGACCAACAACGCTCTAGGGTACAAACTTCAGCATTAAAACTCGCCAAACTTCGAATGGAGACAACGTTTATCCATTTTGGTCCAAACATGACGAACTTCGCTCTAGGGAACGAACGTGTGGTTTCTCACGCTCCAAGCCTCGAATGGAGACAAGTTTGGTCCATTTTGGTTCGAAGATGACCAACAAAGCTCTAGGGTACGAACTTCAGCATTAAAACACGCCAAACTTCGAATGGAGACAAGGTTTGTCCATTTTGGTCCAAACATGACGAACTTCGCTCTAGGGAACGAACTTGTTGTTTCTGACTCTCCAAGCCTCGAATGGAGACAAGTTTGGTCCATTTTGATTCAAAGATGACCAACAACGCTCTAGGGTACGAACTTTAGCATTAAAACTCGCCTTACTTCGAATGGAGACAAGGTTTGTCCATTTTGGTCCAAACATGACGAACTTCGCTCTAAAGAACGAACTTGTTGTTTCTCACTCTCCAAGCCTCGAATGGAGACAAGTTTGGTCCATTTTGGTTCGAAGATGACCAACAAATCTCTAGGGTACGAAGTTCAGCATTAAAACACGCCAAACTTCGAATGGAGACAAGGTTTGTCCATTTTGGTCCAAACATGACGAACTAAGCTCTAGAGAACGAACTTGTTGTTTCTCACTCTCCAAGCATCTAATGGAGACAAGTTTGGTGCATTTTGTTCAAAGATGACCAACAACGCTCAAGGGTACGAACTTCAGCATTAAAACTCGCCAAACTTCGAATGGAGACAAGGTTTGTCCATTTTGGTCCAAACATGACGAACTTCGCTCTAGGGAACGAACTTGTTGTTTCTCACTCTCCAAGCCTCGAATGGAGACAAGTTTGGTCCATTTAGGTCCAAAGATGACCAACAACGCTCTAGGGTACAAACTTCAACATTAAAACTCGCCAAACTTCGAATGGAGACAAGGTTTGTCAATTTTGGTCCTCGCTCTAGGGAACGAACTTGTTGTTTCTCACTCTCCAAGCCACGAATGGAGACAAATTTGGTCCATTTAGGTCGGAAGATGACCAACAACGCTCTAGGGTACAAACTTCAGCATTAAAACTCGCCAAACTTCAAATGGAGACAAGGTTTGTCCATTTTGGTCCAAACATGACGAACTTCGCTCTAGGGAACGAACTTGTTGTTTCTCACTCTCCAAGCATCTAATGGAGACAAGTTTGGTGCATTTTGTTCAAAGATGACCAACAACGCTCAAGGGTACGAACTTCAGCATTAAAACTCGCCAAACTTCGAATGGAGACAAGGTTTGTCCATTTTGGTCCAAACATGACGAACTTCGCTCTAGGGAACGAACTTGTTGTTTCTCACTCTCCAAGCCTCGAATGGAGACAAGTTTGGTCCATTTAGGTCCAAAGATGACCAACAACGCTCTAGGGTACAAACTTCAACATTAAAACTCGCCAAACTTCGAATGGAGACAAGGTTTGTCAATTTTGGTCCTCGCTCTAGGGAACGAACTTGTTGTTTCTCACTCTCCAAGCCACGAATGGAGACAAATTTGGTCCATTTAGGTCGGAAGATGACCAACAACGCTCTAGGGTACAAACTTCAGCATTAAAACTCGCCAAACTTCAAATGGAGACAAGGTTTGTCCATTTTGGTCCAAACATGACGAACTTCGCTCTAGGGAACGAACTTGTTGTTTCTCACTCTCCAAGCATCTAATGGAGACAAGTTTGGTGCATTTTGTTCAAAGATGACCAACAACGCTCAAGGGTACGAACTTCAGCATTAAAACTCGCCAAACTTCGAATGGAGACAAGGTTTGTCCATTTTGGTCCAAACATGACGAACTTCGCTCTAGGGAACGAACTTGTTGTTTCTCACTCTCCAAGCCTCGAATGGAGACAAGTTTGGTCCATTTAGGTCCGAAGATGACCAACAACGCTCTAGGGTACAAACTTCAGCATTAAAACTCGCCAAACTTCGAATGGAGACAAGGTTTGTCCATTTTGGTCCAAACATGACGAACTTCGCTCTAGGGAACGAACTTGTTGTTTCTCACTCTCCAAGCCTCGAATGGCGACAAGTTTGGTCCATTTTGGTCCGAAGATGACCAACAACGCTCTAGGGTACAAACTTCAGCATTAAAACTCGCCAAACTTCGAATGGAGACAACGTTTATCCATTTTGGTCCAAACATGACGAACTTCGCTCTAGGGAACGAACGTGTGGTTTCTCACGCTCCAAGCCTCGAATGGAGACAAGTTTGGTCCATTTTGGTTCGAAGATGACCAACAAAGCTCTAGGGTACGAACTTCAGCATTAAAACACGCCAAACTTCGAATGGAGACAAGGTTTGTCCATTTTGGTCCAAACATGACGAACTTCGCTCTAGGGAACGAACTTGTTGTTTCTGACTCTCCAAGCCTCGAATGGAGACAAGTTTGGTCCATTTTGATTCAAAGATGACCAACAACGCTCTAGGGTACGAACTTTAGCATTAAAACTCGCCTTACTTCGAATGGAGACAAGGTTTGTCCATTTTGGTCCAAACATGACGAACTTCGCTCTAAAGAACGAACTTGTTGTTTCTCACTCTCCAAGCCTCGAATGGAGACAAGTTTGGTCCATTTTGGTTCGAAGATGACCAACAAATCTCTAGGGTACGAAGTTCAGCATTAAAACACGCCAAACTTCGAATGGAGACAAGGTTTGTCCATTTTGGTCCAAACATGACGAACTAAGCTCTAGAGAACGAACTTGTTGTTTCTCACTCTCCAAGCATCTAATGGAGACAAGTTTGGTGCATTTTGTTCAAAGATGACCAACAACGCTCAAGGGTACGAACTTCAGCATTAAAACTCGCCAAACTTCGAATGGAGACAAGGTTTGTCCATTTTGGTCCAAACATGACGAACTTCGCTCTAGGGAACGAACTTGTTGTTTCTCACTCTCCAAGCCTCGAATGGAGACAAGTTTGGTCCATTTAGGTCCAAAGATGACCAACAACGCTCTAGGGTACAAACTTCAACATTAAAACTCGCCAAACTTCGAATGGAGACAAGGTTTGTCCATTTTGGTCCAAACATGACGAAGTTCGCTCTAGGGAACGAACTTGTTGTTTCTCACTCTCCAAGCATCTAATGGAGACAAGTTTGGTGCATTTTGTTCAAAGATGACCAACAACGCTCAAGGGTACGAACTTCAGCCTTAAAACTCGCCAAACTTCGAATGGAGACAAGGTTTGTCCATTTTGGTCCAAACATGACGAACTTCGCTCTAGGGAACGAATTTGTTGTTTCTCACTCTCCAAGCCTCGAATGGAGACAAGTTTGGTCCATTTACGTTCGAAGATGACCAACAACGCTCTAGGGTACAAACTTCAGCATTAAAACTCGCCAAACTTCGAATGGAGACAAGGTTTGTCCATTTTGGTCCAAACATGACGAACTTCGCTCTAGGGAACGAACGTGTGGTTTCTCACGCTCCAAGCCTCGAATGGAGACAAGTTTGGTCCATTTTGGTTCGAAGATGACCAACAAAGCTCTAGGGTACGAACTTCAGCATTAAAACACGCCAAACTTCGAATGGAGACAAGGTTTGTCCATTTTGGTCCAAACATGACGAACTTCGCTCTAGGGAACGAACTTGTTGTTTCTCACTCTCCAAGCCTCGAATGGAGACAAGTTTGGTCCATTTTGATTCAAAGATACCAACAACGCTCTAGGGTACGAACTTCAGCATTAAAACTCGCCCAACTTCGAATGGAGACAAGGTTTGTCCATTTTGGTCCAAACATGACGAACTTCGCTCTAGAGAACGAACTTGTTGTTTCTCACTCTCCAAGCCTCGAATGGAGACAAGTTTGGTCCATTTTGGTTCGAAGATGACCTACAAAGCTCTAGGGTATGAAGTTCAGCATTAAAACACGCCAAACTTCGAATGGAGACAAGGTTTGTCCATTTTGGTCCAAACATGACGAACTTCGCTCTAGGGAACGAACTTGTTGTTTCTCACTCTCCAAGCATCTAATGGAGACAAGTTTGGTGCATTTTGTTCAAAGATGACCAACAACGCTCAAGGGTACGAACTTCAGCATTAAAACTCGCCAAACTTCGAATGGAGACAAGGTTTGTCCATTTTGGTCCAAACATGACGAACTTCGCTCCAGGGAACGAACTTGTTGTTTCTCACTCTCCAAGCCTCGAATGGAGACAAGTTTGGTCCATTTAGGTTCGAAGATGACCAACAACGCTCTAGGGTACAAACTTCAGCATTAAAACTCGTCAAACTTCGAATGGAGACAAGGTTTGTCCATTTTGGTCCAAACATGACGAACTTCGCTCTAGGGAACGAACTTGTTGTTTCTCACTCTCCAAGCCTCGAATGGCGACAAGTTTGGTCCATTTAGGTCCGAAGATGACCAACAACGCTCTAGGGTCCAAACTTCAGCATTAAAACTCGCCAAACTTCGAATGGAGACAAGGTTTGTCCATTTTGGTCCAAACATGACGAACTTCGCTCTAGGGAACGAACGTGTGGTTTCTCACGCTCCAAGCCTCGAAAGGAGACAAGTTTGGTCCATTTTGGTTCGAAGATGACCAACAAAGCTCTAGGGTACGAACTTCAGTATTAAAACACGCCAAACTTCGAATGGAGACAAGGTTTGTCCATTTTGGTCCAAACATGACGAACTTCGCTCTAGGGAACGAACTTGTTGTTTCTCACTCTCCAAGCCTCGAATGGAGACAAGTTTGGTCCATTTTGATTCAAAGATGACCAACAACGCTCTAGGGTATGAACTTCAGCATTAAAACTCGCCCAACTTCGAATGGAGACAAGGTTTGTCCATTTTGGTCCAAACATGACGAACTTCGCTCTAGAGAACGAACTTGTTGTTTCTCACTCTCCAAGCCTCGAATGGACACAAGTTTGGTCCATTTTGGTTCGAAGATGACCTACAAAGCTCTAGGGTATGAAGTTCAGCATTAAAACACGCCAAACTTCGAATGGAGACAAGGTTTGTCCATTTTGGTCCAAACATGACGAACTTCGCTCTAGGGAACGAACTTGTTGTTTCTCACTCTCCAAGCATCTAATGGAGACAAGTTTGGTGCATTTTGTTCAAAGATGACCAACAACGCTCAAGGGTACGAACTTCAGCATTAAAACTCGCCAAACTTCGAATGGAGACAAGGTTTGTCCATTTTGGTCCAAACATGACGAACTTCGCTCCAGGGAACGAACTTGTTGTTTCTCACTCTCCAAGCCTCGAATGGAGACAAGTTTGGTCCATTTAGGTCCGAAGATGACCAACAACGCTCTAGGGTACAAACTTCAGCATTAAAACTCGTCAAACTTCGAATGGAGACAAGGTTTGTCCATTTTGGTCCAAACATGACGAACTTCGCTCTAGGGAACGAACTTGTTGTTTCTCACTCTCCAAGCCTCGAATGGCGACAAGTTTGGTCCATTTAGGTCCGAAGATGACCAACAACGCTCTAGGGTCCAAACTTCAGCATTAAAACTCGCCAAACTTCGAATGGAGACAAGGTTTGTCCATTTTGGTCCAAACATGACGAACTTCGCTCTAGGGAACGAACGTGTGGTTTCTCACGCTCCAAGCCTCGAAAGGAGACAAGTTTGGTCCATTTTGGTTCGAAGATGACCAACAAAGCTCTAGGGTACGAACTTCAGTATTAAAACACGCCAAACTTCGAATGGAGACAAGGTTTGTCCATTTTGGTCCAAACATGACGAACTTCGCTCTAGGGAACGAACTTGTTGTTTCTCACTCTCCAAGCCTCGAATGGAGACAAGTTTGGTCCATTTTGATTCAAAGATGACCAACAACGCTCTAGGGTATGAACTTCAGCATTAAAACTCGCCCAACTTCGAATGGAGACAAGGTTTGTCCATTTTGGTCCAAACATGACGAACTTCGCTCTAGAGAACGAACTTGTTGTTTCTCACTCTCCAAGCCTCGAATGGAGACAAGTTTGGTCCATTTTGGTTCGAAGATGACCTACAAAGCTCTAGGGTATGAAGTTCAGCATTAAAACACGCCAAACTTCGAATGGAGACAAGGTTTGTCCATTTTGGTCCAAACATGACGAACTTCGCTCTAGGGAACGAACTTGTTGTTTCTCACTCTCCAAGCATCTAATGGAGACAAGTTTGGTGCATTTTGTTCAAAGATGACCAACAACGCTCAAGGGTACGAACTTCAGCATTAAAACTCGCCAAACTTCGAATGGAGACAAGGTTTGTCCATTTTGGTCCAAACATGACGAACTTCGCTCCAGGGAACGAACTTGTTGTTTCTCACTCTCCAAGCCTCGAATGGAGACAAGTTTGGTCCATTTAGGTCCGAAGATGACCAACAACGCTCTAGGGTACAAACTTCAGCATTAAAACTCGTCAAACTTCGAATGGAGACAAGGTTTGTCCATTTTGGTCCAAACATGACGAACTTCGCTCTAGGGAACGAACTTGTTGTTTCTCACTCTCCAAGCCTCGAATGGCGACAAGTTTGGTCCATTTAGGTCCGAAGATGACCAACAACGCTCTAGGGTCCAAACTTCAGCATTAAAACTCGCCAAACTTCAAATGGAGACAAGGTTTGTCCATTTTGGTCCAAACATGACGAACTTCGCTCTAGGGAACGAACGTGTGGTTTCTCACGCTCCAAGCCTCGAAAGGAGACAAGTTTGGTCCATTTTGGTTCGAAGATGACCAACAAAGCTCTAGGGTACGAACTTCAGTATTAAAACACGCCAAACTTCGAATGGAGACAAGGTTTGTCCATTTTGGTCCAAACATGACGAACTTCGCTCTAGGGAACGAACTTGTTGTTTCTCACTCTCCAAGCCTCGAATGGAGACAAGTTTGGTTCATTTAGGTTCGAAGATGACCAGCAACGCTATAGGGTACGAACTTCAGCATTAAAACTCGCCAAACTTCGAATGGAGACAAGGTTTGTCAATTTTGCTCCTCGCTCTAGGGAACGAACTTGTTGTTTCTCACTCTCCAAGCCACGAATGGAGACAAGTTTGGTCCATTTAGGTCCGAAGATGACCAACAACGCTCTAGGGTACAAACTTCAGCATTAAAACTCGCCAAACTTCGAATGGAGACAAGGTTTGTCCATTTTGGGCCAAACATGACGAACTTCGCTCTAGGGAACGAACTTGTTGTTTCTCACTCTCCAAGCCTCGAATGGAGACAAGTTTGGTTCATTTAGGTTCGAAGATGACCAGCAACGCTATAGGGTACGAACTTCAGCATTAAAACTCGCCAAACTTCGAATGGAGACAAGGTTTGTCAATTTTGGTCCTCGCTCTAGGGAACGAACTTGTTGTTTCACACTCTCCAAGCCACGAATGGAGACAAGTTTGGTCCATTTAGGTCGGAAGATGACCAACAACGCTCTAGGGTACAAACTTCAGCATTAAAACTCGCCAAACTTCGAATGGAGACAAGGTTTGTCCATTTTGGTCCAAACATGACGAACTTCGCTCTAGGGAACGAACTTGTTGTTTCTCACTCTCCAAGCCTCGAATGGAGACAAGTTTGGTTCATTTAGGTTCGAAGAATACCAGCAACGCTATAGGGTACGAACTTCAGCATTAAAACTCGCCAAACTTCGAATGGAGACAAGGTTTGTCAATTTTGGTCCAAACAAAACGAAGTTCGCTCTAGGGAACGAACTTGTTGTTTCTCACTCTCCAAGCCACGAATGGACACAAGTTTGGTCCATTTAGGTCGGAAGATGACCAACAACGCTCTAGGGTACAAACTTCAGCATTAAAACACGCCAAACTTCGAATGGAGACAAGGTTTGTCCATTTTGGTCCAAACATGACGAACTTCGCTCTAGGGAAAGAACTTGTTGTTTCTCACTCTCCAAGCCTCGAATGGAGACAAGTTTGGTTCATTTAGATTCGAAGATGACCAGCAACGCTATAGGGTACGAACTTCAGCATTAAAACTCGCCAAACTTCGAATGGAGACAAGGTTTGTCCATTTTGGTCCAAACATGACGAACTTCGCTCTAGGGAACGAACGTGTGGTTTCTCACGCTCCAAGCCTCGAATGGAGACAAATTTGGTCCATTATGATCCGAAGATGACCAACAACCCTCTATGGTACAAACTTCAGCATTAAAACTCGCCAAACTTCGAATGGATACAAGGTTTGTCCATTTTGGTCCAAACATGACGAACTTCACTCTAGGGAACGAACTTGTTGTTTCTCACTCTCCAAGCCTCGAATGGAGACAAGTTTGGTCCATTTAGGTCCGAAGATGACCAACAACGATCTAGGGTACAAACTTCAGCATTAAAACTCGCCAAACTTCGAATGGAGACAAGGTTTGTCCATTTTGGTCCAAACATGACGAACTTCGCTCTAGGGAACGAACGTGTGGTTTCTCACGCTCCAAGCCTCGAATGGAGACAAATTTGGTCCATTATGATCCGAAGATGACCAACAACCCTCTATGGTACAAACTTCAGCATTAAAACTCGCCAAACTTCGAATGGATACAAGGTTTGTCCATTTTGGTCCAAACATGACGAACTTCACTCTAGGGAACGAACTTGTTGTTTCTCACTCTCCAAGCCTCGAATGGAGACAAGTTTGGTCCATTGTGGTCCGAAGATGACCAACAACGCTCTAGGGTACAAACTTCAGCATTAAAACTCGCCAAACTTCGAATGGAGACAAGGTTTTGTCCATTTTGGTCCAAACATGACGAACTTCGCTCTAAGGAACGAACTTGTTGTTTCTCACTCTCCAAGCCTCGAATGGAGACAAGTTTGGTCCATTTACGTTCGAAGATGACCAACAACGCTCTAGGGTACAAACTTCAGCATTAAAACTCGCCAAACTTCGAATGGATACAAGGTTTGTCCATTTTGGTCCAAACATGACGAACTTCGCTCTAGGGAACGAACTTGTTGTTTCTCACTCTCCAAGCCTCGAATGGAGACAAGTTTGGTCCATTTTGGTTCGAAGATGACCAACAACGCTCTAGGGTACGAACTTCAGCCTTAAAACTCGCCAAACTTCGAATGGAGACAAGGTTTGTCCATTTTGGTCCAAACATGACGAACTTCGCTCTAGGGAACGAACGTGTGGTTTCTCACGCTGCAAGCCTCGAATGGAGACAAGTTTGGTCCATTTTGGTTCGAAGATGACCAACAAAGCTCTAGGGTACGAACTTCAGCATTAAAACACGCCAAACTTCGAATGGAGACAAGGTTTGTCCATTTTGGTTCAAACATGACGAACTTCGCTCTAGGGAACGAACTTGTTGTTTCTCACTCTCCAAGCCTCGAATGGAGACAAGTTTGGTTCATTTAGGTTCGAAGATGACCAGCAACGCTATAGGGTACGAACTTCAGCATTAAAACTCGCCAAACTTCGAATGGAGACAAGGTTTGTCAATTTTGGTCCTCGCTCTAGGGAACGAACTTGTTGTTTCTCACTCTCCAAGCCACGAATGGAGACAAATTTGGTCCATTTAGGTCGGAAGATGACCAACAACGCTCTAGGGTACAAACTTCAGCATTAAAACTCGCCAAACTTCGAATGGAGACAAGGTTTGTCCATTTTGGTCCAAACATGACGAACTTCGCTCTAGGGAACGAACTTGTTGTTTCTCACTCTCCAAGCCTCGAATGGAGACAAGTTTGGTTCATTTAGGTTCGAAGATGACCAGCAACGCTATAGGGTACGAACTTCAGCATTAAAACTCGCCAAACTTCGAATGGAGACAAGGTTTGTCAATTTTGGTCCAAACAAAACGAACTTCGCTCTAGGGAACGAACTTGTTGTTTCTCACTCTCCAAGCCACGAATGGAGACAAGTTTGGTCCATTTAGGTCGGAAGATGACCAACAACGCTCTAGGGTACAAACTTCAGCATTAAAACACGCCAAACTTCGAATGGAGACAAGGTTTGTCCATTTTGGTCCAAACATGACGAACTTCGCTCTAGGGAACGAACTTGTTGTTTCTCACTCTCCAAGCCTCGAATGGAGACAAGTTTGGTTCATTTAGGTTCGAAGATGACCAGCAACGCTATAGGGTACGAACTTCAGCATTAAAACTCGCCAAACTTCGAATGGAGACAAGGTTTGTCCATTTTGGTCCAAACATGACGAACTTCGCTCTAGGGAACGAACGTGTGGTTTCTCACGCTCCAAGCCTCGAATGGAGACAAATTTGGTCCATTATGGTCCGAAGATGACCAACAACCCTCTATGGTACAAACTTCAGCATTAAAACTCGCCAAACTTCGAATGGATACAAGGTTTGTCCATTTTGGTCCAAACATGACGAACTTCACTCTAGGGAACGAACTTGTTGTTTCTTACTCTCCAAGCCTCGAATGGAGACAAGTTTGGTCCATTTAGGTCCGAAGATGACCAACAACGCTCTAGGGTACAAACTTCAGCATTAAAACACGCCAAACTTCGAATGGAGACAAGGTTTTCTCCATTTTGGTCCAAAGATGACGAATTACGCTCTAGGGAACGAACTTGTTGTTTCTCACTCTCCAAGCCTCGAATGGAGACAAGTTTGGTCCATTGTGGTCCGAAGATGACCAACAACGCTCTAGGGTACAAACTTCAGCATTAAAACTCGCCAAACTTCGAATGGAGACAAGGTTTTGTCCATTTTGGTCCAAACATGACGAACTTCGCTCTAAGGAACGAACTTGTTGTTTCTCACTCTCCAAGCCTCGAATGGAGACAAGTTTGGTCCATTTACGTTCGAAGATGACCAACAACGCTCTAGGGTACAAACTTCAGCATTAAAACTCGCCAAACTTCGAATGGATACAAGGTTTGTCCATTTTGGTCCAAACATGACGAACTTCGCTATAGGGAACGAACTTGTTGTTTCTCACTCTCCAAGCCTCGAATGGAGACAAGTTTGGTTCATTTAGGTTCGAAGATGACCAGCAACGCTATAGGGTACGAACTTCAGCATTAAAACTCGCCAAACTTCGAATGGAGACAAGGTTTGTCCATTTTGGTCCAAACATGACAAACTTCGCTCTAGGGAACGTACGTGTGGTTTCTCACGCTCCAAGCCTCGAATGGAGACAAATTTGGTCCATTTTGGTCCGAAGATGACCAACAACCCTCTATGGTACAAACTTCAGCATTAAAACTCGCCAAACTTCGAATGGAGACAAGGATTGTCCATTTTGGTCCAAACATGACGAACTTCGCTCTAGGGAACGAACTTGTTGTTTCTCACACTCCAAGCCTCGAATAGAGACAAGTTTGTTTCATTTAGGTTCGAAGATGACCAGCAACGCTCTAGGGTACGAACTTCAGCATTCAAACTCGCAAAACTTCGAATGGAGACAAGGTTTGTCCATTTTGGTCCAAACATGACAAACTTCGCTCTAGGGAACGAACGTGTGGTTTCTCACGCTCCAAGCCTCGAATGGAGACAAATTTGGTCCATTTTGGTCCGAAGATGACCAACAACCCTCTATGGTACAAACTTCAGCATTAAAACTCGCCAAACTTCGAATGGAGACAAGGTTTGTCCATTTTGGTCCAAACATGACGAACTTCGCTCTAGGGAACGAACTTGTTGTTTCTCACACTCCAAGCCTCGAATAGAGACAAGTTTGTTTCATTTAGGTTCGAAGATGACCAGCAACGCTCTAGGGTACGAACTTCAGCATTCAAACTCGCAAAACTTCGAATGGAGACAAGGTTTGTCAATTTTGGTCCACACATGACGAACTTCGCTCTAAGGAACGAACTTGTTGTTTCTCACTCTCCAAGCCTCGAATAGAGACAAGTTTGGTCCATTTTGGTTCGAAGATGACCAACAACGCTCTAGGGTACGAACTTCAGCATTAAAACTCGCCAAACTTCGAATGGACAAAAGGTTTGTCCATTTTGGTCCACACATGACGAACTTCGCTCTAGGGAACGAACTTGTTGTTTCTCACTCTCCAAGCCTCGAATGGAGACAAGTTTGGTCCATTTAGGTCAGAAGATGACCAACAACGCTCTAGGGTACAAACTTCAGCATTAAAACTCGCCAAAATTCGAATGGAGACAAGGTTTGTCCATTTTGGTCCAAACATGACGAACTTCGCTCTAGGGAACGAACTTGTTGTTTCTCACTCTCCAAGCCTCGAATGGCGACAAGTTTGGTCCATTTAGGTCCGAAGATGACCAACAACGCTCTAGGGTAAAAACTTCAGCATTAAAACTCGCCAAACTTCGAATGGAGACAAGGTTTGTCCATTTTGGTCCAAACAAAACGAACTTCGCTCTAGGGAACGAACTTGTTGTTTCTCACTCTCCAAGCCACGAATGGAGACAAGTTTGGTCCATTTAGGTCCGAAGATGACCAACAACGCTCTAGGGTACGAACTTCAGCATTAAAACTTGCCAAACTTCGAATGGAGACAAGGTCTGTCCATTTTGGTCCAAACATGACGAACTTCGCTCTAGGGAACGAACGTGTGGTTTCTCACGCTCCAAGCCTCGAATGGAGACAAATTTGGTCCATTTTGGTCCGAAGATGACCAACAACCCTGTATGGTACAAACTTCAGCAATAAAACTCGCCAAACTTCGAATGGAGACAAGGTTTTGTCGATTTTGGTCCAAAGATGACGAATTACGCTCTAGGGAACGAACTTGTTGTTTCTCACTCTCCAAGCCTCGAATGGAGACAAGTTTGGTTCATTGTGGTCTGAAGATGACCAACAACGCTCTAGGGTACAAACTTCAGCATTAAAACTCGCCAAACTTCGAATGGAGACAAGGTTTGTCCATTTTGGTCCAAACATGACGAACTTCGCTCTAGGGAACGAACTTGTTGTTTCTCACTCTCCAAGCCTCGAATGGAGACAAGTTTGGTTCATTTAGGTTCGAAGATGACCAGGAATGCTATAGGGTACGAACTTCAGCATTAAAACTCGCCAAACTTCGAATGGAGACAAGGTTTGTCCATTTTGGTCCAAACATGACAAACTTCGCTCTAGGGAACGAACGTGTGGTTTCTCACGCTCCAAGCCTCGAATGGAGACAAATTTGGTCCATTTTGGTCCGAAGATGACCAACAACCCTCTATGGTACAAACTTCAGCATTAAAACTCGCCAAACTTCGAATGGAGACAAGGTTTGTCCATTTTGGTCCAAACATGACGAACTTCGCTCTAGGGAACGAACTTGTTGTTTCTCACACTCCAAGCCTCGAATAGAGACAAGTTTGTTTCATTTAGGTTCGAAGATGACCAGCAACGCTCTAGGGTACGAACTTCAGCATTCAAACTCGCAAAACTTCGAATGGAGACAAGGTTTGTCAATTTTGGTCCACACATGACGAACTTCGCTCTAAGGAACGAACTTGTTGTTTCTCACTCTCCAAGCCTCGAATAGAGACAAGTTTGGTCCATTTTGGTTCGAAGATGACCAACAACGCTCTAGGGTACGAACTTCAGCATTAAAACTCGCCAAACTTCGAATGGACAAAAGGTTTGTCCATTTTGGTCCACACATGACGAACTTCGCTCTAGGGAACGAACTTGTTGTTTCTCACTCTCCAAGCCTCGAATGGAGACAAGTTTGGTCCATTTAGGTCAGAAGATGACCAACAACGCTCTAGGGTACAAACTTCAGCATTAAAACTCGCCAAAATTCGAATGGAGACAAGGTTTGTCCATTTTGGTCCAAACATGACGAACTTCGCTCTAGGGAACGAACTTGTTGTTTCTCACTCTCCAAGCCTCGAATGGCGACAAGTTTGGTCCATTTAGGTCCGAAGATGACCAACAACGCTCTAGGGTAAAAACTTCAGCATTAAAACTCGCCAAACTTCGAATGGAGACAAGGTTTGTCCATTTTGGTCCAAACAAAACGAACTTCGCTCTAGGGAACGAACTTGTTGTTTCTCACTCTCCAAGCCACGAATGGAGACAAGTTTGGTCCATTTAGGTCCGAAGATGACCAACAACGCTCTAGGGTACGAACTTCAGCATTAAAACTTGCCAAACTTCGAATGGAGACAAGGTCTGTCCATTTTGGTCCAAACATGACGAACTTCGCTCTAGGGAACGAACGTGTGGTTTCTCACGCTCCAAGCCTCGAATGGAGACAAATTTGGTCCATTTTGGTCCGAAGATGACCAACAACCCTGTATGGTACAAACTTCAGCAATAAAACTCGCCAAACTTCGAATGGAGACAAGGTTTTGTCGATTTTGGTCCAAAGATGACGAATTACGCTCTAGGGAACGAACTTGTTGTTTCTCACTCTCCAAGCCTCGAATGGAGACAAGTTTGGTTCATTGTGGTCTGAAGATGACCAACAACGCTCTAGGGTACAAACTTCAGCATTAAAACTCGCCAAACTTCGAATGGAGACAAGGTTTGTCCATTTTGGTCCAAACATGACGAACTTCGCTCTAGGGAATGAACTTGTTGTTTCTCACTCTCCAAGCCTCGAATGGCGACAAGTTTGGTCCATTTAGGTCCGAAGATGACCAACAACGCTCTAGGGTACAAACTTCGGCATTAAAACTCGCCAAACTTCGAATGGAGACAAGGTTTGTCCATTTTGGTCCAAACATGACGAACTTCGCTCTAGGGAACGAACTTGTTGTTTCTCACTCTCCAAGCCTCGAATGGAGACAAGTTTGGTTCATTTAGGTTCGAAGATGACCAGCAACGCTATAGGGTACGAACTTCAGCATTAAAACTCGCCAATCTTCGAATGGAGACAAGGTTTGTCAATTTTGGTCCAAACAAAACGAACTTCGCTCTAGGGAACGAACTTGTTGTTTCTCACTCTCCAAGCCACGAATGGAGACAAGTTTGGTCCATTTAGGTCGGAAGATGACCAACAACGCTCTAGGGTACAAACTTCAGCATTAAAACACGCCAAACTTCGAATGGAGACAAGGTTTGTCCATTTTGGTCCAAACATGACGAACTTCGCTCTAGGGAACGAACTTGTTGTTTCTCACTCTCCAAGCCTCGAATAGAGACAAGTTTGGTTCGTTTAGGTTCGAAGATGACCAGCAACGCTTTAGGGTACGATCTTCAGAATTCAAACTCGCCAAACTTCGAATGGAGACAAGGTTTGTCAATTTTGGTCCACACATGACGAACTTCGCTCTAAGGAACGAACTTGTTGTTTCTCACTCTCCAAGCCTCGAATAGAGACAAGTTTGGTCCATTTTGGTTCGAAGATGACCAACAACGCTCTAGGGTACGAACTTCAGCATTAAAACTCGCCAAACTTCGAATGGACAAAAGGTTTGTCCATTTTGGTCCACACATGACGAACTTCGCTCTAGGGAACGAACTTGTTGTTTCTCACTCTCCAAGCCTCGAATGGAGACAAGTTTGGTCCATTTAGGTCCGAAGATGACCAACAACGCTCTAGGGTACAAACTTCAGCATTAAAACTCGCCAAACTTCGAATGGAGACAAGGTTTGTCCATTTTGGTCCAAACATGACGAACTTCGCTCTAGGGAACGAACTTGTTGTTTCTCACTCTCCAAGCCTCGAATGGCGACAAGTTTGGTCCATTTAGGTCCGAAGATGACCAACAACGCTCTAGGGTACAAACTTCAGCATTAAAACTCGCCAAACTTCGAATGGAGACAAGGTTTGTCCATTTTGGTCCAAACATGACGAACTTCGCTCTAGGGAACGAACTTGTTGTTTCTCACTCTCCAAGCCTCGAATGGAGACAAGTTTGGTTCATTGTGGTCTGAAGATGACCAACAACGCTCTAGGGTACAAACTTCAGCATTAAAACTCGCCAAACTTCGAATGGAGACAAGGTTTGTCCATTTTGGTCCAAACATGACGAACTTCGCTCTAGGGAATGAACTTGTTGTTTCTCACTCTCCAAGCCTCGAATGGCGACAAGTTTGGTCCATTTAGGTCCGAAGATGACCAACAACGCTCTAGGGTACAAACTTCGGCATTAAAACTCGCCAAACTTCGAATGGAGACAAGGTTTGTCCATTTTGGTCCAAACATGACGAACTTCGCTCTAGGGAACGAACTTGTTGTTTCTCACTCTCCAAGCCTCGAATGGAGACAAGTTTGGTTCATTTAGGTTCGAAGATGACCAGCAACGCTATAGGGTACGAACTTCAGCATTAAAACTCGCCAATCTTCGAATGGAGACAAGGTTTGTCAATTTTGGTCCAAACAAAACGAACTTCGCTCTAGGGAACGAACTTGTTGTTTCTCACTCTCCAAGCCACGAATGGAGACAAGTTTGGTCCATTTAGGTCGGAAGATGACCAACAACGCTCTAGGGTACAAACTTCAGCATTAAAACACGCCAAACTTCGAATGGAGACAAGGTTTGTCCATTTTGGTCCAAACATGACGAACTTCGCTCTAGGGAACGAACTTGTTGTTTCTCACTCTCCAAGCCTCGAATAGAGACAAGTTTGGTTCGTTTAGGTTCGAAGATGACCAGCAACGCTTTAGGGTACGATCTTCAGAATTCAAACTCGCCAAACTTCGAATGGAGACAAGGTTTGTCAATTTTGGTCCACACATGACGAACTTCGCTCTAAGGAACGAACTTGTTGTTTCTCACTCTCCAAGCCTCGAATAGAGACAAGTTTGGTCCATTTTGGTTCGAAGATGACCAACAACGCTCTAGGGTACGAACTTCAGCATTAAAACTCGCCAAACTTCGAATGGACAAAAGGTTTGTCCATTTTGGTCCACACATGACGAACTTCGCTCTAGGGAACGAACTTGTTGTTTCTCACTCTCCAAGCCTCGAATGGAGACAAGTTTGGTCCATTTAGGTCCGAAGATGACCAACAACGCTCTAGGGTACAAACTTCAGCATTAAAACTCGCCAAACTTCGAATGGAGACAAGGTTTGTCCATTTTGGTCCAAACATGACGAACTTCGCTCTAGGGAACGAACTTGTTGTTTCTCACTCTCCAAGCCTCGAATGGCGACAAGTTTGGTCCATTTAGGTCCGAAGATGACCAACAACGCTCTAGGGTACAAACTTCAGCATTAAAACTCGCCAAACTTCGAATGGAGACAAGGTTTGTCCATTTTGGTCCAAACATGACGAACTTCGCTCTAGGGAACGAACTTGTTGTTTCTCACTCTCCAAGCCTCGAATGGAGACAAGTTTGGTTCATTTAGGTTCGAAGATGACCAGCAACGCTATAGGGTACGAACTTCAGCATTAAAACTCGCCAAACTTCGAATGGAGACAAGGTTTGTCAATTTTGGTCCAAACAAAACGAACTTCGCTCTAGGGAACGAACTTGTTGTTTCTCTCTCTCCAAGCCACGAATGGAGACAAGTTTGGTCCATTTAGGTCCGAAGATGACCAACAACGCTCTAGGGTACAAACTTCAGCATTAAAACACGCCAAACTTGGAATGGAGACAAGGTTTGTCCATTTTGGTCCAAACATGACGAACTTCGCTCTAGGGAACGAACTTGTTGTTTCTCACTCTCCAAGCCTCGAATGGAGACAAGTTTGGTTCATTTAGGTTCGAAGATGACCAGCAACGCTATAGGGTACGAACTTCAGCATTAAAACTCGCCAAACTTCGAATGGAGACAAGGTTTGTCCATTTTGGTCCAAACATGACGAACTTCGCTCTAGGGAACGAACGTGTGGTTTCTCACGCTCCAAGCCTCGAATGGAGACAAATTTGGTCCATTTTGGTCCAAAGATGACCAACAACCCTCTACGGTACAAACTTCAGCATTAAAACTCGCCAAACTTCGAATGGAGACAAGGTTTTGTCGATTTTGGTCCAAAGATGACGAATTACGCTCTAGGGAACGAACTTGTTGTTTCTCACTCTCCAAGCCTCGAATGGAAACAAGTTTGGTCCATTGTGGTCTGAAGATGACCAACAACGCTCTAGGGTACAAACTTCAGCATTAAAACTCGCCAAACTTCGAATGGAGACAAGGTTTTGTCCATTTTGGTCCAAACATGACGAACTTCGCTCTAAGGAACGAAATTGTTGTTTCTCACTCTCCAAGCCTCGAATGGAGACAAGTTTGGTCCATTTACGTTCGAAGATGACCAACAACGCTCTAGGGTACAAACTTCAGCATTAAAACTCGCCAAACTTCGAATGGATACAAGGTTTGTCCATTTTGGTCCAAACATGACGCACTTCGCTCTAGGGAATGAACTTGTTGTTTCTCACTCTCCAAGCCTCGAATGGCGACAAGTTTGGTCCATTTAGGTCCGAAGATGACCAACAACGCTCTAGGGTACAAACTTCAGCATTAAAACTCGCCAAACTTCGAATGGAGACAAGGTTTGTCCATTTTGGTCCAAACATGACGAACTTCGCTCTAGGGAACGAACTTGTTGTTTCTCACTCTCCAAGCCTCGAATGGAGACAAGTTTGGTTCATTTAGGTTCGAAGATGACCAGCAACGCTATAGGGTACGAACTTCAGCATTAAAACTCGCCAATCTTCGAATGGAGACAAGGTTTGTCAATTTTGGTCCAAACAAAACGAACTTCGCTCTAGGGAACGAACTTGTTGTTTCTCACTCTCCAAGCCACGAATGGAGACAAGTTTGGTCCATTTAGGTCGGAAGATGACCAACAACGCTCTAGGGTACAAACTTCAGCATTAAAACACGCCAAACTTCGAATGGAGACAAGGTTTGTCCATTTTGGTCCAAACATGACGAACTTCGCTCTAGGGAACGAACTTGTTGTTTCTCACTCTCCAAGCCTCGAATAGAGACAAGTTTGGTTCGTTTAGGTTCGAAGATGACCAGCAACGCTTTAGGGTACGATCTTCAGCATTCAAACTCGCCAAACTTCGAATGGAGACAAGGTTTGTCAATTTTGGTCCACACATGACGAACTTCGCTCTAAGGAACGAACTTGTTGTTTCTCACTCTCCAAGCCTCGAATAGAGACAAGTTTGGTCCATTTTGGTTCGAAGATGACCAACAACGCTCTAGGGTACGAACTTCAGCATTAAAACTCGCCAAACTTCGAATGGACAAAAGGTTTGTCCATTTTGGTCCACACATGACGAACTTCGCTCTAGGGAACGAACTTGTTGTTTCTCACTCTCCAAGCCTCGAATGGAGACAAGTTTGGTCCATTTAGGTCCGAAGATGACCAACAACGCTCTAGGGTACAAACTTCAGCATTAAAACTCGCCAAACTTCGAATGGAGACAAGGTTTGTCCATTTTGGTCCAAACATGACGAACTTCGCTCTAGGGAACGAACTTGTTGTTTCTCACTCTCCAAGCCTCGAATTGCGACAAGTTTGGTCCATTTAGGTCCGAAGATGACCAACAACGCTCTAGGGTACAAACTTCAGCATTAAAACTCGCCAAACTTCGAATGGAGACAAGGTTTGTCCATTTTGGTCCAAACATGACGAACTTCGCTCTAGGGAACGAACTTGTTGTTTCTCACTCTCCAAGCCTCGAATGGAGACAAGTTTGGTTCATTTAGGTTCGAAGATGACCAGCAACGCTATAGGGTACGAACTTCAGCATTAAAACTCGCCAAACTTCGAATGGAGACAAGGTTTGTCAATTTTGGTCCAAACATAACGAACTTCGCTCTAGGGAACGAACTTGTTGTTTCTCTCTCTCCAAGCCACGAATGGAGAGAAGTTAAGTCCATTTAGGTCCGAAGATGACCAACAACGCTCTAGGGTACAAACTTCAGCATTAAAACACCCCAAACTTCGAATGGAGACAAGGTTTGTCCATTTTGGTCCAAACATGACGAACTTCGCTCTAGGGAACGAACTTGTTGTTTCTCACTCTCCAAGCCTCGAATGGAGACAAGTTTGGTTCATTTAGGTTCGAAGATGACCAGCAACGCTATAGGGTACGAACTTCAGCATTAAAACTCGCCAAACTTCGAATGGAGACAAGGTTTGTCAATTTTGGTCCAAACAAAACGAACTTCGCTCTAGGGAACGAACTTGTTGTTTCTCACTCTCCAAGCCTCGAATGGAGAGAAATTTGGTCCATTTTGGTCCGAAGATGACCAACAACCCTCTATGGTACAAACTTCAGCATTAAAACTCGCCAAACTTCGAATGGAGACAAGGTTTTGTCGATTTTGGTCCAAAGATGACGAATTACGCTCTAGGGAACGAACTTGTTGTTTCTCACTCTCCAAGCCTCGAATGGAGACAAGTTTGGTTCATTTAGGTTCGAAGATGACCAGCAACGCTATAGGGTACGAACTTCAGCATTAAAACTCGCCAAACTTCGAATGGAGACAAGGTTTGTCAATTTTGGTCCAAACAAAACGAACTTCGCTCTAGGGAACGAACTTGTTGTTTCTCACTCTCCAAGCCACGAATGGAGACAAGTTTGGTCCATTTAGGTCCGAAGATGACCAACAACGCTCTAGGGTACAAACTTCAGCATTAAAACACGCCAAACTTCGAATGGAGACAAGGTTTGTCCATTTTGGTCCAAACATGACGAACTTCGCTCTAGGGAACGAACTTGTTGTTTCTCACTCTCCAAGCCTCGAATGGCGACAAGTTTGGTCCATTTAGGTCCGAAGATGACCAACAACGCTCTAGGGTACAAACTTCAGCATTAAAACTCGCCAAACTTCGAATGGAGACAAGGTTTGTCCATTTTGGTCCAAACATGACGAACTTCGCTCTAGGGAACGAACTTGTTGTTTCTCACTTTCCAAGCCTCGAATGGAGACAAGTTTGGTTCATTTAGGTTCGAAGATGACCAGCAACGCTATAGGGTACGAACTTCAGCATTAAAACTCGCCAAACTTCGAATGGAGACAAGGTTTGTCAATTTTGGTCCAAACAAAACGAACTTCGCTCTAGGGAACGAACTTGTTGTTTCTCACTCTCCAAGCCACGAATGGAGACAAGTTTGGTCCATTTAGGTCCGAAGATGACCAACAACGCTCTAGGGTACGAACTTCAGCATTAAAACTCGCCAAACTTCGAATGGAGACAAGGTTTGTCCATTTTGGTCCAAACATGACGAACTTCGCTCTAGGGAACGAACGTGTGGTTTCTCACGCTCCAAGCCTCGAATGGAGACAAATTTGGTCCATTTTGGTCCGAAGATGACCAACAACCCTCTATGGTACAAACTTCAGCATTAAAACTCGCCAAACTTCGAATGGAGACAAGGTTTTGTCCATTTTGGTCCAAACATGACGAACTTCGCTCTAAGGAACGAACTTGTTGTTTCTCACTCTCCAAGCCTCGAATGGAGACAAGTTTGGTCCATTTACGTTCGAAGATGACCAACAACGCTCTAGGGTACAAACTTCAGCATTAAAACTCGCCAAACTTCGAATGGATACAAGGTTTGTCCATTTTGGTCCAAACATGACGAACTTCGCTCTAGGGAATGAACTTGTTGTTTCTCACTCTCCAAGCCTCGAATGGCGACAAGTTTGGTCCATTTAGGTCCGAAGATGACCAACAACGCTCTAGGGTACAAACTTCAGCATTAAAACTCGCCAAACTTCGAATGGAGACAAGGTTTGTCCATTTTGGTCCAAACATGACGAACTTCGCTCTAGGGAACGAACTTGTTGTTTCTCACTCTCCAAGCCTCGAATGGAGACAAGTTTGGTTCATTTAGGTTCGAAGATGACCAGCAACGCTATAGGGTACGAACTTCAGCATTAAAACTCGCCAAACTTCGAATGGAGACAAGGTTTGTCAATTTTGGTCCAAACATGACGAACTTCGCTCTAGGGAACGAACGTGTGGTTTCTCACGCTCCAAGCCTCGAATGGAGACAAATTTGGTCCATTTTGGTCCGAAGATGACCAACAACCCTCTATGGTACAAACTTCAGCATTAAAACTCGCCAAACTTCGAATGGAGACAAGGTTTTGTCGATTTTGGTCCAAAGATGACGAATTACGCTCTAGGGAACGATCTTGTTGTTTCTCACTCTCCAAGCCTCGAATGGAAACAAGTTTGGTCCATTGTGGTCTGAAGATGACCAACAACTCTCTAGGGTACAAACTTCAGCATTAAAACTCGCCAAACTTCGAATGGAGACAAGGTTTTGTCCATT
The DNA here is from genome assembly GCA_033996785.1 of Trichosanthes truncata. Classification (NCBI taxonomy): domain Eukaryota; kingdom Viridiplantae; phylum Streptophyta; class Magnoliopsida; order Cucurbitales; family Cucurbitaceae; genus Trichosanthes; species Trichosanthes truncata. The sequence continues at coordinate 25,110,727 of JAWPNB010000007.1, read as the reverse complement.
TTGGTCCAAACATGACGAACTTCGCTCTAAGGAACGAACTTGTTGTTTCTCACTCTCCAAGCCTCGAATGGAGACAAGTTTGGTCCATTTACGTTCGAAGATGACCAACAACGCTCTAGGGTACAAACTTCAGCATTAAAACTCGCCAAACTCCGAATGGATACAAGGTTTGTTCATTTTGGTCCAAACATGACGAACTTCGCTCTAGGGAATGAACTTGTTGTTTCTCACTCTCCAAGCCTCGAATGGCGACAAGTTTGGTCCATTTAGGTCCGAAGATGACCAACAACGCTCTAGGGTACAAACTTCAGCATTAAAACTCGCCAAACTTCGAATGGAGACAAGGTTTGTCCATTTTGGTCCAAACATGACGAACTTCGCTCTAGGGAACGAACTTGTTGTTTCTCACTCTCCAAGCCTCGAATGGAGACAAGTTTGGTTCATTTAGGTTCGAAGATGACCAGCAACGCTATAGGGTACGAACTTCAGCATTAAAACTCGCCAATCTTCGAATGGAGACAAGGTTTGTCAATTTTGGTCCAAACAAAACGAACTTCGCTCTAGGGAACGAACTTGTTGTTTCTCACTCTCCAAGCCACGAATGGAGACAAGTTTGGTCCATTTAGGTCGGAAGATGACCAACAACGCTCTAGGGTACAAACTTCAGCATTAAAACACGCCAAACTTCGAATGGAGACAAGGTTTGTCCATTTTGGTCCAAACATGACGAACTTCGCTCTAGGGAACGAACTTGTTGTTTCTCACTCTCCAAGCCTCGAATAGAGACAAGTTTGGTTCGTTTAGGTTCGAAGATGACCAGCAACGCTTTAGGGTACGATCTTCAGCATTCAAACTCGCCAAACTTCGAATGGAGACAAGGTTTGTCAATTTTGGTCCACACATGACGAACTTCGCTCTAAGGAACGAACTTGTTGTTTCTCACTCTCCAAGCCTCGAATAGAGACAAGTTTGGTCCATTTTGGATCGAAGATGACCAACAACGCTCTAGGGTACGAACTTCAGCATTAAAACTCGCCAAACTTCGAATGGACAAAAGGTTTGTCCATTTTGGTCCACACATGACGAACTTCGCTCTAGGGAACGAACTTGTTGTTTCTCACTCTCCAAGCCTCGAATGGAGACAAGTTTGGTCCATTTAGGTCCGAAGATGACCAACAACGCTGTAGGGTACAAACTTCAGCATTAAAACTCGCCAAACTTCGAATGGAGACAAGGTTTGTCCATTTTGGTCCAAACATGACGAACTTCGCTCTAGGGAACGAACTTGTTGTTTCTCACTCTCCAAGCCTCGAATGGCGACAAGTTTGGTCCATTTAGGTCCGAAGATGACCAACAACGCTCTAGGGTACAAACTTCAGCATTAAAACTCGCCAAACTTCGAATGGAGACAAGGTTTGTCCATTTTGGTCCAAACATGACGAACTTCGCTCTAGGGAACGAACGTGTGGTTTCTCACGCTCCAAGCCTCGAATGGAGACAAATTTGGTCCATTTTGGTCCGAAGATGACCAACAACCCTCTATGGTACAAACTTCAGCATTAAAACTCGCCAAACTTCGAATGGAGACAAGGTTTTGTCGATTTTGGTCCAAAGATGACGAATTACGCTCTAGGGAACGAACTTGTTGTTTCTCACTCTCCAAGCCTCGAATGGAGACAAGTTTGGTCCATTGTGGTCTGAAGATGACCAACAACGCTCTAGGGTACAAACTTCAACATTAAAACTCGCCAAACTTAGAATGGAGACAAGGTTTTGTCCATTTTGGTCCAAACATGACGAACTTCGCTCTAAGGAACGAACTTGTTGTTTCTCACTCTCCAAGCCTCGAATGGAGACAAGTTTGGTCCATTTACGTTCGAAGATGACCAACAACGCTCTAGGGTACAAACTTCAGCATTAAAACTCGCCAAACTTCGAATGGATACAAGGTTTGTCCATTTTGGTCCAAACATGACGAACTTCGCTCTAGGGAACGAACTTGTTGTTTCTCACTCTCCAAGCCTCGAATGGAGACAAGTTTGGTCCATTTTGGTTCGAAGATGACCAACAACGCTCTAGGGTACGAACTTCAGCCTTAAAACTCGCCAAACTACGAATGGAGACAAGGTTTGTCCATTTTGGTCCAAACATGACGAACTTCGCTCTAGGCAACGAAAGTGTGGTTTCTCACGCTCCAAGCCTCGAATGGAGACAAGTTTGGTCCATTTTGGTTCGAAGATGACCAACAAAGCTCTAGGGTACGAACTTCAGCATTAAAACACGCCAAACTTCGAATGGAGACAAGGTTTTTCCATTTTGGTCCAAACATGACGAACTTCGCTCTAGGGAACGAACTTGTTGTTTCTCACTCTCCAAGCCTCGAATGGAGACAAGTTTGGTTCATTTAGGTTCGAAGATGACCAGCAACGCTATAGGGTACGACTTCAGCATTAAAACTCGCCAAAGTTCGAATGGAGACAAGGTTTGTCAATTTTGGTCCAAACAAAACGAACTTCGCTCTAGGGAGCGAACTTGTTGTTTCTCACTCTCCAAGCCTCGAATGGAGACAAGTTGGGTCCATTTTGGTTCGAAGATGACCAACAACGCTCTAGGGTACGAACTTCAGCTTTAAAACTCGCCAAACTTCGAATGGAGACAAGGTTTGTCCATTTTGGTCCAAACATGACGAACTTCGCTCTAGGGAACGAACGTGTGGTTTCTCACGCTCCAAGCCTCGAATGGAGACAAGTTTGGTCCATTTTGGTTCGAAGATGACCAACAAAGCTCTAGGGTACGAACTTCAGCATAAAACACGCCAAACTTCGAATGGAGACAAGGTTTGTCCATTTTGGTCCAAACATGACGAACTTCGCTCTAGAGAACGAACTTGTTGTTTCTCACTCTCCAAGCCTCGAATGGAGACAAGTTTGGTCCATTCTGGTCCGAAGATGACCAACAACGCTCTAGGGTACAAACTTCAGCATTAAAACTCGCCAAACTTCGAATGGAGACAAGGTTTGTCCATTTTGGTCCAAACATGGCGAACTTCGCTCTAGGGAACGAACTTGTTGTTTCTCACTCTCCAAGCCTCGAATGGAGACAAGTTTGGTTCATTTAGGTTCGAAGATGACCAGCAACGCTATAGGGTACGAACTTCAGCATTAAAACTCGCCAAACTTCGAATGGAGACAAGGTTTGTCAATTTTGGTCCAAACAAAACGAACTTCGCTCTAGGGAGCGAACTTGTTGTTTCTCACTCTCCAAGCCTCGAATGGAGACAAGTTAGGTCCATTTTGGTTCGAAGATGACCAACAACGCTCTAGGGTACGAACTTCAGCTTTAAAACTCGCCAAACTTCGAATGGAGACAAGGTTTGTCCATTTTGGTCCAAACATGACGAACTTCGCTCTAGGGAACGAACGTGTGGTTTCTCACCCTCCAAGCCTCGAATGGAGACAAGTTTGGTCCATTTTGGTTCGAAGATGACCAACAAAGCTCTAGGGTACGAACTTCAGCATAAAACACGCCAAACTTCGAATGGAGACAAGGTTTGTCCATTTTGGTCCAAACATGACGAACTTCGCTCTAGGGAACGAACTTGTTGTTTCTCACTCTCCAAGCCTCGAATGGAGACAAGTTTGGTCCATTCTGGTCCGAAGATGACCAACAACGCTCTAGGGTACAAACTTCAGCATTAAAACTCGCCAAACTTCGAATGGAGACAAGGTTTTGTCCATTTTGGTCCAAACATGACGAACTTCGCTCTAAGGAACGAACTTGTTGTTTCTCACTCTCCAATCCTCGAATGGAGACAAGTTTGGTCCATTTACGTTCGAAGATGACCAACAACGCTCTAGGGTACAAACTGCAGCATTAAAACTCGCCAAACTTCGAATGGATACAAGGTTTGTCCATTTTGGTCCAAACATGACGAACTTCGCTCTAGGGAACGAACTTGTTGTTTCGCACTCTCCAAGCCTCGAATGGAGACAAGTTTGGTACATTTTTGTTCGAAGATGACCAACAACGCTCTAGGGTACGAACTTCAGCCTTAAAACTCGCCAAACTTCGAATGGAGACAAGGTTTGTCCATTTTGGTCCAAACATGACGAACTTCGCTCTAGGGAACGAACTTGTTGTTTCTCACTCTACAAGCCTCGAATGGAGACAAGTTTGGTCCATTTATGTCCGAAGATGACCAAGAACGCTCTAGGGTACAAACTTCAGCATTAAAACTCGCCAAACTTCGAATGGAGACAAGGTTTGTCCATTTTGGTCCAAACATGACGAACTTCGCTCTAGGGAACGAACTTGTTGTTTCTCACTCTCCAAGACTCGAATGGCGACAAGTTTGGTCCATTTAGGTCCGAAGATGACCAACAACGCTCTAGGGTACAAACTTCAGCATTAAAACTCGCCAAACTTCGAATGGAGACAAGGTTTGTCCATTTTGGTCCAAACATGACGAACTTCGCTCTAGGGAACGAACTTGTTGTTTCTCACTCTCCAAGCCTCGAATAGAGACAAGTTTGGTCCATTCTGGTCCGAAGATGACCAACAACGCTCTAGGGTACAAACTTCAGCATTAAAACTCGCCAAACTTCGAATGGAGACAAGGTTTTGTCCATTTTGGTCCAAACATGACGAACTTCGCTCTAAGGAACGAACTTGTTGTTTCTCACTCTCCAAGCCTCGAATGGAGACAAGTTTGGTTCATTTAGGTTCGAAGATGACCAGCAACGCTATAGGGTACGAACTTCAGTATTAAAACTCGCCAAACTTCGAATGGAGACAAGGTTTGTCAATTTTGGTCCATACAAAACGAGCTTCGCTCTAGGGAACGAACTTGTTGTTTCTCACTCTCCAAGCCACGAATGGAGACAAGTTTGGTCCATTTAGGTCCGAAGATGACCAACAACGCTCTAGGGTACGAACTTCAGCATTAAAACTCGCCAAACTTCGATTGGAGACAAGGTTTGTCCATTTTGGTCCAAACATGACGAACTTCGCTCTAGGGAACGAACGTGTGGTTTCTCACGCTCCAAGCCTCGAATGGAGACAAATTTGGTCCATTTTGGTCCGAAGATGACCAACAACCCTCTATGGTACAAACTTCAGCATTAAAACTCGCCAAACTTCGAATGGAGACAAGGTTTTGTCCATTTTGGTCCAAACATGACGAATTACGCTCTAGGGAACGAACTTGTTGTTTCTCACTCTCCAAGCCTCGAATGGAGACAAGTTTGGTCCATTGTGGTCTGAAGATGACCAACAACGCTCTAGGGTACAAACTTCAGCATTAAAACTCGCCAAACTTCGAATGGAGACAAGGTTTTGTCCATTTTGGTCCAAACATGACGAACTTCGCTTTAAGGAACGAACTTGTTGTTTCTCACTCTCCAAGCCTCGAATGGAGACAAGTTTGATCCATTTACGTTCGAAGATGACCAACAACGCTCTAGGGTACAAACTTCAGCATTAAAACTCGCCAAACTTCGAATGGAGACAAGGTTTGTCCATTTTGGTCCAAACATGACGAACTTCGCTCTAGGCAACGAAAGTGTGGTTTCTCACGCTCCAAGGCTCGAATGGAGACTAGTTTGGTCCATTTTGGTTCGAAGATGACCAACAAAGCTCTAGGGTACGAACTTCAGCATTAAAACACGCCAAACTTCGAATGGAGACAAGGTTTTTCCATTTTGGTCCAAACATGACGAACTTCGCTCTAAGGAACGAACTTGTTGTTTCTCACTCTCCAAGCCTCGAATGGAGACAAGTTTGGTTCATTTAGGTTCGAAGATGACCAGCAACGCTATAGGGTACGAACTTCAGCATTAAAACTCGCCAAACTTCGAATGGAGACAAGGTTTCTCAATTTTGGTCCAAACAAAACGAACTTCGCTCTAGGGAACGAACTTGTTGTTTCTCACTCTCCAAGCCTCGAATGAAGACAAGTTGGGTCCATTTTGGTTCGAAGATGACCAACAACGCTCTAGGGTACGAACTTCAGCTTTAAAACTCGCCAAACTTCGAATGGAGACAAGGTTTGTCCATTTTGGTCCAAACATGACGAACTTCGCTCTATGGAACGAACGTGTGGTTTCTCACTCTCCAAGCATCGAATGGAGACAAGTTTGGTCCATTTTGGTTCGAAGATGACCAACAAAGCTCTAGGGTACGAACTTCAGCATTAAAACACGCCAAACTTCGAATGGAGACAAGGTTTGTCCATTTTGGTCCAAACATGACGAACTTCGCTCTAGGGAACGAACTTGTTGTTTCTCACTCTCCAAGCCTCGAATGGAGACAAGTTTGGTCCATTCTGGTCCGAAGATGACCAACAACGCTCTAGGGTACAAACTTCAGCATTAAAACTCGCCAAACTTCGAATGGAGACAAGGTTTTGTCCATTTTGGTCCAAACATGACGAACTTCGCTCTAAGGAACGAACTTGTTGTTTCTCACTCTCCAAGCCTCGAATGGAGACAAGTTTGGTCCATTTACGTTCGAAGATGACCAACAACGCTCTAGGGTACAAACTTCAGCATTAAAACTCGCCAAACTTCGAATGGAGACAAGGTTTGTCCATTTTGGTCCAAACATGACGAACTTCGCTCTAGGGAACGAACTTGTTGTTTCTCACTCTCCAAGCCTCGAATGGAGACAAGTTTGGTCCCTTTACGTTCGAAGATGACCAACAACGCTCTAGGGTACAAACTTCAGCATTAAAACTCGCCAAACTTCGAATGGAGACAAGGTTTTGTCCATTTTGGTCCAAACATGACGAACTTCGCTCTAAGGAACGAACTTGTTGTTTCTCACTCTCCAAGCCTCGAATGGAGACAAGTTTGGTCCATTTACGTTCGAAGATGACCAACAACGCTCTAGGGTACAAACTTCAGCATTAAAACTCGCCAAACTTCGAATGGATACAAGGTTTGTCCATTTTGGTCCAAACATGACGAACTTCGCTCTAGGGAACGAACTTGTTGTTTCTCACTCTCCAAGCCTCGAATGGAGACAAGTTTGGTACATTTTGGTTCGAAGATGACCAACAACGCTCTAGGGTACGAACTTCAGCCTTAAAACTCGCCAAACTTCGAATGGAGACAAGGTTTGTCCATTTTGGTCCAAACATGACGAACTTCGCTCTAGGGAACGAACTTGTTGTTTCTCACTCTACAAGCCTCGAATGGAGACAAGTTTGGTCCATTTAGGTCCGAAGATGACCAAGAACGCTCTAGGGTACAAACTTCAGCATTAAAACTCGCCAAACTTCGAATGGAGACAAGGTTTGTCCATTTTGGTCCAAACATGACGAACTTCGCTCTAGGGAACGAACTTGTTGTTTCTCACTCTCCAAGCCTCGAATGGCGACAAGTTTGGTCCATTTAGGTCCGAAGATGACCAACAACGCTCTAGGGTACAAACTTCAGCATTAAAACTCGCCAAACTTCGAATGGAGACAAGGTTTGTCCATTTTGGTCCAAACATGACGAACTTCGCTCTAGGGAACGAACTTGTTGTTTCTCACTCTCCAAGCTTCGAATGGAGACAAGTTTGGTTCATTTAGGTTCGAAGATGACCAGCAACGCTATAGGGTACGAACTTCAGTATTAAAACTCGCCAAACTTCGAATGGAGACAAGGTTTGTCAATTTTGGTCCATACAAAACGAACTTCGCTCTAGGGAACGAACTTGTTGTTTCTCACTCTCCAAGCCACGAATGGAGACAAGTTTGGTCCATTTAGGTCCGAAGATGACCAACAACGCTCTAGGGTACGAACTTCAGCATTAAAACTCGCCAAACTTCGATTGGAGACAAGGTTTGTCCATTTTGGTCCAAACATGACGAACTTCGCTCTAGGGAACGAACGTGTGGTTTCTCACTCTCCAAGCCTCGAATGGAGACAAATTTGGTCCATTTTGGTCCGAAGATGACCAACAACCCTCTATGGTACAAACTTCAGCATTAAAACTCGCCAAACTTCGAATGGAGACAAGGTTTTGTCGATTTTGGTCCAAAGATGACGAATTACGCTCTAGGGAACGAACTTGTTGTTTCTCACTCTCCAAGCCTCGAATGGAGACAAGTTTGGTCCATTGTGGTCTGAAGATGACCAACAACGCTCTAGGGTACAAACTTCAGAATTAAAACTCGCCAAACTTCGAATGGAGACAAGGTTTTGTCCATTTTGGTCTAAACATGACGAACTTCGCTCTAGGGAACGAACTTGTTGTTTCTCACTCTACAAGCCTCGAATGGAGACAAGTTTGGTTCATTTAGGTCCGAAGATGACCAACAACGCTCTAGGGTACAAACTTCAGCATTAAAACTCGCCAAACTTCGAATGGAGACAAGGTTTGTCCATTTTGGTCCAAACATGACGAACTTCGCTCTAGGGAACGAACTTGTTGTTTCTCACTCTCCAAGCCTCGAATGGAGACAAGTTTGGTCCCTTTACGTTCGAAGATGACCAACAACGCTCTAGGGTACAAACTTCAGCATTAAAACTCGCCAAACTTCGAATGGATACAAGGTTTGTCCATTTTGGTCCAAAGATGACGAATTTCGCTCTAGGGAACGAACTTGTTGTTTCTCACTCTCCAAGCCTCGAATGGAGACGAGTTTGGTCCATTTTGGTTCGTAGATGACCAACAACGCTCTAGGGTACGAACTTCAGCCTTAAAACTGGCCAAACTTCGAATGGAGACAAGGTTTGTCCATTTTGGTCCAAACATGACGAACTTCGCTCTAGGGAACGAACTTGTTGTTTCTCACTCTACAAGCCTCGAATGGAGACAAGTTTGGTCCATTTAGGTCCGAAGATGACCAACAACGCTCTAGGGTACAAACTTCAGCATTAAAACTCGCCAAACTTCGAATGGAGACAAGGTTTGTCCATTTTGGTCCAAACATGACGAACTTCGCTCTAGGGAACGAACTTGTTGTTTCTCACTCTCCAAGCCTCGAATGGCGACAAGTTTGGTCCATTTAGGTCCGAAGATGACCAACAACGCTCTAGGGTAGAAACTTCAGCATTAAAACTCGCCAAACTTCCAATGGAGACAAGGTTTGTCCATTTTGGTCCAAACATGACGAACTTCGCTCTAGGGAACGAACGTGTGGTTTCTCACGCTCCAAGCCTCGAATGGAGACAAATTTGGTCCATTTTGGTCCGAAGATTTCCAACAACCCTCTATGGTACAAACTTCAGCATTAAAACTCGCCAAACTTCGAATGGAGACAAGGTTTTGTCGATTTTGGTCCAAAGATGACGAATTACGCTCTAGGGAACGAACTTGTTGTTTCTCACTCTCCAAGCCTCGAATGGAGACAAGTTTGGTCCATTGTGGTCTGAAGATGACCAACAACGCTCTAGGGTACAAACTTCAGAATTAAAACTCGCCAAACTTCGAATGGAGACAAGGTTTTGTCCATTTTGGTCTAAACATGACGAACTTCGCTCTAGGGAACGAACTTGTTGTTTCTCACTCTACAAGCCTCGAATGGAGACAAGTTTGGTTCATTTAGGTCCGAAGATGACCAACAACGCTCTAGGGTACAAACTTCAGCATTAAAACTCGCCAAACTTCGAATGGAGACAAGGTTTGTCCATTTTGGTCCAAACATGACGAACTTCGCTCTAGGGAACGAACTTGTTGTTTCTCACTCTCCAAGCCTCGAATGGAGACAAGTTAGGTCCCTTTACGTTCGAAGATGACCAACAACGCTCTAGGGTACAAACTTCAGCATTAAAACTCGCCAAACTTCGAATGGATACAAGGTTTGTCCATTTTGGTCCAAAGATGACGAACTTCGCTCTAGGGAACGAACTTGTTGTTTCTCACTCTCCAAGCCTCGAATGGAGACAAGTTTGGTCCATTTTGGTTCGAAGATGACCAACAACGCTCTAGGGTACGAACTTCAGCCTTAAAACTCGCCAAACTTCGAATGGAGACAAGGTTTGTCCATTTTGGTCCAAACATGACGAACTTCGCTCTAGGGAACGAACGTGTGGTTTCTCACGCTCCAAGCCTCGAATGGAGACAAATTTGGTCCATTTTGGTCCGAAGATGACCAACAACCCTCTATGGTACAAACTTCAGCATTAAAACTCGCCAAACTTCGAATGGAGACAAGGTTTTGTCGATTTTGGTCCAAAGATGACGAATTACGCTCTAGGGAACGAACTTGATGTTTCTCACTCTCCAAGCCTCGAATGGAGACAAGTTTGGTCCATTGTGGTCTGAAGATGACCAACAACGCTCTAGGGGACAAACTTCAGCATTAAAACTCGCCAAACTTCGAATGGAGACAAGGTTTTGTCCATTTTGGTCCAAACATGACGAACTTCGCTCTAGGGAACGAACTTGTTGTTTCTCACTCTACAAGCCTCGAATGGAGACAAGTTTGGTTCATTTAGGTTCGAAGATGACCAACAACGCTCTAGGGTACAAACTTCAGCATTAAAACTCGCCAAACTTCGAATGGATACAAGGTTTGTCCATTTTGGTCCAAACATGACGAACTTCGCTCTAGGGAACGAACTTGTTGTTTCTCACTCTCCCAGCCTCGAATGGAGACAAGTTTGGTCCCTTTACGTTCGAAGATGACCAACAACGCTCTAGGGTACAAACTTCAGCATTAAAACTCGCCAAACTTCGAATGGATACAAGGTTTGTCCATTTTGGTCCAAACATGACGAACTTCGCTCTAGGGAACGAACTTGTTGTTTCTCACTCTCCAAGCCTCGAATGGAGACAAGTTTGGTCCCTTTTGGTTCGAAGATGACCAACAACGCTCTAGGGTACGAACTTCAGCCTTAAAACTCGCCAAACTTCGAATGGAGACAAGGTTTGTCCATTTTGGTCCAAACATGACGAACTTCGCTCTAGGGAACGAACGTGTGGTTTCTCACGCTCCAAGCCTCGAATGGAGACAAGTTTGGTCCATTTTGGTTCGAAGATGACCAACAAAGCTCTAGGGTACGAACTTCAGCATAAAACACGCCAAACTTTGAATGAAGACAAGGTTTGTCCAATTTGGTCCAAACATGACGAACTTCGCTCTAGGGAACGAACTTGTTGTTTCTCACTCTCCAAGCCTCGAATGGAGACAAGTTTGGTTCATTTAGGTTCGAAGATGACCAGCAACGCTATAGGGTACAAACTTCAGCTTTAAAACTCGCCAAACTTCGAATGGAGACAAGGTTTGTCAATTTTGGTCCAAACAAAACGAACTTCGCTCTAGGGAACGAACTTGTTGTTTCTCACTCTCCAAGCCTCGAATGGAGACAAATTTGGTCCATTTTGGTCCGAAGATGACCAACTACCCTCTATGGTACAAACTTCAGCATTAAAACTCGCCAAACTTCGAATGGAGACAAGGTTTTGTCGATTTTGTTCCAAAGATGACGAATTACGCTCTAGGGAACGAACTTGTTGTTTCTCACTCTCCAAGCCTCGAATGGAGACAAGTTTGGTCCATTGTGGTCCGAAGATGACCAACAACGCTCTAGGGTACAAACTTCAGCATTAAAACTCGCCAAACTTCGAATGGAGACAAGGTTTTGTCCATTTTGGTCCAAATATGACGAACTTCGCTCTAAGGAACGAACTTGTTGTTTCTCACTCTCCAAGCCTCGAATGGAGACAAGTTTGGTCCATTTACGTTCGAAGATGACCAACAACGCTCTAGGGTACAAACTTCAGCATTAAAACTCGCCAAACTTCGAATGGATACAAGGTTTGTCCATTTTGGTCCAAACATGACGAACTTCGCTCTAAGGAACGAACTTGTTGTTTCTCACTCTCCAAGCCTCGAATGGAGACAAGTTTGGTTCATTTTGGTTCGAAGATGACCAACAACGCTCTAGGGTACGAACTTCAGCCTTAAAACTCGCCAAACTTCAAATGGAGACAAGGTTTGTCCATTTTGGTCCAAACATGACGAACTTCGCTCTAGGGAACGAACGTGTGGTTTCTCACGCTCCAAGCCTCGAATGGAGACAAGTTTGGTCCATTATGGTTCGAAGATGACCAACAAAGCTCTAGGGTACGAACTTCAGCATTAAAGCACGCCAAACTTCGAATGGAGACAAGGTTTGTCCATTTTGGTCCAAACATGACGAACTTCGCTCTAGGGAACGAACTTGTTGTTTCTCACTCTCCAAGCCTCGAATGGAGACAAGTTTGGTTCATTTAGGTTCGAAGATGACCAGCAACGCTCTAGGGTACGAACTTCCGCATTAAAACTCGCCAAACTTCGAATGGAGACAAGGTTTGTCAATTTTGGTCCATTTAGGTCCGAAGATGACCAACAACGCTCTAGGGTACAAACTTCAGCATTAAAACTGGCCAAACTTCGAATGGAGACAAGGTTTGTCCATTTTGGTCCAAACAAAACGAACTTCGCTCTAGGGAACGAACTTGTTGTTTCTCACTCTCCAAGCCTCGAATGGAGACAACTTTGGTCCATTTAGGTCCGAAGATGACCAACAACGCTCTAGGGTACGAACTTCAGCATTAAAACTCGCCAAACTTCGAATGGAGACAAGGTTTGTCCATTTTGGTCCAAACATGACGAACTTCGCTCTAGGGAACGAACGTGTGGTTTCTCACGCTCCAAGCCTCGAATGGAGACAAATTTGGTCCATTTTGGTCCGAAGATGACCAACAACCCTCTATGGTACAAACTTCAGCATTAAAACTCGCCAAACTTCGAATGGAGACAAGGTTTTGTCGATTTTGGTCCAAAGATGACGAATTACGCTCTAGGGAACGAACTTGTTGTTTCTCACTCTCCAAGCCTCGAATGGAGACAAGTTTGGTCCATTGTGGTCTGAAGATGACCAACAACGCTCTAGGGGACAAACTTCAGCATTAAAACTCGCCAAACTTCGAATGGAGACAAGGTTTTGTCCATTTTGGTCCAAACATGACGAACTTCGCTCTAGGGAACGAACTTGTTGTTTCTCACTCTACAAGCCTCGAATGGAGACAAGTTTGGTTCATTTAGGTCCGAAGATGACCAACAACGCTCTAGGGTACAAACTTCAGCATTAAAACTCGCCAAACTTCGAATGGAGACAACGTTTGTCCATTTTGGTCCAAACATGACGAACTTCGCTCTAGGGAACGAACTTGTTGTTTCTCACTCTCCAAGCCTCGAATGGAGACAAGTTTGGTCCCTTTACGTTCGAAGATGACCAACAACGCTCTAGGGTACAAACTTCAGCATTAAAACTCGCCAAACTTCGAATGGATACAAGGTTTGTCCATTTTGGTCCAAACATGACGAACTTCGCTCTAGGGAACGAACTTGTTGTTTCTCACTCTCCAAGCCTCGAATGGAGACAAGTTTGGTCCCTTTTGGTTCGAAGATGACCAACAACGCTCTAGGGTACGAACTTCAGCCTTAAAACTCGCCAAACTTCGAATGGAGACAAGGTTTGTCCATTTTGGTCCAAACATGACGAACTTCGCTCTAGGGAACGAACGTGTGGTTTCTCACGCTCCAAGCCTCGAATGGAGACAAGTTTGGTCCATTTTGGTTCGAAGATGACCAACAAAGCTCTAGGGTACGAACTTCAGCATAAAACACGCCAAACTTCGAATGGAGACAAGGTTTGTCCAATTTGGTCCAAACATGACGAACTTCGCTCTAGGGAACGAACTTGTTGTTTCTCACTCTCCAAGCCTCGAATGGAGACAAGTTTGGTTCATTTAGGTTCGAAGATGACCAGCAACGATATAGGGTACAAACTTCAGCTTTAAAACTCGCCAAACTTCGAATGGAGACAAGGTTTGTCAATTTTGGTCCAAACAAAACGAACTTCGCTCTAGGGAACGAACTTGTTGTTTCTCACTCTCCAAGCCTCGAATGGAGACAAATTTGGTCCATTTTGGTCCGAAGATGACCAACAACCCTCTATGGTACAAACTTCAGCATTAAAACTCGCCAAACTTCGAATGGAGACAAGGTTTTGTCGATTTTGTTCCAAAGATGACGAATTACGCTCTAGGGAACGAACTTGTTGTTTCTCACTCTCCAAGCCTCGAATGGAGACAAGTTTGGTCCATTGTGGTCCGAAGATGACCAACAACGCACTAGGGTACAAACTTCAGCATTAAAACTCGCCAAACTTCGAATGGAGACAAGGTTTTGTCCATTTTGGTCCAAATATGACGAACTTCGCTCTAAGGAACGAACTTGTTGTTTCTCACTCTCCAAGCCTCGAATGGAGACAAGTTTGGTCCATTTACGTTCGAAGATGACCAACAACGCTCTAGGGTACAAACTTCAGCATTAAAACTCGCCAAACTTCGAATGGATACAAGGTTTGTCCATTTTGGTCCAAACATGACGAACTTCGCTCTAAGGAACGAACTTGTTGTTTCTCACTCTCCAAGCCTCGAATGGAGACAAGTTTGGTTCATTTTGGTTCGAAGATGACCAACAACGCTCTAGGGTACGAACTTCAGCCTTAAAACTCGCCAAACTTCAAATGGAGACAAGGTTTGTCCATTTTGGTCCAAACATGACGAACTTCGCTCTAGGGAACGAACGTGTGGTTTCTCACGCTCCAAGCCTCGAATGGAGACAAGTTTGGTCCATTATGGTTCGAAGATGACCAACAAAGCTCTAGGGTACGAACTTCAGCATTAAAACACGCCAAACTTCGAATGGAGACAAGGTTTGTCCATTTTGGTCCAAACATGACGAACTTCGCTCTAGGGAACGAACTTGTTGTTTCTCACTCTCCAAGCCTCGAATGGAGACAAGTTTGGTTCATTTAGGTTCGAAGATGACCAGCAACGCTCTAGGGTACGAACTTCCGCATTAAAACTCGCCAAACTTCGAATGGAGACAAGGTTTGTCAATTTTGGTCCATTTAGGTCCGAAGATGACCAACAACGCTCTAGGGTACAAACTTCAGCATTAAAACTGGCCAAACTTCGAATGGAGACAAGGTTTGTCCATTTTGGTCCAAACAAAACGAACTTCGCTCTAGGGAACGAACTTGTTGTTTCTCACTCTCCAAGCCTCGAATGGAGACAACTTTGGTCCATTTAGGTCCGAAGATGACCAACAACGCTCTAGGGTACGAACTTCAGCATTAAAACTCGCCAAACTTCGAATGGAGACAAGGTTTGTCCATTTTGGTCCAAACATGACGAACTTCGCTCTAGGGAACGAACGTGTGGTTTCTCACGCTCCAAGCCTCGAATGGAGACAAATTTGGTCCATTTTGGTCCGAAGATGACCAACAACCCTCTATGGTACAAACTTCAGCATTAAAACTCGCCAAACTTCGAATGGAGACAAGGTTTTGTCGATTTTGGTCCAAAGATGACGAATTACGCTCTAGGGAACGAACTTGTTGTTTCTCACTCTCCAAGCCTCGAATGGAGACAAGTTTGGTCCATTGTGGTCTGAAGATGACCAACAACGCTCTAGGGGACAAACTTCAGCATTAAAACTCGCCAAACTTCGAATGGAGACAAGGTTTTGTCCATTTTGGTCCAAACATGACGAACTTCGCTCTAGGGAACGAACTTGTTGTTTCTCACTCTACAAGCCTCGAATGGAGACAAGTTTGGTTCATTTAGGTCCGAAGATGACCAACAACGCTCTAGGGTACAAACTTCAGCATTAAAACTCGCCAAACTTCGAATGGAGACAAGGTTTGTCCATTTTGGTCCAAACATGACGAACTTCGCTCTAGGGAACGAACTTGTTGTTTCTCACTCTCCAAGCCTCGAATGGAGACAAGTTTGGTCCCTTTACGTTCGAAGATGACCAACAACGCTCTAGGGTACAAACTTCAGCATTAAAACTCGCCAAACTTCGAATGGATACAAGGTTTGTCCATTTTGGTCCAAACATGACGAACTTCGCTCTAGGGAACGAACTTGTTGTTTCTCACTCTCCAAGCCTCGAATGGAGACAAGTTTGGTCCCTTTTGGTTCGAAGATGACCAACAACGCTCTAGGGTACGAACTTCAGCCTTAAAACTCGCCAAACTTCGAATGGAGACAAGGTTTGTCCATTTTGGTCCAAACATGACGAACTTCGCTCTAGGGAACGAACGTGTGGTTTCTCACGCTCCAAGCCTCGAATGGAGACAAGTTTGGTCCATTTTGGTTCGAAGATGACCAACAAAGCTCTAGGGTACGAACTTCAGCATAAAACACGCCAAACTTCGAATGGAGACAAGGTTTGTCCAATTTGGTCCAAACATGACGAACTTCGCTCTAGGGAACGAACTTGTTGTTTCTCACTCTCCAAGCCTCGAATGGAGACAAGTTTGGTTCATTTAGGTTCGAAGATGACCAGCAACGCTATAGGGTACAAACTTCAGCTTTAAAACTCGCCAAACTTCGAATGGAGACAAGGTTTGTCAATTTTGGTCCAAACAAAACGAACTTCGCTCTAGGGAACGAACTTGTTGTTTCTCACTCTCCAAGCCTCGAATGGAGACAAATTTGGTCCATTTTGGTCCGAAGATGACCAACAACCCTCTATGGTACAAACTTCAGCATTAAAACTCGCCAAACTTCGAATGGAGACAAGGTTTTGTCGATTTTGTTCCAAAGATGACGAATTACGCTCTAGGGAACGAACTTGTTGTTTCTCACTCTCCAAGCCTCGAATGGAGACAAGTTTGGTCCATTGTGGTCCGAAGATGACCAACAACGCTCTAGGGTACAAACTTCAGCATTAAAACTCGCCAAACTTCGAATGGAGACAAGGTTTTGTCCATTTTGGTCCAAATATGACGAACTTCGCTCTAAGGAACGAACTTGTTGTTTCTCACTCTCCAAGCCTCGAATGGAGACAAGTTTGGTCCATTTACGTTCGAAGATGACCAACAACGCTCTAGGGTACAAACTTCAGCATTAAAACTCGCCAAACTTCGAATGGATACAAGGTTTGTCCATTTTGGTCCAAACATGACGAACTTCGCTCTAAGGAACGAACTTGTTGTTTCTCACTCTCCAAGCCTCGAATGGAGACAAGTTTGGTTCATTTTGGTTCGAAGATGACCAACAACGCTCTAGGGTACGAACTTCAGCCTTAAAACTCGCCAAACTTCAAATGGAGACAAGGTTTGTCCATTTTGGTCCAAACATGACGAACTTCGCTCTAGGGAACGAACGTGTGGTTTCTCACGCTCCAAGCCTCGAATGGAGACAAGTTTGGTCCATTATGGTTCGAAGATGACCAACAAAGCTCTAGGGTACGAACTTCAGCATTAAAACACGCCAAACTTCGAATGGAGACAAGGTTTGTCCATTTTGGTCCAAACATGACGAACTTCGCTCTAGGGAACGAACTTGTTGTTTCTCACTCTCCAAGCCTCGAATGGAGACAAGTTTGGTTCATTTAGGTTCGAAGATGACCAGCAACGCTCTAGGGTACGAACTTCCGCATTAAAACTCGCCAAACTTCGAATGGAGACAAGGTTTGTCAATTTTGGTCCATTTAGGTCCGAAGATGATCAACAACGCTCTAGGGTACAAACTTCAGCATTAAAACTGGCCAAACTTCGAATGGAGACAAGGTTTGTCCATTTTGGTCCAAACAAAACGAACTTCGCTCTAGGGAACGAACTTGTTGTTTCTCACTCTCCAAGCCTCGAATGGAGACAACTTTGGTCCATTTAGGTCCGAAGATGACCAACAACGCTCTAGGGTACGAACTTCAGCATTAAAACTCGCCAAACTTCGAATGGAGACAAGGTTTGTCCATTTTGGTCCAAACATGACGAACTTCGCTCTAGGGAACGAACGTGTGGTTTCTCACGCTCCAAGCCTCGAATGGAGACAAATTTGGTCCATTTTGGTCCGAAGATGACCAACAACCCTCTATGGTACAAACTTCAGCATTAAAACTCGCCAAACTTCGAATGGAGACAAGGTTTTGTCGATTTTGGTCCAAAGATGACGAATTACGCTCTAGGGAACGAACTTGTTGTTTCTCACTCTCCAAGCCTCGAATGGAGACAAGTTTGGTCCATTGTGGTCTGAAGATGACCAACAACGCTCTAGGGGACAAACTTCAGCATTAAAACTCGCCAAACTTCGAATGGAGACAAGGTTTTGTCCATTTTGGTCCAAACATGACGAACTTCGCTCTAGGGAACGAACTTGTTGTTTCTCACTCTACAAGCCTCGAATGGATACAAGTTTGGTTCATTTAGGTCCGAAGATGACCAACAACGCTCTAGGGTACAAACTTCAGCATTAAAACTCGCCAAACGTCGAATGGAGACAAGGTTTGTCCATTTTGGTCCAAACATGACAAACTTCGCTCTAGGGAACGAACTTGTTGTTTCTCACTCTCCAAGCCTCGAATGGAGACAAGTTTGGTCCCTTTACGTTCGAAGATGACCAACAACGCTCTAGGGTACAAACTTCAGCATTAAAACTCGCCAAACTTCGAATGGATACAAGGTTTGTCCATTTTGGTCCAAACATGACGAACTTCGCTCTAGGGAACGAACTTGTTGTTTCTCACTCTCCAAGCCTCGAATGGAGACAAGTTTGGTCCCTTTTGGTTCGAAGATGACCAACAACGCTCTAGGGTACGAACTTCAGCCTTAAAACTCGCCAAACTTCGAATGGAGACAAGGTTTGTCCATTTTGGTCCAAACATGACGAACTTCGCTCTAGGGAACGAACGTGTGGTTTCTCACGCTCCAAGCCTCGAATGGAGACAAGTTTGGTCCATTTTGGTTCGATGATGACCAACAAAGCTCTAGGGTACGAACTTCAACATAAAACACGCCAAACTTCGAATGGAGACAAGGTTTGTCCAATTTGGTCCAAACATGACGAACTTCGCTCTAGGGAACGAACTTGTTGTTTCTCACTCTCCAAGCCTCGAATGGAGACAAGTTTGGTCCATTTAGGTCCGAAGATGGAACAACGCTCTAGGGTACAAACTTCAGCATTAAAACTCGCCAAACTTCGAATGGAGACAAGGTTTTGTCCATTTTGGTCCAAACATGACGAACTTCGCTCTAGGGAACGAACTTGTTGTTTCTCACTCTACAAGCCTCGAATGGAGACAAGTTTGGTTCATTTAGGTCCGAAGATGACCAACAACGCTCTAGGGTACAAACTTCAGCATTAAAACTCGCCAAACTTCGAATGGAGACAAGGTTTGTCCATTTTGGTCCAAACATGACGAACTTCGCTCTAGGGAACGAACTTGTTGTTTCTCACTCTCCAAGCCTCGAATGGAGACAAGTTTGGTCCCTTTACGTTCGAAGATGACCAACAACGCTCTAGGGTACAAACTTCAGCATTAAAACTCGCCAAACTTCGAATGGATACAAGGTTTGTCCATTTTGGTCCAAACATGACGAACTTCGCTCTAGGGAACGAACTTGTTGTTTCTCACTCTCCAAGCCTCGAATGGAGACAAGTTTGGTCCCTTTTGGTTCGAAGATGACCAACAACGCTCTAGGGTACGAACTTCAGCCTTAAAACTCGCCAAACTTCGAATGGAGACAAGGTTTGTCCATTTTGGTCCAAACATGACGAACTTCGCTCTAGGGAACGAACGTGTGGTTTCTCACGCTCCAAGCCTCGAATGGAGACAAGTTTGGTCCATTTTGGTTCGATGATGACCAACAAAGCTCTAGTGTTAAGTAATTCCCAAGAATTAGATCTAACAACCTTTGTTGAGGAACAAGACCTTTAGATCCAAAACCCAAAAACCCCAAATCAATATGATTTCATCCCAAGGAAGAAGATAGAAACGGATTTACCTCGATGATCAATATCAAGAGTATAGAAAACGCGATTCTAAACTCAAGATTCGAATCACTCCACAAGTAGTTTGATCAACACCACTTGAATGATCCTTACATGCAAATCTAAACACAAGATATGCAAAGAAAGTTGCTCATGGCCTTTAAGCTCAAAAGACTCAATTTCATTGAAACATCATCAAAGTTGTTCTTTTTTTACTAACAAGATCAATTCCTTTTATAGACAAGGAATTCTATGTAATAATACACTTTCCCAACTACATCATTAAATGGACTTCCCAACTACCACATTTAATGAACTTCCTAACTACCCTCATTGATTTCAACTTCCCAACCACCTAATTAATGTCTAAACTTTGAAAACTAAAATTACAATTAAAACATCAAAATAAAAAGAATGTCCTATTATGTAATTGGACTTTGAGGCATTGTTATTAATGATATGGATCACGGTTCAACCTTAATTTCATGTGTTACAACCTAATTCAAGTGAGGATGGACCATTTGAAGCTTTGGAGGTCAATGTGTGCAAGATTGAAGTTGACCATGAATGATGTGGCCAAGTCATTAATAACAATGCCTCAAAGTCCAATTACATAATAGGACATTCTTTTTATTTTGATGTTTTAATTGTAATTTTAGTTTTCAAAGTTTAGACATTAATTAGGTGGTTGGGAAGTTGAAATCAATGAGGGTAGTTAGGAAGTTCATTAAATGTGGTAGTTGGGAAGTCCATTTAATGATGTAGTTGGGAAAGTGTATTATTACATAGAATTCCTTGTCTATAAAAGGAATTGATCTTGTTAGTAAAAAAAGAACAACTTTGATGATGTTTCAATGAAATTGAGTCTTTTGAGCTTAAAGGCCATGAGCAACTTTCTTTGCATATCTTGTGTTTAGATTTGCATGTAAGGATCATTCAAGTGGTGTTGATCAAACTACTTGTGGAGTGATTCGAATCTTGAGTTTAGAATCGCGTTTTCTATACTCTTGATATTGATCATCGAGGTAAATCCGTTTCTATCTTCTTCCTTGGGATGAAATCATATTGATTTGGGGTTTTTGGGTCTTAGATCTAAAGGTGTTGTTTATTAGCAAGGTTGTTAGGTCAATTCCTAAGAGTTACGTATCATTTGGTATCAGAGCTTTAGGCTCTAGATCGGATATATGTTTCCGTGGTTTCTGTTCTTATCTTCATTTTGCTTCTGAAATTTTGTTATTTTTGTTCAGTTCGTCACCTTCTGCAATTCATATAAAACTCAAAAAAAATATCATTTCCGTTCCTTTTTTCATTTTAACGTCTTCTACAATTATTTAGATATTTGTTCGATCTACAATTCTCTCTTCTTTGAGGTCTTCAAAATCGGCTTGCTTTAGGGTGAAATATTCGTATTTTGAAAATCTGTCAAAAGAAAACTGCAAACCCGAGAGCTAATTTCATCTTTACAATTCTGCCCAAGAATTGAAATACAAAAAAAAGTGACATTTTCATTCTTCATTTCGTGTTGACTTCTTCTACAATCTTTTAGATCTGTATTTGTTCTTCAACTTTGTCTTTTATGAGATCATGAAATTCGGTATGTTTCTTGGTGAAAAGTCTGCCTTTTGAAAGTATATTCTGGAAAACCGAGAAAACCTAGATTGTGTATCACAGAAGACGTGAGGAAACTTTCTTGTCACTTTGCATTTTTTTTTTCAAGCATGTATCACAAAAGAAGTTCAACCAAATCCATGTTTCATCAAGCACAAAGACGTTGTGAGAACCACATCAATGGTGATCCATTTTGGAAGAATTTTCGAAATAATATGGCTGAGCTTCGCCAATCCATAAACTACATGGCTGAATTATGTCCTTTGAATTTGCGGGATCGAGAAATGGAGAGACAGGTTACACAACCAAATCAAAAAGAGAAAGATTGTCTCATGCCTCAAGATGATGTTGCAAATGATGGTAGTGTCATTGATGGCATTGCGACCAACAAAGAAAGTGGTAAAATGGAAAATGAAATGCTTTGTAATTTAGTGCCAACAAATGCCAATGATTTCTTTTTGAGTAGGCAATTAGATTGCAAAGACTTGCTTGTTTGTAACCCTTCTACTATTGTAAAACCTACTCTTGATGAAGTACATGTTGATGTGTGTGAGTTAGGGCAAAAGACAAAAAAGGTCGAGACAAAAGCATATGAATTGTTTGAAAAAGAATCTTGTGAGAAAATGAGTGAGAGAAAAAAGCATGAGATTAGTCTATGGCCTATAGAGAAAAAAGAGAGAAAAGCCAATAATGTGAGCTTGTGTAAAAGAGCTTGTGAGGTTAAAACTATTTTGTTTTCAAAGCAAAATATTTTTAATCTTTTATACAAAGGCACTTGTTTTCTAACGGGTGAGCTCAAACCATTCTTCCATAGTGTTTCTTTTGAGTTCTTACAGGAGGCCAAAACAGTCATTGTGAAGCATGATTCAAAAGTTAATGCCAAAGCATTTATTGGGAAGCAACACTTCAAAATGGCTTCTAAGTTCATCCATGGCAGCAAGCATAAGGTGTTCAAACTAGGTGATTCGGTTTGGAGACACTTTTGGAGGGATTGTTGTTCATTTTACAAGAAACCTAAGTGGAATTCAAGAGGCAATTTACCTATTACATCCCATGACTACAAGATTGCTTTACAAGGCGTGGGTGATGACAATTACATCTTCAATGGAGCTAATTTTCGTCCGTTTGATGTAGGAGATCCTTTAGATTCGAGGACGAATCTTCTCGAAGAAGGGGAGAATGATATGGATCACGGTTCAACCTTAATTTCATGTGTTACAACCTAATTCAAGTGAGGATGGACCATTTGAAGCTTTGGAGGTCAATGTGTGCAAGATTGAAGTTGACCATGAATGATGTGGCCAAGTCATTAATAACAATGCCTCAAATGGTCCATCCTCACTTGAATTAGGTTGTAACACATGAAATTAAGGTTGAACCGTGATCCATATCATCTAGGGAACGAACTTGTTGTTTCTCACTCTCCAAGCCTCGAATTGAGACAAGTTTGGTTCATTTAGGTTCGAAGATGACCAGCAACGCTATAGGGTACAAACTTCAGCTTTAAAACTCGCCAAACTTCGAATGGAGACAAGGTTTGTCAATTTTGGTCCAAACAAAACGAACTTCGCTCTAGGGAACGAACTTGTTGTTTCTCACTCTCCAAGCCTCGAATGGAGACAAATTTGGTCCATTTTGGTCCGAAGATGACCAACTACCCTCTATGGTACAAACTTCAGCATTAAAACTCGCCAAACTTCGAATGGAGACAAGGTTTTGTCGATTTTGTTCCAAAGATGACGAATTACGCTCTAGGGAACGAACTTGTTGTTTCTCACTCTCCAAGCCTCGAATGGAGACAAGTTTGGTCCATTGTGGTCCGAAGATGACCAACAACGCTCTAGGGTACAAACTTCAGCATTAAAACTCGCCAAACTTCGAATGGAGACAAGGTTTTGTCCATTTTGGTCCAAATATGACGAACTTCGCTCTAAGGAACGAACTTGTTGTTTCTCACTCTCCAAGCCTCGAATGGAGACAACTTTGGTCCATTTAGGTCCGAAGATGACCAACAACGCTCTAGGGTACGAACTTCAGCATTAAAACTCGCCAAACTTCGAATGGAGACAAGGTTTGTCCATTTTGGTCCAAACATGACGAACTTCGCTCTAGGGAACGAACGTGTGGTTTCTCACGCTCCAAGCCTCGAATGGAGACAAATTTGGTCCATTTTGGTCCGAAGATGACCAACAACCCTCTATGGTACAAACTTCAGCATTAAAACTCGCCAAACTTCGAATGGAGACAAGGTTTTGTCGATTTTGGTCCAAAGATGACGAATTACGCTCTAGGGAACGAACTTGTTGTTTCTCACTCTCCAAGCCTCGAATGGAGACAAGTTTGGTCCATTGTGGTCTGAAGATGACCAACAACGCTCTAGGGGACAAACTTCAGCATTAAAACTCGCCAAACTTCGAATGGAGACAAGGTTTTGTCCATTTTGGTCCAAACATGACGAACTTCGCTCTAGGGAACGAACTTGTTGTTTCCCACTCTCCAAGCCTCGAATGGAGACAAGTTTGGTCCATTTTGGTTCGAAGATGACCAACAAAGCTCTAGGGTACGAACTTCAGCATAAAACACGCCAAACTTCGAATGGAGACAAGGTTTGTCCAATTTGGTCCAAACATGACGAACTTCGCTCTAGGGAACGAACTTGTTGTTTCTCACTCTCCAAGCCTCGAATGGAGACAAGTTTGGTTCATTTAGGTTCGAAGATGACCAGCAACGCTATAGGGTACAAACTTCAGCTTTAAAACTCGCCAAACTTCGAATGGAGACAAGGTTTGTCAATTTTGGTCCAAACAAAACGAACTTCGCTCTAGGGAACGAACTTGTTGTTTCTCACTCTCCAAGCCTCGAATGGAGACAAATTTGGTCCATTTTGGTCCGAAGATGACCAACAACCCTCTATGGTACAAACTTCAGCATTAAAACTCGCCAAACTTCGAATGGAGACAAGGTTTTGTCGATTTTGTTCCAAAGATGACGAATTACGCTCTAGGGAACGAACTTGTTGTTTCTCACTCTCCAAGCCTCGAATGGAGACAAGTTTGGTCCATTGTGGTCCGAAGATGACCAACAACGCTCTAGGGTACAAACTTCAGCATTAAAACTCGCCAAACTTCGAATGGAGACAAGGTTTTGTCCATTTTGGTCCAAATATGACGAACTTCGCTCTAAGGAACGAACTTGTTGTTTCTCACTCTCCAAGCCTCGAATGGAGACAAGTTTGGTCCATTTACGTTCGAAGATGACCAACAACGCTCTAGGGTACAAACTTCAGCATTAAAACTCGCCAAACTTCGAATGGATACAAGGTTTGTCCATTTTGGTCCAAACATGACGAACTTCGCTCTAAGGAACGAACTTGTTGTTTCTCACTCTCCAAGCCTCGAATGGAGACAAGTTTGGTTCATTTTGGTTCGAAGATGACCAACAACGCTCTAGGGTACGAACTTCAGCCTTAAAACTCGCCAAACTTCAAATGGAGACAAGGTTTGTCCATTTTGGTCCAAACATGACGAACTTCGCTCTAGGGAACGAACGTGTGGTTTCTCACGCTCCAAGCCTCGAATGGAGACAAGTTTGGTCCATTATGGTTCGAAGATGACCAACAAAGCTCTAGGGTACGAACTTCAGCATTAAAACACGCCAAACTTCGAATGGAGACAAGGTTTGTCCATTTTGGTCCAAACATGACGAACTTCGCTCTAGGGAACGAACTTGTTGTTTCTCACTCTCCAAGCCTCGAATGGAGACAAGTTTGGTTCATTTAGGTTCGAAGATGACCAGCAACGCTCTAGGGTACGAACTTCCGCATTAAAACTCGCCAAACTTCGAATGGAGACAAGGTTTGTCAATTTTGGTCCATTTAGGTCCGAAGATGATCAACAACGCTCTAGGGTACAAACTTCAGCATTAAAACTGGCCAAACTTCGAATGGAGACAAGGTTTGTCCATTTTGGTCCAAACAAAACGAACTTCGCTCTAGGGAACGAACTTGTTGTTTCTCACTCTCCAAGCCTCGAATGGAGACAACTTTGGTCCATTTAGGTCCGAAGATGACCAACAACGCTCTAGGGTACGAACTTCAGCATTAAAACTCGCCAAACTTCGAATGGAGACAAGGTTTGTCCATTTTGGTCCAAACATGACGAACTTCGCTCTAGGGAACGAACGTGTGGTTTCTCACGCTCCAAGCCTCGAATGGAGACAAATTTGGTCCATTTTGGTCCGAAGATGACCAACAACCCTCTATGGTACAAACTTCAGCATTAAAACTCGCCAAACTTCGAATGGAGACAAGGTTTTGTCGATTTTGGTCCAAAGATGACGAATTACGCTCTAGGGAACGAACTTGTTGTTTCTCACTCTCCAAGCCTCGAATGGAGACAAGTTTGGTCCATTGTGGTCTGAAGATGACCAACAACGCTCTAGGGGACAAACTTCAGCATTAAAACTCGCCAAACTTCGAATGGAGACAAGGTTTTGTCCATTTTGGTCCAAACATGACGAACTTCGCTCTAGGGAACGAACTTGTTGTTTCTCACTCTACAAGCCTCGAATGGATACAAGTTTGGTTCATTTAGGTCCGAAGATGACCAACAACGCTCTAGGGTACAAACTTCAGCATTAAAACTCGCCAAACTTCGAATGGAGACAAGGTTTGTCCATTTTGGTCCAAACATGACAAACTTCGCTCTAGGGAACGAACTTGTTGTTTCTCACTCTCCAAGCCTCGAATGGAGACAAGTTTGGTCCCTTTACGTTCGAAGATGACCAACAACGCTCTAGGGTACAAACTTCAGCATTAAAACTCGCCAAACTTCGAATGGATACAAGGTTTGTCCATTTTGGTCCAAACATGACGAACTTCGCTCTAGGGAACGAACTTGTTGTTTCTCACTCTCCAAGCTTCGAATGGAGACAAGTTTGGTCCCTTTTGGTTCGAAGATGACCAACAACGCTCTAGGGTACGAACTTCAGCCTTAAAACTCGCCAAACTTCGAATGGAGACAAGGTTTGTCCATTTTGGTCCAAACATGACGAACTTCGCTCTAGGGAACGAACGTGTGGTTTCTCACGCTCCAAGCCTCGAATGGAGACAAGTTTGGTCCATTTTGGTTCGATGATGACCAACAAAGCTCTAGGGTACGAACTTCAACATAAAACACGCCAAACTTCGAATGGAGACAAGGTTTGTCCAATTTGGTCCAAACATGACGAACTTCGCTCTAGGGAACGAACTTGTTGTTTCTCACTCTCCAAGCCTCGAATGGAGACAAGTTTGGTCCATTTAGGTCCGAAGATGGAACAACGCTCTAGGGTACAAACTTCAGCATTAAAACTCGCCAAACTTCGAATGGAGACAAGGTTTTGTCCATTTTGGTCCAAACATGACGAACTTCGCTCTAGGGAACGAACTTGTTGTTTCTCACTCTACAAGCCTCGAATGGAGACAAGTTTGGTTCATTTAGGTCCGAAGATGACCAACAACGCTCTAGGGTACAAACTTCAGCATTAAAACTCGCCAAACTTCGAATGGAGACAAGGTTTGTCCATTTTGGTCCAAACATGACGAACTTCGCTCTAGGGAACGAACTTGTTGTTTCTCACTCTCCAAGCCTCGAATGGAGACAAGTTTGGTCCCTTTACGTTCGAAGATGACCAACAACGCTCTAGGGTACAAACTTCAGCATTAAAACTCGCCAAACTTCGAATGGATACAAGGTTTGTCCATTTTGGTCCAAACATGACGAACTTCGCTCTAGGGAACGAACTTGTTGTTTCTCACTCTCCAAGCCTCGAATGGAGACAAGTTTGGTCCCTTTTGGTTCGAAGATGACCAACAACGCTCTAGGGTACGAACTTCAGCCTTAAAACTCGCCAAACTTCGAATGGAGACAAGGTTTGTCCATTTTGGTCCAAACATGACGAACTTCGCTCTAGGGAACGAACGTGTGGTTTCTCACGCTCCAAGCCTCGAATGGAGACAAGTTTGGTCCATTTTGGTTCGATGATGACCAACAAAGCTCTAGGGAACGAACTTGTTGTTTCTCACTCTCCAAGCCTCGAATGGAGACAAGTTTGGTTCATTTAGGTTCGAAGATGACCAGCAACGCTATAGGGTACAAACTTCAGCTTTAAAACTCGCCAAACTTCGAATGGAGACAAGGTTTGTCAATTTTGGTCCAAACAAAACGAACTTCGCTCTAGGGAACGAACTTGTTGTTTCTCACTCTCCAAGCCTCGAATGGAGACAAATTTGGTCCATTTTGGTCCGAAGATGACCAACTACCCTCTATGGTACAAACTTCAGCATTAAAACTCGCCAAACTTCGAATGGAGACAAGGTTTTGTCGATTTTGTTCCAAAGATGACGAATTACGCTCTAGGGAACGAACTTGTTGTTTCTCACTCTCCAAGCCTCGAATGGAGACAAGTTTGGTCCATTGTGGTCCGAAGATGACCAACAACGCTCTAGGGTACAAACTTCAGCATTAAAACTCGCCAAACTTCGAATGGAGACAAGGTTTTGTCCATTTTGGTCCAAATATGACGAACTTCGCTCTAAGGAACGAACTTGTTGTTTCTCACTCTCCAAGCCTCGAATGGAGACAACTTTGGTCCATTTAGGTCCGAAGATGACCAACAACGCTCTAGGGTACGAACTTCAGCATTAAAACTCGCCAAACTTCGAATGGAGACAAGGTTTGTCCATTTTGGTCCAAACATGACGAACTTCGCTCTAGGGAACGAACGTGTGGTTTCTCACGCTCCAAGCCTCGAATGGAGACAAATTTGGTCCATTTTGGTCCGAAGATGACCAACAACCCTCTATGGTACAAACTTCAGCATTAAAACTCGCCAAACTTCGAATGGAGACAAGGTTTTGTCGATTTTGGTCCAAAGATGACGAATTACGCTCTAGGGAACGAACTTGTTGTTTCTCACTCTCCAAGCCTCGAATGGAGACAAGTTTGGTCCATTGTGGTCTGAAGATGACCAACAACGCTCTAGGGGACAAACTTCAGCATTAAAACTCGCCAAACTTCGAATGGAGACAAGGTTTTGTCCATTTTGGTCCAAACATGACGAACTTCGCTCTAGGGAACGAACTTGTTGTTTCTCACTCTACAAGCCTCGAATGGAGACAAGTTTGGTTCATTTAGGTCCGAAGATGACCAACAACGCTCTAGGGTACAAACTTCAGCATTAAAACTCGCCAAACTTCGAATGGAGACATGGTTTGTCCATTTTGGTCCAAACATGACGAACTTCGCTCTAGGGAACGAACTTGTTGTTTCTCACTCTCCAAGCCTCGAATGGAGACAAGTTTGGTCCCTTTACGTTCGAAGATGACCAACAACGCTCTAGGGTACAAACTTCAGCATTAAAACTCGCCAAACTTCGAATGGATACAAGGTTTGTCCATTTTGGTCCAAACATGACGAACTTCGCTCTAGGGAACGAACTTGTTGTTTCTCACTCTCCAAGCCTCGAATGGAGACAAGTTTGGTCCCTTTTGGTTCGAAGATGACCAACAACGCTCTAGGGTACGAACTTCAGCCTTAAAACTCGCCAAACTTCGAATGGAGACAAGGTTTGTCCATTTTGGTCCAAACATGACGAACTTCGCTCTAGGGAACGAACGTGTGGTTTCTCACGCTCCAAGCCTCGAATGGAGACAAGTTTGGTCCATTTTGGTTCGATGATGACCAACAAAGCTCTAGGGAACGAACTTGTTGTTTCTCACTCTCCAAGCCTCGAATGGAGACAAGTTTGGTTCATTTAGGTTCGAAGATGACCAGCAACGCTATAGGGTACAAACTTCAGCTTTAAAACTCGCCAAACTTCGAATGGAGACAAGGTTTGTCAATTTTGGTCCAAACAAAACGAACTTCGCTCTAGGGAACGAACTTGTTGTTTCTCACTCTCCAAGCCTCGAATGGAGACAAATTTGGTCCATTTTGGTCCGAAGATGACCAACTACCCTCTATGGTACAAACTTCAGCATTAAAACTCGCCAAACTTCGAATGGAGACAAGGTTTTGTCGATTTTGTTCCAAAGATGACGAATTACGCTCTAGGGAACGAACTTGTTGTTTCTCACTCTCCAAGCCTCGAATGGAGACAAGTTTGGTCCATTGTGGTCCGAAGATGACCAACAACGCTCTAGGGTACAAACTTCAGCATTAAAACTCGCCAAACTTCGAATGGAGACAAGGTTTTGTCCATTTTGGTCCAAATATGACGAACTTCGCTCTAAGGAACGAACTTGTTGTTTCTCACTCTCCAAGCCTCGAATGGAGACAACTTTGGTCCATTTAGGTCCGAAGATGACCAACAACGCTCTAGGGTACGAACTTCAGCATTAAAACTCGCCAAACTTCGAATGGAGACAAGGTTTGTCCATTTTGGTCCAAACATGACGAACTTCGCTCTAGGGAACGAACGTGTGGTTTCTCACGCTCCAAGCCTCGAATGGAGACAAATTTGGTCCATTTTGGTCCGAAGATGACCAACAACCCTCTATGGTACAAACTTCAGCATTAAAACTCGCCAAACTTCGAATGGAGACAAGGTTTTGTCGATTTTGGTCCAAAGATGACGAATTACGCTCTAGGGAACGAACTTGTTGTTTCTCACTCTCCAAGCCTCGAATGGAGACAAGTTTGGTCCATTGTGGTCTGAAGATGACCAACAACGCTCTAGGGGACAAACTTCAGCATTAAAACTCGCCAAACTTCGAATGGAGACAAGGTTTTGTCCATTTTGGTCCAAACATGACGAACTTCGCTCTAGGGAACGAACTTGTTGTTTCTCACTCTACAAGCCTCGAATGGAGACAAGTTTGGTTCATTTAGGTCCGAAGATGACCAACAACGCTCTAGGGTACAAACTTCAGCATTAAAACTCGCCAAACTTCGAATGGAGACAAGGTTTGTCCATTTTGGTCCAAACATGACGAACTTCGCTCTAGGGAACGAACTTGTTGTTTCTCACTCTCCAAGCCTCGAATGGAGACAAGTTTGGTCCCTTTACGTTCGAAGATGACCAACAACGCTCTAGGGTACAAACTTCAGCATTAAAACTCGCCAAACTTCGAATGGATACAAGGTTTGTCCATTTTGGTCCAAACATGACGAACTTCGCTCTAGGGAACGAACTTGTTGTTTCTCACTCTCCAAGCCTCGAATGGAGACAAGTTTGGTCCCTTTTGGTTCGAAGATGACCAACAACGCTCTAGGGTACGAACTTCAGCCTTAAAACTCGCCAAACTTCGAATGGAGACAAGGTTTGTCCATTTTGGTCCAAACATGACGAACTTCGCTCTAGGGAACGAACGTGTGGTTTCTCACGCTCCAAGCCTCGAATGGAGACAAGTTTGGTCCATTTTGGTTCGATGATGACCAACAAAGCTCTAGGGTACGAACTTCAACATAAAACACGCCAAACTTCGAATGGAGACAAGGTTTGTCCAATTTGGTCCAAACATGACGAACTTCGCTCTAGGGAACGAACTTGTTGTTTCTCACTCTCCAAGCCTCGAATGGAGACAAGTTTGGTTCATTTAGGTTCGAAGATGACCAGCAACGCTATAGGGTACAAACTTCAGCTTTAAAACTCGCCAAACTTCGAATGGAGACAAGGTTTGTCAATTTTGGTCCAAACAAAACGAACTTCGCTCTAGGGAACGAACTTGTTGTTTCTCACTCTCCAAGCCTCGAATGGAGACAAATTTGGTCCATTTTGGTCCGAAGATGACCAACTACCCTCTATGGTACAAACTTCAGCATTAAAACTCGCCAAACTTCGAATGGAGACATGGTTTTGTCGATTTTGTTCCAAAGATGACGAATTACGCTCTAGGGAACGAACTTGTTGTTTCTCACTCTCCAAGCCTCGAATGGAGACAAGTTTGGTCCATTGTGGTCCGAAGATGACCAACAACGCTCTAGGGTACAAACTTCAGCATTAAAACTCGCCAAACTTCGAATGGAGACAAGGTTTTGTCCATTTTGGTCCAAATATGACGAACTTCGCTCTAAGGAACGAACTTGTTGTTTCTCACTCTCCAAGCCTCGAATGGAGACAAGTTTGGTCCATTTACGTTCGAAGATGACCAACAACGCTCTAGGGTACAAACTTCAGCATTAAAACTCGCCAAACTTCGAATGGATACAAGGTTTGTCCATTTTGGTCCAAACATGACGAACTTCGCTCTAAGGAACGAACTTGTTGTTTCTCACTCTCCAAGCCTCGAATGGAGACAAGTTTGGTTCATTTTGGTTCGAAGATGACCAACAACGCTCTAGGGTACGAACTTCAGCCTTAAAACTCGCCAAACTTCAAATGGAGACAAGGTTTGTCCATTTTGGTCCAAACATGACGAACTTCGCTCTAGGGAACGAACGTGTGGTTTCTCACGCTCCAAGCCTCGAATGGAGACAAGTTTGGTCCATTATGGTTCGAAGATGACCAACAAAGCTCTAGGGTACGAACTTCAGCATTAAAACACGCCAAACTTCGAATGGAGACAAGGTTTGTCCATTTTGGTCCAAACATGACGAACTTCGCTCTAGGGAACGAACTTGTTGTTTCTCACTCTCCAAGCCTTGAATGGAGACAAGTTTGGTTCATTTAGGTTCGAAGATGACCAGCAACGCTCTAGGGTACGAACTTCCGCATTAAAACTCGCCAAACTTCGAATGGAGACAAGGTTTGTCAATTTTGGTCCATTTAGGTCCGAAGATGACCAACAACGCTCTAGGGTACAAACTTCAGCATTAAAACTGGCCAAACTTCGAATGGAGACAAGGTTTGTCCATTTTGGTCCAAACAAAACGAACTTCGCTCTAGGGAACGAACTTGTTGTTTCTCTCTCTCCAAGCCTCGAATGGAGACAACTTTGGTCCATTTAGGTCCGAAGATGACCAACAACGCTCTAGGGTACGAACTTCAGCATTAAAACTCGCCAAACTTCGAATGGAGACAAGGTTTGTCCATTTTGGTCCAAACATGACGAACTTCGCTCTAGGGAACGAACGTGTGGTTTCTCACGCTCCAAGCCTCGAATGGAGACAAATTTGGTCCATTTTGGTCCGAAGATGACCAACAACCCTCTATGGTACAAACTTCAGCATTAAAACTCGCCAAACTTCGAATGGAGACAAGGTTTTGTCGATTTTGGTCCAAAGATGACGAATTACGCTCTAGGGAACGAACTTGTTGTTTCTCACTCTCCAAGCCTCGAATGGAGACAAGTTTGGTCCATTGTGGTCTGAAGATGACCAACAACGCTCTAGGGGACAAACTTCAGCATTAAAACTCGCCAAACTTCGAATGGAGACAAGGTTTTGTCCATTTTGGTCCAAACATGACGAACTTCGCTCTAGGGAACGAACTTGTTGTTTCTCACTCTACAAGCATCGAATGGAGACAAGTTTGGTTCATTTAGGTCCGAAGATGACCAACAACGCTCTAGGGTACAAACTTCAGCATTAAAACTCGCCAAACTTCGAATGGAGACAAGGTTTGTCCATTTTGGTCCAAACATGACGAACTTCGCTCTAGGGAACGAACTTGTTGTTTCTCACTCTCCAAGCCTCGAATGGAGACAAGTTTGGTCCCTTTACGTTCGAAGATGACCAACAACGCTCTAGGGTACAAACTTCAGCATTAAAACTCGCCAAACTTCGAATGGATACAAGGTTTGTCCATTTTGGTCCAAACATGACGAACTTCGCTCTAGGGAACGAACTTGTTGTTTCTCACTCTCCAAGCCTCGAATGGAGACAAGTTTGGTCCCTTTTGGTTCGAAGATGACCAACAACGCTCTAGGGTACGAACTTCAGCCTTAAAACTCGCCAAACTTCGAATGGAGACAAGGTTTCTCCATTTTGGTCCAAACATGACGAACTTCGCTCTAGGGAACGAACGTGTGGTTTCTCACGCTCCAAGCCTCGAATGGAGACAAGTTTGGTCCATTTTGGTTCGAAGATGACCAACAAAGCTCTAGGGTACGAACTTCAACATAAAACACGCCAAACTTCGAATGGAGACAAGGTTTGTCCAATTTGGTCCAAACATGACGAACTTCGCTCTAGGGAACGAACTTGTTGTTTCTCACTCTCCAAGCCTCGAATGGAGACAAGTTTGGTTCATTTAGGTTCGAAGATGACCAGCAACGCTATAGGGTACAAACTTCAGCTTTAAAACTCGCCAAACTTCGAATGGAGACAAGGTTTGTCAATTTTGGTCCAAACAAAACGAACTTCGCTCTAGGGAACGAACTTGTTGTTTCTCACTCTCCAAGCCTCGAATGGAGACAAATTTGGTCCATTTTGGTCCGAAGATGACCAACTACCCTCTATGGTACAAACTTCAGCATTAAAACTCGCCAAACTTCGAATGGAGACAAGGTTTTGTCGATTTTGTTCCAAAGATGACGAATTACGCTCTAGGGAACGAACTTGTTGTTTCTCACTCTCCAAGCCTCGAATGGAGACAAGTTTTGTCCATTGTGGTCCGAAGATGACCAACAACGCTCTAGGGTACAAACTTCAGCATTAAAACTCGCCAAACTTCGAATGGAGACAAGGTTTTGTCCATTTTGGTCCAAACATGACGAACTTCGCTCTAAGGAACGAACTTGTTGTTTCTCACTCTCCAAGCCTCGAATGGAGACAAGTTTGGTCCATTTACGTTCGAAGATGACCAACAACGCTCTAGGGTACAAACTTCAGCATTAAAACTCGCCAAACTTCGAATGGATACAAGGTTTGTCCATTTTGGTCCAAACATGACGAACTTCGCTCTAAGGAACGAACTTGTTGTTTCTCACTCTCCAAGCCTCGAATGGAGACAAGTTTGGTTCATTTTGGTTCGAAGATGACCAACAACGCTCTAGGGTACGAACTTCAGCCTTAAAACTCGCCAAACTTCAAATGGAGACAAGGTTTGTCCATTTTGGTCCAAACATGACGAACTTCGCTCTAGGGAACGAACGTGTGGTTTCTCACGCTCCAAGCCTCGAATGGAGACAAGTTTGGTCCATTATGGTTCGAAGATGACCAACAAAGCTCTAGGGTACGAACTTCAGCATTAAAACACGCCAAACTTCGAATGGAGACAAGGTTTGTCCATTTTGGTCCAAACATGACGAACTTCGCTCTAGGGAACGAACTTGTTGTTTCTCACTCTCCAAGCCTCGAATGGAGACAAGTTTGGTTCATTTAGGTTCGAAGATGACCAGCAACGCTCTAGGGTACGAACTTCCGCATTAAAACTCGCCAAACTTCGAATGGAGACAAGGTTTGTCAATTTTGGTCCATTTAGGTCCGAAGATGACCAACAACGCTCTAGGGTACAAACTTCAGCATTAAAACTGGCCAAACTTCGAATGGAGACAAGGTTTGTCCATTTTGGTCCAAACAAAACGAACTTCGCTCTAGGGAACGAACTTGTTGTTTCTCACTCTCCAAGCCTCGAATGGAGACAACTTTGGTCCATTTAGGTCCGAAGATGACCAACAACGCTCTAGGGTACGAACTTCAGCATTAAAACTCGCCAAACTTCGAATGGAGACAAGGTTTGTCCATTTTGGTCCAAACATGACGAACTTCGCTGTAGAGAACGAACTTGTTGTTTCTCACTCTACAAGCCTCGAATGGAGACAAGTTTGGTCCATTTTGGTTCAAAAATGACCAACAACACTCTAGGGTACGAACTTCAGCATTAAAACTCGCAAAACTTCGAATGGAGACAAGGTTTGTCCATTTTGGTCCAAACATGACGAACTGGGCTCTAAGGAACGAACTTGTCGTTTCTCACTCTCCAAGCCTCGAATGGAGACAAGTTTGGTCCATTTTGGTTCAAAGATGACCAACAACGCTCTAGGGTACGAAATTCAGCATTAAAACTCGCGAAACTTCGAATGGAGACAAGGTTTGTCCATTTTTGTCCAAACATGACGAACTTCGCTCTGGGGAACGACATTGTTGTTTCTCTATCTCCAAGCATCGAATAGAGACAAGTTTGGTGCATTTTGGTTCGAAGATGACCAACAACGCTCTAGGGTACGAACTTAAGCATTAAAACTCGCCAAACTTCGAATGGAGACAAGGTTTGTCCATTTTGGTCCAAACATGACGAACTTCGCTCTAGGGAACGAACTTGTTGTTTCTCACTCTCCAAGCCTCGAATGGCGACAAGTTTGGTCCATTTTGGTTCAAAGATGACCAACAACGCTCTAGGGTACGAACTTCAGAATTAAAACTCGCCAAACTTCGAATGCAGACAAGGTTTGTCCATTTTGGTCCAAACATGACGAACTTCGCTCTAGGGAACGAACTTGTTGTTTCTCACTCTCCAAGCCTCGAATGGAGACAAGTTTGGTCCATTTTGGTTCAAAGATGACCAACAACGCTCTAGGGTACGAACTTCAGCATTAAAACTCGCCAAACTTCGAATGGAGACAAGGTTTGTCCATTTTGGTCCAAACATGACGAACTTCGCTCTGGGGAACGACATTGTTGTTTCTCACTCTCCAAGCATCGAATGGAGACAAGTTTGGTGCATTTTGGTTCCAAGATGACCAACAACACTCTAGGGTACGAACTTCAGCATTAAAACTCGCCAAACTTCGAATGGAGACAAGGTTTGTCTATTTTGGTCCAAACATGACGAACTTCGCTATAGGGAACGAACTTGTTCTTTCTCACTCTCCAAGCATCGAATGGAGACAAGTTTGGTGCATTTTGGTTCGAAGATGACCAAGAACGATCAAGGGTACGAACTTCAGCATTATAACTCGCCAAACATCGAATGGAGACAAGGTTTGTCCATTTTGGTCCAAACATGACGAACTTCGCTCTCAGGAACGAACTTGTTGTTTCTCACTCTCCAACCCTCGAATGGAGACAAGTTTGGTCCATTTACGTTCGAAGATGACCAACAACGCTCTAGGGTACAAACTTCAGCATTAAAACTCGCCAAACTTCGAATGGATACAAGGTTTGTCCATTTTGGTCCAAACATGACGAACTTCGCTCTAGGGAACGAACTTGTTGTTTCTCACTCTCCAAGCCTCGAATGGAGACAAGTTTGGTCCATTTTGGTTCGAAGATGACCAACAACGCTCTAGGGTACGAACTTCAGCCTTAAAACTCGCCAAACTTCGAATGGAGACAAGGTTTGTCCATTTTGGTCCAAACATGACGAACTTCGCTCTAGGGAACGAACGTGTGGTTTCTCACGCTCCAAGCCTCGAATGGAGACAAGTTTGGTCCATTTTTGTTCGAAGATGACCAACAAAGCTCTAGGGTACGAACTTCAGCATTAAAACACGCCAAACTTCGAATGGAGACAAGGTTTGTCCATTTTGGTCCAAACATGACGAACATCGCTCTAGGGAACGAACTTGTTGTTTCTCACTCTCCAAGCCTCGAATGGAGACAAGTTTTGTTCATTTATGTTCGAAGATGACCAGCAACGCTCTAGGGTACGAACTTCAGCATTAAAACTCGCCAAACTTCGAATGGAGACAAGGTTTGTAAATTTTGGTCCAAACAAAACGAACTTCGCTCTAGGGAACGAACTTGTTGTTTCTCACTCTCCAAGACACGAATGGAGACAAGTTTGGTCCATTTAGGTCGGAAGACGACCAACAACGCTCTAGGGTACAAACTTCAGCATTAAAACTCGCCAAACTTCGAATGGAGACAACGTTCGTCCATTTTGGTCTAAACATGACGAACTTCGCTCTAGGGAACGAACTTGTTGATTCTCACTCTCCAAGCCTCGAATGGCGACAAGTTTGGTCCATTTAGGTCCGAAGATGACCAACAACGCTCTAGGGTACGAACTTCAGCCTTAAAACTCGCCAAACTTCGAATGGAGACAAGGTTTGTCCATTTTGGTCCAAACATGACGAACTTCGCTCTAGGGAACGAACGTGTGGTTTCTCACGCCCCAAGCCTCGAATGGAGACAAGTTTGGTCCATTTTTGTTCGAAGATGACCAACAAAGCTCTAGGGTACGAACTTCAGCATTAAAACACGCCAAACTTCGAATGGAGACAAGGTTTGTCCATTTTGGTCCAAACATGACGAACATCGCTCTAGGGAACGAACTTGTTGTTTCTCACTCTCCAAGCCACGATTGGAGACAAGTTTGGTCCATTTAGGTCGGAAGATGACCAACAACGCTCTAGGGTACAAACTTCAGCATTAAAACTCGCCAAACTTCGAATGGAGACAAGGTT
This sequence comes from Trichosanthes truncata, assembly GCA_033996785.1. Classification (NCBI taxonomy): domain Eukaryota; kingdom Viridiplantae; phylum Streptophyta; class Magnoliopsida; order Cucurbitales; family Cucurbitaceae; genus Trichosanthes; species Trichosanthes truncata. Next base: position 25,073,079 of record JAWPNB010000007.1, on the reverse strand, counting down.
TGTCCATTTTGGTCTAAACATGACGAACTTCGCTCTAGGGAACGAACTTGTTGTTTCTCACTCTCCAAGCCTCGAATGGCGACAAGTTTGGTCCATTTAGGTCCGAAGATGACCAACAACGCTCTAGGGTACAAACTTCAGCATTAAAACTCGCCAAATTTCGAATGGAGACATGGTTTGTCCATTTTAGTCCAAACAAAACGAACTTCGCTCTAGGGAACGAACTTGTTGTTTCTCACTCTCCAAGCCTCGAATGGAGACAACTTTGGTCCATTTAGTTCCGAAGATGACCTGTACGCTCTAGGGTACGAACTTCAGCATTAAAACTCGCCAAACTTCGTATGGAGACAAGGTTTGTCCATTTTGGTCCAAACATGACGAACTTCGCTCTAGGGAACGAACTTGTTGTTTCTCACTCTACAAGCCTCGAATGGAGACAAGTTTGGTCCATTTTGGTTCAAAGATGACCAACAACGCTCTAGGGTACGAACTTCAGCATTAAAACTCGCCAAACTTCGAATGGAGACAAGGTTTGTTCATTTTGGTCCAAACATGACGAACTTCGCTCTAAGGAACGAACTTGTTGTTTCTCACTCTCCAAGCCTCGAATGGAGACAAGTTTGGTCCATTTTGGTTCAAAGATGACCAACAACGCTCTAGGGTACGAAATTCAGCATTAAAACTCGCGAAACTTCGAATGGAGACAAGGTTTGTCTATTTTTGTCCAAACATGACGAACTTCGCTCTGGGGAACGACATTGTTGTTTCTCTATCTCCAAGCATCGAATAGAGACAAGTTTGGTGCATTTTGGTTCGAAGATGACCAACAACGCTCTAGGGTACGAACTTCAGCATTAAAACTCGCCAAACTTCGAATGGAGACAAGGTTTGTAAATTTTGGTCCAAACAAAACGAACTTCGCTCTAGGGAACGAACTTGTTGTTTCTCACTCTCCAAGACACGAATGGAGACAAGTTTGGTCCATTTAGGTCGGAAGACGACCAACAACGCTCTAGGGTACAAACTTCAGCATTAAAACTCGCCAAACTTCGAATGGAGACAACGTTTGTCCATTTTGGTCTAAACATGACGAACTTCGCTCTAGGGAACGAACTTGTTGTTTCTCACTCTCCAAGCCTCGAATGGCGACAAGTTTGGTCCATTTAGGTCCGAAGATGACCAACAACGCTCTAGGGTACGAACTTCAGCCTTAAAACTCGCCAAACTTCGAATGGAGACAAGGTTTGTCCATTTTGGTCCAAACATGACGAACTTCGCTCTAGGGAACGAACGTGTGGTTTCTCACGCCCCAAGCCTCGAATGGAGACAAGTTTGGTCCATTTTTGTTCGAAGATGACCAACAAAGCTCTAGGGTACGAACTTCAGCATTAAAACACGCCAAACTTCGAATGGAGACAAGGTTTGTCCATTTTGGTCCAAACATGACGAACATCGCTCTAGGGAACGAACTTGTTGTTTCTCACTCTCCAAGCCTCGAATGGAGACAAGTTTTGTTCATTTATGTTCGAAGATGACCAGCAACGCTCTAGGGTACGAACTTCAGCATTAAAACTCGCCAAACTTCGAATGGAGACAAGGTTTGTAAATTTTGGTCCAAACAAAACGAACTTCGCTCTAGGGAACGAACTTGTTGTTTCTCACTCTCCAAGACACGAATGGAGACAAGTTTGGTCCATTTAGGTCGGAAGATGACCAACAACGCTCTAGGGTACAAACTTCAGCATTAAAACTCGCCAAACTTCGAATGGAGACAACGTTTGTCCATTTTGGTCTAAACATGACGAACTTCGCTCTAGGGAACGAACTTGTTGTTTCTCACTCTCCAAGCCTCGAATGGCGACAAGTTTGCTCCATTTAGGTCCGAAGATGACCAACAACGCTCTAGGGTATAAACTTCAGCATTAAAACTCGCCAAACTTCGAATGGAGACAAGGTTTGTCCATTTTGGTCCAAACAAAACGAACTTCGCTCTAGGGAACGAACTTGTTGTTTCTCACTCTCCAAGCCACGAATGGAGACAAGTTTGGTCCATTTAGGTCGGAAGATGACCAACAACGCTCTAGGGTACAAACTTCAGCATTAAAACTCGCCAAACTTCGAATGGAGACAAGGTTTGTCTATTTTGGTCTAAACATGACGAACGTCGCTCTAGGGAACGAACTTGTTGTTTCTCACTCTCCAAGCCTCGAATGGCGACAAGTTTGGTCCATTTAGGTCCGAAGATGACCAACAACGCTCTAGGGTACAAACTTCAGCATTAAAACTCGCCAAATTTCGAATGGAGACATGGTTTGTCCATTTTGGTCCAAACAAAACGAACTTCGCTCTAGGGAACGAACTTGTTGTTTCTCACTCTCCAAGCCTCGAATGGAGACAACTTTGGTCCATTTAGGTCCGAAGATGACCAACAACGCTCTAGGGTACGAACTTCAGCATTAAAACTCGCCAAACTTCGTATGGAGACAAGGTTTGTCCATTTTGGTCCAAACATGACGAACTTCGCTCTAGGGAACGAACTTGTTGTTTCTCACTCTACAAGCCTCGAATGGAGACAAGTTTGGTCCATTTTGGTTCAAAGATGACCAACAACGCTCTAGGGTACGAACTTCAGCATTAAAACTCGCCAAACTTCGAATGGAGACAAGGTTTGTTCATTTTGGTCCAAACATGACGAACTTCGCTCTAAGGAACGAACTTGTTGTTTCTCACTCTCCAAGCCTCGAATGGAGACAAGTTTGGTCCATTTTGGTTCAAAGATGACCAACAACGCTCTAGGGTACGAAATTCAGCATTAAAACTCGCGAAACTTCGAATGGAGACAAGGTTTGTCTATTTTTGTCCAAACATGACGAACTTCGCTCTGGGGAACGACATTGTTGTTTCTCTATCTCCAAGCATCGAATAGAGACAAGTTTGGTGCATTTTGGTTCGAAGATGACCAACAACGCTCTAGGGTACGAACTTCAGCATTAAAACTCGCCAAACTTCGTATGGAGACAAGGTTTGTCCATTTTGGTCCAAACATGACGAACTTCGCTCTAGGGAACGAACTTGTTGTTTCTCACTCTCCAAGCCTCGAAATGCGACAAGTTTGGTCCATTTTGGTTCAAAGATGACCAACAACGCTCTAGGGTACGAACTTCAGCATTAAAACTCGCCAAACTTCGAATGGAGACAAGGTTTGTCCATTTTGGTCCATACATGACGAACTTCGCTTTAGGGAACGAACTTGTTGTTTCTCACTCTCCAAGCTTCGAATGGAGACAAGTTTGGTCCATTTTGGTTCAAAGATGACCAACAACGCTCTAGGGTACGAACTTCAGCATTAAAACTCGCCAAACTTCGAATGGAGACAAGGTTTGTCCATTTTGGTCCAAACATGACGAACTTCGCTCTGGGGAACGACGTTGTTGTTTCTCACTCTCCAAGCATCGAATAGAGGCAAGTTTGGTGCATTTTGGTTCCAAGATGACCAACAACGCTCTAGGGTACGAACTTCAGCATTAAAACTCGCCAAACTGCGAATGGAGACAAGGTTTGTCCATTTTGATCCAAACATGACGAACTTCGCTCTAGGGAACGAACTTGTTCTTTCTCACTCTCGAAGCATCGAATGGAGACAAGTTTGGTGCATTTTGGTTCGAAGATGACCAACAACGCTCAAGGGTACGAACTTCAGCATTAAAACTCGCCAAACTTCGAATGGAGACAAGGTTTGTCCATTTTGGTCCAAACATGACGAACTTCGCTCTAAGGAACGAACTTGTTGTTTCTCACTCTCCAAGCCTCGAATGGAGACAATTTTGGACCATTTTGGTTCAAAGATGACCAACAACGCTCTAGGGTACGAAATTCAGCATCAAAACTCGCGAAACTTCGATTGGAGACAAGGTTTGTCCATTTTTGTCCAAACATGAAGAACTTCGCTCTAAGGAACGAACTTGTTGTTTCTCACTCTCCAAGCCTCGAATGGAGACAAGTTTGGTCCATTTACGTTCGAAGATGACCAACAACGCTATAGGGTACAAACTTCAGCATTAAAACTCGCCAAACTTCGAATGGATACAAGGTTTGTCCATTTTGGTCCAAACATGACGAACTTCGCTCTAGGGAACGAACTTGTTGTTTCTCACTCTCCAAGCTTCGAATGGAGACAAGTTTGGTCCATTTTGGTTCAAAGATGACCAACAACGCTCTAGGGTACGAACTTCAGCATTAAAACTCGCCAAACTTCGAATGGAGACAAGGTTTGTCCATTTTGGTCCAAACATGACGAACTTCGCTCTGGGGAACGACATTGTTGTTTCTCACTCTCCAAGCATCGAATAGAGGCAAGTTTGGTGCATTTTGGTTCCAAGATGACCAACAACGCTCTAGGGTACGAACTTCAGCATTAAAACTCGCCAAACTTCGAATGGAGACAGGGTTTGTTCATTTTGGTCCAAACATGACGAACTTCGCTATAGGGAACGAACTTGTTCTTTCTCACTCTCGAAGCATCGAATGTAGACAAGTTTGGTGCATTTTGGTTCGAAGATGACCCACAACGCTCAAGGGTACGAACTTCAGCATTAAAACTCGCCAAACTTCGAATGGAGACAAGGTTTGTTCATTTTGGTCCAAACATGACGAACTTCGCTCTAAGGAACGAACTTGTTGTTTCTCACTCTCCAAGCCTCGAATGGAGACAAGTTTGGTCCATTTTGGTTCAAAGATGACCAACAACGCTCTAGGGTACGAAATTCAGCATTAAAACTCGCGAAACTTCGAATGGAGACAAGGTTTGTCTATTTTTGTCCAAACATGACGAACTTCGCTCTGGGGAACGACATTGTTGTTTCTCTATCTCCAAGCATCGAATAGAGACAAGTTTGGTGCATTTTGGTTCGAAGATGACCAACAACGCTCTAGGGTACGAACTTCAGCATTAAAACTCGCCAAACTTCGTATGGAGACAAGGTTTGTCCATTTTGGTCCAAACATGACGAACTTCGCTCTAGGGAACGAACTTGTTGTTTCTCACTCTCCAAGCCTCGAAATGCGACAAGTTTGGTCCATTTTGGTTCAAAGATGACCAACAACGCTCTAGGGTACGAACTTCAGCATTAAAACTCGCCAAACTTCGAATGGAGACAAGGTTTGTCCATTTTGGTCCATACATGACGAACTTCGCTTTAGGGAACGAACTTGTTGTTTCTCACTCTCCAAGCTTCGAATGGAGACAAGTTTGGTCCATTTTGGTTCAAAGATGACCAACAACGCTCTAGGGTACGAACTTCAGCATTAAAACTCGCCAAACTTCGAATGGAGACAAGGTTTGTCCATTTTGGTCCAAACATGACGAACTTCGCTCTGGGGAACGACGTTGTTGTTTCTCACTCTCCAAGCATCGAATAGAGGCAAGTTTGGTGCATTTTGGTTCCAAGATGACCAACAACGCTCTAGGGTACGAACTTCAGCATTAAAACTCGCCAAACTGCGAATGGAGACAAGGTTTGTCCATTTTGATCCAAACATGACGAACTTCGCTCTAGGGAACGAACTTGTTCTTTCTCACTCTCGAAGCATCGAATGGAGACAAGTTTGGTGCATTTTGGTTTGAAGATGACCAACAACGCTCAAGGGTACGAACTTCAGCATTAAAACTCTCCAAACTTCGAATGGAGACAAGGTTTGTCCATTTTGGTCCAAACATGACGAACTTCGCTCTAAGGAACGAACTTGTTGTTTCTCACTCTCCAAGCCTCGAATGGAGACAAGTTTGGTCCATTTTGGTTCAAAGATGACCAACAACGCTCTAGGGTACGAAATTCAGCATCAAAACTCGCGAAACTTCGATTGGAGACAAGGTTTGTCCATTTTTGTCCAAACATGACGAACTTCGCTCTAAGGAACGAACTTGTTGTTTCTCACTCTCCAAGCCTCGAATGGAGACAAGTTTGGTCCATTTACGTTCGAAGATGACCAACAACGCTATAGGGTACAAACTTCAGCATTAAAACTCGCCAAACTTCGAATGGATACAAGGTTTGTCCATTTTGGTCCAAACATGACGAACTTCGCTCTAGGGAATGAACTTGTTGTTTCTCACTCTCCAAGCCTCGAATGGCGACAAGTTTGGTCCATTTAGGTCCGAAGATGACCAACAACGCTCTAGGGTACAAACTTCAGCATTAAAACTCACCAAACTTCGAATGGAGACAAGGTTTGTCCATTTTGGTCCAAACATGACGAACTTCGCTTTAGGGAACGAACTTGTTGTTTCTCACTCTCCAAGCTTCGAATGGAGACAAGTTTGGTCCATTTTGGTTCGAAGATGACCAACAACGCTCTAGGCTACGAACTTCAGCCTTAAAACTCGCCAAACTTCGAATGGAGACAAGGTTTGTCCATTTTGGTCCAAACATGACGAACTTCGCTCTAGGGAACGAACTTGTTGTTTCTCACTCTCCAAGCGTCGAAATGCGACAAGTTTGGTCCATTTTGGTTCAAAGATGACCAACAACGCTCTAGGGTACGAACTTCAGCATTAAAACTCGCCAAACTTCGAATGGAGACAAGGTTTGTCCATTTTGGTCCAAACATGACGAACTTCGCTTTAGGGAACGAACTTGTTGTTTCTCACTCTCCAAGCTTCGAATGGAGACAAGTTTGGTCCATTTTGGTTCAAAGATGACCAACAACGCTCTAGGGTACGAACTTCAGCATTAAAACTCGCCAAACTTCGAATGGAGACAAGGTTTGTCCATTTTGGTCCAAACATGACGAACTTCGCTCTGGGGAACGACATTGTTGTTTCTCACTCTCCAAGCATCGAATAGAGGCAAGTTTGGTGCATTTTGGTTCCAAGATGACCAACAACGCTCTAGGGTACGAACTTCAGCATTAAAACTCGCCAAACTTCGAATGGAGACAGGGTTTGTTCATTTTGGTCCAAACATGACGAACTTCGCTATAGGGAACGAACTTGTTCTTTCTCACTCTCGAAGCATCGAATGTAGACAAGTTTGGTGCATTTTGGTTCGAAGATGACCCACAACGCTCAAGGGTACGAACTTCAGCATTAAAACTCGCCAAACTTCGAATGGAGACAAGGTTTGTCCATTTTGGTCCAAACATGACGAACTTCGCTCTAAGGAACGAACTTGTTGTTTCTCACTCTCCAAGCCTCGAATGGAGACAAGTTTGGTCCATTTAAGTTCGAAGATGACCAACAACGCTCTAGGGTACAAACTTCAGCATTAAAACTCGCCAAACTTCGAATGGATACAAGGTTTGTCCATTTTGGTCCAAACATGACGAACTTCGCTCTAGGGAACGAACTTGTTGTTTCTCACTCTCCAAGCCTCGAATCGAGACAAGTTTGGTCCATTTTGGTTCGAAGATGACCAACAACGCTCTAGGGTACGAACTTCAGCCTTAAAACTCGCCAAACTTCGAATGGAGACAAGGTTTGTCCATCTTGGTCCAAACATGACGAACTTCGCTCTAGGGAACGAACGTGTGGTTTCTCACGCTCCAAGCCTCGAATGGAGACAAGTTTGGTCCATTTCGGTTCGAAGATGACCATCAAAGCTCTAGGGTACGAACTTCAGCATTAAAACACGCCAAACTTCGAATGGAGACAAGGTTTGTCCATTTTGGTCCAAACATGATGAACTTCGCTCTAGGGAACGAACTTGTTGTTTCTCACTCTCCAAGCCACGAATGGAGACAAGTTTGGTCCATTTAGGTCCGAAGATGACCAACAACGCTCTAGGGTACCAACTTCAGCATTAAAACTCGCCAAACTTCGAATGGAGACAAGGTTTGTCCATTTTGGTCCAAACATGACGAACTTCGCTCTAGGGAACAAACTTGTTGTTTCTCACTCTACAAGTCTCGAATGGTGACAAGTTTGGTCCATTTTGGTTCAAAGATCACCAACAACGCTCTAGGGTACGAACTTCAGCATTAAAACTCGCCAAACTTCGAATGGAGACAAGGTTTGTCCATTTTGGTCCAAACATGAGGAACTTCGCTCTAAGGAACGAACTTGTTGTTTCTCACTCTCCAAGCCTCGAATGGAGACAAGTTTGGTCCATTTTGGTTCAAAGATGACTAACAACGCTCTAGGGTACGAAATTCAGCATTAAAACTCACGAAACTTCGAATGGAGACAAGGTTTGTCCATTTTTGTCCAAACATGACGAACTTCGCTCTGGGGAACGACATTGTTGTTTCTCACTCTCCAAGCATCGAATAGAGGCAAGTTTGGTGCATTTTGGTTCCAAGATGACCAACAACGCTCTGCGGTACAAACTTCAGCATTAAAACTCGCCAAACTTCGCATGGAGACAAGGTTTGTCCATTTTGGTCCAAACATGAGGAACTTCGCTCTAGGGAACGAACTTGTTGTTTCTCACTCTACAAGCCTCGAATGGAGACAAGTTTGGTCCATTTTGGTTCAAAGATGACCAACAACGCTCTAGGGTACGAACTTCAGCATTAAAACTCGCCAAACTTCGAATGGAGACAAGGTTTGTCCATTTTGGTCCAAACATGACGAACTTCGCTCTAAGGAACGAACTTGTTGTTTCTCACTCTCCAAGCCTCGAATGGAGACAAGTTTGGTCCATTTTGGTTCAAAGATGACCAACAACGCTCTAGGGTACGAACTTCAGCATTAAAACTCGCCAAACTTCGAATGGAGACAAGGTTTGTCCATTTTGGTCCAAACATGACGAACTTCGCTCTGGGGAACGACATTGTTGTTTCTCACTCTCCAAGCATCGAATAGAGGCAAGTTTGGTGCATTTTGGTTCCAAGATGACCAACAACGCTCTAGGGTACGAACTTCAGCATTAAAACTCGCCAAACTTCGAATGGAGACAGGGTTTGTCCATTTTGGTCCAAACATGACGAACTTCGCTATAGGGAACGAACTTGTTCTTTCTCACTCTCGAAGCATCGAATGGAGACAAGTTTGGTGCATTTTGGTTCGAAGATGACCCACAACGCTCAAGGGTACGAACTTCAGCATTAAAACTCGCCAAACTTCGAATGGAGACAAGGTTTGTCCATTTTGGTCCAAACATGACGAACTTCGCTCTAAGGAACGAACTTGTTGTTTCTCACTCTCCAAGCCTCGAATGGAGACAAGTTTGGTCCATTTAAGTTCAAAGATGGCCAACAACGCTCTAGGGTACAAACTTCAGCATTAAAACTCGCCAAACTTCGAATGGATACAAGGTTTGTCCATTTTGGTCCAAACATGACGAACTTCGCTCTAGGGAACGAACTTGTTGTTTCTCACTCTCCAAGCCTCGAATCGAGACAAGTTTGGTCCATTTTGGTTCGAAGATGACCAACAACGCTCTCGGGTACGAACTTCAGCCTTAAAACTCGCCAAACTTCGAATGGAGACAAGGTTTGTCCATTTTGGTCCAAACATGACGAACTTCGCTGTAGGGACCGAACGTGTGGTTTCTCACGCTCCAAGCCTCGAATGGAGACAAGTTTGGTCCATTTCGGTTCCAAGATGACCAACAAAGCTCTAGGGTACGAACTTCAGCATTAAAACACGCCAAACTTCGAATGGAGACAAGGTTTGTCCATTTTGGTCCAAACATGACGAACTTCGCTCTAGGGAACGAACTTGTTGTTTCTCACTCTCCAAGCCACGAATGGAGACAAGTTTGGTCCATTTAGGTCCGAAGATGACCATCAACGCTCTAGGGTACAAACTTCAGCATTAAAACTCGCCAAACTTCGAATGGAGACAAGGTTTGTCCATTTTGGTCCAAACATGACGAACTTCGCTCTAGGGAACAAACTTGTTGTTTCTCACTCTACAAGCCTCGAATGGAGACAAGTTTGGTCCATTTTGGTTCAAAGATCACCAACAACGCTCTAGGGTACTTACTTCAGCATTAAAACTCGCCAAACTTCGAATGGAGAAGAGGTTTGTCCATTTTGGTCCAAACATGACGAACTTCGCTCTAAGGAACGAACTTGTTGTTTCTCACTCTCCAAGCCTCGAATGGAGACAAGTTTGGTCCATTTTGGTTCAAAGATGACTAACAACGCTCTAGGGTACGAAATTCAGCATTAAAACTTGCGAAACTTCGAATGGAGACAAGGTTTGTCCATTTTTGTCCAAACATGACGAACTTCGCTCTGGGGAACGACATTGTTGTTTCTCACTCTCCAAGCATCGAATAGAGGCAAGTTTGGTGCATTTTGGTACCAAGATGACCAACAACGCTCTACGGTACAAACTTCAGCATTAAAACTCGCCAAACTTCGCATGGAGACAAGGTTTGTCCATTTTGGTCCAAACATGACGAACTTCGCTCTAGGGAACGAACTTGTTGTTTCTCACTCTACAAGCCTCGAATGGAGACAAGTTTGGTCCATTTTGGTTCAAAGATGACCAACAACGCTCTAGGGTACGAACTTCAGCATTAAAACTCGCCAAACTTCGAATGGAGACAAGGTTTGTCCATTTTGGTCCAAACATGACGAACTTCGCTCTAAGGAACGAACTTGTTGTTTCTCACTCTCCAAGCCTCGAATGGAGACAAGTTTGGTCCATTTTGGTTCAAAGATGACCAACAACGCTCTAGGGTACGAACTTCAGCATTAAAACTCGCCAAACTTCGAATGGAGACAAGGTTTGTCCATTTTGGTCCAAACATGACGAACTTCGCTCTGGGGAACGACATTGTTGTTTCTCACTCTCCAAGCATCGAATAGAGGCAAGTTTGGTGCATTTTGGTTCCAAGATGACCAACAACGCTCTAGGGTACGAACTTCAGCATTATAACTCGCCAAACTTCAAATGGAGACAGGGTTTGTCCATTTTGGTCCAAACATGACGAACTTCGCTATAGGGAACAAACTTGTTCTTTCTCACTCTCGAAGCATCGAATGGAGACAAGTTTGGTGCATTTTGGTTCGAAGATGACCAACAACGCTCAAGGGTACGAACTTCAGCATTAAAACTCGCCAAACTTCGAATGGAGACAAGGTTTGTCCATTTTGGTGCAAACATGACGAACTTCGCTCTAAGGAACGAACTTGTTGTTTCTCACTCTCTAAGCCTCGAATGGAGACAAGTTTGGTCCATTTACGTTCGAAGATGACCAACAACGCTCTAGGGTACAAACTTCAGCATTAAACTCGCCAAACTTCGAATGGATACAAGGTTTGTCCATTTTGGTCCAAACATGACGAACTTCGCTCTAGGGAACGAACGTGTGGTTTCTCACGCTCCAAGCCTCGAATGGAGACAAGTTTGGTCCATTTCGGTTCGAAGATGACCAACAAAGCTCTAGGGTACGAACTTCAGCATTAAAACACGCCAAACTTCGAATGGAGACAAGGTTTGTCCATTTTGGTCCAAACATGATGAACTTCGCTCTAGGGAACGAACTTGTTGTTTCTCACTCTCCAAGCCACGAATGGAGACAAGTTTGGTCCATTTAGGTCCGAAGATGACCAACAACGCTCTAGGGTACAAACTTCAGCATTAAAACTCGCCAAACTTCGAATGGAGACAAGGTTTGTCCATTTTGGTCCAAACATGACGAACTTCGCTCTAAGGAACGAACTTGTTGTTTCTCACTCTCCAGGCCTCGAATGGAGATAAGTTTGGTCCATTTTGGTTCAAAGATGACCAACAACGCTCTAGGGTACGAAATTCAGTATTAAAACTCGCGAAACTTCGAATGGAGACAAGGTTTGTCCATTTTTGTCCCAACATGACGAACTTCGCTCTGGGGAACGACATTGTTGTTTCTCACTCTCCAAGCATCGAATAGAGGCAAGTTTGGTGCATTTTGGTTCCAAGATGACCAACAACGCTCTAGGGTGCGAACTTCAGCATTAAAACTCGCCAAACTTCGAATGGAGACAGGGTTTGTCCATTTTGGTCCAAACATGACGAACTTCGCTCTAAGGAACGAACTTGTTGTTTCTCACTCTCCAAGCCTCGAATGGAGACAAGTTTGGTCCATTTACGTTCGAAGATGACCAACAACGCTCTAGGGTACAAACTTCAGGATTAAAACTCGCCAAACTTCGAATGGATACAAGGTTTGTCCATTTTGGTCCAAACATGACGAACTTCGCTCTAAGGAACGAACTTGTTGTTTCTCACTCTCCAAGCCTCGAATGGAGACAAGTTTGGTCCATTTTGGTTCAAAGATGACCAACAACGCTCTAGGGTACGAAATTCAGCATTAAAACTCGCGAAACTTTGAATGGAGACAAGGTTTGTCCATTTTTGTCCAAACATGACGAACTTCGCTCTGGGGAACGACATTGTTGTTTCTCACTCTCCAAGCATCGAATAGAGGCAAGTTTGGTGCATTTTGGTTCCAAGATGACCAACAACGCTCTAGGGTACAAACTTCAGCATTAAAACTCGCCAAACTTCGCATGGAGACAAGGTTTGTCCATTTTGGTCCAAACATGACGAACTTCGCTCTAGGGAACGAACTAGTTGTTTCTCACTCTACAAGCCTCGAATGGAGACAAGTTTGGTCCATTTTGGTTCAAAGATGACCAACAACGCTCTAGGGTACGAACTTCAGCATTAAAACTCGCCAAACTTCAAATGGAGACAAGGTTTGTCTATTTTGGTCCAAACATGACGAACTTCTCTCTAGGGAACGAACTTGTTGTTTCTTACTCTCCAAGCCTCGAATGGAGACAAGTTTGGTCCATTTTGGTTCAAAGATGACCACCAACGCTCTAGGGTACGAACTTCAGCATTAAAACTCGCCAAACTTCGAATGGAGACAAGGTTTGTCCATTTTGGTCCAAACATGACGAACTTCGCTCTAGGGAACGAACTTGTTGTTTCTCACTCTCCAAGCCTCGAATGGAGACAAGTTTTGTCCATTTTGGTTCGAAGATGACCAACAACGCTCTAGGGTACGAACTTCAGCATTAAAACTCGCCAAACTTCGAATGGAGACAAGGTTTGTTCATTTTGGTCCAAACATGACGAACTTCGCTCTAGGGAACGAACTTGTGGTTTCTCACGCTCCAAGCCTCGAATGGAGACAAGTTTGGTCCATTTTGGTTCGAAGATGACCCACAAAGCTCTAGGGTATGAACTTCAGCATTAAAACACGCCAAACTTCGAATGGAGACAAGGTTTGTCCATTTTGGTCCAAACATGACGAACTTCGCTCTAGGGAACGAACTTGTTGTTTCTCACTCTACAAGCCTCGAATGGAGACAAGTTTGGTCCATTTTGGTTCAAAGATGACCACCAACGCTCTAGGGTACGAACTTCAGCATTAAAACTCGCCAAACTTCGAATGGAGACAAGGTTTGTCCATTTTGGTCCAAACATGACGAACTTCGCTCTAGGGAACGAACTTGTTGTTTCTCACTCTCCAAGCCTCGAATGGAGACAAGTTTGGTCCATATTGGTTCAAAGATGACCAACAACGCTCTAGGGTACGAACTTCAGCATTAAAACTCGCCAAACTTCAAATGGAGACAAGGTTTGTCCATTTTGGTCCAAACATGACGAACTTCGCTCTAGGGAACGAACTTGTTGTTGCTCACTCTCCAAGCCTCGAATGGAGACAAGTTTGGTCCATTTTGGTTCGAAGATGACCAACAACGCTCTAGGATACGAACTTCAGCATTAAAACTCGCCAAATTTCGAATGGAGACAAGGTTTGTCCATTTTGATCCAAACATGACGAACTTCGCTCTAGGGAACGAACTTGTTCTTTCTCACTCTCCAAGCCTCGAATGGAGACAAGTTTGGTCCATTTTGGTTCGAAGATGACCAACAAAGCTCTAGGGTTCGAACTTCAGCATTAAAACACGCCAAACTTCGAATGGAGACAAGGTTTGTCCATTTTGGTCCAAACATGACGAACTTCGCTCTAGGGAACGAACTAGTTGTTTCTCACTCTCCAAGCCTCGAATGGAGACAAGTTTGGTCCATTTTGGTTCGAAGATGACCAACAACGCTCTAGGGTACGAACTTCAGCATTAAAACGCGCCAAACTTCGAATGGAGACATGGTTTGTCCATTTTGGTCCAAACATGACGAACTTCGCTCTAGGGAACGAACTTGTTGTTTCTCACTCTCCAAGCCTCGAATGGAGACAAGTTAGGTCCATTTTGGTTCGAAGATGACCAACAAAGCTCTAGGGTACGAACTTCAGCATTAAAACTCGCCAAACTTCGAATGGAGACAAGGTTTGTCCATTTTGGTCCAAACATGACGAACTTCGCTCTAGGGAACGAACTTGTTGTTTCTCACTCTCCAAGCCTCGAATGGAGACAAGTTTTGTCCATTTTGGTTCGAAGATGACCAACAGGGCTCTAGGGTACGAACTTCAGCATTAAAACTCGTCAAACTTCGAATGGAGACAAGGTTTGTCTATTTTGGTCCAAACATGACGAACTTCGCTCTAGGGAACGAACTTGTGGTTTCTCACGCTCCAAACCTCGAATGGAGACAAGTTTGGTCCATTTTGGTTCGAAGATGACCCACAAAGCTCTAGGGTACGAACTTCAGCATTAAAACACGCCAAACTTCGAATGGAGACAAGGTTTGTCCATTTTGGTCCAAACATGACGAACTTCGCTCTAGGGAACGAACTTGTTGTTTCTCACTCTACAAGCCTCGAATGGAGACAAGTTTGGTCCATTTTGTTTCAAAGATGACCAACAACGCTCTAGGGTACGAACTTCAGCATTAAAACTCTCCAAACTTCGAATGGAGACAAGGTTTGTCCATTTTGGTCCAAACATGACGAACTTCGCTCTAGGTAACGAACTTGTTGTTTCTCACTCTCCAAGCCTCGAATGGTGACAAGTTTGGACCATTTTGGTTCGAAGATGACCAACAACGCTCTAGGGTACGAACTTCAGCATTAAAACTCGCCAAACTTCTAATGGAGACAAGGTTTGTCCATTTTGGTCCAAACATGACGAACTTCGCTCTAGGGAACGAACTTGTGGTTTCTCACGCTCCAAGCCTCGAATGGAGACAAGTTTGGTCCATTTTGGTTCGAAGATGACCCACAAAGCTCTAGGGTATGAACTTCAGCATTAAAACACGCCAAACTTCGAATGGAGACAAGGTTTGTCCATTTTGGTCCAAACATGACGAACTTCGCTCTAGGGAACGAACTTGTTGTTTCTCACTCTACAAGCCTCGAATGGAGACAAGTTTGGTCCATTTTGGTTCAAAGATGACCACCAACGCTCTAGGGTACGAACTTCAGCATTAAAACTCGCCAAACTTCGAATGGAGACAAGGTTTGTCCATTTTGGTCCAAACATGACGAACTTCGCTCTAGGGAACGAACTTGTTGTTTCTCACTCTCCAAGCCTCGAATGGAGACAAGTTTGGTCCATATTGGTTCAAAGATGACCAACAACGCTCTAGGGTACGAACTTCAGCATTAAAACTCGCCAAACTTCAAATGGAGACAAGGTTTGTCCATTTTGGTCCAAACATGACGAACTTCGCTCTAGGGAACGAACTTGTTGTTGCTCACTCTCCAAGCCTCGAATGGAGACAAGTTTGGTCCATTTTGGTTCGAAGATGACCAACAACGCTCTAGGATACGAACTTCAGCATTAAAACTCGCCAAATTTCGAATGGAGACAAGGTTTGTCCATTTTGATCCAAACATGACGAACTTCGCTCTAGGGAACGAACTTGTTCTTTCTCACTCTCCAAGCCTCGAATGGAGACAAGTTTGGTCCATTTTGGTTCGAAGATGACCAACAAAGCTCTAGGGTTCGAACTTCAGCATTAAAACACGCCAAACTTCGAATGGAGACAAGGTTTGTCCATTTTGGTCCAAACATGACGAACTTCGCTCTAGGGAACGAACTAGTTGTTTCTCACTCTCCAAGCCTCGAATGGAGACAAGTTTGGTCCATTTTGGTTCGAAGATGACCAACAACGCTCTAGGGTACGAACTTCAGCATTAAAACGCGCCAAACTTCGAATGGAGACATGGTTTGTCCATTTTGGTCCAAACATGACGAACTTCGCTCTAGGGAACGAACTTGTTGTTTCTCACTCTCCAAGCCTCGAATGGAGACAAGTTAGGTCCATTTTGGTTCGAAGATGACCAACAAAGCTCTAGGGTACGAACTTCAGCATTAAAACTCGCCAAACTTCGAATGGAGACAAGGTTTGTCCATTTTGGTCCAAACATGACGAACTTCGCTCTAGGGAACGAACTTGTTGTTTCTCACTCTCCAAGCCTCGAATGGAGACAAGTTTTGTCCATTTTGGTTCGAAGATGACCAACAGGGCTCTAGGGTACGAACTTCAGCATTAAAACTCGTCAAACTTCGAATGGAGACAAGGTTTGTCTATTTTGGTCCAAACATGACGAACTTCGCTCTAGGGAACGAACTTGTGGTTTCTCACGCTCCAAACCTCGAATGGAGACAAGTTTGGTCCATTTTGGTTCGAAGATGACCCACAAAGCTCTAGGGTACGAACTTCAGCATTAAAACACGCCAAACTTCGAATGGAGACAAGGTTTGTCCATTTTGGTCCAAACATGACGAACTTCGCTCTAGGGAACGAACTTGTTGTTTCTCACTCTACAAGCCTCGAATGGAGACAAGTTTGGTCCATTTTGTTTCAAAGATGACCAACAACGCTCTAGGGTACGAACTTCAGCATTAAAACTCTCCAAACTTCGAATGGAGACAAGGTTTGTCCATTTTGGTCCAAACATGACGAACTTCGCTCTAGGTAACGAACTTGTTGTTTCTCACTCTCCAAGCCTCGAATGGTGACAAGTTTGGACCATTTTGGTTCGAAGATGACCAACAACGCTCTAGGGTACGAACTTCAGCATTAAAACTCGCCAAACTTCTAATGGAGACAAGGTTTGTCCATTTTGGTCCAAACATGACGAACTTCGCTCTAGGGAACGAACTTGTTGTTTCTCACTCTCCAAGCCTCGAATGGAGACAAGTTTGGTCCATTTTGGTTCGAAGATGACCAACAATGCTCTAGGGTTCGAACTTCAGCATTAAAACTTGCCAAACTTCGAATGAAGACAAGGTTTGTCCATTTTGGTCCAAACATGACGAACTTCGCTCTAGGGAACGAACTTGTTGTTTCTCACTCTCCAAGCCTCGAATGGAGACAAGTTTGGTCCATTTAGGTCCGAAGGTGACCAACAACGCTCTAGGGTTCGAACTTCAGCATTAAAACTCGCCAAACTTCGAATGGAGACAGGGTTTGTCCATTTTGGTCCAAACATGACGAACTTCGCTCTAGGGAACGAACTTGTTGTTTCTCACTCTCCAAGCCTCGAATGGAGACAAGTTTTGTCCATTTTGGTTCAAAGATGACCAACAACGCTCTAGGGTACGAACTTCAGCATTAAAACTTGACAAAATTCGAATGGAGTCAAGGTTTGTCCATTCTGGTCCAAACATGACGAACTTCGCTCTAGGGAACGAACTTGTTGTTTCTCACTCTCCAAGTATCGAATGGAGACAAGTTTGGTCCATTTTGGTTCGAAGATGACCAACAAAGCTCTAGGGTACGAACTTCAGCATTAAAACACGCCAAACTTCGAATGGAGACAAGTTTTGTCCATTTTGGTCCAAACATGACGAACTTCGCTCTAGGGAACGAACTTGTTGTTTCTCCCTCTCCAAGCCTCGAATGGATACAAGTTTGGTCCATTTTGGTTCAAAGATGACCAACAACGCTCTAGGGTACGAACTTCAGCATTAAAACTCGCCAAACTTCGAATGGAGACAAGGTTTGTCCATTTTGGTCCAAACATGACGAACTTCGCTCTAGGGAACGAACTTGTTGTTTCTCACTCTCCAAGCCTCGAATGGAGACAAGTTTGGTCCATTTTGGTTCGAAGATGACCAACAACGCTCTAGGGTACGAACTTCATCATTAAAACTCGCCAAACTTCGAATGGAGACACGGTTTGTCCATTTTGGTCCAAACATGACGAACTTCACTCTAGGGAACGAACTTGTTGTTTCTCACTCTCCAAGCCTCGAATGGAGACAAGTTAGGTCCATTTTGGTTCGAAGATGACCAACAAAGCTCTAGGGTACGAACTTCAACATTAAAACTCGCCAAACTTCGAATGGAGACAAGGTTTGTCCATTTTGGTCCAAACATGACGAACTTCGCTCTAGGGAACGAACGTGTGGTTTCTCACGCTCCAAGCCTCGAATGGAGACAAGTTTGGTCCATTTCGGTTCGAAGATGACCAACAAAGCTCTAGGGTACGAACTTCAGCATTAAAACACGCCAAACTTCGAATGGAGACAAGGTTTGTCCATTTTGGTCCAAACATGATGAACTTCGCTCTAGGGAACGAACTTGTTGTTTCTCACTCTCCAAGCCACGAATGGAGACAAGTTTGGTCCATTTAGGTCCGAAGATGACCAACAACGCTCTAGGGTACAAACTTCAGCATTAAAACTCGCCAAACTTCGAATGGAGACAAGGTTTGTCCATTTTGGTCCAAACATGACGAACTTCGATCTAAGGAACGAACTTGTTGTTTCTCACTCTCCAGGCCTCGAATGGAGATAAGTTTGGTCCATTTTGGTTCAAAGATGACCAACAACGCTCTAGGGTACGAAATTCAGTATTAAAACTCGCGAAACTTCGAATGGAGACAAGGTTTGTCCATTTTTGTCCCAACATGACGAACTTCGCTCTGGGGAACGACATTGTTGTTTCTCACTCTCCAAGCATCGAATAGAGGCAAGTTTGGTGCATTTTGGTTCCAAGATGACCATCAACGCTCTAGGGTGCGAACTTCAGCATTAAAACTCGCCAAACTTCGAATGGAGACAGGGTTTGTCCATTTTGGTCCAAACATGACGAACTTCGCTCTAAGGAACGAACTTGTTGTTTCTCACTCTCCAAGCCTCGAATGGAGACAAGTTTGGTCCATTTACGTTCGAAGATGACCAACAACGCTCTAGGGTACAAACTTCAGGATTAAAACTCGCCAAACTTCGAATGGATACAAGGTTTGTCCATTTTGGTCCAAACATGACGAACTTCGCTCTAAGGAACGAACTTGTTGTTTCTCACTCTCCAAGCCTCGAATGGAGACAAGTTTGGTCCATTTTGGTTCAAAGATGACCAACAACGCTCTAGGGTACGAAATTCAGCATTAAAACTCGCGAAACTTCGAATGGAGACAAGGTTTGTCCATTTTTGTCCAAACATGACGAACTTCGCTCTGGGGAACGACATTGTTGTTTCTCACTCTCCAAGCATCGAATAGAGGCAAGTTTGGTGCATTTTGGTTCCAAGATGACCAACAACGCTCTAGGGTACAAACTTCAGCATTAAAACTCGCCAAACTTCGCATGGAGACAAGGTTTGTCCATTTTGGTCCAAACATGACGAACTTCGCTCTAGGGAACGAACTAGTTGTTTCTCACTCTACAAGCCTCGAATGGAGACAAGTTTGGTCCATTTTGGTTCAAAGATGACCAACAACGCTCTAGGGTACGAACTTCAGCATTAAAACTCGCCAAACATCAAATGGAGACAAGGTTTGTCTATTTTGGTCCAAACATGACGAACTTCTCTCTAGGGAACGAACTTGTTGTTTCTTACTCTCCAAGCCTCGAATGGAGACAAGTTTGGTTCATTTTGGTTCAAAGATGACCACCAACGCTCTAGGGTACAAACTTCAGCATTAAAACTCGCCAAACTTCGAATGGAGACAAGGTTTGTCCATTTTGGTCCAAACATGACGAACTTCGCTCTAGGGAACGAACTTGTTGTTTCTCACTCTCCAAGCCTCCAATGGAGACAAGTTTGGTCCATTTTGGTTCAAAGATGACCAACAACGCTCTAGGGTACGAACTTCAGCATTAAAACTCGCCAAACTTCAAATGGAGACAAGGTTTGTCTATTTTGGTCCAAACATGACGAACTTCGCTCTAGGGAACGAACTTGTTGTTCCTCACTCTCCAAGCCTCAAATGGAGACAAGTTTGGTCCATTTAGGTCCGAAGATGACCAACAACGCTCTAGGATACGAACTTCAGCATTAAAACTCGCCAAACTTCGAATGGAGACAAGGTTTGTCCATTTTGATCCAAACATGACGAACTTCGCTCTAGGGAACGAACTTGTTCTTTCTCACTCTCCAAGTATCGAATGGAGACAAGTTTGGTCCATTTTGGTTCGAAGATGACCAACAAAGCTCTAGGGTTCGAACTTCAGCATTAAAACACGCCAAACTTCGAATGGAGACAAGGTTTGTCCATTTTGGTCCAAACATGACGAACTTCGCTCTAGGGAACGAACTAGTTGTTTCTCACTCTCCAAGCCTCGAATGGAGACAAGTTTGGTCCATTTTGGTTCGAAGATGACCAACAACGCTCTAGGGTACGAACTTCAGCATTAAAACTCGCCAAACTTCGAATGGAGACATGGTTTGTCCATTTTGGTCCAAACATGACGAACTTCGCTCTAGGGAACGAACTTGTTGTTTCTCACTCTCCAAGCCTCGAATGGAGACAAGTTAGGTCCATTTTGGTTCGAAGATGACCAACAAAGCTCTAGGGTACGAACTTCAGCATTAAAACTCGCCAAACTTCGAATGGAGACAAGGTTTGTCCATTTTGGTCCAAACATGACGAACTTCGCTCTAGGGAACGAACTTGTTGTTTCTCACTCTCCAAGCCTCGAATGGAGACAAGTTTTGTCCATTTTGGTTCGAAGATGACCAACAGGGCTCTAGGGTACGAACTTCAGCATTAAAACTCGTCAAACTTCGAATGGAGACAAGGTTTGTCTATTTTGGTCCAAACATGACGAACTTCGCTCTAGGGAACGAACTTGTGGTTTCTCACGCTCCAAACCTCGAATGGAGACAAGTTTGGTCCATTTTGGTTCGAAGATGACCCACAAAGCTCTAGGGTACGAACTTCAGCATTAAAACACGCCAAACTTCGAATGGAGACAAGGTTTGTCCATTTTGGTCCAAACATGACGAACTTCGCTCTAGGGAACGAACTTGTTGTTTCTCACTCTACAAGCCTCGAATGGAGACAAGTTTGGTCCATTTTGGTTCAAAGATGACCAACAACGCTCTAGGGTACGAACTTCAGCATTAAAACTCGCCAAACTTCGAATGGAGACAAGGTTTGTCCATTTTGGTCCAAACATGACGAACTTCGCTCTAGGGAACGAACGTGTGGTTTCTCACGCTCCAAGCCTCGAATGGAGACAAGTTTGGTCCATTTCGGTTCGAAGATGACCAACAAAGCTCTAGGGTACGAGCTTCAGCATTAAAACACGCCAAACTTCGAATGGAGACAAGGTTTGTCCATTTTGGTCCAAACATGATGAACTTCGCTCTAGGGAACGAACTTGTTGTTTCTCACTCTCCA
Source organism: Trichosanthes truncata (assembly GCA_033996785.1). Classification (NCBI taxonomy): domain Eukaryota; kingdom Viridiplantae; phylum Streptophyta; class Magnoliopsida; order Cucurbitales; family Cucurbitaceae; genus Trichosanthes; species Trichosanthes truncata. Next base: position 25,051,654 of record JAWPNB010000007.1, on the reverse strand, counting down.
AGCCACGAATGGAGACAAGTTTGGTCCATTTAGGTCCGAAGATGACCAACAACGCTCTAGGGTACAAACTTCAGCATTAAAACTCGCCAAACTTCGAATGGAGACAAGGTTTGTCCATTTTGGTCCAAACATGACGAACTTCGATCTAAGGAACGAACTTGTTGTTTCTCACTCTCCAGGCCTCGAATGGAGATAAGTTTGGTCCATTTTGGTTCAAAGATGACCAACAACGCTCTAGGGTACGAAATTCAGTATTAAAACTCGCGAAACTTCGAATGGAGACAAGGTTTGTCCATTTTTGTCCCAACATGACGAACTTCGCTCTGGGGAACGACATTGTTGTTTCTCACTCTCCAAGCATCGAATAGAGGCAAGTTTGGTGCATTTTGGTTCCAAGATGACCATCAACGCTCTAGGGTGCGAACTTCAGCATTAAAACTCGCCAAACTTCGAATGGAGACAGGGTTTGTCCATTTTGGTCCAAACATGACGAACTTCGCTCTAAGGAACGAACTTGTTGTTTCTCACTCTCCAAGCCTCGAATGGAGACAAGTTTGGTCCATTTACGTTCGAAGATGACCAACAACGCTCTAGGGTACAAACTTCAGGATTAAAACTCGCCAAACTTCGAATGGATACAAGGTTTGTCCATTTTGGTCCAAACATGACGAACTTCGCTCTAAGGAACGAACTTGTTGTTTCTCACTCTCCAAGCCTCGAATGGAGACAAGTTTGGTCCATTTTGGTTCAAAGATGACCAACAACGCTCTAGGGTACGAAATTCAGCATTAAAACTCGCGAAACTTCGAATGGAGACAAGGTTTGTCCATTTTTGTCCAAACATGACGAACTTCGCTCTGGGGAACGACATTGTTGTTTCTCACTCTCCAAGCATCGAATAGAGGCAAGTTTGGTGCATTTTGGTTCCAAGATGACCAACAACGCTCTAGGGTACAAACTTCAGCATTAAAACTCGCCAAACTTCGCATGGAGACAAGGTTTGTCCATTTTGGTCCAAACATGACGAACTTCGCTCTAGGGAACGAACTAGTTGTTTCTCACTCTACAAGCCTCGAATGGAGACAAGTTTGGTCCATTTTGGTTCAAAGATGACCAACAACGCTCTAGGGTACGAACTTCAGCATTAAAACTCGCCAAACATCAAATGGAGACAAGGTTTGTCTATTTTGGTCCAAACATGACGAACTTCTCTCTAGGGAACGAACTTGTTGTTTCTTACTCTCCAAGCCTCGAATGGAGACAAGTTTGGTTCATTTTGGTTCAAAGATGACCACCAACGCTCTAGGGTACAAACTTCAGCATTAAAACTCGCCAAACTTCGAATGGAGACAAGGTTTGTCCATTTTGGTCCAAACATGACGAACTTCGCTCTAGGGAACGAACTTGTTGTTTCTCACTCTCCAAGCCTCCAATGGAGACAAGTTTGGTCCATTTTGGTTCAAAGATGACCAACAACGCTCTAGGGTACGAACTTCAGCATTAAAACTCGCCAAACTTCAAATGGAGACAAGGTTTGTCTATTTTGGTCCAAACATGACGAACTTCGCTCTAGGGAACGAACTTGTTGTTCCTCACTCTCCAAGCCTCAAATGGAGACAAGTTTGGTCCATTTAGGTCCGAAGATGACCAACAACGCTCTAGGATACGAACTTCAGCATTAAAACTCGCCAAACTTCGAATGGAGACAAGGTTTGTCCATTTTGATCCAAACATGACGAACTTCGCTCTAGGGAACGAACTTGTTCTTTCTCACTCTCCAAGTATCGAATGGAGACAAGTTTGGTCCATTTTGGTTCGAAGATGACCAACAAAGCTCTAGGGTTCGAACTTCAGCATTAAAACACGCCAAACATCGAATGGAGACAAGGTTTGTCCATTTTGGTCCAAACATGACGAACTTCGCTCTAGGGAACGAACTAGTTGTTTCTCACTCTCCAAGCCTCGAATGGAGACAAGTTTGGTCCATTTTGGTTCGAAGATGACCAACAACGCTCTAGGGTACGAACTTCAGCATTAAAACTCGCCAAACTTCGAATGGAGACATGGTTTGTCCATTTTGGTCCAAACATGACGAACTTCGCTCTAGGGAACGAACTTGTTGTTTCTCACTCTCCAAGCCTCGAATGGAGACAAGTTAGGTCCATTTTGGTTCGAAGATGACCAACAAAGCTCTAGGGTACGAACTTCAGCATTAAAACTCGCCAAACTTCGAATGGAGACAAGGTTTGTCCATTTTGGTCCAAACATGACGAACTTCGCTCTAGGGAACGAACTTGTTGTTTCTCACTCTCCAAGCCTCGAATGGAGACAAGTTTTGTCCATTTTGGTTCGAAGATGACCAACAGGGCTCTAGGGTACGAACTTCAGCATTAAAACTCGTCAAACTTCGAATGGAGACAAGGTTTGTCTATTTTGGTCCAAACATGACGAACTTCGCTCTAGGGAACGAACTTGTGGTTTCTCACGCTCCAAACCTCGAATGGAGACAAGTTTGGTCCATTTTGGTTCGAAGATGACCCACAAAGCTCTAGGGTACGAACTTCAGCATTAAAACACGCCAAACTTCGAATGGAGACAAGGTTTGTCCATTTTGGTCCAAACATGACGAACTTCGCTCTAGGGAACGAACTTGTTGTTTCTCACTCTACAAGCCTCGAATGGAGACAAGTTTGGTCCATTTTGGTTCAAAGATGACCAACAACGCTCTAGGGTACGAACTTCAGCATTAAAACTCGCCAAACTTCGAATGGAGACAAGGTTTGTCCATTTTGGTCCAAACATGACGAACTTCGCTCTAGGTAACGAACTTGTTGTTTCTCACTCTCCAAGCCTCGAATGGTGACAAGTTTGGACCATTTTGGTTCGAAGATGACCAACAACGCTCTAGGGTACGAACTTCAGCATTAAAACTCGCCAAACTTCTAATGGAGACAAGGTTTGTCCATTTTGGTCCAAACATGACGAACTTCGCTCTAGGGAACGAACTTGTTGTTTCTCACTCTCCAAGCCTCGAATGGAGACAAGTTTGGTCCATTTTGGTTCGAAGATGACCAACAATGCTCTAGGGTTCGAACTTCAGCATTAAAACTCGCCAAACTTCGAATGAAGACAAGGTTTGTCCATTTTGGTCCAAACATGACGAACTTCGCTCTAGGTAACGAACTTGTTGTTTCTCACTCTCCAAGCCTCGAATGGAGACAAGTTTGGTCCATTTAGGTCCGAAGGTGACCAACAACGCTCTAGGGTTCGAACTTCAGCATTAAAACTCGCCAAACTTCGAATGGAGACAGGGTTTGTCCATTTTGGTCCAAACATGACGAACTTCGCTCTAGGGAACGAACTTGTTGTTTCTCACTCTCCAAGCCACGAATGGAGACAAGTTTTGTCCATTTTGGTTCAAAGATGACCAACAACGCTCTAGGGTACGAACTTCAGCATTAAAACTTGACAAACTTCGAATGGAGTCAAGGTTTGTCCATTCTGGTCCAAACATGACGAACTTCGCTCTAGGGAACGAACTTGTTGTTTCTCACTCTCCAAGCCTCGAATGGAGACAAGTTTGGTCCATTTAGGTCCGAAGGTGACCAACAACGCTCTAGGGTACGAACTTCAGCATTAAAACTCGCCAAACTTCGAATGGAGACATGGTTTGTCCATTTTGGTCCAAACATGACGAACTTCGCTCTAGGGAACGAACTTGTTGTTTCTCACTCTCCAAGCCTCGAATGGAGACAAGTTTGGTCCATTTTGGTCCGAAGGTGACCTACAACGCTCTAGGGTACGAACTTCAGCATTAAAACTCGCCAAACTTCGAATGGAGACAAGGTTTGTCCATTTTGGTCCAAACATGACGAACTTCGCTCTAGGGAACGAACTTGTTGTTTGTCAATCTCCAAGCCTCGAATGGAGACAAGTTTGGTCCATTTTGGTTCGAAGATGACCAACAACGCTCTAGGGTACGAACTTCAGCATTAAAACTCGCCAAACTTCGAATGGAGACATGGTTTGTCCATTTTGGTCCAAACATGACGAACTTCGCTCTAGGGAACGAACTTGTTGTTTCTCACTCTCCAAGCCTCGAATGGAGACAAGTTAGGTCCATTTTGGTTCGAAGATGACCAACAAAGCTCTAGGGTACGAACTTCAGCATTAAAACTCGCCAAACTTCGAATGGAGACAAGGTTTGTCCATTTTGGTCCAAACATGACGAACTTCGCTCTAGGGAACGAACTTGTTGTTTCTCACTCTCCAAGCCTCGAATGGACACAAGTTTTGTCCATTTTGGTTCGAAGATGACCAACAGGGCTCTAGGGTACGAACTTCAGCATTAAAACTCGTCAAACTTCGAATGGAGACAAGGTTTGTCTATTTTGGTCCAAACATGACGAACTTCGCTCTAGGGAACGAACTTGTGGTTTCTCACGCTCCAAACCTCGAATGGAGACAAGTTTGGTCCATTTTGGTTCGAAGATGACCCACAAAGCTCTAGGGTACGAACTTCAGCATTAAAACACGCCAAACTTCGAATGGAGACAAGGTTTGTCCATTTTGGTCCAAACATGACGAACTTCGCTCTAGGGAACGAACTTGTTGTTTCTCACTCTACAAGCCTCGAATGGAGACAAGTTTGGTCCATTTTGGTTCAAAGATGACCAACAACGCTCTAGGGTACGAACTTCAGCATTAAAACTCGCCAAACTTCGAATGGAGACAAGGTTTGTCCATTTTGGTCCAAACATGACGAACTTCGCTCTAGGTAACGAACTTGTTGTTTCTCACTCTCCAAGCCTCGAATTGTGACAAGTTTGGACCATTTTGGTTCGAAGATGACCAACAACGCTCTAGGGTACGAACTTCAGCATTAAAACTCGCCAAACTTCTAATGGAGACAAGGTTTGTCCATTTTGGTCCAAACATGACGAACTTCGCTCTAGGGAACGAACTTGTTGTTTCTCACTCTCCAAGCCTCGAATGGAGACAAGTTTGGTCCATTTTGGTTCGAAGATGACCAACAATGCTCTAGGGTTCGAACTTCAGCATTAAAACTTGCCAAACTTCGAATGAAGACAAGGTTTGTCCATTTTGGTCCAAACATGACGAACTTCGCTCTAGGTAACGAACTTGTTGTTTCTCACTCTCCAAGCCTCGAATGGAGACAAGTTTGGTCCATTTAGGTCCGAAGGTGACCAACAACGCTCTAGGGTTCGAACTTCAGCATTAAAACTCGCCAAACTTCGAATGGAGACAGGGTTTGTCCATTTTGGTCCAAACATGACGAACTTCGCTCTAGGGAACGAACTTGTTGTTTCTCACTCTCCAAGCCTCGAATGGAGACAAGTTTTGTCCATTTTGGTTCAAAGATGACCAACAACGCTCTAGGGTACGAACTTCAGCATTAAAACTTGACAAACTTCGAATGGAGTCAAGGTTTGTCCATTCTGGTCCAAACATGACGAACTTCGCTCTAGGGAACGAACTTGTTGTTTCTCACTCTCCAAGCCTCGAATGGAGACAGGTTTGGTCCATTTAGGTCCGAAGGTGACCAACAACGCTCTAGGGTACGAACTTCAGCATTAAAACTCGCCAAACTTCGAATGGAGACAAGGTTTGTCCATTTTGGTCCAAACATGACGAACTTCGCTCTAGGGAACGAACTTGTTGTTTCTCACTCTCCAAGCCTCGAATGGAGACAAGTTTGGTCCATTTAGGTCCGAAGGTGACCTACAACGCTCTAGGGTACGAACTTCAGCATTAAAACTCGCCAAACTTCGAATGGAGACAAGGTTTGTCCATTTTGGTCCAAACATGACGAACTTCGCTCTAGGGAACGAACTTGTTGTTTGTCACTCTCCAAGCCTCGAATGGAGACAAGTTTGGTCCATTTTGGTTCGAAGATGACCAACAACGCTCTAGGGTACGAACTTCAGCATTAAAACTCGCCAAACTTCGAATGGAGACATGGTTTGTCCATTTTGGTCCAAACATGACGAACTTCGCTCTAGGGAACGAACTTGTTGTTTCTCACTCTCCAAGCCTCGAATGGAGACAAGTTAGGTCCATTTTGGTTCGAAGATGACCAACAAAGCTCTAGGGTACGAACTTCAGCATTAAAACTCGCCAAACTTCGAATGGAGACAAGGTTTGTCCATTTTGGTCCAAACATGACGAACTTCGCTCTAGGGAACGAACTTGTTGTTTCTCACTCTCCAAGCCTCGAATGGAGACAAGTTTTGTCCATTTTGGTTCGAAGATGACCAACAGGGCTCTAGGGTACGAACTTCAGCATTAAAACTCGTCAAACTTCGAATGGAGACAAGGTTTGTCTATTTTGGTCCAAACATGACGAACTTCGCTCTAGGGAACGAACTTGTGGTTTCTCACGCTCCAAACCTCGAATGGAGACAAGTTTGGTCCATTTTGGTTCGAAGATGACCCACAAAGCTCTAGGGTACGAACTTCAGCATTAAAACTCGCCAAACTTCGAATGGAGACAAGGTTTGTCCATTTTGGTCCAAACATGACGAACTTCGCTCTAGGTAACGAACTTGTTGTTTCTCACTCTCCAAGCCTCGAATGGTGACAAGTTTGGACCATTTTGGTTCGAAGATGACCAACAACGCTCTAGGGTACGAACTTCAGCATTAAAACTCGCCAAACTTCGAATGGAGACAAGGTTTGTCCATTTTGGTCCAAACATGACGAACTTCGCTCTAGGGAACGAACTTGTTGTTTCTCACTCTCCAAGCCTCGAATGGAGACAAGTTTGGTCCATTTTGGTTCGAAGATGACCAACAATGCTCTAGGGTTCGAACTTCAGCATTAAAACTTGCCAAACTTCGAATGAAGACAAGGTTTGTCCATTTTGGTCCAAACATGACGAACTTCGCTCTAGGTAACGAACTTGTTGTTTCTCACTCTCCAAGCCTCGAATGGAGACAAGTTTGGTCCATTTAGGTCCGAAGGTGACCAACAACGCTCTAGGGTTCGAACTTCAGCATTAAAACTCGCCAAACTTCGAATGGAGACAGGGTTTGTCCATTTTGGTCCAAACATGACGAACTTCGCTCTAGGGAACGAACTTGTTGTTTCTCACTCTCCAAGCGTCGAATGGAGACAAGTTTTGTCCATTTTGGTTCAAAGATGACCAACAACGCTCTAGGGTACGAACTTCAGCATTAAAACTTGACAAACTTCGAATGGAGTCAAGGTTTGTCCATTCTGGTCCAAACATGACGAACTTCGCTCTAGGGAACGAACTTGTTGTTTCTCACTCTCCAAGCCTCGAATGGAGACAGGTTTGGTCCATTTAGGTCCGAAGGTGACCAACAACACTCTAGGGTACGAACTTCAGCATTAAAACTCGCCAAACTTCGAATGGAGACAAGGTTTGTCCATTTTGGTCCAAACATGACGAACTTCGCTCTAGGGAACGAACTTGTTGTTTCTCACTCTCCAAGCCTCGAATGGAGACAAGTTTGGTCCATTTAGGTCCGAAGGTGACCTACAACGCTCTAGGGTACGAACTTCAGCATTAAAACTCGCCAAACTTCGAATGGAGACAAGGTTTGTCCATTTTGGTCCAAACATGACGAACTTCGCTCTAGGGAACGTACTTGTTGTTTGTCACTCTCCAAGCCTCGAATGGAGACAAGTTTGGTCCATTTTGGTTCGAAGATGACCAACAACGCTCTAGGGTACGAACTTCAGCATTAAAACTCGCCAAACTTCGAATGGAGACATGGTTTGTCCATTTTGGTCCAAACATGACGAACTTCGCTCTAGGGAACGAACTTGTTGTTTCTCACTCTCCAAGCCTCGAATGGAGACAAGTTAGGTCCATTTTGGTTCGAAGATGACCAACAAAGCTCTAGGGTACGAACTTCAGCATTAAAACTCGCCAAACTTCGAATGGAGACATGGTTTGTCCATTTTGGTCCAAACATGACGAACTTCGCTCTAGGGAACGAACTTGTTGTTTCTCACTCTCCAAGCCTCGAATGGAGACAAGTTTTGTCCATTTTGGTTCGAAGATGACCAACAGGGCTCTAGGGTACGAACTTCAGCATTAAAACTCGTCAAACTTCGAATGGAGACAAGGTTTGTCTATTTTGGTCCAAACATGACGAACTTCGCTCTAGGGAACGAACTTGTGGTTTCTCACGCTCCAAACCTCGAATGGAGACAAGTTTGGTCCATTTTGGTTCGAAGATGACCCACAAAGCTCTAGGGTACGAACTTCAGCATTAAAACTCGCCAAACTTCGAATGGAGACAAGGTTTGTCCATTTTGGTCCAAACATGACGAACTTCGCTCTAGGTAACGAACTTGTTGTTTCTCACTCTCCAAGCCTCGAATGGTGACAAGTTTGGACCATTTTGGTTCGAAGATGACCAACAACGCTCTAGGGTACGAACTTCAGCATTAAAACTCGCCAAACTTCTAATGGAGACAAGGTTTGTCCATTTTGGTCCAAACATGACGAACTTCGCCCTAGGGAACGAACTTGTTGTTTCTCACTCTCCAAGCCTCGAATGGAGACAAGTTTGGTCCATTTTGGTTCGAAGATGACCAACAATGCTCTAGGGTTCGAACTTCAGCATTAAAACTTGCCAAACTTCGAATGAAGACAAGGTTTGTCCATTTTGGTCCAAACATGACGAACTTCGCTCTAGGTAACGAACTTGTTGTTTCTCACTCTCCAAGCCTCGAATGGAGACAAGTTTGGTCCATTTAGGTCCGAAGGTGACCAACAACGCTCTAGGGTTCGAACTTCAGCATTAAAACTCGCCAAACTTCGAATGGAGACAGGGTTTGTCCATTTTGGTCCAAACATGACGAACTTCGCTCTAGGGAACGAACTTGTTGTTTCTCACTCTCCAAGCCTCGAATGGAGACAAGTTTTGTCCATTTTGGTTCAAAGATGACCAACAACGCTCTAGGGTACGAACTTCAGCATTAAAACTTGACAAACTTCGAATGGAGTCAAGGTTTGTCCATTCTGGTCCAAACATGACGAACTTCGCTCTAGGGAACGAACTTGTTGTTTCTCACTCTCCAAGCCTCGAATGGAGACAAGTTTGGTCCATTTAGGTCCGAAGGTGACCAACAACGCTCTAGGGTACGAACTTCAGCATTAAAACTCGCCAAACTTCGAATGGAGACAAGGTTTGTCCATTTTGGTCCAAACATGACGAACTTCGCTCTAGGGAACGAACTTGTTGTTTCTCACTCTCCAAGCCTCGAATGGAGACAAGTTTGGTCCATTTAGGTCCGAAGGTGACCTACAACGCTCTAGGGTACGAACTTCAGCATTAAAACTCGCCAAACTTCGAATGGAGACAAGGTTTGTCCATGTTGGTCCAAACATGACGAACTTCGCTCTAGGGAACGAACTTGTTGTTTGTCACTCTCCAAGCCTCGAATGGAGACAAGTTTGGTCCATTTTGGTTCGAAGATGACCAACAACGCTCTAGGGTACGTACTTCAGCATTAAAACTCGCCAAACTTCGAATGGAGACATGGTTTGTCCATTTTGGTCCAAACATGACGAACTTCGCTCTAGGGAACGAACTTGTTGTTTCTCACTCTCCAAGCCTCGAATGGAGACAAGTTAGGTCCATTTTGGTTCGAAGATGACCAACAAAGCTCTAGGGTACGAACTTCAGCATTAAAACTCGCCAAACTTCGAATGGAGACAAGGTTTGTCCATTTTGGTCCAAACATGACGAACTTCGCTCTAGGGAACGAACTTGTTGTTTCTCACTCTCCAAGCCTCGAATGGAGACAAGTTTGGTCCATTTAGGTCCGAAGGTGACCTACAACGCTCTAGGGTACGAACTTCAGCATTAAAACTCGCCAAACTTCGAATGGAGACAAGGTTTGTCCATGTTGGTCCAAACATGACGAACTTCGCTCTAGGGAACGAACTTGTTGTTTGTCACTCTCCAAGCCTCGAATGGAGACAAGTTTGGTCCATTTTGGTTCGAAGATGACCAACAACGCTCTAGGGTACGAACTTCAGCATTAAAACTCGCCAAACTTCGAATGGAGACATGGTTTGTCCATTTTGGTCCAAACATGACGAACTTCGCTCTAGGGAACGAACTTGTTGTTTCTCACTCTCCAAGCCTCGAATGGAGACAAGTTTTGTCCATTTTGGTTCGAAATGACCAACAGGGCTCTAGGGTACGAACTTCAGCATTAAAACTCGTCAAACTTCGAATGGAGACAAGGTTTGTCTATTTTGGTCCAAACATGACGAACTTCGCTCTAGGGAACGAACTTGTGGTTTCTCACGCTCCAAACCTCGAATGGAGACAAGTTTGGTCCATTTTGGTTCGAAGATGACCCATAAAGCTCTAGGGTACGAACTTCAGCATTAAAACACGCCAAACTTCGAATGGAGACAAGGTTTGTCCATTTTGGTCCAAACATGACGAACTTCGCTCTAGGGAACGAACTTGTTGTTTCTCACTCTACAAGCCTCGAATGGAGACAGGTTTGGTCCATTTTGGTTCAAAGATGACCAACAACGCTCTAGGGTACGAACTTCAGCATTAAAACTCGCCAAACTTCGAATGGAGACAAGGTTTGTCCATTTTGGTCCAAACATGACGAACTTCGCTCTAGGGAACGAACTTGTTGTTTCTCACTCTCCAAGCCTCGAATGGAGACAAGTTTGGTCCATTTTGGTTCGAAGATGACCAACAATGCTCTAGGGTTCGAACTTCAGCATTAAAACTTGCCAAACTTCGAATGAAGACAAGGTTTGTCCATTTTGGTCCAAACATGACGAACTTCGCTCTAGGTAACGAACTTGTTGTTTCTCACTCTCCAAGCCTCGAATGGAGACAAGTTTGGTCCATTTAGGTCCGAAGGTGACCAACAACGCTCTAGGGTTCGAACTTCAGCATTAAAACTCGCCAAACTTCGAATGGAGACAGGGTTTGTCCATTTTGGTCCAAACATGACGAACTTCGCTCTAGGGAACGAACTTGTTGTTTCTCACTCTCCAAGCCTCGAATGGAGACAAGTTTTGTCCATTTTGGTTCAAAGATGACCAACAACGCTCTAGGGTACGAACTTCAGCATTAAAACTTGACAAACTTCGAATGGAGTCAAGGTTTGTCCATTCTGGTCCAAACATGACGAACTTCGCTCTAGGGAACGAACTTGTTGTTTCTCACTCTCCAAGCCTCGAATGGAGACAAGTTTGGTCCATTTAGGTCCGAAGGTGACCAACAACGCTCTAGGGTACGAACTTCAGCATTAAAACTCGCCAAACTTCGAATGGAGACAAGGTTTGTCCATTTTGGTCCAAACATGACGAACTTCGCTCTAGGGAACGAACTTGTTGTTTCTCACTCTCCAAGCCTCGAATGGAGACAAGTTTGGTCCATTTAGGTCCGAAGGTGACCTACAACGCTCTAGGGTACGAACTTCAGCATTAAAACTCGCCAAACTTCGAATGGAGACAAGGTTTGTCCATTTTGGTCCAAACATGACGAACTTCGCTCTAGGGAACGAACTTGTTGTTTGTCACTCTCCAAGCCTCGAATGGAGACAAGTTTGGACCATTTTGGTTCGAAGATGACCAACAACGCTCTAGGGTTCGAACTTCAGCATTAAAACTCGCCAAACTTCGAATGGAGACAAGGTTTGTCCATTTTGGTCCAAACATGACGAACTTCGCTCTAGGGAACGAACTTGTGGTTTCTCACGCTCCAAGCCTCGAATGGAGACAAGTTTGGTCCATTTTGGTTCGAAGATGACCCACAAAGCTCTAGGGTACGAACTTCAGCATTAAAACACGCCAAACTTCGAATGGAGACAAGGTTTGTCCATTTTGGTCCAAACATGACGAACTTCGCTCTAGGGAACGAACTTGTTGTTTCTCACTCTCCAAGCCTCGAATGGAGAAAAGTTTTGTCCATTTTGGTTCGAAGATGACCAACAACGCTCTAGGGTACGAACTTCAGCATTAAAACTCGTCAAACTTCGAATGGAGACAAGGTTTGTCCATTTTGGTCCAAACATGACGAACTTCGCTCTAGGGAACGAACTTGTGGTTTCTCACGCTCCAAGCCTCGAATGGAGACAAGGTTGGTCCATTTTGGTTCGAAGATGACCCACAAAGCTCTAGGGTACGAACTTCAGCATTAAAACACGCCAAACTTCGAATGGAGACTAGGTTTGTCCATTTTGGTCCAAACATGACGAACTTCGCTCTAGGGAACGAACTTGTTGTTTCTCACTCTACAAGCCTCGAATGGAGACAAGTTTGGTCCATTTTGGTTCAAAGATGACCAACAACGCTCTAGGGTACGAACTTCAGCATTAAAACTTGCCAAACTTCAAATGGAGTCAAGGTTTGTCCATTTTGGTCCAAACATGACGAGCTTCGCTCTAGGGAACGAACTTGTTGTTTCTCACTCTCCAAGCCTCGAATGGAGACAAGTTTGGTCCATTTTGGTTCGAAGATGACCAACAAAGCTCTAGGGTACGAACTTCAGCATTAAAACACGCCAAACTTCGAATGGAGACAAGTTTTGTCCATTTTGGTCCAAACATGACGAACTTCGCTCTAGGGAACGAACTTGTTGTTTCTCCCTCTCCAAGCCTCGAATGAATACAAGTTTGGTCCATTTTGGTTCAAAGATGACCAACAACGCTCTAGGGTACGAACTTCAGCATTAAAACTCGCCAAACTTCGAATGGAGACAAGGTTTGTCCATTTTGGTCCAAACATGACGAACTTCGCTCTAGGGAACGAACTTGTTGTTTCTCACTCTCCAAGCCTCGAATGGAGACAAGTTTGGTCCATTTAGGTCCGAAGGTGACCAACAACGCTCTAGGGTACGAACTTCAGCATTAAAACTCGCCAAACTTCTAATGGAGACAAGGTTTGTCCATTTTGGTCCAAACATGACGAACTTCGCTCTAGGGAACGAACTTGTTGTTTCTCACTCTCCAAGCCTCGAATGGAGACAAGTTTGGTCCATTTAGGTCCGAAGGTGACCTACAACGCTCTAGAGTACGAACTTCAGCATTAAAACTCGCCAAACTTCGAATGGAGACAAGGTTTGTCCATTTTGGTCCAAACATGACGAACTTCGCTCTAGGGAACGAACTTGTTGTTTCTCACTCTCCAAGCCTCGAATGGAGACAAGTTTGGACCATTTTGGTTCGAAGATGACCAACAACGCTCTAGGGTACGAACTTCAGCATTAAAACTCGCCAAACTTCTAATGGAGACAAGGTTTGTCCATTTTGGTCCAAACATGACGAACTTCGCTCTAGGGAACGAACTTGTTGTTTGTCACTCTCCAAGCCTCGAATGGAGACAAGTTTGGTCCATTTTGGTTCGAAGATGACCAACAACGCTCTAGGGTACGAACTTCAGCATTAAAACTTGACAAACTTCGAATGGAGTCAAGGTTTGTCCATTCTGGTCCAAACATGACGAACTTCGCTCTAGGGAACGAACTTGTTGTTTCTCACTCTCCAAGCCTCGAATGGAGACAAGTTTGGTCCATTTAGGTCCGAAGGTGACCAACAACGCTCTAGGGTACGAACTTCAGCATTAAAACTCGCCAAACTTCGAATGGAGACAAGGTTTGTCCATTTTGGTCCAAACATGACGAACTTCGCTCTAGGGAACGAACTTGTTGTTTCTCACTCTCCAAGCCTCGAATGGAGACAAGTTTGGTCCATTTAGGTCCGAAGGTGACCTACAACGCTCTAGGGTACGAACTTCAGCATTAAAACTCGCCAAACTTCGAATGGAGACAAGGTTTGTCCATTTTGGTCCAAACATGACGAACTTCGCTCTAGGAAACGAACTTGTTGTTTGTCACTCTCCAAGCCTCGAATGGAGACAAGTTTGGTCCATTTTGGTTCGAAGATGACCAACAACGCTCTAGGGTTCGAACTTCAGCATTAAAACTCGCCAAACTTCGAATGGAGACAAGGTTTGTCCATTTTGGTCCAAACATGACGAACTTCGCTCTAGGGAACGAACTTGTGGTTTCTCACGCTCCAAGCCTCGAATGGAGACAAGTTTGGTCCATTTTGGTTCGAAGATGACCCACAAAGCTCTAGGGTACGAACTTCAGCATTAAAACACGCCAAACTTCGAATGGAGACAAGGTTTGTCCATTTTGGTCCAAACATGACGAACTTCGCTCTAGGGAACGAACTTGTTGTTTCTCACTCTCCAAGCCTCGAATGGAGAAAAGTTTTGTCCATTTTGGTTCGAAGATGACCAACAACGCTCTAGGGTACGAACTTCAGCATTAAAACTTGTCAAACTTCGAATGGAGACAAGGTTTGTCCATTTTGGTCCAAACATGACAAACTTCGCTCTAGGGAACGAACTTGTGGTTTCTCACGCTCCAAGCCTCGAATGGAGACAAGTTTGGTCCATTTTGGTTCGAAGATGACCCACAAAGCTCTAGGGTACGAACTTCAGCATTAAAACACGCCAAACTTCGAATGGAGACTAGGTTTGTCCATTTTGGTCCAAACATGACGAACTTCGCTCTAGGGAACGAACTTGTTGTTTCTCACTCTACAAGCCTCGAATGGAGACAAGTTTGGTCCATTTTGGTTCAAAGATGACCAACAACGCTCTAGGGTACGAACTTCAGCATTAAAACTCGCCAAACTTCGAATGGAGACAAGGTTTGTCCATTTTGGTCCAAACATGACGAACTTCGCTCTAGGGAACGAACTTGTTGTTTCTCACTCTCCAAGCCTCGAATGAAGACAAGTTTGGTCCATTTAGGTCCGAAGGTGACCAACAACGCTCTACGGTACGAACTTCAGCATTAAAACTCGCCAAACTTCGAATGGAGACAAGGTTTGTCCATTTTGGTCCAAACATGACGAACTTCGGTCTAGGTAACGAACTTGTTGTTTGTCACTCTCCAAGCCTCGAAAGGTGACAAGTTTGGACCATTTTGGTTCGAAGATGACCAACAACGCTCTAGTGTACGAACTTCAACATTAAAACTCGCCAAACTTCTAATGGAGACAAGGTTTGTCCATTTTGGTCCAAACATGACGAACTTTGCTCTAGGGAACGAACTTGTTGTTTCTCACTCTCCAAGCCTCGAATGGAGACAAGTTTGGTCCATTTTGGTTCGAAGATGACCAACAACGCTCTAGGGTTCGAACTTCAGCATTAAAACTTGCCAAACTTCTAATGGAGACAAGGTTTGTCCATTTTGGTCCAAACATGACGAACTTCGCTCTAGGGAACGAACTTGTTGTTTCTCACTCTCCAAGCCTCGAATGGAGACAAGTTTGGTCCATTTTGGTTCGAAGATGACCAACAAAGCTCTAGGGTACGAACTTCAGCATTAAAACACGCCAAACTTCGAATGGAGACAAGTTTTGTCCATTTTGGTCCAAACATGACGAACTTCGCTCTAGGGAACGAACTTGTTGTTTCTCCCTCTCCAAGCCTCGAATGGATACAAGTTTGGTCCATTTTGGTTCAAAGATGACCAACAACGCTCTAGGGTACGAACATCAGCATTAAAACTCGCCAAACTTCGAATGGAGACAAGGTTTGTCCATTTTGGTCCAAACATGACGAACTTCGCTCTAGGGAACGAACTTGTTGTTTCTCACTCTCCAAGCCTCGAATGGAGACAAGTTTGGTCCATTTAGGTCCGAAGGTGACCAACAACGCTCTAGGGTACGAACTTCAGCATTAAAACTCGCCAAACTTCAAATGGAGACAAGGTTTGTCCATTTTGGTCCAAACATGACGAACTTCGCTCTAGGGAACGAACTTGTTGTTTCTCACTCTCCAAGCCTCGAATGGAGACAAGTTTGGTCCATTTAGGTCCGAAGGTGACCTACAACGCTCTAGGGTACGAACTTCAGCATTAAAACTCGCCAAACTTCGAATGGAGACAAGGTTTGTCCATTTTGGTCCAAACATGACGAACTTCGCTCTAGGGAACGAACTTGTTGTTTCTCACTCTCCAAGCCTCGAATGGAGACAAGTTTGGACCATTTTGGTTCGAAGATGACCAACAACGCTCTAGGGTACGAACTTCAGCATTAAAACTCGCCAAACTTCTAATGGAGACAAGGTTTGTCCATTTTGGTCCAAACATGACGAACTTCGCTCTAGGGAACGAACTTGTTGTTTGTCACTCTCCAAGCCTCGAATGGAGACAAGTTTGGTCCATTTTGGTTCGAAGATGACCAACAACGCTCTAGGGTTCGAACTTCAGCATTAAAACTCGCCAAACTTCGAATGGAGACAAGGTTTGTCCATTTTGGTCCAAACATGACGAACTTCGCTCTAGGGAACGAACTTGTGGTTTCTCACGCTCCAAGCCTCGAATGGAGACAAGTTTGGTCCATTTTGGTTCGAAGATGACCCACAAAGCTCTAGGGTACGAACTTCAGCATTAAAACACGCCAAACTTCGAATGGAGACAAGGTTTGTCCATTTTGGTCCAAACATGACGAACTTCGCTCTAGGCAACGAACTTGTTGTTTCTCACTCTACAAGCCTCGAATGGAGACAAGTTTGGTCCATTTTGGTTCAAAGATGACCAACAACGCTCTAGGGTACGAACTTCAGCATTAAAACTCGCCAAACTTCGAATGGAGACAAGGTTTGTCCATTTTGGTCCAAACATGACGAACTTCGCTCTAGGGAACGAACTTGTTGTTTCTCACTCTCCATGCCTCGAATGGAGACAAGTTTGGTCCATTTAGGTCCGAAGGTCACCAACAACGCTCTAGGGTACGAACTTCAGCATTAAAACTTGCCAAACTTCGAATGGAGTCAAGGTTTGTCCATTTTGGTCCAAACATGACGAACTTCGCTCTACGGAACGAACTTCTTGTTTCTCACTCTCCAAGCCTCGAATGGAGACAAGTTTGGTCCATTTTGGTTCGAAGATGACCAACAACGCTCTAGGGTACGAACTTCAGCATTAAAACTCGCCAAACTTCAAATGGAGACACGGTTTGTCCATTTTGGTCCAAACATGACGAACTTCGCTCTAGGGAACGAACTTGTTGTTTCTCACTCTCCAAGCCTCGAATGGAGACAAGTTTGGTCCATTTAGGTCCGAAGATGACCAACAACGATCTAGGGTACGAACTTCAGCATTAAAACTCGCCAAACTTCGAATGGAGACAAGGTTTGTCCATTTTGGTCCAAACATGACGAACTTCGCTCTAGGGAACGAACTTGTTGTTTCTCACTCTCCAAGCCTCGAATGGAGACAAGTTTGGTCCATTTAGGTCCGAAGGTGACCAACAACGCTCTAGGGTACGAACTTCAGCATTAAAACTCGCCAAACTTCGAATGGAGAGAAGGTTTGTCCATTTTGGTCCAAACATGACGAACTTCGCTCTAGGGAACGAACTTGTTGTTTCTCACTCTCCAAGCCTCGAATGGAGACAAGTTTGGTCCATTTTGGTTCGAAGATGACCAACAAAGCTCTAGGGTACGAACTTCAGCATTAAAACACGCCAAACTTCGAATGGAGACAAGGTTTGTCCATTTTGGTCCATACATGACGAACTTCGCTCGAGGGAACGAACTTGTTGTTTCTCACTCTACAAGCCTCGAATGGAGACAAGTTTGGTCCATTTTGGTTCGAAGATGACCAACAACGCTCTAGGGTACGAACTTCAGCATTAAAACTCGCCAAACTTCGAATGGAGACAAGGTTTGTCCATTTTGGTCCAAACATGACGAACTTCGCTCTAGGGAACGAACTTGTTGTTTCTCACTCTCCAAGCCTCGAATGGAGACAAGTTTGGTCCATTTAGGTCCGAAGGTGACCAACAACGCTCTAGGGTACGAACTTCAGCATTAAAACTCGCCAAACTTCGAATGGAGAGAAGGTTTGTCCATTTTGGTCCAAACATGACGAACTTCGCTCTAGGGAACGAACTTGTTGTTTCTCACTCTCCAAGCCTCGAATGGAGACAAGTTTGGTCCATTTTGGTTCGAAGATGACCAACAAAGCTCTAGGGTACGAACTTCAGCATTAAAACACGCCAAACTTCGAATGGAGACAAGGTTTGTCCATTTTGGTCCATACATGACGAACTTCGCTCGAGGGAACGAACTTGTTGTTTCTCACTCTACAAGCCTCGAATGGAGACAAGTTTGGTCCATTTTGGTTCGAAGATGACCAACAACGCTCTAGGGTACGAACTTCAGCATTAAAACTCGCCAAACTTCGAATGGAGACAAGGTTTGTCCATTTTGGTCCAAACATGACGAACTTCGCTCTAGGGAACGAACTTGTTGTTTCTCACTCTCCAAGCCTCGAATGGAGACAAGTTTGGTCCATTTAGGTCCGAAGGTGACCAACAACGCTCTAGGGTACGAACTTCAGCATTAAAACTCGCCAAACTTCGAATGGAGACAAGGTTTGTCCATTTTGGTCCATACATGACGAACTTCGCTCTAGGGAACGAACATGTTGTTTCTCACTCTCCAAGCCTCGAATGGAGACATGTTTGGTACATTTTGGTTCAAAGATGACCAACAACGCTCTAGGGTTCGAACTTCAGCATTAAAACACGCCAAACTTCGAATGGAGACAAGGTTTGTCCATTTTGGTCCATACATGACGAACTTCGCTCTAGGGAACGAACTTGTTGTTTCTCACTCTCCAAGCCTCGAATGGAGACAAGTTTTGTCCATTTTGGTCCGAAGATGACCAACAACGCTCTAGGGTACGAACTTCAGCATTAAAACTTGCCAAACTTGGAATGGAGTCAAGGTTTGTCCATTTTGGTCCAAACATGACGAACTCCGCTCTAGGGAACGAACTTGTTGTTTCTCACTCTCCAAGCCTCGAATGGAGACAAGTTTGGTCCATTTTGGTTCGAAGATGACCAACAACGCTCTAGGGTACGAACTTCAGCATTAAAACTCGCCAAACATCGAATGGAGACACGGTTTGTCCATTTTGGTCCAAACATGACGAACTTCGCTCTAGGGAACGAACTTGTTGTTTCTCACTCTCCAAGCCTCGAATGGCGACAAGTTAGGTCCATTTTGGTTCGAAGATGACCAACAAAGCTCTAGGGTACGAACTTCAGCATTAAAACTCGCCAAACATCGAATGGAGACATGGTTTGTCCATTTTGGTCCAAACATGACGAACTTCGCTCTAGGGAACGAACTTGTTGTTTCTCACTCTCCAAGCCTCGAATGGAGACAAGTTTTGTCCATTTTGGTTCGAAGATGACCAACAACGCTCTAGGGTACGAACTTCAGCATTAAAACTCGCCAAACTTCGAATGGAGACAAGGTTTGTCCATTTTGGTCCAAACATGACGAACTTCGCTCTAGGGAACGAACTTGTGGTTTCTCACGCTCCAAGCCTCGAATGGAGACAAGTTTGGTCCATTTTGGTTCGAAGATGACCCACAAAGCTCTAGGGTACGAACTTCAGCATTAAAACACGCCAAACTTCGAATGGAGACAAGGTTTGTCCATTTTGGTCCAAACATGACGAACTTCGCTCTAGGGAACGAACTTGTTGTTTCTCACTCTCCAAGCCTCGAATGGAGACAAGTTTGGTCCATTTTGGTTCAAAGATGACCAACAACGCTCTAGGGTTCGAACTTCAGCATTAAAACACACCAAACTTCGAATGGAGACAAGGTTTGTCCATTTTGGTCCATACATGACGAACTTCGCTCTAGGGAACGAACTTGTTGTTTCTCACTCTCCAAGCCTCGAATGGAGACAAGTTTGGTCCATTTTGGTCCGAAGATGACCAACAACGCTCTAGGGTACGAACTTCAGCATTAAAACTTGCCAAACTTCGAATGGAGTCAAGGTTTGTCCATTTTGGTCCAAACATGACGAACTTCGCTCTAGGGAACGAACTTGTTGTTTCTCACTCTCCAAGCCTCGAATGGAGACAAGTTTGGTCCATTTTGGTTCGAAGATGACCAACAAAGCTCTAGGGTACGAACTTCAGCATTAAAACACGCCAAACTTCGAATGGAGACAATGTTTGTCCATTTTGGTCCAAACATGACGATCTTCGCTCTAGGGAACGAACTTGTTGTTTCTCACTCTCCAAGCCTCGAATGGAGACAAGTTTGGTCCATTTTGGTTCGAAGATGACCAACAATGCTCTAGGGTACGAACTTCAGCATTAAAACTCGCCAAACTTCGAATGGAGACAAGGTTTGTCCATTTTGGTCCAAACATGACGAACTTCGCTCTAGGGAACGAACTTGTGGTTTCTCACGCTCCAAGCCTCGAATGGAGACAAGTTTGGTCCATTTTGGTTCGAAGATGACCAACAAAGCTCTAGGGTACGAACTTCAGCATTAAAACACGCCAAACTTCGAATGGAGACAATGTTTGTCCATTCTGGTCCATACATGGCGAACTTCGCTCTAGGGAACGAACTTCTTGTTTCTCACTCTAAAAGTCTCGAATGGAGACAAGTTTGGTCCATTTTGGTTCAAAGATGACCAACAATGCTCTAGGGTACGAACTTCAGCATTAAAACTCGCCAAACTTCGAATGGAGACAAGGTTTGTCCATTTTGGTCCAAACATGACGAACTTCGCTCTAGGGAACGAACTTGTGGTTTCTAACGCTCCAAGCCTCGAATGGAGACAAGTTTGGTCCATTTTGGTTCGAAGATGACCAACAAAGCTCTAGGGTACGAACTCCAGCATTAAAACACGCCAAACTTCGAATGGAGACAAGGTTTGTCTATTTTGGTCCATACATGACGAACTTCGCTATAGGTAACGAACTTGTTGTTTCTGACTCTACAAGCCTCGAATGGAGACATGTTTGGTCCATTTTGGTTCAAAGATGACCAACAACGCTCTAGGGTACGAACTTCAGCATTAAAACTCGCCAAACTTCGAATGGAGACAATGTTTGTCCATTTTGGTCCAAACATGACGAACTTCGCTCTAGGGAACGAACTTGTTGTTTCTCACTCTCCAAGCCTCGAATGGAGACAAGTTTGGTCCATTTTGGTTCGAAGATGACCAACAAAGCTCTAGGGTACGAACTTCAGCATTAAAACTCGCCAAACTTCGAATGGAGACAAGGTTTGTCCATTTTGGTCCAAACATGACGAACTACGCTCTAGGGAACGAACTTGTTGTTTCTCCCTCTCCAAGCCTCGAATGGTTACAAGTTTGGTCCATTTTGGTTCGAAGATGACCAACAACGCTCTAGGGTACGAACTTCAGCATTGAAACTCGCCAAACTTCGAATGGAGACAAGGTTTGTCCATTTTGGTCCAAACATGACGAACTTCGCTCTAGGGAACGAACTTGTGGTTTCTCACTCTCCAAGCCTCGAATGGAGACAAGTTTTGTCCATTTTGGTTCGAAGATGACCAACAAAGCTCTAGGGTAAGAACTTCAGCATTAAAACACGCCAAACTTCGAATGGAGACAAGGTTTGTCCATTTTGGTCCAAACATGACGAACTTCGCTCTAGGGAACGAACTTGTTGTTTCTCACGCTCCAAGCCTCGAATGGAGACAAGTTTGGTCCATTTTGGTTCAAAGATGACCAACAACGCTCTAGGGTACGAACTTCAGCATTGAAACTCGCCAAACTTCGAATGGAGACAAGGTTTGTCCATTTTGGTCCAAACATGACGAACTTCGCTCTAGGGAACGAACTTGTTGTTTCTCACGCTCCAAGCCTCGAATGGAGACAAGTTTGGTCCATTTTGGTTCGAAGATGACCAACAAAGCTCTAGGGTACGAACTTCAGCATTAAAACACGCCAAACTTCGAATGGAGACAAGGTTTATCCATTTTGGTCCAAACATGACGAACTTCGCTCTAGGGAACGAACTTGTTGTTTCTCACTCTACAAGCCTCGAATGGAGACAAGTTTGGTCCATTTTGGTTCGAAGATGACCAACAACGCTCTAGGGTACGAACTTCAGCATTAAAACACGCGAAACTTCGAATGGAGACAAGGTTTGTCCATTTTGGTCCAAACATGACGAACTTCGCTCTAGGGAACGAACTTGTTGTTTCTCACTCTCCAAGCCTCGAATGGAGACAAGTTTGGTCCATTTTCGTTCGAAGATGACCAACAACGCTCTAGGGTACGAACTTCAGCATTTAAACTCGCCAAACTTCTAATGGAGACAAGGTTTGTCCATTTTGGTCCAAACATGACGAACTTCGCACTAGGGAACGAACTTGTTGTTTCTCACTCTCCAAGCCTCGAATGGAGACAAGTTTGGTCCATTTTGGTTCGAAGATGACCAACAACGCTCTAGGGTGCGAACTTCAGCATTAAAACTCGCCAAACTTCGAATGGAGACAAGGTTTGTCCATTTTGGTCCAAACATGACGAACTTCGCTCTAGGGAACGAACTTGTTGTTTCTCACTCTCCAAGCCTCGAATGGAGACAAGTTTGGTCCATTTTGGTTCGAAGATGACCAACAACGCTCTAGGGTACAAACTTCAGCATTAAAACTCGCCAAACTTCGAATGGAGACAAGGTTTGTCCATTTTGGTCCAAACATGACGAACTTCGCTCTAGGGAACGAACTTGTTGTTTCTCCCTCTCCAAGCCTCGAATGGATACATGTTTGGTCCATTTTGGTTCAAAGATGACCAACAACGCTCTAGGGTACGAACTTCAGCATTAAAACTCGCCAAACTTCGAATGGAGACAAGGTTTGTCCATTTTGGTCCAAACATGACGAACTTCGCTCTAGGGAACGAACTTGTTGTTTCTCACTCTCCAAGCCTCGAATGGAGACAAGTTTGGTCCATTTTGGTTCGAAGATGACCAACAAAGCTCTAGGGTACGAACTTCAGCATTAAAACTCGCCAAACTTCGAATGGAGACAAGGTTTGTCCATTTTGGTCCAAACATGACGAACTTTGCTCTAGGGAACGAACTTGTTGTTTCTCCCTCTCCAAGCCTCGAATGAATACAAGTTTGGTCCATTTTGGTTCGAAGATGACCAACAACGCTCTAGGGTACGAACTTCAGCATTGAAACTCGCCAAACTTCGAATGGAGACAAGGTTTGTCCATTTTGGTCCAAACATGACGAACTTCGCTCTAGGGAACGAACTTGTGGTTTCTCACTCTCCAAGCCTCGAATGGAGACAAGTTTTGTCCATTTTGGTTCGAAGATGACCAACAAAGCTCTAGGGTACGAACTTCAGCATTAAAACACGCCAAACTTCGAATGGAGACAAGGTTTGTCCATTTTGGTCCAAACATGACGAACTTCGCTCTAGGGAACGAACTTGTTGTTTCTCACTCTCCAAGCCTCGAATGGAGACAAGTTTGGTCCATTTTGGTTCAAAGATGACCAACAACGCTCTAGGGTACGAACTTCAGCATTGAAACTCGCCAAACTTCGAATGGAGACAAGGTTTGTCCATTTTGGTCCAAACATGACGAACTTCGCTCTAGGGAACGAACTAGTTGTTTCTCACGCTCCAAGCCTCGAATGGAGACAAGTTTGGTCCATTTTGGTTCGAAGATGACCAACAAAGCTCTAGGGTACGAACTTCGGCATTAAAACTCGCCAAACTTCGAATGGAGACAAGGTTTGTCCATTTTGGTCCAAACATGACGAACTTCGCTCTAGGGAACGAACTTGTGGTTTCTCACGCTCCAAGCCTCGAATGGAGACAAGTTTGGTCCATTTTGGTTCGAAGATGACCAACAACGCTCTAGGGTACGAACTTCAGCATTAAAACTCGCCAAACTTCTAATGGAGACAAGGTTTGTCCATTTTGGTCCAAACATGACGAACTTCGAACTAGGGAACGAACTTATTGTTTCTCACTCTCCAAGCCTCGAATGGAGACAAGTTTGGTCCATTTTGGTTCGAAGATGACCAACAACGCTCTAGGGTACAAACTTCAGCATTAAAACTCGCCAAACTTCGAATGGAGACAAGGTTTGTCCATTTTGGTCCAAACATGACGAACTTCGCTCTAGGGAACGAACTTGTTGTTTCTCCCTCTCCAAGCCTCGAATGGATACAAGTTTGGTCCATTTTGGTTCAAAGATGACCAACAACGCTCTAGGGTACGAACTTCAGCATTAAAACTCGCCAAACTTCGAATGGAGACAAGGTTTGTCCATTTTGGTCCAAACATGACGAACTTCGCTCTAGGGAACGAACTTGTTGTTTCTCACTCTCCAAGCCTCGAATGGAGACAAGTTTGGTCCATTTTGGTTCGAAGATGACCAATAAAGCTCTAGGGTACGAACTTCAGCATTAAAACTCGCCAAACTTCGAATGGAGACAAGGTTTGTCCATTTTGGTCCAAACATGTCGAACTTCGCTCTAGGCAACGAACTTGTGGTTTCTCACGCTCCAAGCCTCGAATGGAGACAAGTTTGGTCCATTTTGGTTCGAAGATGACCAACAAAGCTCTAGGGTACAAACTTCAGCATTAAAACACGCCAAACTTCGAATGGAGACAAGGTTTGTCTATTTTGGTCCATACATGACGAACTTCGCTCTAGGGAACGAACTTGTTGTTTCTCACTCTACAAGCCTCGAATGGAGACAAGTTTGGTCCATTTTGGTTCAAAGATGACCAACAACGCTCTAGGGTACGAACTTCAGCATTAAAACTCGCCAAACTTCGAATGGAGACAAGGTTTGTCCATTTTGGTCCAAACATGACGAACTTCGCTCTAGGGAACGAACTTGTTGTTTCTCACTCCCCAAGCCTCGAATGGAGACAAGTTTGGTCCATTTAGGTCCGAAGGTGACCAACAACGCTCTAGGGTACGAACTTCAGCATTAAAACACGCCAAACTTCGAATGGAGACAAGGTTTGTCCATTTTGGTCCAAACATGACGAACTTCGCTCTAGGGAACGAACTTCTTGTTTCTCCCTCTCCAAGCCTCGAATGGTTACAAGTTTGGTCCATTTTGGTTCATAGATGACCAACAACGCTCTAGGGTGCGAACTTCAGCATTAAAACTCGCCAAACTTCGAATGGAGACAAGGTTTGTCCATTTTGGTCCAAACATGACGAACTTCGCTCTAGGGAACGAACTTGTTGTTTCTCACTCTCCAAGCCTCGAATGGAAACAAGTTTGGTCCATTTTGGTTCGAAGATGACCAACAAAGTTCTAGGGTACGAACTTCAGCATTAAAACTCGCCAAACTTCGAATGGAGACAAGGTTTGTCCATTTTGGTCCAAACATGACGAACTTCGCTCTAATGAACGAACTTGTTGTTTCTCACTCTCCAAGCCTCGAATGGAGACAAGTTTCGTCCATTTTGGTTCAAAGATGACCAACAACGCTCTAGGGTACGAACTTCAGCATTGAAACTCGCCAAACTTCGAATGGAGACAAGGTTTGTCCATTTTGGTCCAAACATGACGAACATCGCTCTAGGGAACGAACTTGTGGTTTCTCACGCTCCAATCCTCGAATGGAGACAAGTTTGGTCCATTTTGGTTCGAAGATGACCAACAAAGCTCTAGGGTACGAACTTCAGCATTAAAACACGCCAAACTTCGAATGGAGACAAAGTTTGTCCATTTTGGTCCAAACATGACGAACTTCGCTCTAGGGAACGAACTTGTTGTTTCTCACTCTACAAGCCTCGAATGGAGACAAGTTTATCCCATTTTGGTTCAAAGATGACCAACAATGCTCTAGGGTACGAACTTCAGCATTAAAACTCGCCAAACTTCGAATGGAGACAAGGTTTGTCCATTTTGGTCCAAACATGACGAACTTCGCTCTAGGGAACGAACTTGTTGTTTCTCACTCTCCAAGCCTCGAATGGAAACAAGTTTGGTCCATTTTGGTTCGAAGATGACCAACAAAGCTCTAGGGTACGAACTTCAGCATTAAAACTCGCCAAACTTCGAATGGAGACAAGGTTTGTCCATTTTGGTCCAAACATGACGAACTTCGCTCTAGGGAACGAACTTGTTGTTTCTCACTCTCCAAGCCTCGAATGGAGACAAGTTTGGTCCTTTTTGGTTCGAAGATGACCAACAACGCTCTAGGGTACGAACTTCAGCATTGAAACTCGCCAAACTTCGAATGGAGACAAGGTTTGTCCATTTTGGTCCAAACATGACGAACTTCGCTCTAGGGAACGAACTTGTGGTTTCTCACGCTCCAATCCTCGAATGGAGACAAGTTTGGTCCATTTTGGTTCGAAGATGACCAACAAAGCTCTAGGGTACGAACTTCAGCATTAAAACACGCCAAACTTCGAATGGAGACAAGGTTTGTCCATTTTGGTCCAAACATGACGAACTTCGCTCTAGGGAACGAACTTGTTGGTTCTCACTCTACAAGCCTCGAATGGAGACAAGTTTATCCCATTTTGGTTCAAAGATGACCAACAATGCTCTAGGGTACGAACTTCAGCATTAAAACTCGCCAAACTTCGAATGGAGACAAGGTTTGTCCATTTTGGTCCAAACATGACGAACTTCGCTCTAGGGAACGAACTTGTTGTTTCTCACTCTCCAAGCCTCGAATGGAGACAAGTTTCGTCCATTTAGGTCCGAAGGTGACCAACAACGCTCTAGGGTACGAACTTCAGCATTAAAACACGCCAAACTTCGAATGGAGACAAGGTTTGTCCATTTTGGTCCAAACATGACGAACTTCGCTCTAGGGAACGAACTTGTTGTTTCTCACTCTACAAGCCTCGAATGGAGACAAGTTTATCCCATTTGGTTCAAAGATGACCAACAACGCTCTAGGGTACGAACTTCAGCATTAAAACTCGCCAAACTTCGAATGGAGACAAGGTTTGTCCATTTTGGTCCAAACATGACGAACTTCGCATTAGGGAACGAACTTGTTGTTTCTCCCTCTCCAAGCCTCGAATGGATACAAGTTTTGCCCATTTTGGTTCAAAGATGACCAACAACGCTCTAGGGTACGAACTTCAGCATTAAAACACGCCAAACTTCGAATGGAGACAAGGTTTGTCCATTTTGGTCCAAACATGACGAACTTCGCTCTAGGGAACGAACTTGTTGTTTCTCCCTCTCCAAGCCTCGAATGGATACAAGTTTGGTCCATTTTGGTTCAAAGATGACCAACAACGCTCTAGGGTGCGAACTTCAGCATTAAAACTCGCCAAACTTCGAATGGAGACAAGGTTTGTCCATTTTGGTCCAAACATGACGAACTTCGCTCTAGGGAACGAACTTGTTGGTTCTCACTCTCCAAGCCTCGAATGGAGACAAGTTTGGTCCCGTTTGGTTCGAAGATGACCAACAACGCTCTAGGGTACAAACTTCAGCATTAAAACTCGCCTAACTTCGAATGGAGACAAGGTTTGTCCATTTTGGTCCAAACATGACGAACTTCGCTCTAGGGAACGAACTTGTTGTTTCTCCCTCTCCAAGCCTCGAATGGATACAAGTTTGGTCCATTTTGGTTCAAAGATGACCAACAACGCTCTAGGGTACGATCTTCAGCATTAAAACTCGCCAAACTTCGAATGGAGACAAGGTTTGTCCATTTTGGTCCAAACATGACGAACTTCGCTCTAGGGAACGAACTTGTGGTTTCTCACGCTCCAAGCCTCGAATGGAGACAAGTTTGGTCCATTTTGGTTCGAAGATGACCAACAACGCTCTAGGGTACGAACTTCAGCATTAAAACACGCCAAACTTCGAATGGAGACAAGGTTTGTCCATTTTGGTCCAAACATGACGAACTTCGCTCTAGGGAACGAACTTGTTGTTTCTCCCTCTCCAAGCCTCGAATGGATACAAGTTTGGTCCATTTTGGTTCAAAGATGACCAACAACGCTCTAGGGTGCGAACTTCAGCATTAAAACTCGCCAAACTTCAGATGGAGACAAGGTTTGTCCATTTTGGTCCAAACATGACGAACTTCGCTCTAGGGAACGAA
This sequence comes from Trichosanthes truncata, assembly GCA_033996785.1. NCBI lineage: Eukaryota > Viridiplantae > Streptophyta > Magnoliopsida > Cucurbitales > Cucurbitaceae > Trichosanthes > Trichosanthes truncata. Next base: position 25,023,731 of record JAWPNB010000007.1, on the reverse strand, counting down.
CTTGTGGTTTCTCACGCTCCTAGCCTCGAATGGAGACAAGTTTGGTCCATTTAGGTCCGAAGGTGACCAACAACGCTCTAGGGTACGAACTTCAGCATTAAAACACGCCAAACTTCGAATGGAGACAAGGTTTGTCCATTTTGGTCCAAACATGACGAACTTCGCTCTAGGGAACGAACTTGTTGTTTCTCCCTCTCCAAGCCTCGAATGGATACAAGTTTGGTCCATTTTGGTTCAAAGATGACCAACAACGCTCTAGGGTGCGAACTTCAGCATTAAAACTCGCCAAACTTCAAATGGAGACAAGGTTTGTCCATTTTGGTCCAAACATGACGAACTTCGCTCTAGGGAACGAACTTGTTGTTTCTCACTCTCCAAGCCTCGAATGGAGACAAGTTTGGTCCATTTTGGTTCGAAGATGACCAACAACGCTCTAGGGTACGAACTTCAGCATTAAAACTCGTCAAACTTCTAATGGAGACAAGGTTTGTCCATTTTGGTCCAAACATGACGAACTTCGCTCTAGGGAACGAACTTGTGGTTTCTCACGCTCCAAGCCTCGAATGGAGACAAGTTTGGTCCATTTTGGTTCGAAGATGACCAACAACGCTCTAGGGTACGAACTTCAGCATTAAAACACGCCAAACTTCGAATGGAGACAAGGTTTGTCCATTTTTGTCCAAACATGACGAACTTCGCTCTAGGGAACGAACTTGTTGTTTCTCCCTCCCCAAGCGTCGAATGGATACAAGTTTGGTCCATTTTGGTTCAAAGATGACCAACAACGCTCTAGGGTACGAACTTCAGCATTAAAACTCGCCAAACTTCGAATGGAGACAAGGTTTGTCCATTTTGGTCCAAACATGACGAACTTCGCTCTAGGGAACAAACTTGTTGTTTCTCACTCTCCAAGCCTCGAATGGAGACAAGTTTGGTCCATTTAGGTCCGAAGGTGACCAACAACGCTCTAGGGTACGAACTTCAGCATTAAAACACGCCAAACTTCGAATGGAGACAAGGTTTGTCCATTTTGGTCCAAACATGACGAACTTCGCTCTAGGGAACGAACTTGTTGTTTCTCCCTCTCCAAGCCTCGAATGGATACAAGTTTGGTCCATTTTGGTTCAAAGATGACCAACAACGCTCTAGGGTGCGAACTTCAGCATTAAAACTCGCCAAACTTCAAATGGAGACAAGGTTTGTCCATTTTGGTCCAAACATGACGAACTTCGCTCTAGGGAACGAACTTGTTGTTTCTCACTCTCCAAGCCTCGAATGGAGACAAGTTTGGTCCATTTTGGTTCGAAGATGACCAACAACGCTCTAGGGTACGAACTTCAGCATTGAAACTCGCCAAACTTCGAATGGAGACAAGGTTTGTCCATTTTGGTCCAAACATGACGAACTTCGCTCTAGGGAACGAACTTGTGGTTTCTCACGTTCCAAGCCTCGAATGGAGACAAGTTTGGTCCATTTTGGTTGGCAGATGACCAACAAAGCTCTAGGGTACGAACTTCAGCATTAAAACACGCCAAACTTCGAATGGAGACAAGGTTTGTCCATTTTGGTCCAAACATGACGAACTTCGCTCTAGGGAACGAACTTGTTGTTTCTCACTCTCCAAGCCTCGAATGGAGACAAGTTTGGTCCATTTTGGTTCGAAGATGACCAACAACGCTCTAGGGTACGAACTTCAGCATTAAGACTCGCCAAACTTCTAATGGAGACAAGGTTTGTCCATTTTGGTCCAAACATGACGAACTTCGCACTAGGGAACGAACTTGTTGTTTCTCACTCTCCAAGCCTCGAGTGGAGACAAGTTTGGTCCATTTTGGTTCGAAGATGACCAACAACGCTCTAGGGTGCGAACTTCAGCATTAAAACTCGCCAAACTTCGAATGGAGACAAGGTTTGTCCAATTTGGTCCAAACATGACGAACTTCGCTCTAGGGAACGAACTTGTTGTTTCTCACTCTACAAGCCTCGAATGGAGACAAGTTTTGTCCATTTTGGTTCAAAGATGACCAACAAAGCTCTAGGGTACGAACTTCAGCATTAAAACAAGCCAAACTTCGAATGGAGACAAGGTTTGTCCATTTTGGTCCAAACATGACGAACTTCGCTCTAGGGAACGAACTTGTTGTTTCTCACTCTACAAGCCTCGAATGGAGACAAGTTTTGTCCATTTTGGTCCAAAGATGACCAACAAAGATCTAGGGTACGAACTTCAGAATTAAAACACGCCAAACTTCGAATGGAGACAAGGTTTGTCCATTTTGGTCCAAACATGACGAACTTCGCTCTAGGGAACGAACTTGTTGTTTCTCACTCTCAAAGCCTCGAATGGATACAAGTTTGGTCCATTTTGGTTCAAAGACGACCAACAACGCTCTAGGGTACGAACTTCAGCATTAAAACTCGCCAAACTTCGAATGGAGACAAGGTTTGTCCATTTTGGTCCAAACATGACGAACTTCGCTCTAGGGAACGAACTTGTTGTTTCTCACTCTCCAAGCCTCGAATGGAGACAAGTTTTGTCCATTTTGGTTCAAAGATGACCAACAACGCTCTAGGGTACGAACTTCAGCATTAAAACTCGTCAAACTTCTAATGGAGACAAGGTTTGTCCATTTTGGTCCAAACATGACGAACTTCGCTCTAGGGAACGAACTTGTGGTTTCTCACGCTCCAAGCCTCGAATGGAGACAAGTTTGGTCCATTTTGGTTCGAAGATGACCAACAACGCTCTAGGGTACGAACTTCAGCATTAAAACACGCCAAACTTCGAATGGAGACAAGGTTTGTCCATTTTTGTCCAAACATGACGAACTTCGCTCTAGGGAACGAACTTGTTGTTTCTCCCTCCCCAAGCGTCGAATGGATACAAGTTTGGTCCCTTTTGGTTCAAAGATGACCAACAACGCTCTAGGGTACGAACTTCAGCATTAAAACTCGCCAAACTTCGAATGGAGACAAGGTTTATCCATTTTGGTCCAAACATGACGAACTTCGCTCTAGGGAACGAACTTGTTGTTTCTCACTCTCCAAGCCTCGAATGGAGACAAGTTTGGTCCATTTAGGTCCGAAGGTGACCAACAACGCTCTAGGGTACGAACTTCAGCATTAAAACACGCCAAACTTCGAATGGAGACAAGGTTTGTCCATTTTGGTCTAAACATGACGAACTTCGCTCTAGGGAACGAACTTGTTGTTTCTCCCTCTCCAAGCCTCGAATGGATACAAGTTTGGTCCATTTTGGTTCAAAGATGACCAACAACGCTCTAGGGTGCGAACTTCAGCATTAAAACTCGCCAAACTTCAAATGGAGACAAGGTTTGTCCATTTTGGTCCAAACATGACGAACTTCGCTCTACGGAACGAACTTGTTGTTTCTCACTCTTCAAGCCTCGAATGGAGACAAGTTTGGTCCATTTTGGTTCGAAGATGACCAACAACGCTCTAGGGTACGAACTTCAGCATTGAAACTCGCCAAACTTCGAATGGAGACAAGGTTTGTCCATTTTGGTCCAAACATGACGAACTTCGCTCTAGGGAACGAACTTGTGGTTTCTCACGTTCCAAGCCTCGAATGGAGACAAGTTTGGTCCATTTTGGTTGGAAGATGACCAACAAAGCTCTAGGGTACGAACTTCAGCATTAAAACATGCCAAACTTCGAATGGAGACAAGGTTTGTCCATTTTGGTCCAAACATGACGAACTTCGCTCTAGGGAACGAACTTGTTGTTTCTCACTCTCCAAGCCTCGAATGGAGACAAGTTTGGTCCATTTTGGTTCGAAGATGACCAACAACGCTCTAGGGTACGAACTTCAGCATTAAGACTCGCCAAACTTCTAATGGAGACAAGGTTTGTCCATTTTGGTCCAAACATGACGAACTTCGCACTAGGGAACGAACTTGTTGTTTCTCACTCTCCAAGCCTCGAGTGGAGACAAGTTTGGTCCATTTTGGTTCGAAGATGACCAACAACGCTCTAGGGTGCGAACTTCAGCATTAAAACTCGCCAAACTTCGAATGGAGACAAGGTTTGTCCAATTTGGTCCAAACATGACGAACTTCGCTCTAGGGAACGAACTTGTTGTTTCTCACTCTACAAGCCTCGAATGGTGACAAGTTTTGTCCATTTTGGTTCAAAGATGACCAACAAAGCTCTAGGGTACGAACTTCAGCATTAAAACAAGCCAAACTTCGAATGGAGACAAGGTTTGTCCATTTTGGTCCAAACATGACGAACTTCGCTCTAGGGAACGAACTTGTTGTTTCTCACTCTACAAGCCTCGAATGGAGACAAGTTTGGTCCATTTTGGTTCAAAGATGACCAACAAAGCTCTAGGGTACGAACTTCAGAATTAAAACACGCCAAACTTCGAATGGAGACAAGGTTTGTCCATTTTGGTCCAAACATGACGAACTTCGCTCTAGGGAACGAACTTGTTGTTTCTCACTCTCAAAGCCTCGAATGGATACAAGTTTGGTCCATTTTGGTTCAAAGACGACCAACAACGCTCTAGGGTACGAACTTCAGCATTAAAACTCGCCAAACTTCGAATGGAGACAAGGTTTGTCCATTTTGGTCCAAACATGACGAACTTCGCTCTAGGGAACGAACTTGTTGTTTCTCACTCTCCAAGCCTCGAATGGAGACAAGTTTTGTCCATTTTGGTTCAAAGATGACCAACAACGCTCTAGGGTACGAACTTCAGTATTAAAACTCGTCAAACTTCTAATGGAGACAAGGTTTGTCCATTTTGGTCCAAACATGACGAACTTCGCTCTAGGGAACGAACTTGTTGTTTCTCACTCTCCAAGCCTCGAATGGCTACAAGTTTGGTCCATTTTGGTTCAAAGATGACCAACAACGCTCTAGGGTACGAACTTCAGCATTAAAACTCGCCAAACTTCGAATGGAGACAAGGTTTGTCCATTTTGGTCCAAACATGACGAACTTCGCTCTAGGGAACGAACTTGTTGTTTCTCACTCTACAAGCCTCGAATGGAGACAAGTTTTGTCCATTTTGGTTCAAAGATGACCAACAAAGCTCTAGGGTACGAACTTCAGCATTAAAACAAGCCAAACTTCGAATGGAGACAAGGTTTGTCCATTTTGGTCCAAACATGACGAACTTCGCTCTAGGGAACGAACTTGTTGTTTCTCACTCTCCAAGCCTCGAATGGATACAAGTTTGGTCCATTTTGGTTCAAAGATGACCAACAAAGCTCTAGGGTACGAACTTCAGCATTAAAACAAGCCAAACTTCGAATGGAGACAAGGTTTGTCCATTTTGGTCCAAACATGACGAACTTCGCTCTAGGGAACGAACTTGTTGTTTCTCACTCTCCAAGCCTCGAATGGATACAAGTTTGGTCCATTTTGGTTCGAAGATGACCAACAACGCTCTAGGGTACGAACTTCAGCATTAAAACTCGCCAAACTTCTAATGGAGACAAGGTTTGTCCATTTTGGTCCAAACATGACGAACTTCGCTCTAGGGAACGAACTTGTTGTTTCTCACTCTCCAAGCCTCGAATGGAGACAAGTTTTGTCCATTTTGGTTCAAAGATGACCAACAACGCTCTAGGGTACGAACTTCAGCATTAAAACTCGCCAAACTTCGAATGGAGACAAGGTTTGTCCATTTTGGTCCAAACATGACGAACTTCGCTCTAGGGAACGAACTTGTTGTTTCTCACTCTCCAAGCCTCGAATGGAGACAAGTTTAGTCCATTTTGGTTCGAAGATGACCAACAACGCTCTAGGGTACGAACTTCAGCATTAAAACTCGCCAAACTTCTAATGGAGACAAGGTTTGTCCATTTTGGTCCAAACATGACGAACTTCGCACTAGGGAACGAACTTGTTGTTTCTCACTCTCCAAGCCTCGAATGGAGACAAGTTTGGTCCATTTTGGTTCGAAGATGACCAACAGCGCTCTAGGGTGCGAACTTCAGCATTAAAACTCGCCAAACTTCGAATGGAGACAAGGTTTATCCATTTTGGTCCAAACATGACGAACTTCGCTCTAGGGAACGAACTTGTTGTTTCTCACTCTCCAAGCCTCGAATGAAGACAAGTTTTGTCCATTTTGGTTCAAAGATGACCAACAACGCTCTAGGGTACGAACTTCAGCATTAAAACTCGTCAAACTTCTAATGGAGACAAGGTTTGTCCATTTTGGTCCAAACATGACGAACTTCGCTCTAGGGAACGAACTTGTTGTTTCTCACTCTCCAAGCCTCGAATGGATACAAGTTTGGTCCATTTTGGTTCAAAGATGACCAACAACGCTCTAGGGTACGAACTTCAGCATTAAAACTCGTCAAACTTCTAATGGAGACAAGGTTTGTCCATTTTGGTCCAAACATGACGAAATTCGCTCTAGGGAACGAACTTGTTGTTTCTCACTCTCCAAGCCTCGAATGGTTACAAGTTTGGTCCATTTTGGTTCAAAGATGACCAACAACGCTCTAGGGTACGAACTTCAGCATTAAAACTCGCCAAACTTCGAATGGAGACAAGGTTTGACCATTTTGGTCCAAACATGACGAACTTCGCTCTAGGGAACGAACTTGTTGTTTCTCACTCTACAAGCCTCGAATGGAGACAAGTTTGTCCATTTTGGTTCAAAGAAGACCAACAAAGCTCTAGGGTACGAACTTCAGCATTAAAACAAGCCAAACTTCGAATGGAGACAAGGTTTGTCCATTTTGGTCCAAACATGACGAACTTCGCTCTAGGGAACGAACTTGTTGTTTCTCACTCTACAAGCCTCGAATGGAGACAAGTTTGGTCCATTTTGGTTCGAAGATGACCAACAACGCTCTAGGGTACGAACTTCAGCATTAAAACTCGCCAAACTTCTAATGGAGACAAGGTTTGTCCATTTTGGTCCAAACATGACGAACTTCGCTCTAGGGAACGAACTTGTTGTTTCTCACTCTCCAAGCCTCGAATGGAGACAAGTTTTGTCCATTTTGGTTCAAAGATGACCAACAACGATCTAGGGTACGAACTTCAGCATTAAAACTCGCCAAACTTCGAATGGAGACAAGGTTTGTCCATTTTGGTCCAAACATGACGAACTTCGCTCTAGGGAACGAACTTGTTGTTTCTCACTCTCCAAGCCTCGAATGGAAACAAGTTTGGTCCATTTTGGTTCGAAGATGACCAACAACGCTCTAGGGTACGAACTTCAGCATTAAAACTCGCCAAACTTCTAATGGAGACAAGGTTTGTCCATTTTTGTCCAAACATGACGAACTTCGCACTAGGGAACGAACTTGTTGTTTCTCACTCTCCAAGCCTCGAATGGAGACAAGTTTGGTCCATTTTGGTTCGAAGATGACCAACAACGCTCTAGGGTGCGAACTTCAGCATTAAAACTCGCCAAATTTCGAATGGAGACAAGGTTTGTCCATTTTGGTCCAAACATGACGAACTTCGCTCTAGGGAACGAACTTGTTGTTTCTCACTCTCCAAGCCTCGAATGGAGACAAGGTTTGTCCATTTTGGTTCAAAGATGACCAACAACGCTCTAGGGTACGAACTTCAGCATTAAAACTCGCCAAACTTCGAATGGAGACAAGGTTTGTCCATTTTGGTCCAAACATGACGAACTTCGCTCTAGGGAACGAACTTGTTGTTTCTCACTCTCCAAGCCTCGAATGGAGACAAGTTTTGTCCATTTTGGTTCAAAGATGACCAACAACGCTCTAGGGTACGAACTTCAGCATTAAAACTCGTCAAACTTCTAATGGAGACAAGGTTTGTCCATTTTGGTCCAAACATGACGAACTTCGCTCTAGGGAACGAACTTGTTGTTTCTCACTCTCCAAGCCTCGAATGGAGACAAGTTTGGTCCATTTTGGTTCGAAGATGACCAACAACGCTCTAGGGTGCGAACTTCAGCATTAAAACTCGCCAAACTTCGAATGGAGACAAGGTTTGTCCATTTTGGTCCAAACATGACGAACTTCGCTCTAGGGAACGAACTTGTTGTTTCTCACTCTCCAAGCCTCGAATGGATACAAGGTTTGTCCATTTTGGTTCAAAGAAGACCAACAAAGCTCTAGGGTACGAACTTCAGCATTAAAACAAGCCAAACTTCGAATGGAGACAAGGTTTGTCCATTTTGGTCCAAACATGACGAACTTCGCTCTAGGGAACGAACTTGTTGTTTCTCACTCTACAAGCCTCGAATGGAGACAAGTTTGGTCCATTTTGGTTCGAAGATGACCAACAACGCTCTAGGGTACGAACTTCAGCATTAAAACTCGCCAAACTTCTAATGGAGACAAGGTTTGTCCATTTTGGTCCAAACATGACGAACTTCGCTCTAGGGAACGAACTTGTTGTTTCTCACTCTCCAAGCCTCGAATGGAGACAAGTTTTGTCCATTTTGGTTCAAAGATGACCAACAACGATCTAGGGTACGAACTTCAGCATTAAAACTCGCCAAACTTCGAATGGAGACAAGGTTTGTCCATTTTGGTCCAAACATGACGAACTTCGCTCTAGGGAACGAACTTGTTGTTTCTCACTCTCCAAGCCTCGAATGGAAACAAGTTTGGTCCATTTTGGTTCGAAGATGACCAACAACGCTCTAGGGTACGAACTTCAGCATTAAAACTCGCCAAACTTCTAATGGAGACAAGGTTTGTCCATTTTTGTCCAAACATGACGAACTTCGCACTAGGGAACGAACTTGTTGTTTCTCACTCTCCAAGCCTCGAATGGAGACAAGTTTGGTCCATTTTGGTTCGAAGATGACCAACAACGCTCTAGGGTGCGAACTTCAGCATTAAAACTCGCCAAATTTCGAATGGAGACAAGGTTTGTCCATTTTGGTCCAAACATGACGAACTTCGCTCTAGGGAACGAACTTGTTGTTTCTCACTCTCCAAGCCTCGAATGGAGACAAGGTTTGTCCATTTTGGTTCAAAGATGACCAACAACGCTCTAGGGTACGAACTTCAGCATTAAAACTCGCCAAACTTCGAATGGAGACAAGGTTTGTCCATTTTGGTCCAAACATGACGAACTTCGCTCTAGGGAACGAACTTGTTGTTTCTCACTCTCCAAGCCTCGAATGGAGACAAGTTTTGTCCATTTTGGTTCAAAGATGACCAACAACGCTCTAGGGTACGAACTTCAGCATTAAAACTCGTCAAACTTCTAATGGAGACAAGGTTTGTCCATTTTGGTCCAAACATGACGAACTTCGCTCTAGGGAACGAACTTGTTGTTTCTCACTCTCCAAGCCTCGAATGGAGACAAGTTTGGTCCATTTTGGTTCGAAGATGACCAACAACGCTCTAGGGTGCGAACTTCAGCATTAAAACTCGCCAAACTTCGAATGGAGACAAGGTTTGTCCATTTTGGTCCAAACATGACGAACTTCGCTCTAGGGAACGAACTTGTTGTTTCTCACTCTCCAAGCCTCGAATGGATACAAGGTTTGTCCATTTTGGTTCAAAGATGACCAACAACGCTCTAGGGTACGAACTTCAGCATTAAAACTCGCCAAACTTCGAATGGAGACAAGGTTTGTCCATTTTGGTCCAAACATGACGAACTTCGCTCTAGGGAAATAACTTGTTGTTTCTCACTCTCCAAGCCTCGAATGGAGACAAGTTTTGTCCATTTTGGTTCAAAGATGACCAACAACGCTCTAGGGTACGAACTTCAGCATTAAAACTCGCCAAACTTCGAATGGAGACAAGGTTTGTCCATTTTGGTCCAAACATGACGAACTTCGCTCTAGGGAACGAACTTGTTGTTTCTCACTCTCCAAGCCTCGAATGGAGACAAGTTTGGTCCATTTTGGTTCGAAGATGACCAACAACGCTCTAGGGTACGAACTTCAGCATTAAAACTCGCCAAACTTCTAATGGAGACAAGGTTTGTCCATTTTGGTCCAAACATGACGAACTTCGCACTAGGGAACGAACTTGTTGTTACTCACTCTCCAAGCCTCGAATGGAGACAAGTTTGGTCCATTTTGGTTCGAAGATGACCAACAACGCTCTAGGGTGCGAACTTCAGCATTAAAACTCGCCAAACTTCGAATGGAGACAAGGTTTGTCCATTTTGGTCCAAACATGACGAACTTCGCTCTAGGTAACGAACTTGTTGTTTCTCACTCTCCAAGCCTCGAATGGAGACAAGTTTTGTCCATTTTGGTTAAAAGATGACCAACAACGCTCTAGGGTACGAACTTCAGCATTAAAACTCGTCAAAATTCTAATGGAGACAAGGTTTGTCCATTTTGGTCCAAACATGACGAACTTCGCTCTAGGGAACGAACTTGTTGTTTCTCACTCTCCAAGCCTCGAATGGAGACAAGTTTGGTCCATTTTGGTTCGAAGATGACCAACAACGCTCTAGGGTGCGAACTTCAGCATTAAAACTCGCCAAACTTCGAATGGAGACAAGGTTTGTCCATTTTGGTCCAAACATGACGAACTTCGCTCTAGGGAACGAACTTGTTGTTTCTCACTCTCCAAGCCTCGAATGGAGACAAGTTTTGTCCATTTTGGTTCAAAGATGACCAACAACGCTCTAGGGTACGAACTTCAGCATTAAAACTAGTCAAACTTCTAATGGAGACAAGGTTTGTCCATTTTGGTCCAAACATGACGAACTTCGCTCTAGGGAACGAACTTGTTGTTTCTCACTCTCCAAGCCTCGAATGGCTACAAGTTTGGTCCATTTTGGTTCAAAGATGACAAACAACGCTCTAGGGTACGAACTTCAGCATTAAAACTCGCCAAACTTCGAATGGAGACAAGGTTTGTCCATTTTGGTCCAAACATGACGAACTTCGCTCTAGGGAACGAACTTGTTGTTTCTCACTCTACAAGCCTCGAATGGAGACAAGTTTTGTCCATTTTGGTTCAAAGATGACCAACAAAGCTCTAGGGTACGAACTTCAGCATTAAAACAAGCCAAACTTCGAATGGAGACAAGGTTTGTCCATTTTGGTCCAAACATGACGAACTTCGCTCTAGGGAACGAACTTGTTGTTTCTCACTCTCCAAGCCTCGAATGGATACAAGTTTGGTCCATTTTGGTTCAAAGATGACCAACAAAGCTCTAGGGTACGAACTTCAGCATTAAAACAAGCCAAACTTCGAATGGAGACAAGGTTTGTCCATTTTGGTCCAAACATGACGAACTTCGCTCTAGGGAACGAACTTGTTGTTTCTCACTCTCCAAGCCTCGAATGGATACAAGTTTGGTCCATTTTGGTTCGAAGATGACCAACAACGCTCTAGGGTACGAACTTCAGCATTAAAACTCGCCAAACTTCTAATGGAGACAAGGTTTGTCCATTTTGGTCCAAACATGACGAACTTCGCTCTAGGGAACGAACTTGTTGTTTCTCACTCTCCAAGCCTCGAATGGAGACAAGTTTTGTCCATTTTGGTTCAAAGATGACCAACAACGCTCTAGGGTACGAACTTCAGCATTAAAACTCGCCAAACTTCGAATGGAGACAAGGTTTGTCCATTTTGGTCCAAACATGACGAACTTCGCTCTAGGGAACGAACTTGTTGTTTCTCACTCTCCAAGCCTCGAATGGAGACAAGTTTGGTCCATTTTGGTTCGAAGATGACCAACAACGCTCTAGGGTACGAACTTCAGCATTAAAACTCGCCAAACTTCTAATGGAGACAAGGTTTGTCCATTTTGGTCCAAACATGACGAACTTCGCACTAGGGAACGAACTTGTTGTTACTCACTCTCCAAGCCTCGAATGGAGACAAGTTTGGTCCATTTTGGTTCGAAGATGACCAACAACGCTCTAGGGTGCGAACTTCAGCATTAAAACTCGCCAAACTTCGAATGGAGACAAGGTTTGTCCATTTTGGTCCAAACATGACGAACTTCGCTCTAGGTAACGAACTTGTTGTTTCTCACTCTCCAAGCCTCGAATGGAGACAAGTTTTGTCCATTTTGGTTAAAAGATGACCAACAACGCTCTAGGGTACGAACTTCAGCATTAAAACTCGTCAAAATTCTAATGGAGACAAGGTTTGTCCATTTTGGTCCAAACATGACGAACTTCGCTCTAGGGAACGAACTTGTTGTTTCTCACTCTCCAAGCCTCGAATGGAGACAAGTTTGGTCCATTTTGGTTCGAAGATGACCAACAACGCTCTAGGGTGCGAACTTCAGCATTAAAACTCGCCAAACTTCGAATGGAGACAAGGTTTGTCCATTTTGGTCCAAACATGACGAACTTCGCTCTAGGGAACGAACTTGTTGTTTCTCACTCTCCAAGCCTCGAATGGAGACAAGTTTTGTCCATTTTGGTTCAAAGATGACCAACAACGCTCTAGGGTACGAACTTCAGCATTAAAACTCGCCAAACTTCGAATGGAGACAAGGTTTGTCCATTTTGGTCCAAACATGACGAACTTCGCTCTAGGGAACGAACTTGTTGTTTCTCACTCTCCAAGCCTCGAATGGAGACAAGTTTGGTCCATTTTGGTTCGAAGATGACCAACAACGCTCTAGGGTACGAACTTCAGCATTAAAACTCGTCAAAATTCTAATGGAGACAAGGTTTGTCCATTTTGGTCCAAACATGACGAACTTCGCTCTAGGGAACGAACTTGTTGTTTCTCACTCTCCAAGCCTCGAATGGAGACAAGTTTTGTCCATTTTGGTTCAAAGATGACCAACAACGCTCTAGGGTACGAACTTCAGCATTAAAACTCGCCAAACTTCGAATGGAGACAAGGTTTGTCCATTTTGGTCCAAACATGACGAACTTCGCTCTAGGGAACGAACTTGTTGTTTCTCACTCTCCAAGCCTCGAATGGAGACAAGTTTGGTCCATTTTGGTTCGAAGATGACCAACAACGCTCTAGGGTACGAACTTCAGCATTAAAACTCGCCAAACTTCTAATGGAGACAAGGTTTGTCCATTTTGGTCCAAACATGACGAACTTCGCACTAGGGAACGAACTTGTTGTTACTCACTCTCCAAGCCTCGAATGGAGACAAGTTTGGTCCATTTTGGTTCGAAGAAGACCAACAACGCTCTAGGGTACGAACTTCAGCATTAAAACTCGCCAAACTTCTAATGGAGACAAGGTTTGTCCATTTTGGTCCAAACATGACGAACTTCGCACTAGGGAACGAACTTGTTGTTTCTCACTCTCCAAGCCTCGAATGGAGACAAGTTTGGTCCATTTTGGTTCGAAGATGACCAACAGCGCTCTAGGGTGCGAACTTCAGCATTAAAACTCGCCAAACTTCGAATGGAGACAAGGTTTGTCCATTTTGGTCCAAACATGACGAACTTCGCTCTAGGGAACGAACTTGTTGTTTCTCACTCTCCAAGCCTCGAATGAAGACAAGTTTTGTCCATTTTGGTTCAAAGATGACCAACAACGCTCTAGGGTACGAACTTCAGCATTAAAACTCGTCTAACTTCTAATGGAGACAAGGTTTGTCCATTTTGGTCCAAACATGACGAACTTCGCTCTAGGGAACGAACTTGTTGTTTCTCACTCTCCAAGCCTCGAATGGATACAAGTTTGGTCCATTTTGGTTCAAAGATGACCAACAACGCTCTAGGGTACGAACTTCAGCATTAAAACTCGTCAAACTTCTAATGGAGACAAGGTTTGTCCATTTTGGTCCAAACATGACGAAATTCGCTCTAGGGAACGAACTTGTTGTTTCTCACTCTCCAAGCCTCGAATGGTTACAAGTTTGGTCCATTTTGGTTCAAAGATGACCAACAACGCTCTAGGGTACGAACTTCAGCATTAAAACTCGCCAAACTTCGAATGGAGACAAGGTTTGACCATTTTGGTCCAAACATGACGAACTTCGCTCTAGGGAACGAACTTGTTGTTTCTCACTCTACAAGCCTCGAATGGAGACAAGTTTGTCCATTTTGGTTCAAAGAAGACCAACAAAGCTCTAGGGTACGAACTTCAGCATTAAAACAAGCAAAACTTCGAATGGAGACAAGGTTTGTCCATTTTGGTCCAAACATGACGAACTTCGCTCTAGGGAACGAACTTGTTGTTTCTCACTCTACAAGCCTCGAATGGAGACAAGTTTGGTCCATTTTGGTTCGAAGATGACCAACAACGCTCTAGGGTACGAACTTCAGCATTAAAACTCGCCAAACTTCTAATGGAGACAAGGTTTGTCCATTTTGGTCCAAACATGACGAACTTCGCTCTAGGGAACGAACTTGTTGTTTCTCACTCTCCAAGCCTCGAATGGAGACAAGTTTTGTCCATTTTGGTTCAAAGATGACCAACAACGATCTAGGGTACGAACTTCAGCATTAAAACTCGCCAAACTTCGAATGGAGACAAGGTTTGTCCATTTTGGTCCAAACATGACGAACTTCGCTCTAGGGAACGAACTTGTTGTTTCTCACTCTCCAAGCCTCGAATGGAAACAAGTTTGGTCCATTTTGGTTCGAAGATGACCAACAACGCTCTAGGGTACGAACTTCAGCATTAAAACTCGCCAAACTTCTAATGGAGACAAGGTTTGTCCATTTTTGTCCAAACATGACGAACTTCGCACTAGGGAACGAACTTGTTGTTTCTCACTCTCCAAGCCTCGAATGGAGACAAGTTTGGTCCATTTTGGTTCGAAGATGACCAACAACGCTCTAGGGTGCGAACTTCAGCATTAAAACTCGCCAAATTTCGAATGGAGACAAGGTTTGTCCATTTTGGTCCAAACATGACGAACTTCGCTCTAGGGAACGAACTTGTTGTTTCTCACTCTCCAAGCCTCGAATGGAGACAAGGTTTGTCCATTTTGGTTCAAAGATGACCAACAACGCTCTAGGGTACGAACTTCAGCATTAAAACTCGCCAAACTTCGAATGGAGACAAGGTTTGTCCATTTTGGTCCAAACATGACGAACTTCGCTCTAGGGAACGAACTTGTTGTTTCTCACTCTCCAAGCCTCGAATGGAGACAAGTTTTGTCCATTTTGGTTCAAAGATGACCAACAACGCTCTAGGGTACGAACTTCAGCATTAAAACTCGTCAAACTTCTAATGGAGACAAGGTTTGTCCATTTTGGTCCAAACATGACGAACTTCGCTCTAGGGAACGAACTTGTTGTTTCTCACTCTCCAAGCCTCGAATGGATACAAGTTTGGTCCATTTTGGTTCAAAGATGACCAACAACGCTCTAGGGTACGAACTTCAGCATTAAAACTCGCCAAACTTCGAATGGAGACAAGGTTTGTCCATTTTGGTCCAAACATGACGAACTTCGCTCTAGGGAACGAACTTGTTGTTTCTCACTCTCCAAGCCTCGAATGGAGACAAGTTTGGTCCATTTAGGTCCGAAGATGACCAACAACGCTCTAGGGTACGAACTTCAGCATTAAAACTCGCCAAACTTCGAATGGAGACAAGGTTTGTCCATTTTGGTCCAAACATGACGAACTTCGCTCTAGGGAACGAACTTGTTGTTTCTCACTCTCCAAGCCTCGAATGGAGACAAGTTTTGTCCATTTTGGTTCAAAGATGACCAACAACGCTCTAGGGTACGAACTTCAGCATTAAAACTCGTCAAACTTCTAATGGAGACAAGGTTTGTCCATTTTGGTCCAAACATGACGAATTTCGCTCTAGGGAACGAACTTGTTGTTTCTCACTCTCCAAGCCTCGAATGGAGACAAGTTTGGTCCATTTTGGTTCGAAGATGACCAACAACGCTCTAGGGTGCGAACTTCAGCATTAAAACTCGCCAAACTTCGAATGGAGACAAGGTTTGTCCATTTTGGTCCAAACATGACGAACTTCGCTCTAGGGAACGAACTTGTTGTTTCTCACTCTCCAAGCCTCGAATGGATACAAGGTTTGTCCATTTTGGTTCAAAGATGACCAACAACGCTCTAGGGTACGAACTTCAGCATTAAAACTCGCCAAACTTCGAATGGAGACAAGGTTCGTCCATTTTGGTCCAAACATGACGAACTTCGCTCTAGGGAACGAACTTGTTGTTTCTCACTCTCCAAGCCTCGAATGGAGACAAGTTTTGTCCATTTTGGTTCACAGATGACCAACAACGCTCTAGGGTACGAACTTCAGCATTAAAACTCGCCAAACTTCGAATGGAGACAAGGTTTGTCCATTTTGGTCCAAACATGACGAACTTCGCTCTAGGGAACGAACTTGTTGTTTCTCACTCTCCAAGCCTCGAATGGAGACAAGTTTGGTCCATTTTGGTTCGAAGATGACCAACAACGCTCTAGGGTACGAACTTCAGCATTAAAACTCGCCAAACTTCTAATGGAGACAAGGTTTGTCCATTTTGGTCCAAACATGACGAACTTCGCACTAGGGAACGAACTTGTTGTTACTCACTCTCCAAGCCTCGAATGGAGACAAGTTTGGTCCATTTTGGTTCGAAGATGACCAACAACGCTCTAGGGTGCGAACTTCAGCATTAAAACTCGCCAAACTTCGAATGGAGACAAGGTTTGTCCATTTTGGTCCAAACATGACGAACTTCGCTCTAGGGAACGAACTTGTTGTTTCTCACTCTCCAAGCCTCGAATGGATACAAGGTTTGTCCATTTTGGTTCAAAGATGACCAACAACGCTCTAGGGTACGAACTTCAGCATTAAAACTCGCCAAACTTCGAATGGAGACAAGGTTCGTCCATTTTGGTCCAAACATGACGAACTTCGCTCTAGGGAACGAACTTGTTGTTTCTCACTCTCCAAGCCTCGAATGGAGACAAGTTTTGTCCATTTTGGTTCAAAGATGACCAACAACGCTCTAGGGTACGAACTTCAGCATTAAAACTCGCCAAACTTCGAATGGAGACAAGGTTTGTCCATTTTGGTCCAAACATGACGAACTTCGCTCTAGGGAACGAACTTGTTGTTTCTCACTCTCCAAGCCTCGAATGGAGACAAGTTTGGTCCATTTTGGTTCGAAGATGACCAACAACGCTCTAGGGTACGAACTTCAGCATTAAAACTCGCCAAACTTCTAATGGAGACAAGGTTTGTCCATTTTGGTCCAAACATGACGAACTTCGCACTAGGGAACGAACTTGTTGTTACTCACTCTCCAAGCCTCGAATGGAGACAAGTTTGGTCCATTTTGGTTCGAAGATGACCAACAACGCTCTAGGGTGCGAACTTCAGCATTAAAACAAGCCAAACTTCGAATGGAGACAAGGTTTGTCCATTTTGGTCCAAACATGACGAACTTCGCTCTAGGTAACGAACTTGTTGTTTCTCACTCTCCAAGCCTCGAATGGAGACAAGTTTTGTCCATTTTGGTTAAAAGATGACCAACAACGCTCTAGGGTACGAACTTCAGCATTAAAACTCGTCAAAATTCTAATGGAGACAAGGTTTGTCCATTTTGGTCCAAACATGACGAACTTCGCTCTAGGGAACGAACTTGTTGTTTCTCACTCTCCAAGCCTCGAATGGAGACAAGTTTGGTCCATTTTGGTTCGAAGATGACCAACAACGCTCTAGGGTGCGAACTTCAGCATTAAAACTCGCCAAACTTCGAATGGAGACAAGGTTTGTCCATTTTGGTCCAAACATGACGAACTTCGCTCTAGGGAACGAACTTGTTGTTTCTCACTCTCCAAGCCTCGAATGGAGACAAGTTTTGTCCATTTTGGTTCAAAGATGACCAACAACGCTCTAGGGTACGAACTTCAGCATTAAAACTCGTCAAACTTCTAATGGAGACAAGGTTTGTCCATTTTGGTCCAAACATGACGAACTTCGCTCTAGGGAACGAACTTGTTGTTTCTCACTCTCCAAGCCTCGAATGGATACAAGTTTGGTCCATTTTGGTTCAAAGATGACCAACAACGCTCTAGGGTACGAACTTCAGCATTAAAACTCGCCAAACTTCGAATGGAGACAAGGTTTGTCCATTTTGGTCCAAACATGACGAACTTCGCTCTAGGGAACGAACTTGTTGTTTCTCACTCTCCAAGCCTCGAATGGAGACAAGTTTGGTCCATTTAGGTCCGAAGATGACCAACAACGCTCTAGGGTACGAACTTCAGCATTAAAACTCGCCAAACTTCGAATGGAGACAAGGTTTGTCCATTTTGGTCCAAACATGACGAACTTCGCTCTAGGGAACGAACTTGTTGTTTCTCACTCTCCAAGCCTCGAATGGAGACAAGTTTTGTCCATTTTGGTTCAAAGATGACCAACAACGCTCTAGGGTACGAACTTCAGCATTAAAACTCGTCAAACTTCTAATGGAGACAAGGTTTGTCCATTTTGGTCCAAACATGACGAACTTCGCTCTAGGGAACGAACTTTTGTTTCTCACTCTCCAAGCCTCGAATGGATACAAGTTTTGTCCATTTTGGTTCGAAGATGAATAACAACGCTCTAGGGTACGAACTTCAGCATTAAAACGCGCCAAACTTCGAATGGAGACAAGGTTTGTCCATTTTGGTCCAAACATGACGAACTTCGCTCTAGGGAACGAACTTGTTGTTTCTCACTCTCCAAGCCTCGAATGGAGACAAGTTTGGTCCATTTTGGTTCGAATATGACCAACAACGCTCTAGGGTACGAACTTCAGCATTAAAACTCGCCAAACTTCGAATGGAGACAAGGTTTGTCCATTTTGGTCCAAACATGACGAACTTCGCTCTAGGGAACGAACTTGTTGTTTCTCACTCTACAAGCCTCGAATGGAGACAAGTTTGGTCCATTTTGGTTCAAAGATGACCAACAACGCTCTAGGGTACGAACTTCAGCATTAAAACTTGCCAAACTTCGAATGGAGACAAGGTTCGTCCATTTTGGTCCAAACATGACGAACTTCGCTCTAGGGAACGAACTTGTTGTTTCTCACTCTCCAAGCCTCGAATGTAGACAAGTTTGGTCCATTTTGGTTCGAAGATGACCAACAAAGCTCTAGGGTACGAACTTCAGCATTAAATCTCGCCAAACTTCGAATGGATACAAGTTTTGTCCGTTTTGGTCCAAACACGACGAACTTCGCTCTAGGGAACAGACTTGTTGTTTCTCACTCTCCAAGCCTCGAATGGAGACAAGTTTGGTCCATTTTGGTTCAAAGATGACCAACAACGCTCTAGGGTACGAACTTCAGTATTAAAACTCTCCAAACTTCGAATGGAGACAAGGTTTGTCCATTTTGGTCCAAACATGACGAACTTCGCTCTAGGGAACGAACTTGTTGTTTCTCACTCTCCAAGCCTCGAATGGAGACAAGTTTGGTCCATTTTGGTTCGAAGATGACCAACAAAGCTCTAGGGTACGAACTTCAGCATTAAAACTCGCCAAACTTCGAATGGAGACAAGGTTTGTCCATTTTGGTCCAAACATGACGAACTTCGCTCTAGGGAACGAACTTGTTGTTTCTCACTCTCCAAGCCTCGAATGTAGACAAGTTTGGTCCATTTTGGTTCGAAGATGACCAACAACGCTCTAGGGTACGAACTTCAGCATTAAAACTCGCGAAACTTCGAATGGAGACAAGATTTGGCCATTTTGGTCCAAACATGACGAACTTCGCTCTAGGGAACGAACTTGTGGTTTCTCACGCTCCAAGCCTCGAATGGAGACAAGTTTGATCCATTTTGGTTCAAAGATGACCAACAACGCTCTAGGGTACGAACTTCAGCATTAAAACTCGCCAAACTTCGAATGGAGACAAGGTTGGTCCATTTTGGTCCAAACATGACGAACTTCGCTCTAGGGAACGAACTTGTTGTTTCTCACTCTACAAGCCTCGAATGGAGACAAGTTTGGTCCATTTTGGTTCAAAGATGACCAACAACGCTCTAGGGTACGAACTTCAGCATTAAAACTCGCCAAACTTCGAATGGAGACAAGGTTTGTCCATTTTGGTTTAAACATGACGAACTTCGCTCTAGGGAACGAACTTGTTGTTTCTCACTCTCCAAGCCTCGAATGGAGACAAGTTTGGTCCATTTTGGTTCGAAGATGACCAACAACGCTCTAGGGTACGAACTTCAGCATTAAAACTCGCCAAACTTCGAATGGAGACAAGGTTTGTCCATTTTGGTCGAAACATGACGAACTTCGCTCTAGGGAACGAACTTGTTGTTTCTCACTCTCCAAGCCTCGAATGTAGACAAGTTTGGTCCATTTTGGTTCGAAGATGACCAACAAAGCTCTAGGGTACGAACTTCAGCATTAAAACACGCCAAACTTCGAATGGAGACAAGGTTTGTCCATTTTGGTCAAAACAAGACGAACTTTGCTCTAGGGAACGAACTTGTTGTTTCTCACTCTCCAAGCCTCGAATGGAGACAAGTTTTGTCCATTTTGGTTCGAAGATGACCAACAACGCTCTAGGGTACGAACTTCAGCATTAAAACTCGCCAAACTTCGAATGGAGACAAGGTTGGTCCATTTTGGTCCAAACATGACGAACTTCGCTCTAGGGAACGAACTTGTTGTTTCTCACGCTCCAAGCCTCGAATGGAGACTAGTTTGGTCCATTTTGGTTCAAAGATGACCAACAACGCTCTAGGGTACGAACTTCAGCATTAAAACTCGCCAAACTTCGAATGGAGACAAGGTTTGTCCATTTTGGTCCAAACATGACGAACTTCGCTCTAGGGAACGAACTTGTGGTTTCTCACGCTCCAAGCCTCGAATGGAGACTAGTTTGGTCCATTTTGGTTCGAAGATGACCAACAAAGCTCTAGGGTACGAACTTCAGCATTAAAACTCGCCAAACTTCGAATGGAGACAAGGTTTGTCCATTTTGGTCAAAACAAGACGAACTTTGCTCTAGGGAACGAACTTGTTGTTTCTCACTCTCCAAGCCTCGAATGGAGACAAGTTTTGTCCATTTTGGTTCGAAGATGACCAACAACGCTCTAGGGTACGAACTTCAGCATTAAAACTCGCCAAACTTCGAATGGAGACAAGATTTGGCCATTTTGGTCCAAACATGACGAACTTCGCTCTAGGGAACGAACTTGTGGTTTCTCACGCTCCAAGCCTCGAATGGAGACAAGTTTGATCCATTTTGGTTCAAAGATGACCAACAACGCTCTAGGGTACGAACTTCAGCATTAAAACTCGCCAAACTTCGAATGGAGACAAGGTTGGTCCATTTTGGTCCAAACATGACGAACTTCGCTCTAGGGAACGAACTTGTTGTTTCTCACTCTACAAGCCTCGAATGGAGACAAGTTTGGTCCATTTTGGTTCAAAGATGACCAACAACGCTCTAGGGTACGAACTTCAGCATTAAAACTCGCCAAACTTCGAATGGAGACAAGGTTTGTCCATTTTGGTTTAAACATGACGAACTTCGCTCTAGGGAACGAACTTGTTGTTTCTCACTCTCCAAGCCTCGAATGGAGACAAGTTTGGTCCATTTTGGTTCGAAGATGACCAACAACGCTCTAGGGTACGAACTTCAGCATTAAAACTCGCCAAACTTCGAATGGAGACAAGGTTTGTCCATTTTGGTCGAAACATGACGAACTTCGCTCTAGGGAACGAACTTGTTGTTTCTCACTCTCCAAGCCTCGAATGTAGACAAGTTTGGTCCATTTTGGTTCGAAGATGACCAACAAAGCTCTAGGGTACGAACTTCAGCATTAAAACACGCCAAACTTCGAATGGAGACAAGGTTTGTCCATTTTGGTCAAAACAAGACGAACTTTGCTCTAGGGAACGAACTTGTTGTTTCTCACTCTCCAAGCCTCGAATGGAGACAAGTTTTGTCCATTTTGGTTCGAAGATGACCAACAACGCTCTAGGGTACGAACTTCAGCATTAAAACTCGCCAAACTTCGAATGGAGACAAGGTTGGTCCATTTTGGTCCAAACATGACGAACTTCGCTCTAGGGAACGAACTTGTTGTTTCTCACGCTCCAAGCCTCGAATGGAGACTAGTTTGGTCCATTTTGGTTCAAAGATGACCAACAACGCTCTAGGGTACGAACTTCAGCATTAAAACTCGCCAAACTTCGAATGGAGACAAGGTTTGTCCATTTTGGTCCAAACATGACGAACTTCGCTCTAGGGAACGAACTTGTGGTTTCTCACGCTCCAAGCCTCGAATGGAGACTAGTTTGGTCCATTTTGGTTCAAAGATGACCAACAACGCTCTAGGGTACGAACTTCAGCATTAAAACTCGCCAAACTTCGAATGGAGACAAGGTTTGTCCATTTTGGTCCAAACATGACGAACTTCGCTCTAGGGAACGAACTTGTTGTTTCTCACTCTCCAAGCCTCGAATGTAGACAAGTTTGGTCCATTTTGGTTCAAAGATGACCAACAACGCTCTAGGGTACGAACTTCAGCATTAAAACTCGCCAAAGTTCGAATGGAGACAAGGTTTGTCCATTTTGGTCCAAACATGACGAACTTCGCTCTAGGGAACGAACTTGTTGTTTCTCACTCTCCAAGCCTCGAATGGAGACAAGTTTGGTCCATTTTGGTTCGAAGATGACCAACAACGCTCTAGGGTACGAACTTCAGCATTAAAACTCGCCAAACTTCGAATGGACACAAGGTTTGTCCATTTTGTTCCAAACATGACGAACTTCGCTCTAGGGAACGAACTTGTTGTCTCTCACTCTACAAGCCTCGAATGGAGACAAGTTTGGTCCATTTTGGTTCAAAGATGACCAACAACGCTCTAGGGTACGAACATCAGCATTAAAACTCGCCAAACTTCGAATGGATACAAGGTTTGTCCGTTTTGGTCCAAACATGACGAACTTCGCTCTAGGGAACAGACTTGTTGTTTCTCACTCTCCAAGCCTCGAATGGAGACAAGTTTGATCCATTTTGGTTCAAAGATGACCAACAACGCTCTAGGGTACGAACTTCAGCATTAAAACTCGCCAAACTTCGAATGGAGACAAGGTTTGTCCATTTTGGTCCAAACATGACGAACTTCGCTCTAGGGAACGAACTTGTTGTTTCTCACTCTCCAAGCCTCGAATGGAGACAAGTTTGGTCCATTTTGGTTCAGAGATGACCAACAACGCTCTAGGGTACGAACTTCAACATTAAAACTCGCCAAAGTTCGAATGGAGACAAGGTTTGTCCATTTTGGTCCAAACATGACGAACTTCGCTCTAGGGAACGAACTTGTTGTTTCTCACTCTCCAAGCCTCGAATGTAGACAAGTTTTGTCCATTTTGGTTCGAAGATGACCAACAACGCTCTAGGGTACGAACTTCAGCATTAAAACTGCGAAACTTCGAATGGAGGAAAGGTTTGTCCATTTTGGTCCAAACATGACGAACTTCGCTCTAGAGAACGAACTTGTTGTTTCTCACTCTCCAAGCCTCGAATGTAGACAAGTTTGGTCCATTTTGGTTCGAAGATGAACAACAAAGCTCTAGGGTACGAACTTCAGCATTAAAACACGCCAAACTTCGAATGGAGACAAGGTTTGTCCATTTTGGTCAAAACATGACGAACTTCGCTCTAGGGAACGAACTTGTTGTTTCTCACTCTCCAAGCCTCGAATGGAGACAAGTTTGGTCCATTTCGGTTCAAAGATGACCAACAACGCTCTAGGGTACGAACTTCAGCGTTAAAACTTGCCAAACTTCGAATGGAGACAAGGTTTTTCCATTTTGGTCCAAACATGACGAAAGTCGCTCTAGGGAACGAACTTGTTGTTTCTCACTCTCCAAGCCTCGAATGGAGACAAGTTTTGTCCATTTTGGTTCGAAGATGACCAACAACGCTCTAGGGTACGAACTTCAGCATTAAAACTCGCCAAACTTCGAATGGAAACAAGGTTTGTCCATTTTGGTCCAAACATGACGAACTTCGCTCTAGGGAACGAACTTGTGGTTTCTCATGCTCCAAGCCTCCAATGGAGACAAGTTTGGTCCATTTTGGTTCGAATGTGACGAACAAAGCTCTAGGGTACGAACTTCAGCATTAAAACACGTCAATCTTCGAATGGAGACAAGGTTTGTCCATTTTGGTCCAAACATGACGAACTTCGCTCTAGGGAACGAACTTGTTGTTTCTCACTCTACAAGCCTCGAATGGGGACAAGTTTGGTCCATTTTGGTTCAAAGATGACCAACAAAGCTCTAGGGTACGAACTTGAGCATTAAAACTCGCCAAACTTCGAATGGAGACAAGGTTTGTCCATTTTGGTCCAAACATGACGAACTTCGCTCTAGGGAACGAACTTGTTGTTTCTCACTCTCCAAGCCTCGAATGGAGACAAGTTTTGTCCATTTTGGTTCGAAGATGACCAACAACGCTAGGTACGAACTTCAGCATTAAAACTCGCGAAACTTCGAATGGAGACAAGGTTTGTCCATTTTGGTCCAAACATGACGAACTTCGCTCTAGGGAACGAACTTGTGGTTCTCACGCTCCAAGCCTCGAATAGAGACTAGTTTGGTCCATTTTGGTTCAAAGATGACCAACAACGCTCTAGGGTACGAACTTCAGCATTAAAACTCGCCAAACTTCGAATGGAGACAAGGTTTGTCCATTTTGGTCCAAACATGACGAACTTCGCTCTAGGGAACGAACTTGTTGTTTCTCACTCTCCAAGCCTCGAATGTAGACAAGTTTGGTCCATTTTGGTTCAAAGATGACCAACAACGCTCTAGGGTACGAACTTCAGCATTAAAACTCGCCAAAGTTCGAATGGAGACAAGGTTTGTCCATTTTGGTCCAAACATGACGAACTTCGCTCTAGGGAACGAACTTGTTGTTTCTCACTCTCCAAGCCTCGAATGGAGACAAGTTTGGTCCATTTTGGTTCAAAGGTGACCAACAACGCTCTAGGGTACGAACTTCAGCATTAAAACTCGCCAAACTTCGAATGGAGACAAGGTTTGTCCATTTTGGTCCAAACATGACGAACTTCGCTCTAGGGAACGAACTTGTGGTTTCTCACGCTCCAAGCCTCGAATGGAGACTAGTTTGGTCCATTTTGGTTCAAAGATGACCAACAACGCTCTAGGGTACGAACTTCAGCATTAAAACTCGCCAAACTTCGAATGGAGACAAGGTTTGTCCATTTTGGTCCAAACATGACGAACTTCGCTCTAGGGAACGAACTTGTTGTTTCTCACTCTCCAAGCCTCGAATGGAGACAAGTTTGGTCCATTTTGGTTCAAAGATGACCAACAACGCTCTAGGGTACGAACTTCAGTATTAAAACTCGCCAAACTTGGAATGGAGACAAGGTTTTTCCATTTTGGTCCAAACATGACGAACGTCGCTCTAGGGAACGAACTTGTTGTTTCTCACTCTCCAAGCCTCGAATGGAGACAAGTTTTGTCCATTTTGGTTCGAAGATGACCAACAACGCTCTAGGGTACGAACTTCAGCATTAAAACTCGCCAAACTTCGAATGGAAACAAGGTTTGTCCATTTTGGTCCAAACATGACGAACTTCGCTCTAGGGAACGAACTTGTGGTTTCTCATGCTCCAAGCCTCCAATGGAGACAAGTTTGGTCCATTTTGGTTCGAATGTGACCAACAAAGCTCTAGGGTACGAACTTCAGCATTAAAACACGTCAAACTTCGAATGGAGACAAGGTTTGTCCATTTTGGTCCAAACATGACGAACTTCGCTCTAGGGAACGAACTTGTTGTTTCTCACTCTACAAGCCTCGAATGGAGACAAGTTTGGCCCATTTTGGTTCAAAGATGACCAACAAAGCTCTACGGTACGAACTTGAGCATTAAAACTCGCCAAACTTCGAATGGAGACAAGGTTTGTCCATTTTGGTCCAAACATGACGAACTTCGCTCTAGGGAACGAACTTGTTGTTTCTCACTCTCCAAGCCTCGAATGGAGACAAGTTTTGTCCATTTTGGTTCGAAGATGACCAACAACGCTCTAGGGTACGAACTTCAGCATTAAAACTCGCGAAACTTCGAATGGAGACAAGGTTTGTCCATTTTGGTCCAAACATGACGAACTTCGCTCTAGGGAACGAACTTGTGGTTTCTCACGCTCCAAGCCTCGAATGGAAACTACTTTGGTCCATTTTGGTTCAAAGATGACCAACAACGCCCTAGGGTACGAACTTCAGCATTAAAACTCGCCAAACTTCGAATGGAGACAAGGTTTGTCCATTTTGGTCCAAACATGACGAACTTCGCTCTAGGGAACGAACTTGTTGTTTCTCACTCTCCAAGCTTCGAATGGAGACAAGGTTTGTCCATTTTGGTCCAAACATGACGAACTTCGCTCTAGGGAACGAACTTGTGGTTTCTCACGCTCCAAGCCTCGAATGGAGACAAGTTTGGTCCATTTTGGTTCGAAGATGACCAACAACGCTCTAGGGTACGAACTTCAGCATTAAAACTCGTGAAACTTCGAATGGAGACAAGGTTTGTCCATTTTGGTCCAAACATGACGAACTTCGCTCTAGGGAACGAACTTGTGGTTTCTCACGCTCCAAGCCTCGAATGGAGACTAGTTTGGTCCATTTTGGTTCAAAGATGACCAACAACGCTCTAGGGTACGAACTTCAGCATTAAAACTAGCGAAACTTTGAATAGAGACAAGGTTTGTCCATTTTGGTCCAAACATGACGAACTTCGCTCTAGGGAACGAACTTGTGGTTTCTCACGCTCCAAACTTCGAATGGAGACAAGTTTGGCCCGTTTTGGTTCAAAGATGACCAACAACGCTCTAGGGTACGAACTGCAGCATTAAAACTCGCCAAACTTCTTATGGAGACAAGGTTTGTCCACTTTGGTCCAAACATGACGAACTTCTCTCTAGGGAACGAACTTGTTGTTTCTCACTCTCTAAGCCTCGAATGTAGACAAGTTTGGTCCATTTTGGTTCAAAGATGACCAACAACGCTCTAGGGTACGAACTTCAGCATTAAAACTCGCCAAACTTCGAATGGAGACAAGGTTTGTCCATTTTGGTCCAAACATGACGAACTTCGCTCTAGGGAACGAACTTGTTGTTTCTCACTCTCCAAGCCTCGAATGGAGAAAAGTTTGGTCCATTTTGGTTCAAAGATGACCAACAACGCTCTAGGGTACGAACTTCAGCATTAAAACTCGCCAAAGTTCGAATGGAGACAAGGTTTGTCCATTTTGGTCCAAACATGTCGAACTTCGCTCTAGGGAACGAACTTGTTGTTTCTCACTCTCCAAGCCTCGAATGGAGACAAGTTTGGTCCATTTTGGTTCGAAGATGACCAACAACGCTCTAGGGAACGAACTTCAGCATTAAAACTTGCCAAACTTCGAATGGAGACAAGGTTTGTCCATTTTGGTCCAAACATGACGAACTTCGCTCTAGGGAACGAACTTGTTGTTTCTCACTCTCCAAGCCTCGAATGGAGACAAGTTTTGTCCATTTTGGTTCGAAGATGACCAACAACGCTCTAGGGTACGAACTTCAGCATTAAAACTCGCGAAACTTCGAATGGAGACAAGGTTTGTCCATTTTGGTCCAAACATGACGAACTTCGCTCTAGGGAACGAACTTTTGGTTTCTCACGCTCCAAGCCTCGAATGGAGTCTAGTTTGTTCCATTTTGGTTCAAAGATGACCAACAACGCTCTAGGGTACGAACTTCAGCATTAAAACTCGCCAAACTTTGAATGGAGACAAGGTTTGTCCATTTTGGTCCAAACATGACGAACTTCGCTCTAGGGAACGAACTTGTTGTTTCTCACTCTCCAAGCCTCGAATGGAGACAAGTTTGGTCCATTTTGGTTCGAAGATGACCAACAACGCTCTAGGGTACGAACTTCAGCATTAAAACTCGCGAAACTTCGAATGGAGACAAGGTTTGTCCATTTTGGTCCAAACATGACGAACTTCGCTCTAGGGAACGAACTTGTGGTTTCTCACGCTCCAAGCCTCGAATGGAGACTAGTTTGGTCCATTTTGGTTCAAAGATGACCAACAAAGCTCTAGGGTACGAACTTGAGCATTAAAACTCGCCAAACTTCGAATGGAGACAAGGTTTGTCCATTTTGGTCCAAACATGACGAACTTCGCTCTAGGGAACGAACTTGTTGTTTCTCACTCTCCAAGCCTCGAATGGAGACAAGTTTTGTCCATTTTGGTTCGAAGATGACCAACAACGCTCTAGGGTACGAACTTCAGCATTAAAACTCGCCAAACTTCGAATGGAGACAAGGTTTGTTCATTTTGGTCCAAACATGACGAACTTCGCTCTAGGGAACGAACTTGTGGTTTCTCACGCTCCAAGCCTCGAATGGAGACTAGTTTGGTCCATTTTGGTTCAAAGATGACCAACAACGCTCTAGGGTACGAACTTCAGCATTAAAACTCGCCAAACTTCGAATGGAGACAAGGTTTGTCCATTTTGGTCCAAACATGACGAACTTCGCTCTAGGGAACGAACTTGTTGTTTCTCACTCTCCAAGCCTCGAATGGAGACAAGTTTGGTCCATTTTGGTTCAAAGATGACCAACAACGCTCTAGGGTACGAACTTCAGCATTAAAACTCGCCAAAGTTCGAATGGAGACAAGGTTTGTCCATTTTGGTCCAAACATGACGAACTTCGCTCTAGGGAACGAACTTGTTGTTTCTCACTCTCCAAGCCTCGAATGGAGACAAGTTTGGTCCATTTTGGTTCGAAGATGACCAACAACGCTCTAGGGTACGTACTTCATCATTAAAACTTGCCAAACTTCGAATGGAGACAAGGTTTGTCCATTTTGGTCCAAACATGACGAACTTCGCTCTAGGGAACGAACTTGTTGTTTCTCACTCTCCAAGCCTCGAATGTAGACAAGTTTTGTCCATTTTGGTTCGAAGATGACCAACAACGCTCTAGGGTACGAACTTCAGCATTAAAACTAGCGAAACTTTGAATGGAGACAAGGTTTGTCCATTTTGGTCCAAACATGACGAACTTCGCTCTAGGGAACGAACTTGTGGTTTCTCACGCTCCAAACTTCGAATGGAGACAAGTTTGGCCCATTTTGGTTCAAAGATGACCAACAACGCTCTAGGGTACGAACTGCAGCATTAAAACTCGCCAAACTTCTTATGGAGACAAGGTTTGTCCATTTTGGTCCAAACATGACGAACTTCGCTCTAGGGAACGAACTTGTTGTTTCTCACTCTCCAAGACTCGAATGGAGACAAGTTTTGTCCATTTTGGTTCGAAGATGACCAACAACGCTCTAGGGTACGAACTTCAGCATTAAAACTCGCGAAACTTCGAATGGAGACAAGGTTTGTCCATTTTGGTCCAAACATGACGAACTTCGCTCTAGGGAACGAACTTGTTGTTTCTCACTCTCCAAGCCTCGAATGGAGACAAGTTTGGTCCATTTTGGTTCAAAGATGACCAACAACGCTCTAGGGTACGAACTTCAGCATTAAAACTCGCCAAAGTTCGAATGGAGACAAGGTTTGTCCATTTTGGTCCAAACATGACGAACTTCGCTCTAGGGAACGAACTTGTTGTTTCTCACTCTCCAAGCCTCGAATGGAGACAAGTTTGGTCCATTTTGGTTCGAAGATGACCAACAACGCTCTAGGGTACGTACTTCAGCATTAAAACTTGCCAAACTTCGAATGGAGACAAGGTTTGTCCATTTTGGTCCAAACATGACGAACTTCGCTCTAGGGAACGAACTTGTTGTTTCTCACTCTCCAAGCCTCGAATGTAGACAAGTTTGGTCCATTTTGGTTCGAAGATGACCAACAACGCTCTAGGGTACGAACTTCAGCATTAAAACTAGCGAAACTTTGAATGGAGACAAGGTTTGTCCATTTTGGTCCAAACATGACGAACTTCGCTCTAGGGAACGAACTTGTGGTTTCTCACGCTCCAAACTTCGAATGGAGACAAGTTTGGCCCATTTTGGTTCAAAGATGACCAACAACGCTCTAGGGTACGAACTGCAGAATTAAAACTCGCCAAACTTCTTATGGAGACAAGGTTTGTCCATTTTGGTCCAAACATGACGAACTTCGCTCTAGGGAACGTTCTTGTTGTTTCTCACTCTCCAAGCCTCGAATGGAGACAAGTTTTGTCCATTTTGGTTCGAAGATGACCAACAACGCTCTAGGGTACGAACTTCAGCATTAAAACTCGCCAAACTTCGAATGGAGACAAGGTTTGTCCATTTTGGTCCAAACATGACGAACGTCGCTCTAGGGAACGAACTTGTATTTTCTCACTCTCCAAGCCTCGAATGGAGACAAGTTTGGTCCATTTAGGTTCAAAGATGACCAACAAAGCTCTAGGGTACGAACTTGAGCATTAAAACTCGCCAAACTTCGAATGGAGACAAGGTTTGTCCATTTTGGTCCAAACATGACGAACTTCGCTCTAGGGAACGAACTTGTGGTTTCTCATGCTCCAAGCCTCCAATGGAGACAAGTTTGGTCCATTATGGTTCGAATGTGACCATCAAAGCTCTAGGGTACGAACTTCAGCATTAAAACACGTCAAACTTCGAATGGAGACAAGGTTTGTCCATTTTGGTCCAAACATGACGAACTTCTCTCTAGGGAACGAACTTGTTGTTTCTCACTCTACAAGCCTCGAATGGGGACAAGCTTGGTCCATTTTGGTTCAAAGATGACCAACAAAGCTCTAGGGTACGAACTTGATCATTAAAACTCGCCAAACTTCGAATGGAGACAAGGTTTGTCCATTTTGGTCCAAACATGACGAACTTCGCTCTAGGGAACAAACTTGTTGTTTCTCACTCTCCAAGCCTCGAATGGAGACAAGTTTTGTCCATTTTGGTTCGAAGATGACCAACAACGCTCTAGGGTACGAACTTCAGCATTAAAACTCGCGAAACTTCGAATGGAGACAAGGTTTGTCCATTTTGGTCCAAACATGACGAACTTCGCTCTAGGGAACGAACTTGTGGTTTCTGACGCTCCAAGCCTCGAATGGAGACTAGTTTGGTCCATTTTGGTTCAAAGATGACCAACAACGCTCTAGGGTACGAACTTCAGCATTAAAACTCGCCAAACTTCGAATGGAGACAAGGTTTGTCCATTTTGGTCCAAACATGACGAACGTCGCTCTAGGGAACGAACTTGTTGTTTCTCACTCTCCAAGCCTCGAATGGAGACAAGTTTGGTCCATTTTGGTTCAAAGATGACCAACAAAGCTCTAGGGTACGAACTTGAGCATTAAAACTCGCCAAACTTCGAATGGAGACAAGGTTTGTCCATTTTGGTCCAAACATGACGAACTTCGCTCTAGGGAACGAACTTGTGGTTTCTCATGCTCCAAGCCTCCAATGGAGACAAGTTTGGTCCATTATGGTTCGAATGTGACCAACAAAGCTCTAGGGTACGAACTTCAGCATTAAAACACGTCAAACTTCGAATGGAGACAAGGTTTGTCCATTTTGGTCCAAACATGACGAACTTCTCTCTAGGGAACGAACTTGTTGTTTCTCACTCTACAAGCCTCGAATGGGGACAAGCTTGGTCCATTTTGGTTCAAAGATGACCAACAAAGCTCTAGGGTACGAACTTGAGCATTAAAACTCGCCAAACTTCGAATGGAGACAAGGTTTGTCCATTTTGGTCCAAACATGACGAACTTCGCTCTAGGGAACAAACTTGTTGTTTCTCACTCTCCAAGCCTCGAATGGAGACAAGTTTTGTCCATTTTGGTTCGAAGATGACCAACAACGCTCTAGGGTACGAACTTCAGCATTAAAACTCGCGAAACTTCGAATGGAGACAAGGTTTGTCCATTTTGGTCCAAACATGACGAACTTCGCTCTAGGGAACGAACTTGTGGTTTCTCACGCTCCAAGCCGCGAATGGAGACTAGTTTGGTAAATTTTGGTTCAAAGATGACCAACAACGCTCTAGGGTACGAACTTCAGCATTAAAACTCGCCAAACTTCGAATGGAGACAAGGTTTGTCCATTTTGGTCCAAACATGACGAACTTCGCTCTAGGGAACGAACTTGTTGTTTCTCACTCTCCAAGCCTCGAATGGAGACAAGTTTGGTCCATTTTGGTTCAAAGATGACCAAAAACGCTCTAGGGTACGAACTTCAGCATTAAAACTCGCCAAAGTTCGAATGGAGACAAGGTTTGTCCATTTTGGTCCAAACATGACGAACTTCGCTCTAGGGAACGAACTTGTTGTTTCTCACTCTCCAAGCCTCGAATGGAGACAAGTTTGGTCCATTTTGGTTCGAAGATGACCAACAACGCTCTAGGGTACGTACTTCGCATTAAAACTTGCCAAACTTCGAATGGAGACAAGGTTTGTCCATTTTGGTCCAAACATGACGAACTTCGCTCTAGGGAACGAACTTGTTGTTTCTCACTCTCCAAGCCTCGAATGTAGACAAGTTTGGTCCATTTTGGTTCGAAGATGACCAACAACGCTCTAGGGTACGAACTTCAGCATTAAAACTAGCGAAACTTTGAAAGGAGACAAGGTTTGTCCATTTTGGTCCAAACATGACGAACATCGCTCTAGGGAACGAACTTGTGGTTTCTCACGCTCCAAACTTCGAATGGAGACAAGTTTGGCCCATTTTGGTTCAAAGATGACCAACAACGCTCTAGGGTACGAACTGCAGCATTAAAACTCGCCAAACTTCTTATGGAGACAAGGTTTGTCCATTTTGGTCCAAACATGACGAACTTCGCTCTAGGGAACGTTCTTGTTGTTTCTCACTCTCCAAGCCTCGAATGGAGACAAGTTTTGTCCATTTTGGTTCGAAGATGACCAACAACGCTCTAGGGTACGAACTTCAGCATTAAAACTCGCCAAACTTCGAATGGAGACAAGGTTTGTCCATTTTGGTCCAAACATGACGAACGTCGCTCTAGGGAACGAACTTGTTGTTTCTCACTCTCCAAGCAGAATGGAGACAAGTTTGGTCCATTTTGGTTCAAAGATGACCAACAAAGCTCTAGGGTACGAACTTGAGCATTAAAACTCGCCAAACTTCGAATGGAGACAAGGTTTGTCCATTTTGGTCCAAACATGACGAACTTCGCTCTAGGGAACGAACTTGTGGTTTCTCATGCTCCAAGCCTCCAATGGAGACAAGTTTGGTCCATTATGGTTCGAATGTGACCAACAAAGCTCTAGGGTACGAACTTCAGCATTAAAACACGTCAAACTTCGAATGGAGACAAGGTTTGTCCATTTTGGTCAAACATGACGAACTTCTCTCTAGGGAACGAACTTGTTGTTTCTCACTCTACAAGCCTCGAATGGAGACAAGCTTGGTCCATTTTGGTTCAAAGATGACCAACAAAGCTCTAGGGTACGAACTTGAGTATTAAAACTCGCCAAACTTCGAATGGAGACAAGGTTTGTCCATTTTGGTCCAAACTTGACGAACTTCGCTCTAGGGAACGAACTTGTTGTTTCTCACTCTCCAAGCCTCGAATGGAGACAAGTTTTGTCCATTTTGGTTCGAAGATGACCAACAACGCTCTAGGGTACGAACTTCAGAATTAAAACTCGCGAAACTTCGAATGGAGACAAGGTTTGTCCATTTTGGTCCAAACATGACGAACTTCGCTCTAGGGAACGAACTTGTGGTTTCTCACGCTCCAAGCCTCGAATGGATACTAGTTTGGTCCATTTTGGTTCAAAGATGACCAACAACGCTCTAGGGTACGAACTTCAGCATTAAAACTCGCGAAACTTCGAATGGAGACAAGGTTTGTCCATTTTGGTCCAAACATGACGAACTTCGCTCTAGGGAACGAACTTGTGGTTTCTCACTCTACAAGCCTCGAATGGAGACAAGTTTTGTCCATTTTGGTTCGAAGATGACCAACAACGCTCTAGGGTACGAACTTCAGCATTAAAACTCGCGAAACTTCGAATGGAGACAAGGTTTGTCCATTTTGGTCCAAACATGACGAACTTCGCTCTAGGGAACGAACTTGTTGTTTCTCACTCTCCAAGCCTCGAATGGAGACAAGTTTGGTCCATTTTGGTTTGAAGATGACCAACAACGCTCTAGGGTACGAACTTCAGCATTAAAACTCGCCAAACTTCGAATGGAGACAAGGTTTGTCCATTTTGGTCCAAACATGACGAACTTCGCTCTAGGGAACGAACTTGTTGTTTCTCACTCTCCAAGCCTCGAATGTAGACAAGTTTGGTCCATTTTGGTTCGAAGATGACCAACAAAGCTCTAGGGTACGAACTTCAGCATTAAAACTCGCGAAACTTCGAATGGAGACAAGGTTTGTCCATTTTGGTCCAAACATGACGAACTTCGCTCTAGGGAACGAACTTGTGGTTTCTCACTCTACAAGCCTCGAATGGAGACAAGTTTGGTCCATTTTGGTTCAAAGATGACCAACAACGCTCTAGGGTACGAACTTCATCATTAAAACACGCCAAACTTCGAATGGAGACAAGGTTTGTCCATTTTGGTCAAAACATGACGAACTTCGCTCTAGGGAACGACCTTGTGGTTTCTCACTCTACAAGCCTCGAATGGAGACAAGCTTGGTCCATTTTGGTTCAAAGATGACCGACAAAGCTCTAGGGTACGAACTTGAGCATTAAAACTCGCCAAACTTCGAATGGAGACAAGGTTTGTCCATTTTGGTCCAAACATGACGAACTTCGCTCTAGGGAACGAACTTGTTGTTTCTCACTCTCCAAGCCTCGAATGGAGACAAGTTTGGTCCATTTTGGTTCGAAGATGACCAACAAAGCTCTAGGGTACGAACTTCAGCATTAAAACTCGCGAAACTTCGAATGGAGACAAGGTTTGTCCATTTTGGTCCAAACATGACGAACTTCGCTCTAGGGAACGAACTTGTGGTTTCTCACTCTACAAGCCTCGAATGGAGACAAGTTTGGTCCATTTTGGTTCAAAGATGACCAACAACGCTCTAGGGTACGAACTTCATCATTAAAACACGCCAAACTTCGAATGGAGACAAGGTTTGTCCATTTTGGTCAAAACATGACGAACTTCGCTCTAGGGAACGAACTTGTGGTTTCTCACTCTACAAGCCTCGAATGGAGACAAGTTTGGTCCATTTTGGTTCAAAGATGACCAACAAAGCTCTAGGGTACGAACTTCAGCATTAAAACTCGCCAAACTTCGAATGGAGACAAGGTTTGTCCATTTTGGTCCAAACATGTCGAACTTCGCTCTATGGAACGAACTTGTAGTTTCTCACTCTACAAGCCTCGAATGGAGACAAGTTTGGTCCATTTTGGTTCAAAGATGACCAACAAAACTCTAGGGTACGAACTTGAGCATTAAAACTCGCCAAACTTCGAATGGAGACAAGGTTTGTCCATTTTGGTCCAAACATGACGAACTTCGCTCTAGGGAACGAACTTGTGGTTTCTCACTCTCCAAGCCTCGAATGGAGACAAGTTTGGTCCATTTTGGTTCGAAGATGACCAACAACGCTCTAGGGTACGAACTTCAGCATTAAAACTCGCGAAACTTCGAATGGAGACAAGGTTTGTCCATTTTGGTCCAAACATGACGAACTTCGCTCTAGGGAACGAACTTGTGGTTTCTCACGCTCCAAGCCTCGAATGGAGACTAGTTTGGTCCATTTTGGTTCAAAGATGACCAACAAAACTCTAGGGTACGAACTTGAGCATTAAAACTCGCCAAACTTCGAATGGAGACAAGGTTTGTCCATTTTGGTCCAAACATGACGAACTTCGCTCTAGGGAACGAACTTGTGGTTTCTCACGCTCCAAGCCTCGAATGGATACTAGTTTGGTCCATTTTGGTTCAAAGATGACCAACAAAGCTCTAGGGTACGAACTTCAGCATTAAAACTCGCCAAACTTCGAATGGAGACAAGGTTTGTCCATTTTGGTCCAAACATGACGAACTTCGCTCTAGGAAACGAACTTGTTGTTTCTCACTCTCCAAGCCTCGAATGGAGACAGGTTTTGTCCATTTTGGTTCGAAGATGACCAACAACGCTCTAGGGTACGAACTTCAGATTAAAACTCGCGAAACTTCGAATGGAGACAAGGTTTGTCCATTTTGGTCCAAACATGACGAACTTCGCTCTAGGGAACGAACTTGTGGTTACTCACTTTCCAAGCCTCGAATGGAGACAAGTTTGGTCCATTTTGGTCAAAGATGACCAACAACGCTCTAGGGTACGAACTTCAGCATTAAAACTCGCCAAACTTCGAATGGAGACAAGGTTTGTCCATTTTGGTCCAAACATGACGAACTTCGCTCTAGGGAACGAACTTGTTGTTTCTCACTCTCCAAGCCTCGAATGGAGACAAGTTTGGTCCATTTTGGTTCGAAGATGACCAACAAAGCTCTAGGGTACGAACTTCAGCATTAAAACTCGCGAAACTTCGAATGGAGACAAGGTTTGTCCATTTTGGTCCAAACATGACGAACTTCGCTCTAGGGAACGAACTTGTGGTTTCTCACTCTACAAGCCTCGAATGGAGACAAGTTTGGTCCATTTTGGTTCAAAGATGACCAACAACGCTCTAGGGTACGA
Organism: Trichosanthes truncata; assembly: GCA_033996785.1. Taxonomy (NCBI): domain Eukaryota; kingdom Viridiplantae; phylum Streptophyta; class Magnoliopsida; order Cucurbitales; family Cucurbitaceae; genus Trichosanthes; species Trichosanthes truncata. The sequence goes on along the minus strand of JAWPNB010000007.1, from coordinate 24,987,256 downwards.
ACTTCAGCATTAAAACTCGCCAAACTTCGAATGGAGACAAGGTTTGTCCATTTTGGTCCAAACATGACGAACTTCGCTCTAGGGAACGAACATGTTGTTTCTCACTCTCCAAGACTCGAATGTAGACAAGTTTGGTCCATTTTGGTTCGAAGATGACCAACAAAGCTCTAGGGTACGAACTTCATCATTAAAACACGCCAAACTTCGAATGGAGACAAGGTTTGTCCATTTTGGTCAAATCATGACGAACTTCGCTCTAGGGAACGAACTTGTGGTTTTTCACTCTACAAGCCTCGAATGGAGACAAGTTTGGTCCATTTTGGTTCAAAGATGACCAACAAAGCTCTAGGGTACGAACTTCAGCATTAAAACTCGCCAAACTTCGAATGGAGACAAGGTTTGTCCATTTTGGTCCAAACATGTCGAACTTCGCTCTAGGGAACGAACTTGTTGTTTCTCACTCTACAAGCCTCGAATGGAGACAAGTTTTGTCCATTTTGGTTCAAAGATGACCAACAAAGCTCTAGGGTACGAACTTGAGCATTAAAACTCGCCAAACTTCGAATGGAGACAACGTTTGTCCATTTTGGTCCAAACATGACGAACTTCGCTCTAGGGAACGAACTTGTGGTTTCTCACTCTCCAAGCCTCGAATGGAGACAAGTTTGGTCCATTTTGGTTCGAAGATGACCAACAACGCTCTAGGGTACGAACTTCAGCATTAAAACTCGCGAAACTTCGAATGGAGACAATGTTTGTCCATTTTGGTCCAAACATGATGAACTTCGCTCTAGGGAACGAACTTGTGGTTTCTCACGCTCCAAGCCTCGAATGGAGACTAGTTTGGTCCATTTTGGTTCAAAGATGACCAACAACGCTCTAGGGTACGAACTTGAGCATTAAAACTCGCCAAACTTCGAATGGAGACAAGGTTTGTCCATTTTGGTCCAAACATGACGAACTTCGCTCTAGGGAACGAACTTGTTGTTTCTCACTCTCCAAGCCTCGAATGGAGACAAGTTTTGTCCATTTTGGTTCGAAGATGACCAACAACGCTCTAGGGTACGAACTTCAGCATTAAAACTCGCCAAACTTCGAATGGAGACAAGGTTTGTCCATTTTGGTCCAAACATGACGAACTTCGCTCTAGGGAACGAACTTGTGGTTTCTCACCCTCCAAGCCTCGAATGGAGACAAGTTTTGATAAGGATAATGGAGATCAAACCATTATCATGAAGACTAATTATTTATGGCTTTAGTATGTATATGGTTTCCATTTTTGTATTCATTAAAAGTTCAACCAAATTGTAGAATCCATTTAATTAGTTAGTTGGAGAGTTCCATTAATGTGGGGAGTTGGGAAGCTCATTAATTAGTTGGTTGGGAAGTTCAATTAATGAGGGTAGTTGGAAAGCCCATTTAATGAGGTAGTTGGGTTCCTTGCCTATATAAAGGAAGTTGTATTGCTTGTAATACAAGAACAACTTTTGATGAGTTTTCAATGAAATTGAGTCTTTTGAGCCTAATGGCCATGAGCAACTTTCTTTGCATATCTTGTGTTTAGATTTGCATGCAAGGATCATTCAAGTGGCGTTGATCAAACTACTTGTGGAGTGATTCGAATCACGAGTTTAGAAACGAGTTTTCTTTACTCTTGATCTTGATCATCAAGGTAATCCGTTCATAAAGTTTCCCTTGGGTTGATTCCATATCGTTTTGGGGTTTTTTTGGGTTTTGGATCTAAAGGTGTTGTTTATTAGCAAGGTTGTTAGATCTAATGTCCTCGAAGTTTCGTATCATTTGGTATCAGAGCCTTTGGCTCAAGATCGGATATATGTTTCCTTTGCATTTGTCTTTAATTTGTTTTTGGTTTTCTTGTTCTATTTTTTTTTTAAAATCTGTCCAGTTTCGTAGTCTGAGAAAAAGCACCAAAATCTCATATTTACGTACGTCTTTTGATATTGATGTCTTCTACAAGTATTTAGATCTATGTCTGAGCTACAATTCTCTCTTCTTTGAGGTCTTCAAAATCGACTTGGTTTAGGGAGAAATATTCGTATTTTGAAAAGATGCCTAAAGAAAACTGCAAACCCGAGAGCTAATTTCATATCTAAATGTATGTCTATTTTTTTTTTAGGATCAATTCTGTAATATTGATTTTTCTCAATCTTCTATTGTTTTAAATCATTTATTACATCTATCTCTCCTTTACATTATGTCCAAATATTAAAAAAAAAAAAAAAAAGTGTCAAAAAGTGCAAAACTAGTCAATTTCCAGTTTTTATGTTCTCTTGGTGAAATCTAAAGCATGTATCAAAGAAGGAGTTCAAGCAAATCCATGTTTCATCGAGCACAAAGACGTTGTGAGAACCACGTCAATGATGATCCATTTTGGAAGAATTTTCGACATAATTTGGCTGAGATGCGGCAATCCGTAAATCACATGGTTGAATTAAATAAAGAAATGACTTTGATAGACCAAGCCATGAAGGATCAAGTTGCACAATCCAATCAAAATGGTGAAGATTGTCCAATGCCTCAAGAGGATGACCAACAAATTCAAATTGAAGGTGATCATCAACATTCAAAAAAGAAAGAGACAAATGGTGAGATAATAGAAGACAAAGAGATACTTGAAGTATGTGTTGAGAATGATGTGAAGACAAAATCTCTTGACAAATGTGTAAAAAGTGAGGAGAATAACAAAATAGAAAAAATGAAAGTAGAGGCCAAGAAATATGAGAAAGAGGCTAAAAATATTTTGAGTGGGAAAAGCAAACAAGAAAAGAATTTGAAAGACGAAGAGAAGAATTCTAGTGAAGGTGAAAAAAGCAGTTATGGAGAAAAAGAAAAGAGTGAATGTGAAAAGATTAATCTACAAAAAAAGTTCACAAATGATCCAAGAGAAGATGTTGCAATCGAAGTGTTAGAACGAGCTCGAGATGATGATTACAAATCTGCTTTGCAAGGAGATCATTTAGATTCGAGGACGAATCTTCTCGAAGAAGGGGAGAATGATAAGGATAATGGAGATCAAACCATTATCATGAAGACTAATTATTTATGGCTTTAGTATGTATATGGTTTCCATTTTTGTATTCATTAAAAGTTCAACCAAATTGTAGAATCCATTTAATTAGTTAGTTGGAGAGTTCCATTAATGTGGGTAGTTGGGAAGCTCATTAATTAGTTGGTTGGGAAGTTCAATTAATGAGGGTAGTTGGAAAGCCCATTTAATGAGGTAGTTGGGTTCCTTGCCTATATAAAGGAAGTTGTATTGCTTGTAATACAAGAACAACTTTTGATGAGTTTTCAATGAAATTGAGTCTTTTGAGCCTAATGGCCATGAGCAACTTTCTTTGCATATCTTGTGTTTAGATTTGCATGCAAGGATCATTCAAGTGGCGTTGATCAAACTACTTGTGGAGTGATTCGAATCTTGAGTTTAGAAAAGTGTTTTCTATACTCTTGATATTGATCATCGAGGTAAATCCGTTCTATCTTTTTCCTTGGGATGAAATCATCTTGATTTTGGGGTTTTTGGGTTTTAGATCTAAAGGTCTTGTTTGTTAGCAAGGTTGTTAGGTCAATTCCTAAGAGTTACGTATCAAGTTTGGTCCATTTTGGTTCAAAGATGACCAACAACGCTCTAGGGTACGAACTTCAGCATTAAAACTCGCCAAACTTTGAATGGAGACAAGGTTTGTCCATTTTGGTCCAAACATGACGAACTTCGCTCTAGGGAACGAACTTGTTGTTTCTCACTCTCCAAGCCTCGAATGTAGACAAGTTTGGTCCATTTTGGTTCGAAGATGACCAACAAAGCTCTAGGGTACGAACTTCATTATTAAAACACGCCAAACTTCGAATGGAGACAAGGTTTGTCCATTTTGGTCAAAACATGACGAACTTCGCTCTAGGGAACGAACTTGTTGTTTCTCACTCTACAAGCCTCGAATGGAGACAAGTTTGGTCCATTTTGGTTCAAAGATGACCGACAAAGCTCTAGGGTACGAACTTGAGCATTAAAACTCGCCAAACTTCGAATGGAGACAAGGTTTGTCCATTTTGGTCCAAACATGACGAACTTCGCTCTAGGGAACGAACTTGTTGTTTCTCACTCTACAAGCCTCGAATGGAGACAAGTTTGGTCCATTTTGGTTCAAAGATGACCAACAAAGCTCTAGGGTACGAACTTGAGCATTAAAACTCGCCAAACTTCGAATGGAGACAAGGTTTGTCCATTTTGGTCCAAACATGACGAACTTCGCTCTAGGGAACGAACTTGTTGTTTCTCACTCTCCAAGCCTCGAATGTAGACAAGTTTGGTCCATTTTGGTTCGAAGATGACCAACAAAGCTCTAGGGTACGAACTTCATTATTAAAACTCGCCAAACTTCGAATGGAGACAAGGTTTGTCCATTTTGGTCAAAACATGACGAACTTCGCTCTAGGGAACGAACTTGTTGTTTCTCACTCTACAAGCCTCGAATGGAGACAAGTTTGGTCCATTTTGGTTCAAAGATGACCGACAAAGCTCTAGGGTACGAACTTGAGCATTAAAACTCGCCAAACTTCGAATGGAGACAAGGTTTGTCCATTTTGGTCCAAACATGACGAACTTCGCTCTAGGGAACGAACTTGTTGTTTCTCACTCTACAAGCCTCGAATGGAGACAAGTTTGGTCCATTTCGGTTCAAAGATGACCAACAACGCTCTAGGGTACGAACTTCAGCATTAAAATTCGCCAAACTTCGAATGGAGACAAGGTTTGTCCATTTTGGTCCAAACATGACGAACTTCGCTCTAGGGAACGAACTTGTGGTTTCTCACGCTCCAAGCCTCGAATGGAGACAAGTTTGGTCCATTTCGGTTCAAAGATGACCAACAACGCTCTAGGGTACGAACTTCAGCATTAAAACTCGCCAAACTTCGAATGGAGACAAGGTTTGTCCATTTTGGTCCAAACATGACGAACTTCGCTCTAGGGAACGAACTTGTGGTTTCTCACGCTCCAAGCCTCGAATGGAGACTAGTTTGGTCCATTTTGGTTCAAAGATAACCAACAACGCTCTAGGGTACGAACTTCAGCATTAAAACTCGCCAAACTTCGAATGGAGACAAGGTTTGTCCATTTTGGTGCAAACATGACGAACTTCGCTCTAGGGAACGAACTTGTGGTTTCTCACCCTCCAAGCCTCGAATGGAGACAAGTTTGGTCCATTTTGGTTCAAAGATGACCAACAATGCTCTAGGGTACGAACTTCAGCATTAAAACTCGCCAAACTTTGAATGGAGACAAGGTTTGTCCATTTTGGTCCAAACATGACGAACTTCGCTCTAGGGAACGAACTTGTTGTTTCTCACTCTCCAAGCCTCGAATGTAGACAAGTTTGGTCCATTTTGGTTCGAAGATGACCAACAAAGCTCTAGTGTACGAACTTCATCATTAAAACACGCCAAACTTCGAATGGAGACAAGGTTTGTCCATTTTGGTCAAAACATGACGAACTTCGCTCTAGGGAACGAACTTGTTGTTTCTCACTCTACAAGCCTCGAATGGAGACAAGTTTGGTCCATTTTGGTTCAAAGATGACCGACAAAGCTCTAGGGTACGAACTTGAGCATTAAAACTCGCCAAACTTCGAATGGAGACAAGGTTTGTCGATTTTGGTCCAAACATGTCGAACTTCGCTCTAGGGAACGAACTTGTTGTTTCTCACTCTACAAGCCTCGAATGGAGACAAGTTTGGTCCATTTTGGTTCAAAGATGACCAACAAAGCTCTAGGGTACGAACTTGAGCATTAAAACTCGCCAAACTTCGAATGGAGACAAGGTTTGTCCATTTTGGTTCAAACATGACGAACTTCGCTCTAGGGAACGAACTTGTTGTTTCTCACTCTCCAAGCCTCGAATGGAGACAAGTTTTGTCCATTTTGGTTCGAAGATGACCAACAACGCTCTAGGGTACGAACTTCAGCATTAAAACTCGCGAAACTTCGAATGGAGACAAGGTTTGTCCATTTTGGTCCAAACATGACGAACTTCGCTCTAGGGAACGAACTTGTGGTTTCTCACGCTCCAAGCCTCGAATGGAGACTAGTTTGGTCCATTTTGGTTCAAAGATGACCAACAACGCTCTAGGGTACGAACTTCAGCATTAAAACTCGCCAAACTTCGAATGGAGACAAGGTTTGTCCATTTTGGTCCAAACATGACGAACTTCACTCTAGGGAACGAACTTGTTGTTTCTCACTCTCCAAGCCTCGAATGGAGACAAATTTGGTCCATTTTGGTTCAAAGATGACCAACAACGCTCTAGGGTACGAACTTTAGCATTAAAACTCGCCAAAGTTCGAATGGAGACAAGGTTTGTCCATTTTGGTCCAAACATGACGAACTTCGCTCTAGGGAACGAACTTGTTGTTTCTCACTCTCCAAGCCTCGAATGGAGACAAGTTTGGTCCATTTTGGTTCGAAGATGACCAACAACGCTCTAGGGTACGAACTTCAGCATTAAAACTCGCCAAACTTCGAATGGAGACAAGGTTTGTCCATTTTGGTCCAAACATGACGAACTTCGCTCTAGGGAACGAACTTGTTGTTTCTCACTCTCCAAGCCTCGAATGGAGACAAGTTTCGTCCATTTTGGTTCGAAGATGACCAACAACGCTCTAGGGTACGAACTTCAGCATTAAAACTCGCGAAACTTCGAATGGAGACAAGGTTTGTCCATTTTGGTCCAAACATGACGAACTTCGCTCTAGGGAACGAACTTGTGGTTTCTCACTCTCCAAGCCTCGAATGGAGACAAGTTTGGTCCATTTTGGTTCAAAGATGACCAACAACGCTCTAGGGTACGAACTTCAGCATTAAAACTCGCCAAACTTCGAATGGAGACAAGGTTTGTCCATTTTGGTCCAAACATGACGAACTTCGCTCTAGGGAACGAACTTGTTGTTTCTCACTCTCCAAGCCTCTAATGTAGACAAGTTTGGTCCATTTTGGTTCGAAGAAGACCAACAAAACTCTAGGGTACGAACTTCATCATTAAAACACGCCAAACTTCGAATGGAGACAAGGTTTGTCCATTTTGGTCAAAACATGACGAACTTCGCTCTAGGGAACGAACTTGTTGTTTCTCAGTCTACAAGCCTCGAATGGAGACAAGTTTGGTCCATTTTGGTTCAAAGATGACCAACAAAGCTCTAGGGTACGAACTTGAGCATTAAAACTCGCCAAACTTCGAATGGAGACAAGGTTTGTCCATTTTGGTCCAAACATGACGAACTTCGCTCTAGGGAACGAACTTGTTGTTTCTCACTCTACAAGCCTCGAATGGAGACAAGTTTGGTCCATTTTGGTTCAAAGATGACCAACAAAGCTCTAGGGTACGAACTTGAGCATTAAAACTCGCCAAACTTCGAATGGAGACAAGGTTTGTCCATTTTGGTCCAAACATGACGAACTTCGCTCTAGGGAACGAACTTGTTGTTTCTCACTCTCCAAGCCTCGAATGGAGACAAGTTTGGTCCATTTTGGTTCGAAGATGACCAACAACGCTCTAGGGTACGAACTTCAGCATTAAAACTCGCCAAACTTCGAATGGAGACAAGGTTTGTCCATTTTGGTCCAAACATGACGAACTTCGCTCTAGGGAACGAACTTGTTGTTTCTCACTCTCCAAGCCTCGAATGGAGACAAGTTTCGTCCATTTTGGTTCGAAGATGACCAACAACGCTCTAGGGTACGAACTTCAGCATTAAAACTCGCGAAACTTCGAATGGAGACAAGGTTTGTCCATTTTGGTCCAAACATGACGAACTTCGCTCTAGGGAACGAACTTGTGGTTTCTCACTCTCCAAGCCTCGAATGGAGACAAGTTTGGTCCATTTTGGTTCAAAGATGACCAACAACGCTCTAGGGTACGAACTTCAGCATTAAAACTCGCCAAACTTCGAATGGAGACAAGGTTTGTCCATTTTGGTCCAAACATGACGAACTTCGCTCTAGGGAACGAACTTGTTGTTTCTCACTCTCCAAGCCTCTAATGTAGACAAGTTTGGTCCATTTTGGTTCGAAGAAGACCAACAAAGCTCTAGGGTACGAACTTCATCATTAAAACACGCCAAACTTCGAATGGAGACAAGGTTTGTCCATTTTGGTCAAAACATGACGAACTTCGCTCTAGGGAACGAACTTGTTGTTTCTCAGTCTACAAGCCTCGAATGGAGACAAGTTTGGTCCATTTTGGTTCAAAGATGACCAACAAAGCTCTAGGGTACGAACTTGAGCATTAAAACTCGCCAAACTTCGAATGGAGACAAGGTTTGTCCATTTTGGTCCAAACATGACGAACTTCGCTCTAGGGAACGAACTTGTTGTTTCTCACTCTACAAGCCTCGAATGGAGACAAGTTTGGTCCATTTTGGTTCAAAGATGACCAACAAAGCTCTAGGGTACGAACTTCAGCATTAAAACTCGCCAAACTTCGAATGGAGACAAGGTTTGTCCATTTTGGTCCAAACATGACGAACTTCGCTCTAGGGAACGAACTTGTTGTTTCTCACTCTCCAAGCCTCGAATGGAGACAAGTTTTGTCCATTTTGGTTCGAAGATGACCAACAACGCTCTAGGGTACGAACTTCAGCATTAAAACTCGCGAAACTTCGAATGGAGACAAGGTTTGTCCATTTTGGTTCAAACATGACGAACTTCGCTCTAGGGAACGAACTTGTTGTTTCTCACGCTCCAAGCCTCGAATGGAGACTAGTTTGGTCCATTTTGGTTCAAAGATGACCAACAACGCTCTAGGGTCCGATCTTCAGCATTAAAACTCGCCAAACTTCGAATGGAGACAAGGTTTGTCCATTTTGGTCCAAACATGACGAACTTCGCTCTAGGGAACGAACTTGTTGTTTCTCACTCTCCAAGCCTCGAATGGAGACAAGTTTGGTCCATTTTGGTTCAAAGATGACCAACAACGCTCTAGGGTACGAACTTCAGCATTAAAACTCGCGAAACTTCGAATGGAGACAAGGTTTGTCCATTTTGGTCCAAACATGACGAACTTCGCTCTAGGGAACGAACTTGTTGTTTCTCACTCTCCAAGCCTCGAATGGAGACAAGTTTGGTCCATTTTGGTTCGAAGATGAGCAACAACGCTCTAGGGTACGAACTTCAGCATTAAAACTCGCCAAACTTCGAATGGAGACAAGGTTTGTCCATTTTGGTCCAAACATGACGAACTTCGCTCTAGGGAACGAACTTGTTGTTTCTCACTCTACAAGCCTCGAATGGAGACAAGTTTGGTCCATTTTGGTTCAAAGATGACCAACAACGCTCTAGGGTACGAACTTTAGCATTAAAACTCGCCAAAGTTCGAATGGAGACAAGGTTTGTCCATTTTGGTCCAAACATGACGAACTTCGCTCTAGGGAACGAACTTGTTGTTTCTCACTCTCCAAGCCTCGAATGGAGACAAGTTTGGTCCATTTTGGTTCGAAGATGACCAACAACGCTCTAGGGTACGAACTTGAGCATTAAAACTCGCCAAACTTCGAATGGAGACAAGGTTTGTCCATTTTGGTCCAAACATGACGAACTTCGCTCTAGGGAACGAACTTGTTGTTTCTCACTCTACAAGCCTCGAATGGAGACAAGTTTGGTCCATTTTGGTTCAAAGATGACCAACAACGCTCTAGGGTACGAACTTCAGCATTAAAACTCGCCAAACTTCGAATGGAGACAAGGTTTGTCCATTTTGGTCCAAACATGACGAACTTCGCTCTAGGGAACGAACTTGTGGTTTGTCACGCTCCAAGCCTCGAATGGAGACTAGTTTGGTCCATTTTGGTTCAAAGATGACCAACAACGCTCTAGGGTACGAACTTGAGCATTAAAACTCGCCAAACTTCGAATGGAGACAAGGTTTGTCCATTTTGGTCCAAACATGACGAACTTCGCTCTAGGGAACGAACTTGTTGTTTCTCACTCTCCAAGCCTCGAATGGAGACAAGTTTTGTCCATTTTGGTTCGAAGATGACCAACAACGCTCTAGGGTACGAACTTCAGCATTAAAACTCGCTAAACTTCGAATGGAGACAAGGTTTGTCCATTTTGGTCCAAACATGACGAACTTCGCTCTAGGGAACGAACTTGTGGTTTCTCACGCTCCAAGCCTCGAATGGAGACAAGTTTGGTCCATTTTGGTTCAAAGATGACCAACAACGCTCTAGGGTACGAACTTCAGCATTAAAACTAGCCAAACTTTGAATGGAGACAAGGTTTGTCCATTTTGGTCCAAACATGACGAACTTCGCTCTAGGGAACGAACTTGTTGTTTCTCACTCTCCAAGCCTCGAATGTAAACAAGTTTGGTCCATTTTGGTTCGAAGATGACCAACAAAGCTCTAGGGTACGAACTTCATCATTAAAACACGCCAAACTTCGAATGGAGACAAGGTTTGTCCATTTTGGTCAAAACATGACGAACTTCGCTCTAGGGAACGAACTTGTTGTTACTCACTCTACAAGCCTCGAATGGAGACAAGTTTGGTCCATTTTGGTTCAAAGATGACCGACAAAGCTCTAGGGTACGAACTTGAGCATTAAAACTCGCCAAACTTCGAATGGAGACAAGGTTTGTCCATTTTGGTCCAAACATGACGAACTTCGCTCTAGGGAACGAACTTGTTGTTTCTCACTCTCCAAGCCTCGAATGGAGACAAGTTTTGTCCATTTTGGTTCGAAGATGACCAACAACGCTCTAGGGTACGAACTTCAGCATTAAAACTAGCGAAACTTCGAATGGAGACAAGGTTTGTCCATTTTGGTCCAAACATGACGAACTTCGTTCTAGGGAACGAACTTGTGGTTTCTCACTCTCCAAGCCTCGAATGGAGACAAGTTTGGTCCATTTTGGTTCGAAGATGACCAACAAAGCTCTAGGGTACGAACTTCATCATTAAAACACGCCAAACTTCGAATGGAGACAAGGTTTGTCCATTTTGGTCAAAACATGACGAACTTCGCTCTAGGGAACGAACTTGTTGTTACTCACTCTACAAGCCTCGAATGGAGACAAGTTTGGTCCATTTTGGTTCAAAGATGACCGACAAAGCTCTAGGGTACGAACTTGAGCATTAAAACTCGCCAAACTTCGAATGGAGACAAGGTTTGTCCATTTTGGTCCAAACATGACGAACTTCGCTCTAGGGAACGAACTTGTTGTTTCTCACTCTCCAAGCCTCGAATGGAGACAAGTTTTGTCCATTTTGGTTCGAAGATGACCAACAACGCTCTAGGGTACGAACTTCAGCATTAAAACTCGCGAAACTTCGAATGGAGACAAGGTTTGTCCATTTTGGTCCAAACATGACGAACTTCGTTCTAGGGAACGAACTTGTGGTTTCTCACTCTCCAATCCTCGAATGGAGACAAGTTTGGTCCATTTTGGTTCAAAGATGACCAACAACGCTCTAGGGTACGAACTTCAGCATTAAAACTCGCCAAACTTCGAATGGAGACAAGGTTTGTCCATTTTGGTCCAAACATGACGAACTTCGCTCTAGGGAACGAACTTGTTGTTTCTCACTATCCAAGCCTCGAATGTAGACAAGTTTGGTCCATTTTGGTTCGAAGATGACCAACAAAGCTCTAGGGTACGAACTTCATCATTAAAACACGCCAAACTTCGAATGGAGACAAGGTTTGTCCATTTTGGTCAAAACATGACGAACTTCGCTCTAGGGAACGAACTTGTTGTTTCTCACTCTACAAGCCTCGAATGGAGACAAGTTTGGTCCATTTTGGTTCAAAGATGACCAACAAAGCTCTAGGGTACGAACTTGAGCATTAAAACTCGCCAAACTTCGAATGGAGACAAGGTTTGTCCATTTTGGTCCAAACATGACGAACTTCGCTCTAGGGAACGAACTTGTTGTTTCTCACTCTACAAGCCTCGAATGGAGACAAGTTTGGTCCATTTTGGTTCTAAGATGACCAACAAAGCTCTAGGGTACGAACTTGAGCATTAAAACTCGCCAAACTTCGAATGGAGACAAGGTTTGTCCATTTTGGTCCAAACATGACGAACTTCGCTCTAGGGAACGAACTTGTTGTTTCTCACTCTGCAAGCCTCGAATGGAGACAAGTTTTGTCCATTTTGGATCGAAGATGACCAACAATGCTCTAGGGTACGAACTTCAGCATTAAAACTCGCGAAACTTCGAATGGAGACAAGGTTTGTCCATTTTGGTCCAAACATGACGAACTTCGCTCTAGGGAACGAACTTGTGGTTTCTCACGCTCCAAGCCTCGAATGGAGACTAGTTTGGTCCATTTTGGTTCAAAGATGACCAACAACGCTCTAGGGTACGAACTTCAGCATTAAAACTCGCCAAACTTCGAATGGAGACAAGGTTTGTCCATTTTGGTCCAAACATGACGAACTTCGCTATAGGGAACGAACTTGTTGTTTCTCACTCTCCAAGCCTCGAATGGAGACAAGTTTGGTCCATTTTGGTTCAAAGATGACCAACAACGCTCTAGGGTACGAACTTTAGCATTAAAACTCGCCAAACTTCGAATGGAGACAAGGTTTGTCCATTTTGGTCCAAACATGACGAACTTCGCTCTAGGGAACGAACTTGTTGTTTCTCACTCTACAAGCCTCGAATGGAGACAAGTTTGGTCCATTTTGGTTCAAAGATGACCAACAAAGCTATAGGGTACGAACTTGAGCATTAAAACTCGCCAAACTTCGAATGGAGACAAGGTTTGTCCATTTTGGTCCAAACATGACGAACTTCGCTCTAGGGAACGAACTTGTTGTTTCTCACTCTCCAAGCCTCGAATGGAGACAAGTTTTGTCCATTTTGGTTCGAAGATGACCAACAACGCTCTAGGGTACGAACTTCAGCATTCAAACTCGCGAAACTTCGAATGGAGACAAGGTTTGTCCATTTTGGTCCAAACATGACGAACTTCGCTCTAGGGAACGAACTTGTGGTTTCTCACGCTCCAAGCCTCGAATGGAGACTAGTTTGGTCCATTTTGGTTCAAAGATGACCAACAACGCTCTAGGGTACGAACTTCAGCATTAAATCTCGCCAAACTTCGAATGGAGACAAGGTTTGTCCATTTTGGTCCAAACATGACGAACTTCGCTCTAGGGAACGAACTTGTGGTTTCTCACGCTCCAAGCCTCGAATGGAGACTAGTTTGGTCCATTTTGGTTCAAAGATGACCAACAACGCTCTAGGGTACGAACTTGAGCATTAAAACTCGCCAAACTTCGAATGGAGACAAGGTTTGTCCATTTTGGTCCAAACATGACGAACTTCGCTCTAGGGAACGAACTTGTTGTTTCTCACTCTCCAAGCCTCGAATGGAGACAAGTTTTGTCCATTTTGGTTCGAAGATGACCAACAACGCTCTAGGGTACGAACTTCAGCATTAAAACTCGCGAAACTTCGAATGGAGACAAGGTTTGTCCATTTTGGTCCAAACATGACGAACTTCGCTCTAGGGAACGAACTTGTGGTTTCTCACGCTCCAAGCCTCGAATGGAGACAAGTTTGGTCCATTTTGGTTCAAAGATGACCAACAACGCTCTAGGGTACGATCTTCAGCATTAAAACTCGCCAAACTTTGAATGGAGACAAGGTTTGTCCATTTTGGTCCAAACATGACGAACTTCGCTGTAGGGAACGAACTTGTTGTTTCTCACTCTCCAAGCCTCGAATGTAGACAAGTTTGGTCCATTTTGGTTCGAAGATGACCAACAAAGCTCTAGGGTACGAACTTCATCATTAAAACACGCCAAACTTCGAATGGAGACAAGGTTTGTCCATTTTGGTCAAAACATGTCGAACTTCGCTCTAGGGAACGAACTTGTTGTTTCTCACTCTACAAGCCTCGAATGGAGACAAGTTTGGTCCATTTTGGTTCAAAGATGACCGACAAAGCTCTAGGGTACGAACTTGAGCATTAAAACTCGCCAAACTTCGAATGGAGACAAGGTTTGTCCATTTTGGTTCAAACATGACGAACTTCGCTCTAGGGAACGAACTTGTTGTTTCTCACTCTCCAAGCCTCGAATGGAGACAAGTTTTGTCCATTTTGGTTCGAAGATGACCAACAACGCTCTAGGGTACGAACTTCAGCATTAAAACTCGCGAAACTTCGAATGGAGACAAGGTTTGTCCATTTTGGTCCAAACATGACGAACTTCGCTCTAGGGAACGAACTTGTGGTTTCTCACTCTCCAAGCCTCGAATGGAGACAAGTTTGGTCCATTTTGGTTCAAAGATGACCAACAACGCTCTAGGGTACGAACTTCAGCATTAAAACTCGCCAAACTTCGAATGGAGACAAGGTTTGTCCATTTTGGTCCAAACATGACGAACTTCGCTCTAGGGAACGAACTTGTTGTTTCTCACTCTCCAAGCCTCGAATGTAGACAAGTTTGGTCCAGTTTGGTTCGAAGATGACCAACAAAGCTCTAGGGTACGAACTTCATCATTAAAACACGCCAAAATTCGAATGGAGACAAGGTTTGTCCATTTTGGTCAAAACATGACGAACTTCGCTCTAGGGAACGAACTTGTTGTTTCTCACTCTACAAGCCTCGAATGGAGACAAGTTTGGTCCATTTTGGTTCAAAGATGACCAACAAAGCTCTAGGGTACGAACTTGAGCATTAAAACTCGCCAAACTTCGAATGGAGACAAGTTTTGTCCATTTTGGTCCAAACATGACGAACTTCGCTCTAGGGAACGAACTTGTTGTTTCTCACTCTCCAAGCCTCGAATGGAGACAAGTTTGGTCCATTTTGGTTCGAAGATGACCAACAACGCTCTAGGGTACGAACTTCAGCATTAAAACTCGCGAAACTTCGAATGGAGACAAGGTTTGTCCATTTTGGTCCAAACATGACGAACTTCGCTCTAGGGAACGAACTTGTGGTTTCTCACGCTCCAAGCCTCGAATGGAGACTAGTTTGGTCCATTTTGGTTCAAAGATGACCAACAACGCTCTAGGGTACGAACTTCAGCATTAAAACTCGCCAAACTTCGAATGGAGACAAGGTTTGTCCATTTTGGTCCAAACATGACGAACTTCGCTCTAGGGAACGAACTTGTTGTTTCTCACTCTCCAAGCCTCGAATGGAGACAAGTTTGGTCCATTTTGGTTCAAAGATGACCAACAACGCTCTAGGGTACGAACTTTACATTAAAACTCGCCAAAGTTCGAATGGAGACAAGGTTTGTCCATTTTGGTCCAAACATGACGAACTTCGCTCTAGGGAACGAACTTGTTGTTTCTCACGCTCCAAGCCTCGAATGGAGACAAGTTTGGTCCATTTTGGTTCGAAGATGACCAACAACGCTCTAGGGTACGAACTTCAGCATTAAAACTCGCCAAACTTCGAATGGAGACAAGGTTTGTCCATTTTGGTCCAAACATGACGAACTTCGCTCTAGGGAACGAACTTGTGGTTTCTCACGCTCCAAGCCTCGAATGGAGACAAATTTGGTCCATTTTTGTTCAAAGATGACCAACAACGCTCTAGGGTACGAACTTCAGCATTAAAACTCGCCAAACTTCGAATGGAGACAAGGTTTGTCCATTTTGGTCCAAACATGACGAACTTCGCTCTAGGGAACGAACTTGTGGTTTCATACGCTCCAAGCCTCGAATGGAGACAAGTTTGGTCCATTTTGGTTCAAAGATGACCAACAACGCTCTAGGGTACGAACTTCAGCATTAAAACTCGCCAAACTTCGAATGGAGACAAGGTTTGTCCATTTTGGTCCAAACATGACGAACTTCGCTCTAGGGAACGAACTTGTTGTTTCTCACTCTCCAAGCCTCGAATGTAGACAAGTTTGGTCCATTTTGGTTCGAAGATGACCAACAAAGCTCTAGGGTACGAACTTCATCATTAAAACACGCCAAACTTCGAATGGAGACAAGGTTTGTCCATTTTGGTCAAAACATGATGAACTTCGCTCTAGGGAACGAACTTGTTGTTTCTCACTCTACAAGCCTCGAATGGAGACAAGTTTGGTCCATTTTAGTTCAAAGATGACCAACAAAGCTCTAGGGTACGAACTTGAGAATTAAAACTCGCCAAACTTCGAATGGAGACAAGGATTGTCCATTTTGGTCCAAACATGACGAACTTCGCTCTAGGGAACGAACTTGTTGTTTCTCACTCTCCAAGCCTCGAATGGAGACAAGTTTTGGTCCATTTTGGTTCAAAGATGACCAACAACGCTCTACGGTACGAACTTCAGCATTAAAACTCGCCAAACTTCGAATGGAGACAAGGTTTGTCCATTTTGGTCCAAACATGACGAACTTCGCTCTAAGGAACGAACTTGTTGTTTCTCACTCTCCAAGCCTCGAATGGCGACAAGTTTGGTCCATTTTGGTTCGAAGATGGCCAACAACGCTCTAGGGTACGAACTCCAGCATTAAAACTCGCCAAATTTCGAATGGAGACAAGGTTTGTCCATTTTGGTCCAAACATGACGAACTTCGCTCTAGGGAACGAACTTGTGGTTTCTCATGCTCCAAGCCTCCAATGGAGACAAGTTTGGTCCATTTTGGTTCGAAGATGACCAACAAAGCTCTAGGGTACGAACTTCAGCATTAAAACACGCCAAACTTCGAATGGAGACAAGGTTTGTCCATTTTGGTCCAAACATGACGAACTTCGCTCTAGGGAACGAACTTGTTGTTTCTCACTCTACAAGCCTCGAATGGAGACAAGTTTGGTCCATTTCGGTTCAAAGATGACCAACAACGCTCTAGGGTACGAACTTCAGCATTAAAATTCGCCAAACTTCGAATGGAGACAAGGTTTGTCCATTTTGGTCCAAACATGACGAACTTCGCTCTAGGGAACGAACTTGTGATTTCTCACGCTCCAAGCCTCGAATGGAGACAAGTTTGGTCCATTTCGGTTCAAAGATGACCAACAAATCTCTAGGGTACGAACTTCAGCATTAAAATTCGCCAAACTTCGAATGGAGACAAGGTTTGTCCATTTTGGTCCAAACATGACGAACTTCGCTCTAGGGAACGAACTTGTGGTTTCTCACGCTCCAAGCCTCGAATGGAGACAAGTTTGGTCCATTTCGGTTCAAAGATGACCAACAACGCTCTAGGGTACGAACTTCAGCATTAAAACTCGCCAAACTTCGAATGGAGACAAGGTTTGTCCATTTTGGTCCAAACATGACGAACTTCGCTCTAGGGAACGAACTTGTGGTTTCTCACGCTCCAAGCCTCGAATGGAGACAAGTTTGGTCCATTTTGGTTCAAAGATGACCAACAACGCTCTAGGGTATGAACTTCAGCATTAAAACTCGCCAAACTTCGAATGGAGACAAGATTTGTCCATTTTGGTCCAAACATGACGAACTTCGCTCTAGGGAACGAACTTGTTGTTTCTCACTCTACAAGCCTCGAATGGAGACAAGTTTGGTCCATTTCGGTTCAAAGATGACCAACAACGCTCTAGGGTACGAACTTCAGCATTAAAATTCGCCAAACTTCGAATGGAGACAAGGTTTGTCCATTTTGGTCCAAACATGACGAACTTCGCTCTAGGGAACGAACTTGTGGTTTCTCACGCTCCAAGCCTCGAATGGAGACAAGTTTGGTCCATTTTGGTTCAAAGATGACCAACAACGCTCTAGGGTACGAACTTCAGCATTAAAACTTGCCAAACTTCGAATGGAGACAAGGTTTGTCCATTTTGGTCCAAACATGACGAACTTCGCTCTAGGGAACGAGCTTGTGGTTTCTCACGCTCCAAGCCTCGAATGGAGACAAGTATGGTCCATTTCGGTTCAAAGATGACTAACAACGCTCTAGGGTACGAACTTCAGCATTAAAATTCGCCAAACTTCGAATGGAGACAAGGTTTGTCCATTTTGGTCCAAACATGACGAACTTCGCTCTAGGGAACGAGCTTGTGGTTTCTCACGCTCCAAGCCTCGAATGGAGACAAGTATGGTCCATTTTGGTTCAAAGATGACCAACAACGCTCTAGGGTATGAACTTCAGCATTAAAACTCGCCAAACTTCGAATGGAGACAAGATTTGTCCATTTTGGTCCAAACATGACGAACTTCGCTCTAGGGAACGAACTTGTTGTTTCTCACTCTCCAAGCCTCGAATGGAGACAAGTTTGGTCCATTTTGGTTCGAAGATGACCAACAAAGCTCTAGGGTACGAACTTCAGCATTAAAACACGCGAAACTTCGAATGGAGACAAGGTTTGTCCATTTTGGTCCAAACATGACGAACTTCGCTCTAGGGAACGAACTTGTTGTTTCTCACTCTCCAAGCCTCGAATGGAGACAAGTTTGGTCCATTTTGGTTCTAAGATGACCAACAACGCTCTAGGGTACGAACTTCAGCATTAAAACTCGCCAACTTCGAATGGAGACAAGGTTTGTCCATTTTGGTCCAAACATGACGAACTTCGCTCTAGGGAACGAACTTGTGGTTTCTCATGCTCCAAGCCTCCAATGGAGACAAGTTTGGTCCATTTTGGTTCGAAGATGACCAACAAAGCTCTAGGGTACGAACTTCAGCATTAAAACTCGCGAAACTTCGAATGGAGACAAGGTTTGTCCATTTTGGTCAAAACATGACGAACTTCGCTCTAGGGAACGAACTTGTTGTTTCTCACTCTCCAAGCCTCGAATGGAGACAAGTTTGGTCCATTTCGGTTCAAAGATGACCAACAACGCTCTAGGGTACGAACTTCAGCATTAAAACTCGCCAAACTTCGAATGGAGAAAAGGTTTGTCCATTTTGGTCCAAACATGACGAACTTCGCTCTAGGGAACGAACTTGTTGTTTCTCACTCTCCAAGCCTCGAATGGAGACAAGTTTGGTCCATTTTGGTTCGAAGATGACCAACAACGCTCTAGGGTACGAACTTCAGCATTAAAACTCGCCAAACTTCGAATGGAGACAAGGTTTGTCCATTTTGGTCCAAACATGACGAACTTCGCTCTAGGGAACGAACTTGTTGTTTCTCACTCTCCAAGCCTCGAATGTAGACAAGTTTGGTCCATTTTGGTTCGAAGATGACCAACAAAGCTCTAGGGTACGAACTTCATCATTAAAACACGCCAAACTTCGAATGGAGACAAGGTTTGTCCATTTTGGTCAAAACATGACGAACTTCGCTCTAGGGAACGAACTTGTTGTTTCTCACTCTCCAAGCCTCGAATGGAGACAAGTTTGGTCCATTTCGGTTCAAAGATGACCAACAACGCTCTAGGGTACGAACTTCAGCATTAAAATTCGCCAAACTTCGAATGGAGACAAGGTTTGTCCATTTTGGTCCAAACATGACGAACATCGCTCTAGGGAACGAACTTGTTGTTTCTCACTCTCCAAGCCTCGAATGGAGACAAGTTTGGTCCATTTCGGTTCAAAGATGACCAACAACGCTCTAGGGTACGAACTTCAGCATTAAAACTCGCCAAACTTCGAATGGAGAAAAGGTTTGTCCATTTTGGTCCAAACATGACGAACTTCGCTCTAGGGAACGAACTTGTTGTTTCTCACTCTCCAAGCCTCGAATGGAGACAAGTTTTGTCCATTTCGGTTCAAAGATGACCAACAACGCTCTAGGGTACGAACTTCAGCATTAAAACTCGCCAAACTTCGAATGGAGAAAAGGTTTGTCCATTTTGGTCCAAACATGACGAACTTCGCTCTAGGGAACGAACTTGTTGTTTCTCACTCTCCAAGCCTCGAATGGAGACAAGTTTTGTCCATTTTGGTTCGATGATGACCAACAACGCTCTAGGGTACGAACTTCAGCATTAAAACTCGCCAAACTTCGAATGGAGACAAGGTTTGTCCATTTTGGTCCAAACATGACGAACTTCGCTCTAGGGAACGAACTTGTGGTTTCTCACGCTCCAAGCCTCGAATGGAGACAAGTTTGGTCCATTTTGGTTCAAAGATGACCAACAACGCTCTAGGGTACGAACTTCAGCATTAAAACTCGCCAAACTTCGAATGGAGACAAGGTTTGTCCATTTTGGTCCAAGCATGACGAACTTCGCTCTAGGGAACGAACTTATGGTTTCTCACGCTGCAAGCCTCGAATGGAGACAAGTTTGGTCCATTTTGGTTCGAAGATGACCAACAAAGCTCTAGGGTACGAACTTCAGCATTAAAACACGCCAAACTTCGAATGGAGACAAGATTTGTCCATTTTGGTCCAAACATGACGAACTTCGCTCTAGGGAACGATCTTGTTGTTTCTCACTCTCCAAGCTTCGAATGGAGACAAGTTTTGTCCATTTTGGTTCGAAGATGACCAACAACGCTCTAGGGTACGAACTTCAGCATTAAAACTCGCCAAACTTCGAATGGAGACAAGGTTTGTCCATTTTGGTCCAAACATGACGAACTTCGCTCTAGGGAACGAACTTGTGGTTTCTCACGCTGCAAGCCTCGAATGGAGACAAGTTTGGTCCATTTTGGTTCGAAGATGACCAACAAAGCTCTAGGGTACGAACTTCAGCATTAAAACACGCCAAACTTCGAATGGAGACAAGATTTGTCCATTTTGGTCCAAACATGACGAACTTCGCTCTAGGGAACGAACTTGTTGTTTCTCACTCTACAAGCCTCGAATGGAGACAAGTTTGGTCCATTTTGGTTCAAAGATGACCAACAACGCTCTAGGGTACGAACTTCAGCATTAAAACTCGCCAAACTTCGAATGGAGACAAGGCTTGTCCATTTTGGTCTGCATGACGAACTTCGTTCTAGGGAACGAATGATGTGAACCAAGGAACATCTATTGTCATGCCTGAAGGTCCAATTACAAGGTCAAAAGCCAAAAAGCTACAACAAGCTTTAATCACTTATATTCAAGCTATGGTGAGCTCAACAAAGGAGGTTCTAGATGATGATGGAGTATTTCCCTACATGTTGTGCAAAGTTAAGCTTCAAGATGGAGACACATTAAATGCATTCTAACTTGCATTTAAGGAACTCATAAATTCATGGAACATAAGTTCAAAGTCCAAACATGTAATTTTAGTTGTTTTTTTGGTTTATCATTTAACCCTTGTATTAATGATATGGTTGGGAAGCTCATTAATGAGGTAGTTGGGAGGTTCATTTAATGAGGTAGTTGGGAAACTCATTAAATGAGTTAGTTGGGGAAGTGTTAAAGAGCATTCCTTGCCTATAAAAAGGGATTTGTATTGCTTGTAAAAGGACAACTTGGATAATAGAATTGAAGTTTCTTTTAGCTTTGTTGAGAGCTAAGTTTTCATATTGCAATTTCTTGTGTTTAGAACTTGCATGCTAGAGTCATTCAATTGGTATTGATCATGCCTCTTGTGGAGTGATTCGAATCACGAGTTTAGAAACGAGTTTTCTTTACTCTTGATCTTGATCATCAAGGTAATCCGTTCATAAACTTTCCCTTGGGTTGATTCTATTTCGTTTTGGGGTTTTTGGGTTTTAGATCTAAAGGTCTTGTTCCTCAACAAAGGTTGTTAGATCTAATTCTTGGGAATTACTTAACAACGAACTTGTGGTTTCTCACTCTCCAAGCGTCGAATGGAGACAAGTTTGGTCCATTTTGGTTCAAAGATGACCAACAACGCTCTAGGGTACGAACTTCAGCATTAAAACTCGCCAAACTTCGAATGGAGACAAGGTTTGTCCATTTTGGTCCAAACATGACGAACTTCGCTCTAGGGAACGAACTTGTTGTTTCTCACTCTCCAAGCCTCGAATGGAGACAAGTTTGGTCCATTTCGGTTCAAAGATGACCAACAACGCTCTAGGGTACGAACTTCAGCATTAAAACTCGCCAAACTTCGAATGGAGAAAAGGTTTGTCCATTTTGGTCCAAACATGACGAACTTCGCTCTAGGGAACGAACTTGTTGTTTCTCACTCTCCAAGCCTCGAATGGAGACAAGTTTTGTCCATTTTGGTTCGATGATGACCAACAACGCTCTAGGGTACGAACTTCAGCATTAAAACTCGCCAAACTTCGAATGGAGACAAGGTTTGTCCATTTTGGTCCAAACATGACGAACTTCGCTCTAGGGAACGAACTTGTGGTTTCTCACGCTCCAAGCCTCGAATGGAGACAAGTTTGGTCCATTTTGGTTCAAAGATGACCAACAACGCTCTAGGGTACGAACTTCAGCATTAAAACTCGCCAAACTTCGAATGGAGACAAGGTTTGTCCATTTTGGTCTGCATGACGAACTTCGTTCTAGGGAACGAATGATGTGAACCAAGGAACATCTATTGTCATGCCTGAAGGTCCAATTACAAGGTCAAAAGCCAAAAAGCTACAACAAGCTTTAATCACTTATATTCAAGCTATGGTGAGCTCAACAAAGGAGGTTCTAGATGATGATGGAGTATTTCCCTACATGTTGTGCAAAGTTAAGCTTCAAGATGGAGACACATTAAATGCATTCTAACTTGCATTTAAGGAACTCATAAATTCATGGAACATAAGTTCAAAGTCTAAACATGTAATTTTAGTTGTTTTTTTGGTTTATCATTTAACCCTTGTATTAATGATATGGTTGGGAAGCTCATTAATGAGGTAGTTGGGAGGTTCATTTAATGAGGTAGTTGGGAAACTCATTAAATGAGTTAGTTGGGGAAGTGTTAAAGAGCATTCCTTGCCTATAAAAAGGGATTTGTATTGCTTGTAAAAGGACAACTTGGATAATAGAATTGAAGTTTCTTTTAGCTTTGTTGAGAGCTAAGTTTTCATATTGCAATTTCTTGTGTTTAGAACTTGCATGCTAGAGTCATTCAATTGGTATTGATCATGCCTCTTGTGGAGTGATTCGAATCACGAGTTTAGAAACGAGTTTTCTTTACTCTTGATCTTGATCATCAAGGTAATCCGTTCATAAACTTTCCCTTGGGTTGATTCTATTTCGTTTTGGGGTTTTTGGGTTTTAGATCTAAAGGTCTTGTTCCTCAACAAAGGTTGTTAGATCTAATTCTTGGGAATTACTTAACATTTGGTATCAGAGCGTTAGGCTCTAGATCGGATATATGTTTCCGTTGTTTCTGCTCTTATCCTTCGTTTCATTCTGAAATTTTGTTGTTTTTGTTAATCTCGTCACATTCTGCCATTCATATAAAACTCAAAAAAAATATCATTTCCATTGCTTATTTCATTTTAATGTCTTCTACAAGTATTTAGATCTATGTCTGATCTACAATTCTCTCTTCTTTGAGATCTTAAAAATCAGCTTGTGTGAGGGTGAAATATTCATATTTTGAAAATCTGTCAAAAGAAAACTGCAAACCCGAGAGCAAATTTCCTGCTGAATTTTTGTTGTTGTTTGTTTCATAGCACATTTGATTCAAATTTTCTGATGTTAATACACTCTTTGAGGATTAATATCTGATTATTTGGCTTTGAATTATATCATACATCCAGAATTCATGTAAAAGAAAACCGTTGGTCCTTAAATGTGCCAGTTACAATTTGGCTAGTTCATTACTCTCTTTGATGATGTTATGTGTAACTCCCATCTGTTACTAAAGCTGAATTAAACATCTTATAATTATTCATCATTTGCTGAGAGTGACATCTTATTTTATTCAACCCTTTGTTCTAAGATTGTTTCTGTTTTTGAGTTTGTTCCATTTTGTCATTTTCTTTCTTAAACCTGTTTCTTTGTTGTTATTCGGGTTGCTCCTTAAATACCATTGTTTGTGTTCTTAGTGTGCTGTCTAATCACTTTGAATTGCGCTTAGCTCTTTGACTTTGCTAGACTCATACACCAATCTGTTTTGGAGTGGAACTTGTGAGGGTGTGTTTGTAAGGGAGTGATACATTAATTAGAGTGTTGAGTGTTAAACACGAGTGATCTTCATTAACGAGTGAAAACACGTGAGGGAGCGCTTGTGAGGTCCTTTTTTTTTTATTTTTTTTGTTACTTTACTTCATTTTGCAGCATGGCACATCCGGAAGACAATCCTAACTTTACCGAAGCCCGGATGAGAGAGGCACAACAAGGAACCATGGAGAGAATGATTCGTGCAATAGAAGAGTTATCAGAACGTATGCAAAGGTTGGAGATTCAAAACCATGCTAGGGAGAGAATTCCACCATCTCCACAACTACATGAGGATGACCATGAGGACGAATATGAGGGAGAAAGTTCCGATCAACAAGAGGATGACCAAGTTACATTAATAGCACCACGAAGGGGAGAAAGACGTGCTGGTCATGGCTTGAATAGGGGAAGAGGTCATGGAAGAAGACATCATAATTTCCAACGGAGAGTTCCTTACAACGAAGGAATTGATCGTAACGTGGGAAGCATCAAATTGAAACTTCCAAAGTTCTATGGAAAAACTGATCCGGAGGAGTATCTTCAATGGGAGAAAACAGTGGAGTCGGTGTTCAATTGCCATAACTTCAGTGATGAAAAGAAGGTAATGTTATGTGTTGCTCAATTTAAACAATATGCTCAAACGTGGTGGGATAAATTGATGTCAAGTAGGAGAAGAAATCTTGAAGCACCGATCGATTCATGGTATGAGTTCAAAGAGTCCATGAGGAAACGTTTTGTTCCAAAACATTTCCAACGAGACATGGCACAAAAGCTTCAAGCATTGAAACAAGGCAGCAAGTCCGTGGAGGATTATTACAAGGAGATGGATACGTTGATGGATCGACTTGACCTAGATGAGGACATGGAGAATCTCATGGCACGGTTTCTTAATGGGCTAAACACGGAGATTGCGGACAAGGTTGATCTACAACCTTACTTTGACATTGAGGAGTTGTTGCATATTGCAATCAAGATCGAGAGGCAAATCCAACGAAAGTCTCGACGGTATTCTTCTAAACATTTTTCCAACTCTAGTTCAACATGGAAAAAGGATAGTAAGAATATTGATTATAAGCCTAGAAACCAAGAGATGTATGAGAAACCTAAAGCAAAATTTGAGAAAGGGGAGAGTTCTAAAAAGGGGAAAGAGAAGGTAGATGAATCTAATGTGCGAAATAGGGATTTGAAGTGCTGGAAATGTCAAGGGATAGGTCACTATAGTAGAGATTGCCCTAATAGGAGAATTATGACCATTAGAGAGGGAGAAGTTGTGACTGAAGATGAAGAGGAAAATGAGGTTGTCAAGGAAGAAATCGATGAGAGTGAGCATGAGGAGTTTAGCGAAGAAGATCCTACAAACATGTCCTTAGTCGCCAGGAGAGCGTTAAACACCCAAATTAAGGAGGATAGTCTAGACCAAAGAGAGAACTTGTTTCATACTAGGTGCCTTGTTCAATCTGTACCTTGTAGTGTGGTCATCGATAGTGGTAGTTGCACCAATGTTGTAAGTACCATACTGGTCAAGAGACTAAATTTAGAGACCAAACCACATCCTAGACCATATAAGCTTCAATGGTTGAATGAGTGTGCAGAAGTTAGGGTGAGCAAGCAAGCTCTTGTTTCTTTTACCATTGGAAAGTATGCTGATGATGTTTTGTGTGATGTTGTATCCATGCATGCCGGGGATTTATTGTTGGGGAGACCTTGGCAATTTGATCGTCGGGTAGTGTACGATGGGTATGCAAATCGTTATTCTTTTACTTATAATGGTAGAAAAACTACTCTTGTTCCATTGTCTCCAAAAGATGTGTTTATTGATCAATGCAAACTTGAAAAGAAAAGGCAAGAGGCTGATGCAAAAGCAAAAAGAGAAAAAGAAATGATAGAAAAAGAATTGAAAGAAAAAAAGAGTTTGAGTGAAAAGCAAGAGAGTAACAATCAGCCTAGAGGAAAAAATGAGAGAAAAGCCAAAATAGTGAGTTTGTATGCTAGATCAAGTGAGGCTAGGAATGTTTTACTCTCTAAAAGGACCATTCTTGTACTTATGTGCAAAGGGTCTTGTTTCTTTACTAATGAGCTTAACCCTTCTTTGCCTAGTGATTTTGTTGTACTTTTGAAGGAGTTTGACGATTTATTTCCCGAAGAGATGCCTAGTGGTCTGCCACCACTTAGAGGAATTGAACACAAGATTGACTTCATTCCGGGAGCGGCAATTCCAAACCGTCCAGCATATAGGACTAATCCAAAAGAGGCCGAAGAGATACAAAGGCAAGTGAGCGAACTACTTGCTAAAGGGTATGTACGTGAAAGTTTGAGTCCATGTTCTATTCCAATTATTCTTGTGCCTAAGAAAGATGGTTCATGGCGTATGTTTGTTGATTGTAGGGCTATAAACAAGTTAACTATTAAGTATAGGCATCCAATTCCTAGATTAGATGATATGCTTGATGAGTTGCATGGATGTAGTCTCTTTACTAAGATTGATTTGAAATCAGGTTATCATCAAATTCGCATGCATATTGGTGATGAATGGAAAACTGCTTTCAAAACTAAGTATGGTCTTTATGAATGGTTAGTTATGCCTTTTGGATTGACTAATGCACCTAGTACATTCATGAGGTTAATGAATCATGTCTTACGAGAATACTTAGGGAAGTTTGTGGTTGTCTACTTTGATGACATTCTTGTTTACTCTAAATCCTTAGATGAGCATGTTGAGCATGTACGTTGTGTTTTGACTACTTTGAGAAGAGAATGCTTGTATGCAAATTTAAAGAAATGTAGCTTTTGTATGGAAAAAGTTAATTTTCTTGGATTTGTAGTTTCATCTAATGGTGTTGAGGTTGATGAGGAGAAGGTAAAGGCAATAAGAGATTGGCCTACACCTAATACTGTGAGTGAGGTAAGAAGTTTTCATGGTCTTGCGGGATTCTATCGTAGGTTCATTAAGGATTTTAGTACAATTGCTTCACCCTTGAATGAACTTGTTAAGAAAAATGTTTCTTTTGTATGGGGAAAAGACCAAGAACTTGCTTTTAACACTTTGAAAGAAAAATTGTGTTCCGCTCCATTGCTTACATTACCTAATTTTGAGTTAACTTTTGAAATTGAATGTGATGCTAGTGGTGTAGGGATAGGTGCTGTTTTAATGCAAAATCAAAGACCTTTAATGTTCTTTAGTGAAAAATTGAATGGAGCTTCTTTGAAGTATCCAACTTATGACAAAGAACTTTATGCTTTGGTTCGTGCATTACAAACATGGCAACATTATCTTTGGCCTAAGGAGTTCGTTATTCATACGGACCATGAGAGTCTAAAGTACTTGAGAGGACAAAATAAACTCAATCGGCGACATGCCAAATGGCTGGAGTTTATCGAAACATTCCCTTATGTGATTAAGTATAAACAAGGTAAGGAGAACATTGTTGCAGATGCTTTATCACGAAGGTATGCTCTACTCAATGCTTTGAATGCTAAGTTGTTGGGTTTTGAACATATAAAGGCTTTGTATCTTCATGATGTGTTCTTTGCTCCTCTTTTTGAATCTTGTGAAAAAGGATTTGTTGTGGATGATTACATGCTGTTTGATGGATTTTTGTTTAGAAAAGGAAAACTTTGCATACCATCTTGTTCCATTCGTGAGTTACTTGTAAGGGAAGCTCATGGAGGTGGTTTAATGCCACATTTTGGAGTTTCTAAAACTTATGATTTGCTTGCTGAACACTTTTATTGGCCTAAAATGAGACATGATGTTAATAAAGTGTGTGCTAGATGCATAGCATGTAAACAGGCTAAGTCTAGGCTTCAACTATATGGTTTGTATTCACCTTTACCCGTTCCTAATGGCCCTTGGATTGATATATCAATGGATTTTGTTTTAGGCTTACCTAGAACTAGGAAAGGTAGAGATAGCATCTTTGTTGTGGTTGATAGATTTAGTAAAATGGCTCATTTTATTCCTTGTCACAAAACTGATGATGCAAAACATATTGCTGACTTATTCTTTCGGGAAGTTGTGAGATTGCATGGTATTCCTAAAAGCATAGTTAGTGATCGTGATGTTAAATTTTTAAGCCACTTTTGGCGTGTTTTGTGGGGTAAGTTGGGAACTAAGCTAGTGTATTCAACTACTTGTCATCCTCAAACGGATGGTCAAACCGAGGTTGTTAATAGAACCATGACTACTATGCTTAGGGCTATTATTGATAAGAACCTTAAGACTTGGGAGGATTGTTTGCCTTTCATAGAATTTGCATATAATAGGGCTGTTCATAGCACTACTAAATGCACTCCTTTTGAAATCGTTTATGGCTTTAATCCTTTAACTCCTATTGATTTATTACCTATGCCCCCTAATGAGTTTGTAAGTTTTGATGCGAATGTCAAGGTTGAGTTTGTTCATAAGCTGCACAAAAAAGCTAAAGAGCAAATTGAGAAGCAAAATTCCAAGGTTGCTTCAAAAATTAATAAGGGACGAAAGCTCTTAGTCTTCAAACCAGGAGATTGGGTTTGGGTGCATTTTCGAAAGGAAAGATTTCCTACTCAAAGAAAATCCAAGCTTTTGCCACGAGGAGATGGACCTTTCCAAGTTCTTGAGCGAATCAACGACAATGCTTATAAAATTGATTTACCAGGTAAGTATGGTGTTAGTGCAACCTTTAATGTTGCTGATTTGAGTCCTTTTGATGTAGGTGATGGCTATGATTTGAGGACAAATCCTTTTCAAGACGGAGAGGATGATGTGAACCAAGGAACATCTATTGTCATGCCTGAAGGTCCAATTACAAGGTCAAAAGCCAAAAAGCTACAACAAGCTTTAATCACTTATATTCAAGCTATGGTGAGCTCAACAAAGGAGGTTCTAGATGATGATGGAGTATTTCCCTACATGTTGTGCAAAGTTAAGCTTCAAGATGGAGACACATTAAATGCATTCTAACTTGCATTTAAGGAACTCATAAATTCATGGAACATAAGTTCAAAGTCCAAACATGTAATTTTAGTTGTTTTTTTGGTTTATCATTTAACCCTTGTATTAATGATATGGTTGGGAAGCTCATTAATGAGGTAGTTGGGAGGTTCATTTAATGAGGTAGTTGGGAAACTCATTAAATGAGTTAGTTGGGGAAGTGTTAAAGAGCATTCCTTGCCTATAAAAAGGGATTTGTATTGCTTGTAAAAGGACAACTTGGATAATAGAATTGAAGTTTCTTTTAGCTTTGTTGAGAGCTAAGTTTTCATATTGCAATTTCTTGTGTTTAGAACTTGCATGCTAGAGTCATTCAATTGGTATTGATCATGCCTCTTGTGGAGTGATTCGAATCACGAGTTTAGAAACGAGTTTTCTTTACTCTTGATCTTGATCATCAAGGTAATCCGTTCATAAACTTTCCCTTGGGTTGATTCTATTTCGTTTTGGGGTTTTTGGGTTTTAGATCTAAAGGTCTTGTTCCTCAACAAAGGTTGTTAGATCTAATTCTTGGGAATTACTTAACAACGAACTTGTGGTTTCTCACTCTCCAAGCGTCGAATGGAGACAAGTTTGGTCCATTTTGGTTCAAAGATGACCAACAACGCTCTAGGGTACGAACTTCAGCATTAAAACTCGCCAAACTTCGAATGGAGACAAGGTTTGTCCATTTTGGTCCAAACATGACGAACTTCGCTCTAGGGAACGAACTTGTTGTTTCTCACTCTCCAAGCCTCGAATGGAGACAAGTTTGGTCCATTTTGGTTCGAAGATGACCAACAAAGCTCTAGGGTACGAACTTCAGCATTAAAACACGCCAAACTTCGAATGGAGACAAGGTTTGTCCATTTTGGTCCAAACATGACGAACTTCGCTCTAGGGAACGAACTTGTTGTTTCTCACTCTCCAAGCCTCGAATGGAGACAAGTTTGGTCCATTTTGGTTCGAAGATGACCAACAAAGCTCTAGGGTACGAACTTCAGCATTAAAACACGCCAAACTTCGAATGGAGACAAGGTTTGTCCATTTTTGTCCAAACATGACGAACTTCGCTCTAGGGAACGAACTTGTTGTTTCTCACTCTCCAAGCCTCGAATGGATACAAGTTTGGTCCATTTTGGTTCAAAGATGACCAACAACGCTCTAGGGTACGAACTTCAGCATTAAAACTCGCCAAACTTCGAATGGAGACAAGGTTTGTCCATTTTGGTCCAAACATGACGAACTTCGCTCTAGGGAACGAAATTGTTGTTTCTCACTCTCCAAGCCTCGAATGGAGACAAGTTTGGTCCATTTTGGTTTGAAGATGACCAACAACGCTCTAGGGTACGAACTTCAGCATTAAAACTCGCCAAACTTCTAATGGAGACAAGGTTTGTCCATTTTGGTCCAAACATGACGAACTTCGCTCTAGGGAACGAACTTGTTGTTTCTCACTCTCCAAGCCTCGAATGGAGACAAGTTTGGTCCATTTTGGTTCGAAGATGACCAACAAAGCTCTAGGGTACGAACTTCAGCATTAAAACACGCCAAACTTCGAATGGAGACAAGGTTTGTCCATTTTGGTCCAAACATGACGAACTTCGCTCTAGGGAACGAACTTGTTGTTTCTCACTCTCCAAGCCTCGAATGGAGACAAGTTTTGTCCATTTTGGTTCGAAGATGACCAACAACCCTCTAGGGTACGAACTTCAGCATTAAAACTCGCCAAACTTCGAATGGAGACAAGGTTTGTCCATTTTGGTCCAAACATGACGAACTTCGCTCTAGGGAACGAACTTGTTGTTTCTCACTCTACAAGCCTCGAATGGTGACAAGTGTGGTCCATTTTGGTTCAAAGATGACCAACAACGCTCTAGGGTACGAACTTCAGCATTAAAACTCGCCAAACTCCGAATGGAGACAAGGTTTGTCCATTTTGGTCCAAACATGACGAACTTCGCTCTAGGGAACGAACTTGTTGTTTCTCACTCTCCAAGCCTCCAAACGAGACAAGTTTGGTCCATTTTGGTTCAAAGATGACCAACAACGCTCTAGGGTACGAACTTCAGCATTAAAACTCGCCAAACTTCGAATGGAGACAAGGTTTGTCCATTTTGGTCCAAACATGACGAACTTCGCTCTAGGGAACGAACTTGTTGTTTCTCACTCTCCAAGCCTCGAATGGAGACAAGTTTGGTCCATTTTGGTTCAAAGATGACCAACAACGCTCTAAGGTACGAACTTCAGCATTAAAACTCGCCAAAGTTCGAATGGAGACAAGGTTTGTCCATTTTGGTCCAAACATGACGAACTTCGCTCTAGGGAACGAACTTGTTGTTTCTCACTCTCCAAGCCTCGAATGGAGACAAGTTTGGTCCATTTTGGTTCGAAGATGACCAACAAAGCTCTAGGGTACGAACTTCAGCATTAAAACACGCCAAACTTCGAATGGAGACAAGGTTTCTCCATTTTGGTCCAAACATGACCAACTTCGCTCTAGGGAACGAACTTGTTGTTTCTCACTCTCCAAGCCTCGAATGGAGACAAGTTTTGTCCATTTTTGTTCGAACATGACCAACAACCCTCTAGGGTACGAACTTCAGCATTAAAACTCGCCAAACTTCGAATGGAGACAAGGTTTGTCCATTTTGGTCCAAACATGACGAACTTCGCTCTAGGGAACGAACTTGTGGTTTCTCACGCTCCAAGCCTCGAATGGAGACAAGTTTGGTCCATTTTGGTTCGAAGATGACCAACAAAGCTCTAGGGTACGAACTTCAGCATTAAAACACGCCAAACTTCGAATGGAGACAAGGTTTGTCCATTTTGGTCCAAACATGACGAACTTCGCTCTAGGGAACGAACTTGTTGTTTCTCACTCTACAAGCCTCGAATGGAGACAAGTTTGGTCCATTTTGGTTCAAAGATGACCAACAACGCTCTAGGGTACGAACTTCAGCATTAAAACTCGCCAAACTTCGAATGGAGACAAGGTTTGTCCATTTTGGTCCAAACATGACGAACTTCGCTCTAGGGAACGAACTTGTTGTTTCTCACTCTCCAAGCCTCGAATGGAGACAAGTTTGGTCCATTTCGGTTCAAAGATGACCAACAACGCTCTAGGGTACGAACTTCAGCATTAAAACTCGCCAAACTTCTAATGGAGACAAGGTTTGTCCATTTTGGTCCAAACATGACGAACTTCGCTCTAGGGAACGAACTTGTTGTTTCTCACTCTCCAAGCCTCGAATGGAGACAAGTTTTGTCCATTTTGGTTCGAAGATGACCAACAACCCTCTAGGGTACGAACTTCAGCATTCAAACTCGCCAAACTTAGAATGGAGACAAGGTTTGTCCATTTTGGTCCAAACATGACGAACTTCGCTCTAGGGAACGAACTTGTTGTTTCTCACTCTACAAGCCTCGAATGGTGACAAGTGCGGTCCATTTTGGTTCAAAGATGACCAACAACGCTCTAGGGTACGAACTTCAGCATTAAAACTCGCCAAACTCCGAATGGAGACAAGGTTTGTCCATTTTGGTCCAAACATGACGAACTTCGCTCTAGGGAACGAACTTGTTGTTTCTCACTCTCCAAGCCTCCAATGGAGACAAGTTTGGTCCATTTTGGTTCAAAGATGACCAACAACGCTCTAGGGTACGAACTTCAGCATTAAAACTCGCCAAACTTCGAATGGAGACAAGGTTTGTCCATTTTGGTCCAAACATGACGAACTTCGCTCTAGGGAACGAACTTGTTGTTTCTCACTCTCCAAGCCTCGAATGGAGACAAGTTTGGTCCATTTTGGTTCGAAGATGACCAACAAAGCTCTAGGGTACGAACTTCAGCATTAAAACACGCCAAACTTCGAATGGAGACAAGGTTTCTCCATTTTGGTCCAAACATGACCAACTTCGCTCTAGGGAACGAACTTGTTGTTTCTCACTCTCCAAGCCTCGAATGGAGACAAGTTTTGTCCATTTTGGTTCGAACATGACCAACAGCCCTCTAGGGTACGAACTTCAGCATTAAAACTCGCCAAACTTCGAATGGAGACAAGGTTTGTCCATTTTGGTCCAAACATGACGAACTTCGCTCTAGGGAACGAACTTGTGGTTTCTCACGTTCCAAGCCTCGAATGGAGACAAGTTTGGTCCATTTTGGTTCGACGATGACCAACAAAGCTCTAGGGTACGAACTTCAGCATTAAAACACGCCAAACTTCGAATGGAGACAAGGTTTGTCCATTTTGGTCCAAACATGACGAACTTCGCTCTAGGGAACGAACTTGTTGTTTCTCACTCTACAAGCCTCGAATGGAGACAAGTTTGGTCCATTTTGGTTCAAAGATGACCAACAACGCTCTAGGGTACGAACTTCAGCATTAAAACTCGCCAAACTTCGAATGGAGACAAGGTTTGTCCATTTTGGTCCAAACATGACGAACTTCGCTCTAGGGAACGAACTTGTTGTTTCTCACTCTCCAAGCCTCGAATGGAGACAAGTTTGGTCCATTTCGGTTCAAAGATGACCAACAACGCTCTAGGGTACGAACTTCAGCATTAAAACTCGCCAAACTTCTAATGGAGACAAGGTTTGTCCATTTTGGTCCAAACATGACGAACTTCGCTCTAGAGAACGAACTTGTTGTTTCTCACTCTCCAAGCCTCGAATGGAGACAAGTTTTGTCCATTTTGGTTCGAAGATGACCAACAACCCTCTAGGGTACGAACTTCAGCATTAAAACTCGCCAAACTTAGAATGGAGACAAGGTTTGTCCATTTTGGTCCAAACATGACGAACTTCGCTCTAGGGAACGAACTTGTTGTTTCTCACTCTACAAGCCTCGAATGGTGACAAGTGTGGTCCATTTTCGTTCAAAGATGACCAACAACGCTCTAGGGTACGAACTTCAGCATTAAAACTCGCCAAACTCCGAATGGAGACAAGGTTTGTCCATTTTGGTCCAAACATGACGAACTTCGCTCTAGGGAACGAACTTGTTGTTTCTCACTCTCCAAGCCTCCAATGGAGACAAGCTTGGTCCATTTTGGTTCAAAGATGACCAACAACGCTCTAGGGTACGAACTTCAGCATTAAAACTCGCCAAACTTCGAATGGAGACAAGGTTTGTCCATTTTGGTCCAAACATGACGAACTTCGCTCTAGGGAACGAACTTGTTGTTTCTCACTCTACAAGCCTCGAATGGTGACAAGTGTGGTCCATTTTGGTTCAAAGATGACCAACAACGCTCTAGGGTACGAACTTCAGCATTAAAACTCGCCAAACTCCGAATGGAGACAAGGTTTGTCCATTTTGGTCCAAACATGACGAACTTCGCTCTAGGGAACGAACTTGTTGTTTCTCACTCTCCAAGCCTCCAATGGAGACAAGTTTGGTCCATTTTGGTTCAAAGATGACCAACAACGCTCTAGGGTACGAACTTCAGCATTAAAACTCGCCAAACTTCGAATGGAGACAAGGTTTGTCCATTTTGGTCCAAACATGACGAACTTCGCTCTAGGGAACGAACTTGTTGTTTCTCACTCTCCAAGCCTCGAATGGAGACAAGTTTGGTCCATTTTGGTTCAAGGATGACCAACAACGCTCTAAGGTACGAAATTCAGCATTAAAACTCGCCAAAGTTCGAATGGAGACAAGGTTTGTCCATTTTGGTCCAAACATGACGAACTTCGCTCTAGGGAACGAACTTGTTGTTTCTCACTCTCCAAGCCTCGAATGGAGACAAGTTTGGTCCATTTCGGTTCAAAGATGACCAACAACGCTCTAGGGTACGAACTTCAGCATTAAAACTCGCCAAACTTCTAATGGAGACAAGGGTTGTCCATTTTGGTCCAAACATGTCGAACTTCGCTCTAGAGAACGAACTTGTTGTTTCTCACTCTCCAAGCCTCGAATGTAGACAAGTTTGGTCCATTTTGGTTCGAAGATGACCAACAAAGCTCTAGGGTACGAACTTCAGCATTAAAACACGCCAAACTTCGAATGGAGACAAGGTTTGTCCATTTTGGTCCAAACATGACGAACTTCGCTCTAGGGAACGAACTTGTTGTTTCTCACTCTCCAAGCCTCGAATGGAGACAAGTTTTGTCCATTTTGGTTCGAAGATAACCAACAACGCTCTAGGGTACGAACTTCAGCATTAAAACTCGCCAAACTTCGAATGGAGACAAGGTTTGTCCATTTTGGTCCAAACATGACGAACTTCGCTCTAGGGAACGAACTTGTTGTTTCTCACTCTCCAAGGCTCGAATGGAGACAAGTTTGGTCCATTTCGGTTCAAAGATGACCAACAACGCTCTAGGGTACGAACTTCAGCATTAAAACTCGCCAAACTTCTAATGGAGACAAGGTTTGTCCATTTTGGTCCAAACATGACGAACTTCGCTCTAGGGAACGAACTTGTGGTTTCTCACGCTCCAAGCCTCGAATGGAGACAAGTTTGGTCCATTTTGGTTCGAAGATGACCAACAACACTCTAGGGTACGAACTTCAGCATTAAAACTCGCCAAACTTCGAATGGAGACAAGGTTTGTCCATTTTGGTCCAAACATGACGAACTTCGCTCTAGGGAACGAACTTGTTGTTTCTCACTCTCCAAGCCTCGAATGGAGACAAGTTTTGTCCATTTTGGTTCGAAGATGACCGACAACGCTCTAGGGTACGAACTTCAGCATTAAAACTCGCCAAACTTCGAATGGAGACAAGGTTTGTCCATTTTGGTCCAAACATGACGAACTTCGCTCTAGGGAACGAACTTGTGGTTTCTCACGCTCCAAGCCTCGAATGGAGACAAGTTTGGTCCATTTTGGTTCGAAGATGACCAACAACGCTCTAGGGTACGAACTTCAGCATTAAAACTCGCCAAACTTCGAATGGAGACAAGGTTTGTCCATTTTGGTCCAAACATGACGAACTTCGCTCTAGGGAACGAACTTGTTGTTTCTCACTCTCCAAGTCTCGAATGTAGACAAGTTTGGTCCATTTTGGTTCGAAGATGACCAACAAAGCTCTAGGGTACGAACTTCAGCATTAAAACACGCCAAACTTCGAATGGAGACAAGGTTTGTCCATTTTGGTCCAAACATGACGAACTTCGCTCTAGGGAACGAACTTGTTGTTTCTCACTCTCCAAGCCTCGAATGGAGACAAGTTTGATCCATTTCGGTTGAAAGATGACCAACAACGCTCTAGGGTACGAACTTCAGCATTAAAACTCGCCAAACTTCTAATGGAGACAAGCTTTGTCCATTTTGGTCCAAACATGACGAACTTCGCTCTAGGGAACGAACTTGTGGTTTCTCACGCTCCAAGCCTCGAATGGAGACAAGTTTTGTCCATTTTGGTTCGAAGATGACCAACAAAGCTCCAGGGTACGAACTTCAGCATTAAAACACGCCAAACTTCGAATGGAGACAAGGTTTGTCCATTTTGGTCCAAACATGACGAACTTCGCTCTAGAGAACGAACTTGTTGTTTCTCACTCTACAAGCCTCGAATGGAGACAAGTTTGGTCCATTTTGGTTCGAAGATGACCAACAAAGCTTTAGGGTACGAACTTCAGCATTAAAACACGCCAAACTTCGAATGGAGACAAGGTTTCTCCATTTTGGTCCAAACATGACGAACTTCGCTCTAGGGAACGAACTTGTTGTTTCTCACTCTCCAAGCCTCGAATGGAGACAAGTTTGGTCCATTTCGGTTCAAAGATGACCAACAACGCTCTAGGGTACGAACTTCAGCATTAAAACTCGCCAAACTTCTAATGGAGACAAGGTTTGTCCATTTTGGTCCAAACATGACGAACTTCGCTCTAGGGAACGAACTTGTTGTTTCTCACTCTCCAAGCCTCGAATGGAGACAAGTTTTGTCCATTTTGGTTCGAAGATAACCAACAACGCTCTAGGGTACGAACTTCAGCATTAAAACTCGCCAAACTTCGAATGGAGACAAGGTTTGTCCATTTTGGTCCAAACATGACGAACTTCGCTCTAGGGAACGAACTTGTTGTTTCTCACTCTCCAAGCCTTGAATGTAGACAAGTTTGGTCCATTTTGGTTCGAAGATGACCAACAAAGCTCTAGGGTACGAACTTCAGCATTAAAACACGCCAAACTTCGAATGGAGACAAGGTTTGTCCATTTTGGTCCAAACATGACGAACTTCGCTCTAGGGAACGAACTTGTTGTTTCTCACTCTCCAAGCCTCGAATGGAGACAAGTTTGGTCCATTTCGGTTCAAAGATGACCAACAACGCTCTAGGGTACGAACTTCAGCATTAAAACTCGCCAAACTTCAAATGGAGACAAGGTTTGTCCATTTTGGTCCAAACATGACGAACTTCGCTCTAGGGAACGAACTTGTTGTTTCTCACTCTCCAAGCCTTGAATGTAGACAAGTTTGGTCCATTTTGGTTCGAAGATGACCAACAAAGCTCTAGGGTACGAACTTCAGCATTAAAACACGCCAAACTTCGAATGGAGACAAGGTTTGTCCATTTTGGTCCAAACATGACGAACTTCGCTCTAGGGAACGAACTTGTTGTTTCTCACTCTCCAAGCCTCGAATGGAGACAAGTTTGGTCCATTTCGGTTCAAAGATGACCAACAACGCTCTAGGGTACGAATTCAGCATTAAAACTCGCCAAACTTCGAATGGAGACAAGGTTTGTCCATTTTGGTCCAAACATGACGAACTTCGCTCTAGGGAACGAACTTGTTGTTTCTCACTCTCCAAGCCTCGAATGGAGACAAGTTTGGTCCATTTTGGTTCAAAGATGACCAACAACGCTCTAGGGTACGAACTTCAGCATTAAAACTCGCCAAACTTCGAATGGAGACAAGGTTTGTCCATTTTGGTCCAAACATGACGAACTTCGCTCTAGGGAACGAACTTGTGGTTTCTCACGCTCTAAGCCTCGAATGGAGACAAGTTTGGTTCATTTTGGTTCAAAGACGACCAACAACGCTCTAGGGTACGAACTTCAGCATTAAAACTCGCCAAACTTCGAATGGAGACAAGGTTTGTCCATTTTGGTCCAAACATGACGAACTTCGCTCTAGGGAACGAACTTGTTGTTTCTCACTCTCCAAGCCTCGAATGGATACAAGTTTGGTCCATTTTGGTTCAAAGATGACCAACAACGCTCTAGGGTACGAACTTCAGTATTAAAACTCGCCAAACTTCGAATGGAGACAAGGTTTGTCCATTTTGGTCCAAACATGACGAACTTCGCTCTGGGGAACGAACTTGTTGTTTCTCACTCTCCAAGCCTCGAATGGAGACAAGTTTGGTCCATTTTGGTTCAAAGATGACCAACAACGCTCTAGGGTACGAACTTCAGCATTAAAACACGCCAAACTTCGAATGGAGACAAGGCTTGTCCATTTTGGTCCAAACATGACGAACTTCGCTCTAGGGAACGAACTTGTTGTTTCTCACTCTCCAAGCCTCGAATGGATACAAGTTTGGTCCATTTTGGTTCAAAGATGACCAACAACGCTCTAGGGTACGAAATTCAGCATTAAAACTCGCGAAACTTCGAATGGAGACAAGGTTTGTCCATTTTGGTCCAAACATGACGAACTTCGCTCTGGGGAACGACATTGTTGTTTCTCTATCTCCAAGCATCGAATAGAGACAAGTTTGGTGCATTTTGGTTCGAAGATGACCAACAACGCTCTAGGGTACGAACTTCAGCATTAAAACTCGCCAAACTTCGAATGGAGACAAGGTTTGTCCATTTTGGTCCAAACATGACGAACTTCGCTCTAGGGAACGAACTTGTTGTTTCTCACTCTCCAAGCCTCGAATGGCGACAAGTTTGGTCCATTTTGGTTCAAAGATGACCAACAACGCTCTAGGGTACGAACTTCACCATTAAAACTCGCCAAACTTCGAATGGAGACAAGGTTTGTCCATTTTGGTCCAAACATGACGAACTTCGCTCTAGGGAACGAACTTGTTGTTTCTCACTCTCCAAGCCTCGAATGGCGACAAGTTTGGTTTATTTATGTCCGAAGATGACCAACAACGCTCTAGGGTACGAACTTCAGCATTAAAACTCGCCAAACTTCGAATGGAGACAAGGTTTGTCCATTTTGGTCCAAACATGACGAACTTTCCTCTAGGGAACGAACTTGTTGTTTCTCACTCTCCAAGCCTCGAATGGAGACAAGTTTGGTCCATTTTGGTTCAAAGATGACCAACAACGCTCTAGGGTACGAACTTCAGCATCAAAACTCGCCAAACTTCGAATGGAGACAAGGTTTGACCATTTTGGTCCAAACATGACGAACTTCGCTCTGGGGAACGACATTGTTGTTTCTCACTCTCCAAGCATCAAATAGAGACAAGTTTGGTGCATTTTGGTTCGAAGATGACCAACAACGCTCAAGGGTACGAACTTCAGCATTAAAACTCGCCAAACTTCGAATGGAGACAAGGTTTGTCCATTTTGGTCCAAACATGACGAACTTCGCTCTAAGGAACGAACTTGTTGTTTCTCACCCTCCAAGCCTCGAATGGAGACAAGTTTGATCCATTTAGGTTCGAAGATGACCAACAACGCTCTAGGGTACAAACTTCAGCCTTAAAACTCGCCAAACTTCGAATGGAGACAAGGTTTGTCCATTTTGGTCGAAACATGACGAACTTCGCTCTAGGGAACGAACTTGTGGTTTCTCACGCTCCCAGCCTCGAATGGAGACAAGTTTGGTCCATTTTGGTTCGAAGATGACCAACAAAGCTCTAGGGTACGAACTTCAGCATTAAAACTCACCAAACTTCTAATGGAGACAAGGTTTGTCCATTTTGGTCCAAACATGACGAACTTTGCTCTAGGGAACGAACTTGTTGTTTCTCACTCGCCAAGCCTCGAATGGAGACAAGTTTGGTCCATTTTGGTTCGAAGATGACCAACAACGCTCTAGGGTACAAACTTCAGCCTTAAAACTCGCCAAACTTCGAATGGAGACAAGGTTTGTCCATTTTGGTCGAAACATGACGAACTTCGCTCTAGGGAACGAACTTGTGGTTTCTCACGCTCCAAGCCTCGAATGGAGACAAGTTTGGTCCATTTTGGTTCGAAGATGACCAACAAAGCTCTAGGGTACGAACTTCAGCATTAAAACTCACCAAACTTCTAATGGAGACAAGGTTTGTCCATTTTGGTCCAAACATGACGAACTTTGCTCTAGGGAACGAACTTGTTGTTTCTCACTCTCCAAGCCTCGAATGGAGACAAGTTTTGTCCATTTTGGTTCAAAGATGACCAACAACGCTCTAGGGTACGAACTTCAGCATTAAAACTCGCCAAACTTCGAATGGAGACAAGGTTTGTCCATTTTGGTCCAAACATGACGAACTTCGCTCTGGGGAACGACATTGTTGTTTCTCACTCTCCAAGCATCAAATTGAGACAAGTTTGGGGCATTTTGGTTCGAAGATGACCAACAACGCTCAAGGGTACGAACTTCAGCATTAAAACTCGCCAAACTTCGAATAGAGACAAGGTTTGTCCATTTTGGTCCAAACATGACGAACTTCGCTCTAAGGAACGAACTTGTTGTTTCTCACTCTCCAAGCCTCGAATGGAGACAAGTTTGGTCCATTTAGGTTCGAAGATGACCAACAACGCTCTAGGGTACAAACTTCAGCTCTAAAACTCGCCAAACTTCGAATGGATACAAAGTTTGTCCATTTTGGTCCAAACATGACGAACTTCGCTCTAGGGAACGAACTTGTTGTTTCTCACTCGCCAAGCCTCGAATGGAGACAAGTTTGGTCCATTTTGGTTCGAAGATGACCAACAACGCTCTAGGGTACAAACTTCAGCCTTAAAACTCGCCAAACTTCGAATGGAGACAAGGTTTGTCCATTTTGGTCGAAACATGACGAACTTCGCTCTAGGGAACGAACTTGTGGTTTCTCACGCTCCAAGCCTCGAATGGAGACAAGTATGGTCCATTTTGGTTCGAAGATGACCAACAAAGCTCTAGGGTACGAACTTCAGCATTAAAACTCACCAAACTTCTAATGGAGACAAGGTTTGTCCATTTTGGTCCAAACATGACGAACTTTGCTCTAGGGAACGAACTTGTTGTTTCAAACTCTCCAAGCCTCGAATGGAGACAAGTTTGGTGCATTTTGGTTCAAAGATGACCAACAACGCTCTAGGGTACGAACTTCAGCATTAAAACTCGCCAAACTTCGAATGGAGACAAGGTTTGTCCATTTTGGTCCAAACATGACGAACTTCGCTCTGGGGAACGACATTGTTGTTTCTCACTCTCCAAGCATCAAATTGAGACAAGTTTGGTGCATTTTGGTTCGAAGATGACCAACAACGCTCAAGGGTACGAACTTCAGCATTAAAACTCGCCAAACTTCGAATAGAGACAAGGTTTGTCCATTTTGGCCAAACATGACGAACTTCGCTCTAAGGAACGAACTTGTTGTTTCTCACTCTCCAAGCCTCGAATGGAGACAAGTTTGGTCCATTTAGGTTCGAAGATGACCAACAACGCTCTAGGGTACAAACTTCAGCTTTAAAACTCGCCAAACTTCGAATGGATACAAAGTTTGTCCATTTTGGTCCAAACATGACGAACTTCGCTCTAGGGAACGAACTTGTTGTTTCTCACTCTCCAAGCCTCGAATGGAGACAAGTATGGTCCATTTTGGTTCGAAGATGAGCAACAACGCTCTAGGGTACGAACTTCAGCCTTAAAACTCGCCAAACTTTGAATGGAGACAAGGTTTGTCCATTTTGGTCCAAACATGACGAACTTCGCTCTAGGGAACGAACTTGTGGTTTCTCACGCTCCAAGCCTCGAATAGAGACAAGTTTGGTCCATTTTGGTTCGAAGATGACCAACAAAGCTCTAGGTTACGAACTTCAGCATTAAAACTCGCCAAACATCGAATGGAGACAAGGTTTGTCCATTTTGGTCCAAACATGACGAACTTCGCTCTAGGGAACGAACTTGTTGTTTCTCACTCTCCAAGCCTCGAATGGAGACAAGTTTGGTCCATTTTGTTTCAAAGATTACCAACAACGCTCTAGGGTACGAACTTCAGCATTAAAACTCGCCAAACTTCGAATGGAGACAAGGT
Organism: Trichosanthes truncata; assembly: GCA_033996785.1. Lineage (NCBI taxonomy): Eukaryota > Viridiplantae > Streptophyta > Magnoliopsida > Cucurbitales > Cucurbitaceae > Trichosanthes > Trichosanthes truncata. Next base: position 24,945,269 of record JAWPNB010000007.1, on the reverse strand, counting down.
TTGTCCATTTTGGTCCAAACATGATGAACTTCGCTCTAGGGAACGAACTTGTTGTTTCCCACTCTCCAAGCCTCGAACGGGGACAAGTTTGGTCCATTTTGGTTCGAAGATGACCAACAACGCTCTAGGGTACGAACTTCAGCATTAAAACTCGCCAAACTTCGAATGGAGACAAGGTTTGTCCATTTTGGTCTAAACATGACGAACTTCGCTCTAGTGAACGAACTTGTTGTTTCTCACTCTCCAAGGCTCGAATATAGACAAGTTTGGTCCATTTAGGTCCGAAGATGACCATTAACGCTTTAGGGTACAAACTTCATCATTAAAACACGCCAAACTTCGAATGGAGACAAGGTTTGTCCATTTTGGTCCAAACATGACGAACTTCGCTCTAGTGAACGAACTTGTTGTTTCTCACTCTCCAAGCCTCGAATGGGGACAAGTTTGGTCCATTTTGGTTCGAAGATGACCAACAACGCTCTAGGGTACGAACTTCAGCATTAAAACTCGCCAAACTTCGAATGGAGACAAGGTTTGTCCATTTTGGTCCAAACATGACGAACTTCGCTCTAGTGAACGAACTTGTTGTTTCTTACTCTCCAAGGCTCGAATGGAGACAAGTTTGGTCCATTTAGGTCCGAAGATGTCCATTAACGCTCTAGGGTACAAACTTCAGCATTAAAACTCGCCAAACTTCGAATGGAGACAAGGTTTGTCAATTTTGGTCCAAACATGACGAACTTCGCTCTAGGGAACGAACTTGTTGTTTCTCACTCTCCAAGCCTCGAATGGCGACAAGTTTGGTCCATCTAGGTCCGAAGATGACCAACAACGCTCTAGGGTACGAACTTCAGCATTAAAACTCGCCCAATTTCGAATGGAGACAAGGTTTGTCCATTTTGGTCCAAACATGACGAACTTCCCTCTAGGGAACGAACTTGTTGTTTCTCACTCTCCAAGCCTCGAATGGAGACAAGTTTGGTCCATTTAGGTCCGAAGATGTCCATTAACGCTCTAGGGTACAAACTTCAGAATTAAAACTTGCCAAACTTCGAATGGAGACAAGGTTTGTCAACTTTGGTCCAAACATGACGAACTTCTCTCTAGGGAACGAACTTGTTGTTTCTCACTCTCCAAGCCTCGAATGGCGACAACTTTGGTCCATTTAGGTCCGAAGATGACCAACAACGCTCAAGGGTACAAACTTCAGCATTAAAACTCGCCAAACTTCTAATGGAGACAAGGTTTGTCCATTTTGGTCCAAACATGACGAACTTCGCTCTAGGGAACGAACTTGTTGATTCTCACGCTCCATGCCTCGAATGGTGACAAGTTTTGTCCATTTTGATTCGAAGATGACCAACAAAGCTCTAGGGTATGAACTTCAGCATTAAAACACGCCAAACTTCGAATGGAGACAAGGTTTGTCCATTTTGGTCCAAACATGACGAACTTCGCTCTAGGGAACGAACTTGTTGTTTCTCACTCTCCAAGCCTCGAATGGCGACAAGTTTGGTCTATTTATGTCCGAAGATGACCAACAACGCTCTAGGGTACGAACTTCAGCATTAAAACTCGCCAAACTTCGAATGGAGACAAGGTTTGTCCATTTAGGTCCAAACATGACGAACTTCGCTCTAGGGAACGAACTTGTTGTTTCTCACTCTCCAAGCCTCGAATGGCGACAAGTTTGTTCTATTTATGTCCGAAGATGACCAACAACGCTCTTGGGTACGAACTTCAGCATTAAAACTCGCCAAACTTCGAATAGAGACAAGGTTTGTCCATTTTGGTCCAAACATGACGAACATCGCTCTAGGGAACGAACTTGTTGTTTCTCACTCTCCAAGCCTCGAATGGAGACAAGTTTGGTCCATTTTGGTTCGAAGATGAGCAACAACGCTCTAGGGTACGAACTTCAGCCTTAAAACTCGCCAAACTTCGAATGGAGACAAGGTTTGTCCATTTTGGTCCAAACATGACGAACTTCGCTCTAGGGAACGAACTTGTGGTTTCTCACGCTCCAAGCCTCGAATGGAGACAAGTTTGGTCCATTTTGGTTCGAAGATGACCAACAAAGCTCTAGGTTACGAACTTCAGCATTAAAACTCGCCAAACATCGAATGGAGACAAGGTTTGTCCATTTTGGTCCAAACATGACGAACTTCGCTCTAGGGAACGAACTTGTTGTTTCTCACTCTCCAAGCCTCGAATGGAGACAAGTTTGGTCCATTTTGGTTCAAAGATGACCAACAACGCTCTAGGGTACGAACTTCAGCATTAAAACTCGCCAAACTTCGAATGGAGATAAGGTTTGTCCATTTTGGTCCAAACATGATGAACTTCGCTCTAGGGAACGAACTTGTTGTTTCCCACTCTCCAAGCCTCGAACGGGGACAAGTTTGGTCCATTTTGGTTCGAAGATGACCAACAACGCTCTAGGGTACGAACTTCAGCATTAAAACTCGCCAAACTTCGAATGGAGACAAGGTTTGTCCATTTTGGTCCAAACATGACGAACTTCGCTCTAGTGAACGAACTTGTTGTTTCTCACTCTCCAAGGCTCGAATGGAGACAAGTTTTCTCCATTTAGGTCCGAAGATGACCATTAACGCTCTAGGGTACAAACTTCAGCATTAAAACACGCCAAACTTCGATTGGAGACAAGGTTTGTCCATTTTGGTCCAAACATGACGAACTTCGCTCTAGTGAACGAACTTGTTGTTTCTCACTCTCCAAGCCTCGAATGGGGACAAGTTTGGTCCATTTTGGTTCGAAGATGACCAACAAAGCTCTAGGGTACGAACTTCAGCATTAAAACTCGCCAAACTTCTAATGGAGACAAGGTTTGTCCATTTTGGTCCAAACATGACGAACTTTGCTCTAGGGAACGAACTTGTTGTTTCTCACTCTCCAAGCCTCGAATGGCGACAAGTTTGGTCCATTTAGGTCCGAAGATGACCAACAACGCTCTAGGGTACGAACTTCAGCATTAAAACTCGCCCAACTTCGAATGGAGACAAGGTTTGTCCATTTTGGTCCAAACATGACGAACTTCTCTCTAGGGAACGAACTTGTTGTTTCTCACTCTCCAAGCCTCGAATGGAGACAAGTTTGGTCCATTTTGGTTCGAATATGAGCAACAACGCTCTAGGGTACGAACTTCAGCCTTAAAACTCGCCAAACTTCGAATGGAGACAAGGTTTGTCCATTTTGGTCCAAACATGACGAACTTCGCTCTAGGGAACGAACTTGTGGTTTCTCACGCTCCAAGCCTCGAATGGAGACAAGTTTGGTCCATTTTGGTTCGAAGATGACCAACAAAGCTCTAGGTTACGAACTTCAGAATTAAAACTCGCCAAACATCGAATGGAGACAAGGTTTGTCCATTTTGGTCCAAACATGACGAACTTCGCTCTAGGGAACGAACTTGTTGTTTCTCACTCTCCAAGCCTCGAATGGAGACAAGTTTGGTCCATTTTGGTTCAAAGATGACCAACAACGCTCTAGGGTACGAACTTCAGCATTAAAACTCGCCAAACTTCGAATGGAGACAAGGTTTGTCCATTTTGGTCCAAACATGACGAACTTCGCACTAGGGAACGAACTTGTTGTTTCTCACGGTCCAAGCCTCGAATGGAGACAAGTTTGGTCCATTTTGGTTAGAAGATGACAAACAAAGCTCTAGGGTACGAACTTCAGCATTAAAACACGACAAACTTCGAATGGAGACAAGGTTTGTCCATTTTGGTCCAATCATGACGAACTTCGCTCTAGGGAACGAACTTGTTGTTTGTCACTCTCCAAGCCTCGAATGGAGACAAGTTTGGTCCATTTAGGTCCGAAGATGACCAACAACGCTCTAGGGTACAAACTTCAGCATTAAAACTCGCCAAACTTCGAATGGAGACAAGGTTTGTCCATTTTGGTCCAAACATGATGAACTTCGCTCTAAGGAACGAACTTGTTGTTTCTCACTCTCCAAGCCTCGAATGGAGACAAGTTTGATCCATCTAGGTTCGAAGATGACCAACAACGCTCTAGGGTACAAACTTCAGCATTAAAACTCGCCAAACTTCAAATGGAGACAAGGTTTGTCCATTTTTGTCCAAACATGACGAACTTCGCTCTAGGGAACGAACTTGTTGTTTCTCACTCTCCAAGCCTCGAATGGAGACAAGTTTGGTCCATTTTGGTTCGAAGAAGACCAACAATGCTCTAGGGTACGAAGTTCAGCATTAAAACTCGCCAAACTTCGAATGGAGACAAGGTTTGTCCATTTTGGTCCAAACATGACGAACTTCGCTCTAGGGAACGAACTTGTTGTTTCTCACTCTCGAAGCCTCGAATGGCGACAAGTTTGGTAAATTTAGGTCCGAAGATGACCAGCAACGCTCTAGGGTACAAACTTCAACATTAAAACTCGCCAAACATCGAATGGAGACAAGGTTTGTCCATTTTGGTCCAAACATGACGAACTTCGCTCTAGGGAACAAACTTGTTGTTTCTCACTCTCTAAGCCTCGAATGGAGACAAGTTTGGTCCATTTTGGTTCGAAGATGACCAACAACGCTCTAGGGTACAAACTTCAGCGTTAAAACTCGCCAATCTTCGAATGGAGACAAGGTTTGTCCATTTTGGTCCAAACATGACGAACTTCGCTCTAGGGAACGAAAATGTTGTTTCTCACTCTCCAGCCTCGAATGGAGACAAGTTTGGTCCATTTTGGTTCCAAGATGACCAACAAAGCTCTAGGGTACGAACTTCAGCATTAAAAGTCGCCAAACTTCGAATGGAGACAAGGTTTGTCCATTTTGGTCCAAACATGATGAACTTCGCTCTAGGGAACAAACTTGTTGTTTCTCACTCTCCAAGCCTTGAATGGGGACAAGTTTGGTCCATTTTGGTTCGAAGATGACCAACAACGCTCTAGGGTACGAACTTCAGCATTAAAACTCGCGAAACTTCGAATGGAGACAACGTTTGTCCATTTTGGTCCAAACATGACGAACTTCGCTCTAGGGAACGAACTTGTTGTTTCTCACTCTCCAAGCCTCGAATGGAGACAAGTTTGGTCCATTTAGGTCCGAAGATGTCCATTAACGCTCTAGGGTACAAACTTCAGCATTAAAACATGCCAAACTTCGAATGGAGACAAGGTTTGTCCATTTTGGTCCAAACATGACGTACTTCGCTCTAGGGAACGAACTTGTTGTTTCTCACTCTCCAAGCCTCGAATGGAGACAAGTTTGGTCCATTTAGGTCCGAAGATGACCATTAACGCTCTAGGGTACAAACTTCAGCATTAAAACTCGCCAAACTTCGAATGGAGACAAGGTTTGTCCATTTTGGTCCAAACATGAGAAACTTCGCTCTAGGGAACGAACTTGTTGTTTCTTATTCTCCAAGCATCGAATGGAGACAAGTGTGGTGCATTTTGGTTCGAAGATGACCAACAACGCTCTAGGGTACGAACTTCAGCATTAAAACTCGCCAAACTTCGAATGGATACAAGGTTTGTCCATTTTGGTCCAAACATGACGAACTTCGCTCTAGGGAACGAACTTGTTGTTTCTCACTCTCGAAGCCTCGAATGGCAACAAGTTTGGTAAATTTAGGTCCGAAGATGACCAGCAACGCTCAAGGGTACAAACTTCAGCATTAAAACTCGCCAAACTTCGAATGGAGACAAGCTTTGTCCATTTTGGTCCAAACATGACGAACTTCGCACTAGGGAACGAACTTGTTGTTTCTCACGCTCCAAGCCTCGAATGGAAACAAGTTTGGTCCATTTTGGTTCGAAGATGACAAACATAGCTCTAGGGTACGAACTTCAGCATTAAAACACGACAAACTTCGAATGGAGACAAGGTTTGTCCATTTTGGTCCAATCATGACGAACTTCGCTCTAGGGAACGAACTTGTTGTTTCTCACTCTCCGAGCCTCGAATGGCGACAAGTTTGGTCCATTTAGCTCCGAAGATGACCAACAACGCTCTAGGGTACAAACTTCTGCATTAAAACTCGCCAAACATCGAATGGAGACAAGGTTTGTCAATTTTGGTTCAAACATGACGAACTTCGCTCTAGGGAACGAACTTGTTGTTTCTCACTCTCCAAGGATCTAATGGAGACAAGTGTGGTGCATTTTGGTTCGAAGATGACCAGCAACGCTCTAGGGTACGAACTTCAGCATTAAAACTCGCCCAACTTCGAATGGAGACAAGGTTTGTCCATTTTGGTCCAAACATGACGAACTTCGCTCTAGGGAACGAACTTGTTGTTTCTCACTCTCCAAGCCTCGAATGGAGACAAGTTTGGTCCATTTTGGTTCGAAGATGGCCAACAACGCTCTAGGGTACAAACTTCAGCCTTAAAACTCGCCAAACTTCGAATGGAGACAAGGTTTGTCCATTTTGGTCCAAACATGACGAACTTCGCTCTAGGTAACGAACTTGTTGTTTCTCACTCTCCAAGCCTCGAATGGAGACAAGTTTGGTCCATTTAGGTCCGAAGATGTCCATTAACGCTCTAGGGTACAAACTTCAGCATTAAAACTCGCCAAACTTCGAATGGAGACAAGCTTTGTCAATTTTGGTCAAAACATGACGAACTTCTCTCTAGGGAACGAACTTGTTGTTTCTCACTCTCAAAGCCTCGAATGGCGACAAGTTTGGTCCATTTAGGTCCGAAGATGACCAACAACGCTCTAGGGTACAAACTTCAGCAATAAAACTCGCCAAACTTCGAATGGAGACAAGGTTTGTCCATTTTGGTCCAAACATGACAAACTTCGCACTAGGGAACGAACTTGTTGTTTCTCACGGTCCAAGCCTCGAATGGAGACAAGTTTGGTCCATTTTGGTTCGAAGATGACATACAAAGCTCTAGGGTAGGAACTTCAGCATTAAAACACGACAAACTTCGAATGGAGACAAGGTTTGTCCATTTTGGTCCAATCATGACGAACTTCGCTCTAGGGAACGAACTTGTTGTTTGTCACTCTCCAAGCCTCGAATTGAGACAAGTTTGGTCCATTTAGGTCCGAAGATGACCAACAACGCTCTAGGGTACAAACTTCAGCATTAAAACTCGCCAAACTTCGAATGGAGACAAGGTTTGTCCATTTTGGACCAAACATGACGAACTTCGCTCTAAGGAACGAACTTGTTGTTTCTCACTCTCCAAGCCTCGAATGGAGACAAGTTTGGTCCATCTAGGTTCGAAGATGACCAACAACGCTCTAGGGTACAAACTTCAGCATTAAAACTCGCCAAACTTCGAATGGATACAAGGTTTGTCCATTTTTGTCCAAACATGACGAACTTCGCTCTAGGGAACAAACTTGTTGTTTCTCACTCTCCAAGCCTCGAATGGGGACAAGTTAGGTCCATTTTGGTCCGAAGATGACCAACAACGCTCTAGGGTACAAACTTCAGCAATAAAACTCGCCAAACTTCGAATGGAGACAAGGTTTGTCCATTTTGGTCCAAACATGACAAACTTCGCACTAGGGAACGAACTTGTTGTTTCTCACGGTCCAAGCCTCGAATGGAGACAAGTTTGGTCCATTTTGGTTCGAAGATGACAAACAAAGCTCTAGGGTAGGAACTTCAGCATTAAAACACGACAAACTTCGAATGGAGACAAGGTTTGTCCATTTTGGTCCAATCATGACGAACTTCGCTCTAGGGAACGAACTTGTTGTTTGTCACTCTCCAAGCCTCGAATTGAGACAAGTTTGGTCCATTTAGGTCCGAAGATGTCCAATGACGCTCTAGGGTACAAACTTCAGCATTAAAACACGCCAAACTTCGAATGGAGACAAGGTTTGTCCATTTTGGTCCAAACATGACGAACTTCGCTCTAGGGAACGCACTTGTTGTTTCTCACGCTCCAAGCCTCGAATGGTGACAAGTTTTGTCCATTTTGGTTCGAAGATGACCAACGAAGCTCTAGGGTACGAACTTCAGCATTAAAACACGCCAAACTTCGAATGGAGACAAGGATTGTCCATTTTGGTCCAAACATGACGAACTTCGCTCTAGGGAACGAACTTGTTGTTTCTCACTCTCCAAGCCTCGAATGGCGACAAGTTTGGTCTATTTATGTCCGAAGATGACCAACAACGCTCTAGGGTACGAACTTCAGCATTAAAACTCGTCAAACTTCGAATGGAGACAAGGTTTGTCCATTTTGGTCCAAACATGACGAACTTTGCTCTAGAGAACGAACTTGTGGTTTCTCACTCTCCAAGCCTCGAATTGATAAGGATCATGGAGATCAAACCATTATCATGAAGACTAATTATTTATGGTTTTAGTATTCCAATTTGTTTCCATTTTGTATTCATTACAAGTCCAACCAAGTTCTAGAAACCATTTAATGAGGTGGTTGGGGAGTGAATTGAATGAGGTGGTTGGGGAGATCATTTAATGAGGTGGTTGGGGAGGTCAATTAATAAAAGTAGTTGGGAAGTCCATTTAATTAGGTAGTTGGGTTCCTTGCCTATAAAAGGAAGTTGTATTGATTGTAAAAAGAACAACAACTTTGATGATATTTCAATGAAATTGAGTCTTTTGAGCTTAAAGGCCATGAGCAACTTTCTTTGCATATCTTGTGTTTAGATTTGCATGCAAGGATCATTCAAGTAGCGTTGATCGAACTACTTGTGGAGTGATTCGAATCATGAGTTTAGAAACGAGTTTTCTCTACTCTTGATATTGATCATCGAGGTAAATCCGTTTCTATCTTCTTCCTTGGGATGAAACCATATTGATTTGGGGTTTTTGGGTCTTAGATCTAAAGGTGTTGTTTATTAGCAAGGTTGTTAGGTCAATTCCTAAGAATTTCGTATCACGAATGGAGACAAGTTTGGTCCATTTTGGTTCAAAGATGACCAACAACGCTCTAGGGTACGAACTTCAACATTAAAACTCGCCAAACTTCGAATGGAGACAAGGTTTGTCCATTTTGGTCCAAACATGACGAACTTCGCTCTGGGGAACGACATTGTTGTTTCTCACTCTCCAAGCATCAAATAGAGACAAGTTTGGTGCATTTTGGTTCGAAGATGACCAACAACGCTCTATGGTACGAACTTCAACATTAAAACTCGCCAAACTTCGAATGGAGACAAGGTTTGCCCATTTTGGTCGAAACATGACGAACTTCGCTCTAGGGAACGAACTTGTTCTTTCTCACTCTCCAAGCATCGAATGGAGACAAGTTTGGTGCATTTTGGTTCCAAGATGACCAACAACGCTCAAGGGTACGAACTTCAGCATTAAAACTCGCCAAACTTCGAATGGAGACAAGGTTTGTTCATTTTGGTCCAAACATGACGAACTTCGCTCTAAGGAACGAACTTGTTGTTTCTCACTCTCCAAGCCTCGAATGGAGACAAGTTTGGTCCATTTAGGTTCGAAGTTGACCAACAACGCTCTCGGGTACAAACTTCAGCTTTAAAACTCGCCAAACTTCGAATGGATACAAGGTTTGTCCATTTTGGTCCAAACATGACGAACTTCGCTCTAGGGAACGAACTTGTTATTTCTCACTCTCCAAGCCTCGAATGGAGACAAGTTTGGTCCATTTTGGTTCGAAGATGACCAACAACGCTCTAGGGTACGAACTTCAGCCTTAAAACTCGCCAAACTTCGAATGGAGACAAGGTTTGTCCATTTTGGTCCAAACATGACGAACTTCGCTCTAGGGAACGAACTTGTTGTTTCTCACTCTCCAAGCCTCGAATGGAGACAAGTTTTGCGCATTTTGGTTCGAAGATGACCAACAACGCTCTATGGTACGAACTTCAGCATTAAAACTCGCCAAACTTCGAATGGAGACAAGGTTTGCCCATTTTGGTCCAAACATGACGAACTTCGCTCTAGGGAACGAACTTGTTCTTTCTCACTCTCCAAGCATCGAATGGAGACCAGTTTGGTGCATTTTGGTTTAAAGATGACCAACAACGCTCAAGGGTACGAAGTTCAGCATTAAAACTCGCCAAACTTCGAATGGAGACAAGGTTTGTCCATTTTGGTCCAAACATGACGAACTTCGCTCTAGGGAACGAACTTGTTGTTTCTCACGCTCCAAGCCTCGAATGGAGACAAGTTTGGTCCATTTTGGTTCGAAGATGACAAACAAAGCTCTAGGGTACGAACTTCAGCATTAAAACACGACAAACTTCGAATGGAGACAAGGTTTGTCCATTTTGGTCCAAACATGACGAACTTCGCTCTGGGAACGAACTTGTTGTTTCTCACTCTCCAAGCCTCGAATGGCGACAAGTTTGGTCCATTTAGGTCCGAAGATGACCAACAAGGCTCTAGGGTACAAACTTCAGCATTAAAACTCACCAAACATCGAATGGAGACAAGGTTTGTCCATTTTGGTTCAAACATGACGAACTTCGCTCTAGGGAACGAACTTGTTGTTTCTCACTCTCCAAGCATCGAATGGAGACAAGTGTGGTGCATTTTGGTTCGAAGATGACCAGCAACGCTCTAGGGTACGAACTTCAGCATTAAAACTCGCCAAACTTCGAATGGAGACAAGGTTTGTCCATTTTGGTCCAAACATGACGAACTTCGCTCTAGGGAACGAACTTGTTGTTTCTCACTCTCCAAGCCTCGAATGGAGACAAGTCTGGTCCGTTTAGGTCCGAAGATGACCAACAAAGCTCTAGGGTACAAACTTCAGCATTAAAACTCGCCCAACTTCGAATGGAGACAAGGTTTGTCCATTTTGGTCCAAACATGACGAACTTCCCTCTAGAGAACGAACTTGTTGTTTCTCACTCTCCAAGCCTCGAATGGAGACAAGTTTGGTCCATTTAGGTCCGAAGATGTCCATTAACGCTCTAGGGTACAAACTTCAGCATTAAAACTCGCCAAACTTCGAATGGAGACAAGCTTTGTCAATTTTGGTCAAAACATGACGAACTTCTCTCTAGGGAACGAACTTGTTGTTTCTCACTCTCCAAGCCTCGAATGGCGACAAGTTTGGTCCATTTAGGTCCGAGGATGACCAACAACGCTCTAGGGTACAAACTTCAGCATTAAAACTCGCCACACTTCGAATGGAGACAAGGTTTGTCCATTTTGGTCCAAACATGACGAACTTCGCTCTAGGGAACGAACTTGTTGTTTCTCTCGCTCCAAGCCTCGAATGGAGACAAGTTTTTTCCATTTTGGTTCGAAGATGACCAACAAAGCTCTAGGGTACGAACTTCAGCATTAAAACATGCCAAAGTTCGAATGGAGACAAGGTTTGTCCATTTTGGTCCAAACATGACGAACTTCGCTCTAGGGAACGAACTTGTTGTTTCTTATTCTCCAAGCATCGAATGGAGACAAGTGTGGTGCATTTTGGTTCGAAGATGACCAACAACGCTCTGGGGTACGAACTTCAGCATTAAAACTCGCCAAACTTCGAATGGAGACAAGGTTTGTCCATTTTGGTCCAAACATGACGAACTTCGCTCTAGGGAACGAACTTGTTGTTTCTCACTCTCCAAGCCTCGAATGGAGACAAGTCGGGTCCGTTTAGGTCCGAAGATGACCAACAACGCTCTAGGGCACAAACTTCAGCATTAAAACTCGCCCAACTTTGAATGGAGACAAGGTTTGTCCATTTTGGTCCAAACATGACGAACTTACCTCTAGAGAACGAACTTGTTGTTTCTCACTCTCCAAGCCTCGAATGGAGATAAGTTTGGTCCATTTAGGTCCGAAGATGTCCATTAACGCTCTAGGGTACAAACTTCAGCATTAAAACTCGCCAAACTTCGAATGGAGACAAGGTTTGTCCATTTTGGTCCAAACATGACGAACTTCGCTCTAGGGAACGAACTTGTTGTTTCTCACGCTCCAAGCCTCGAATGGAGACAAGTTTTTTCCATTTTGGTTCGAAGATGACCAACAAAGCTCTAGGGTACGAACTTCAGCATTAAAACACGCCAAACTTCGAATGGAGACAAGGTTTGCCCATTTTGGTCGAAACATGAGGAACTTCGCTCTAGGGAACGAACTTGTTCTTTCTCACTCTCCAAGCATCGAATGGAGACAAGTTTGGTGCATTTTGGTTCAAAGATGACCAACAACGCTCAAGGGTACGAACTTCAGCATTAAAACTCGCCAAACTTCGAATGGAGACAAGGTTTGTCCATTTTGGTCCAAACATGACGAACTTCGCTCTAAGGAACGAACTTGTTGTTTCTCACTCTCCAAGCCTCGAATGGAGACAAGTTGGGTCCATTTAGGTTCGAAGTTGACCAACAACGCTCTAGGGTACAAACTTCAGCTTTAAAACTCGCCAAACTTCGAATGGATACAAGGTTTGTCCATTTTGGTCCAAACATGACGAACTTCGCTCTAGGGAACGAACTTGTTGTTTCTCACGCTCCAAGCCTCGAATGGAGACAAGTTTGGTCCATTTTGGTTCGAAGATGACCAACAACGCTCTAGGGTACGAACTTCAGCCTTAAAACTCGCCAAACTTCGAATGGAGACAAGGTTTGTCCATTTTGGTCCAAACATGACGAACTTCGCTCTAGGGAACGAACTTGTTGTTTCTCACTCTCCAAGCCTCGAATGGAGACAAGTTTGGTCCATTTAGGTTCGAAGTTGACCAACAACGCTCTAGGGTACAAACTTCAGCTTTAAAACTCGCCAAACTTCGAATGGAGACAAGGTTTGTCCATTTTGGTCCAAACATGACGAACTTCGCTCTAGGGAACGAACTTGTTGTTTCTCACGCTCCAAGCCTCGAATGGAGACAAGTTTGGTCCATTTTGGTTCGAAGATGACAAACAAAGCTCTAGGGTACGAACTTCAGCATTAAAACACGACAAACTTCGAATGGAGACAAGGTTTGTCCATTTTGGTCCAAACATGACGATTTTCGCTCTAGGGAACGAACTTGTTGTTTCTCACTCTCCAAGCCTCGAATGGCGACAAGTTTGGTCCATTTAGGTCCGAAGATGACCAACAAGGCTCTAGGGTACAAACTTCAGCATTAAAACTCACCAAACATCGAATGGAGACAAGGTTTGTCCATTTTGGTTCAAACATGACGAACTTCGCTCTAGGGATCGAACTTGTTGTTTCTCACTCTCCAAGCATCGAATGGAGACAAGTGTGGTGCATTTTGGTTCGAAGATGACCAGCAACCCTCTAGGGTACGAACTTCAGCATTAAAACTCGCCAAACTTCGAATGGAGACAAGGTTTGTCCATTTTGGTCCAAACATGACGAACTTCGCTCTAGGGAACGAACTTGTTGTTTCTCACTCTCCAAGCCTCGAATGGAGACAAGTCTGGTCCGTTTAGGTCCGAAGATGACCAACAACGCTCAAGGGTACAAACTTCAGCATTAAAACTCGCCCAACTTCGAATGGAGACAAGGTTTGTCCATTTTGGTCCAAACATGACGAACTTCCCTCTAGAGAACGAACTTGTTGTTTCTCACTCTCCAAGCCTCGAATGGAGACAAGTTTGGTCCATTTAGGTCCGAAGATGTCCATTAACGCTCTAGGGTACAAACTTCAGCATTAAAACTCGCCAAACTTCGAATGGAGACAAGCTTTGTCAATTTTGGTCAAAACATGACGAACTTCTCTCTAGGGAACGAACTTGTTGTTTCTCACTCTCCAAGCCTCGAATGGCGACAAGTTTGGTCCATTTAGGTCCGAGGATGACCAACAACGCTCTAGGGTACAAACTTCAGCATTAAAACTCGCCACACTTCGAATGGAGACAAGGTTTGTCCATTTTGGTCCAAACATGACGAACTTCGCTCTAGGGAACGAACTTGTTGTTTCTCTCGCTCCAAGCCTCGAATGGAGACAAGTTTTTTCCATTTTGGTTCGAAGATGACCAACAAAGCTCTAGGGTACGAACTTCAGCATTAAAACATGCCAAAGTTCGAATGGAGACAAGGTTTGTCCATTTTGGTCCAAACATGACGAACTTCGCTCTAGGGAACGAACTTGTTGTTTCTTATTCTCCAAGCATCGAATGGAGACAAGTGTGGTGCATTTTGGTTCGAAGATGACCAACAACGCTCTGGGGTACGAACTTCAGCATTAAAACTCGCCAAACTTCGAATGGAGACAAGGTTTGTCCATTTTGGTCCAAACATGACGAACTTCGCTCTAGGGAACGAACTTGTTGTTTCTCACTCTCCAAGCCTCGAATGGAGACAAGTCTGGTCCGTTTAGGTCCGAAGATGACCAACAACGCTCTAGGGTACAAACTTCAGCATTAAAACTCGCCCAACTTCGAATGGAGACAAGGTTTGTCCATTTTGGTCCAAACATGACGAACTTCCCTCTAGAGAACGAACTTGTTGTTTCTCACTCTCCAAGCCTCGAATGGAGACAACTTTGGTCCATTTAGGTCCGAAGATGTCCATTAACGCTCTAGGGTACAAACTTCAGCATTAAAACTCGCCAAACTTCGAATGGAGACAAGGTTTGTCAATTTTGGTCAAAACATGACGAACTTCTCTCTAGGGAACGAACTTGTTGTTTCTCACTCTCCAAGCCTCGAATGGCGACAAGTTTGGTCCATTTAGGTCCGAAGATGACTTACAACGCTCTAGGGTACAAACTTCAGCATTAAAACTGGCCAAACTTCGAATGGAGACAAGGTTTGTCCATTTTGGTCCAAACATGACGAACTTCGCTCTAGGGAACGAACTTGTTGTTTCTCACGCTCCAAGCCTCGAATGGAGACAAGTTTTTTCCATTTTGGTTCGAAGATGACCAACAAAGCTCTAGGGTACGAACTTCAGCATTAAAACACGCCAAAGTTCGAATGGAGACAAGGTTTGTCCATTTTGGTCCAAACATGACGAACTTCGCTCTAGGGAACGAACTTGTTGTTTCTTATTCTCCAAGCATCGAATGGAGACAAGTGTGGTGCATTTTGGTTCGAAGATGACCAACAACTCTCTAGGGTACGAACTTCAGCATTAAAACTCGCCAAACTTCGAATGGAGACAAGGTTTGTCCATTTTGGTCCAAACATGACGAACTTCGCTCTAGGGAACGAACTTGTTGTTTCTCACTCTCGAAGCCTCGAATGGGGACAAGTTTGGTAAATTTAGGTCTGAAGATGACCAACAACGCTCTAGGGTACAAACTTCAGCATTAAAACTCGCCAAACTTCGAATGGATACAAGGTTTGTCCATTTTGGTCCAAACATGACGAACTTCGCTCTAGGGAACGAACTTGTTGTTTCTTACTCTCCAAGCCTCGAATGGAGACAAGTTTGGTCCATTTTGGTTCGAAGATGACCAACAACGCTCTAGGGTACAAACTTCAGCTTTAAAACTCGCCAAACTTCGAATGGATACAAGGTTTGTCCATTTTGGTCCAAACATGACGAACTTCGCTCTAGGGAACGAACTTGTTGTTTCTCACTCTCCAAGCCTCGAATGGAGACAAGTTTGGTCCATTTTGGTTCGAAGATGACCAACAACGCTCTAGGGTACGAACTTCAGCCTTAAAACTCGCCAAACTTCGAATGGAGACAAGGTTTGTCCATTTTGGTCCAAACATGACGAACTTCGCTATAGGGAACGAACTTGTTGTTTCTCACTCTCCAAGCCTCGAATGGAGACAAGTTTGGCGCATTTTGGTGCGAAGATGACCAACAACGCTCTATGGTACGAACTTCAGCATTAAAACTCGCCAAACTTCGAATGGAGACAAGGTTTGCCCATTTTGGTCCAAACATGACGAACTTCGCTCTAGGGAACGAACTTGTTCTTTCTCACTCTCCAAGCATCGAATGGAGACCAGTTTGGTGCATTTTGGTTTAAAGATGACCAACAACGCTCAAGGGTACGAACTTCAGCATTAAAACTCGCCAAACTTCGAATGGAGACAAGGTTTGTCCATTTTGGTCCAAACATGACGAACTTCGCTCTAGGGAACGAACTTGTTGTTTCTCAAGCTCCAAGCCTCGAATGGAGACAAGTTTGGTCCATTTTGGTTCGAAGATGACAAACAAAGCTCTAGGGTACGAACTTCAGCATTAAAACACGACAAACTTCGAATGGAGACAAGGTTTGTCCATTTTGGTCCAAACATGACGAACTTCGCTCTAGGGAACGAACTTGTTGTTTCTCACTCTCCAAGCCTCGAATGGCGACAAGTTTGGTCCATTTAGGTCCGAAGATGACCAACAAGGCTATAGGGTACAAACTTCAGCATTAAAACTCACCAAACATCGAATGGAGACAAGGTTTGTCCATTTTGGTTCAAACATGACGAACTTCGCTCTAGGGAACGAACTTGTTGTTTCTTATTCTCCAAACATCGAATGGAGACAAGTGTGGTGCATTTTGGTTCGAAGATGACCAACAACGCTCTAGGGTACGAACTTCAGCATTAAAACTCGCCAAACTTCGAATGGAGACAAGGTTTGTCCATTTTGGTCCAAACATGACGAACTACGCTCTAGGGAACGAACTTGTTGTTTCTCACTCTCCAAGCATCGAATGGAGACAAGTGTGGTGCATTTTGGTTCGAAGATGACCAGCAACGCTCTAGGGTACGAACTTCAGCATTAAAACTCGCCAAACTTCGAATGGAGACAAGGTTTGTCCATTTTGGTCCAAACATGACGAACTTCGCTCTAGGGAACGAACTTGTTGTTTCTCACTCTCCAAGCCTCGAATGGGGACAAGTTTGGTAAATTTATGTCCGAAGATGACCAACAACGCTCTAGGGTACAAACTTCAGCTTTAAAACTCGCCAAACTTCAAATGGATACAAGGTTTGTCCATTTTGGTCCAAACATGACGAACTTCGCTCTAGGGAACGAACTTGTTGTTTCTCACTCTCCAAGCCTCGAATGGAGACAAGTTTGGTCCATTTTGGTTCGAAGATGACCAACAACGCTCTAGGGTACGAACTTCAGCCTTAAAACTCTCCAAACTTCGAATGGAGACAAGGTTTGTCCATTTTGGTCCAAACATGAGGAACTTCGCTCTAGGGAACGAACTTGTTGTTTCTCAATCTCCAAGCCTCGAATGGAGACAAGTTTGGTCTATTTAGGTCCGAAGATGAGCATTAACGCTCTAGGGTACAAACTTCAGCATTAAAACTCGCCAAACTTCGAATGGAGACAAGGTTTGTCCAATTTGGTCCAAACATGACGAACTTCGCTCTTGGGAACGAACTTGTTGTTTCTCACTCTCCAAGCCTCGAATGGAGACAAGTTTGGTCCATTTAGGTCCGAAGATGACCAACAATGCTCTAGGGTACAAACTTCAGCATTAAAACTCGCCAAACTTCGAATGGAGACAAGGTTTGTCCATTTTGGTCCAAACATGACGAACTTCGCTCTTAGGAACGAACTTGTTGTTTCTGACGCTCCAAGCCTCGAATGGAGACAAGTTTTGTCCATTTTGGTTCGAAGATGACCAACAAAGCTCTAGGGTTCGAACTTCAGCATTAAAACACGCCAAACTTTGAATGGAGACAAGGTTTGTCCATTTTGGTCCAAACATGACGAACTTCGCTCTAGGGAACGAACTTGTTGTTTCTCACTCTCCAAGCCTCGAATGGAGACAAGTTTTGTCCATTTTGGTTCGAAGATGACCAACAACGCTCTAGGGTACGAACTTCAGCATTAAAACTCGCCAAACTTCAAATGGAGACAAGGTTTGTCCATTTTCGTCCAAACATGACGAACTTCGCTCTAGGGAACGAACTTGTTGTTTCTCACTCTCCAAGCCTCCAATGGAGACAAGTTTGGTCCATTTTGGTTCGAAGATGACCAACAACGCTCTAGGGTACAAACTTCAGCATTAAAACATGCCAAACTTCAAATGGAGACAAGGTTTGTCCATTTTGGTCCAAACATGACGAACTTCGCTCTAGGGAACGAACTTGTTGTTTCTCACTCTCCAAGCCTCCAATGGAGACAAGTTTGGTCCATTTTGGTTCAAAGATGACCAACAACGCTCTAGGGTACGAACTTCAGCATTAAAACTCGCCAAACTTCAAATGGAGACAAGGTTTGTCTATTTTGGTCCAAACATGACGAACTTCGCTCTAGGGAACGAACTTGTTGTTTCTCACTCTCCAAGCCTCAAATGGAGACAAGTTTGGTCCATTTAGGTCCGAAGATGACCAACAACGTTCTAGGATACGAACTTCAGCATTAAAACTCGCCAAACTTCGAATGGAGACAAGGTTTGTACATTTTGGTCCAAACATGACGAACTTCGCTCTAGGGAACGAACTTGTTGTTTCTCACTCTCCAAGCCTCGAATGGAGACAAGTTTGGTCCATTTTGGTTCGAAGATGACCAACAACGCTCTAGGGTACGAACTTCAGCATTAAAACTCGCCAAACTTCGAATGGAGACACGGTTTGTCCATTTTGGTCCAAACATGACGAACTTCGCTCTAGGGAACGAACTTGTTGTTTCTCACTCTCCAAGCCTCGAATGGAGACAAGTTTGGTCCATTTTGGTTCGAAGATGACCAACAAAGCTCTAGGGTACGAACTTCAGCATTAAAACTCGCCAAACTTCGAATGGAGACAAGGTTTGTCCATTTTGGTCCAAACATGACGAACTTCGCTCTAGGGAACGAACTTGTTGTTTCTCACTCTCGAAGCCTCGAATGGCGACAAGTTTGGTAAATTTATGTCCGAAGATGACCAACAACGCTCTAGGGTAATAACTTCAGCATTAAAACTCGCCAAACTTCGAAAGGAGAGAAGGTTTGTCCATTTTGGTCCAAACATGACGAACTTCGCACTAGGGAACGAACTTGTTGGTTCTCACTCTCCAAGCCTCGAATGGAGACAAGTTTGGTCCATCTAGGTTCAAAGATGACCAACAACGCTCTAGGGTACAAACTTCAGCACTAAAACTCTCCAAACTTCGAATGGATACAAGGTTTGTTCATTTTTGTCCCAACATGACGAACTTCGCTCTAGGGAACGAACTTGTTGTTTCTCACTCTCCAAGCCTCGAATGGAGACAAGTTTGGTCCATTTTGGTTCGAAGATGACCAACAATGCTCTAGGGTACGAACTTCAGCATTAAAACTCGCCAAACTTCGAATGGAGAAAAGGTTTGTCCATTTTGGTCCAAACATGACGAACTTTGATCTAGGGAACGAACTTGTTGTTTCTCACTCTCGAAGCCTCGAATGGCGACAAGTTTGGTAAATTTAGGTCCAAAGATGACCAACAACGCTCTAGGGTACAAACTTCAGCATTAAAACTCGCCAAACTTCGAATGGAGACAAGGTTTGTCCATTTTGGTCCAAACATGACGAACTTCGCTCTAGGGAACGAACTTGTTGTTTCTCACTCTCCAAGCCTCGAATGGAGACAAGTTTGGTCCATTTTGGTTCGAAGATGACCACCAACGCTCTAGGGTACAAACTTCAGCCTTAAAACTTGCCAAACTTCGAATGGAGACAAGGTTTGTCCATTTTGGTCCAAACATGACGAACTTCGCTCTAGGGAACGAACTTGTGGTTTCTCACGCTCCAAGCCTCTAATGGAGACAAGTTTGGTCCATTTTGGTTCGAAGATGACCAACAAATCTCTAGGGTACGAACTTCAGCATTAAAAGTCGCCAAACTTCGAATGGAGACAAGGTTTGTCCATTTTGGTCCAAACATGACGAACTTCGCTCTAGGGAACGAACTTGTTGTTTCTCACTCTCCAAGCCTCGAATGGAGACAAGTTTATTCCATTTTGGTTCCAAGATGACCAACAAAGCTCTAGGGTACGAACTTCAGCATTAAAACTTGCCAAACTTCGAATGGAGACCAGGTTTGTCCATTTTGGTCCAAACATGACGAACTTCGCTCTAGGGAACGAACTTGTTGTTTCTCACTCTCCAAGCCTCGAATGGAGACAAGTTTTGTCCATTTTGGTTCGAAGATGACCAACAACGCTCTAGGGTACGAACTTCAGCATTAAAACTCGCCAAACTTCAAATGGAGACAAGGTTTGTCCATTTTGGTCCAAACATGACGAACTTCGCTCTAGGGAACGAACTTGTTGTTTCTCACTCTCCAAGCCTCCAATGGAGACAAGTTTGGTCCATTTTGGTTCGAAGATGACCAACAACGCTCTAGGGTACAAACTTCAGCATTAAAACATGCCAAACTTCAAATGGAGACAAGGTTTGTCCATTTTGGTCCAAACATGACGAACTTCGCTCTAGGGAACGAACTTGTTGTTTCTCACTCTCCAACGCTCCAATGGAGACAAGTTTGGTCCATTTTGGTTCAAAGATGACCAACAACGCTCTAGGGTACGAACTTCAGCATTAAAACTTGCCAAACTTCAAATGGAGACAAGGTTTGTCTATTTTGGTCCAAACATGACGAACTTCGCTCTACGGAACGAACTTGTTGTTACTCACTCTCCAAGCCTCAAATGGAGACAAGTTTGGTCCATTTAGGTCCGAAGATGACCAACAACGTTCTAGGATACGAACTTCAGCATTAAAACTCGCCAAACTTCAAATGGAGACAAGGTTTGTCCATTTTGGTCCAAACATGACGAACTTCGCTCTAGGGAACGAACTTGTTGTTTCTCACTCTCCAAGCCTCGAATGGAGACAAGTTTGGTCCATTATGGTTCGAAGAAGACAAACAACGCTCTAGGGTACGAACTTCAGCATTAAAACTCGCCAAACTTCGAATGGAGACACGGTTTGTCCATTTTGGTCCAAACATGACGAACTTCGCTCTAGGGAACGAACTTGTTGTTTCTCACTCTCCAAGCCTCGAATGGAGACAAGTTTGGTCCATTTTGGTTCGAAGATGACCAACAACGCTCTAGGGTACGAACTTCAGCATTAAAACTCGCCAAACTTCAAATGGAGACAAGGTTTGTCCATTTTGGTCCAAACATGACGAACTTCGCTCTAGGGAACGAACTTGTTGTTTCTCACTCTCCAAGCCTCGAATGGAGACAAGTTTGGTCCATTATGGTTCGAAGATGACCAACAACGCTCTAGGGTACGAACTTCAGCATTAAAACTCGCCAAACTTCGAATGGAGACACGGTTTGTCCATTTTGGTCCAAACATGACGAACTTCGCTCTAGGGAACGAACTTGTTGTTTCTCACTCTCCAAGCCTCGAATGGAGACAAGTTTGGTCCATTTTTGTTCGAAGATGACCAACAAAGCTCTAGGGTACGAACTTCAGCATTAAAACTCGCCAAACTTCGAATGGAGACAAGGTTTGTCCATTTTGGTCCAAACATGACGAACTTCGCTCTAGGGAACGAACTTGTTGTTTCTCACTCTCGAAGCCTCGAATGGTGACAAGTTTGGTAAATTTACGTCCGAAGATGACCAACAACGCTCTAGGGTACAAACTTCAGCATTAAAACTCGCCAAACTTCGAAAGGAGAGAAGGTTTGTCCATTTTGGTCCAAACATGACGAACTTCGCACTAGGGAACGAACTTGTTGTTTCTCACGCTCCAAGCCTCGAATGGAGACAAGTTTGGTCCATTTTGGTTCGAAGATGACAAACAAAGCTCTAGGGTACGAACTTCAGCATTAAAACATGTCAAACTTCGAATGGAGACAAGGTTTGTCCATTTTGGTCCAATCATGACGAACTTCGCTCAAAGGAACGAACTTGTTGTTTCTCACTCTCCAAGCCTCGAATGGAGACAAGTTTGGTCCATCTAGGTTCAAAGATGACCAACAACGCTCTAGGGTACAAACTTCAGCATTAAAACTCTCCAAACTTCGAATGGATACAAGGTTTGTTCATTTTTGTCCCAACATGACGAACTTCGCTCTAGGGAACGAACTTGTTGTTTCTCACTCTCCAAGCCTCGAATGGAGACAAGTTTGGTCCATTTTGGTTCGAAGATGACCAACAACGCTCTAGGGTACGAACTTCAGCATTAAAACTCGCCAAACTTCGAATGGAGACAAGGTTTGTCCATTTTGGTCCAAACATGACGAACTTTGATCTAGGGAACGAACTTGTTGTTTCTCACTCTCGAAGCCTCGAATGGCGACAAGTTTGGTAAATTTAGGTCCAAAGATGACCAACAACGCTCTAGGGTACAAACTTCAGCATTAAAACTCGCCAAACTTCGAATGGAGACAAGGTTTGTCCATTTTGGTCCAAACATGACGAACTTCGCTCTAGGGAACGAACTTGTTGTTTCTCACTCTCCAAGCCTCGAATGGAGACAAGTTTGGTCCATTTTGGTTCGAAGATGACCAACAACGCTCTAGGGTACAAACTTCAGCCTTAAAACTCGCCAAACTTCGAATGGAGACAAGGTTTGTCCATTTTGGTCCAAACATGACGAACTTCGCTCTAGGGAACGAACTTGTGGTTTCTCACGCTCCAAGCCTCTAATGGAGAAAAGTTTGGTCCATTTTGGTTCGAAGATGACCAACAAATCTCTAGGGTACGAACTTCAGCATTAAAAGTCGCCAAACTTCGAATGGAGACAAGGTTTGTCCATTTTGGTCCAAACATGACGAACTTCGCTCTAGGGAACGAACTTGTTGTTTCTCATTCTCCAAGCCTCGAATGGAGACAAGTTTGGTCCATTTTGGTTCCAAGATGACCAACAAAGCTCTAGGGTACGAACTTCAGCATTAAAACTTGCCAAACTTCGAATGGAGACCAGGTTTGTCCATTTTGGTCCAAACATGAGGAACTTCGCTCTAGGGAACAAACTTGTTGTTTCTCACTCTCCAAGCCTCGAATGGGGACAAGTTTGGTCCATTTTGGTTCGAAGATGACCAACAACGCTCTAGGGTACGAACTTCAGCATTAAAACTCGCGAAACTTCGAGTGGAGACAAGGTTTGTCCATTTTGGTCCAAACATGACGAACTTCGCTCTAGGGAACGAACTTGTTGTTTCTCACTCTCCAAGCCTCGAAGGGAGACAAGTTTGGTCCATTTAGGTCCGAAGATGTCCATTAACGCTCTAGGGTACAAACTTCAGCATTAAAACACGCCAAACTTCGAATGGAGACGAGGTTTGTCCATTTTGGTCCAAACATGACGAACTTCGCTCTAGGGAACGAACTTGTTGTTTCTCACTCTCCAAGCCTCGAATGGAGACAAGTTTGGTCCATTTAGGTCGGAAGATGACCATTAACGCTCTAGGGTACAAACTTCAGCATTAAAACTCGCCAAACTTCGAATGGAGACAAGGTTTGTCCATTTTGGTCCAAACATGACGAACTTCGCTCTAGGGAACGAACTTGTTGTTTCTCACTCTCGAAGCCTCGAATGGCGACAATTTTGGTAAATGTAGGTCCGAAGATGACCAACAACGCTCTAGGGTACAAACTTCAGCATTAAAACTCGCCAAACTTCGAATGGAGACAAGGTTTGTCCATTTTGGTTCAAACATGACGAACTTCGCTCTAGGGAACGAACTTGTTGTTTCTCACTCTCCAAGCATCGAATGGAGACAAGTGTGGTGCATTTTGGTTCGAAGATGACCAGCAACGCTCTAGGGTACGAACTTCAGCATTAAATCTCGCCAAACTTCGAATGGAGACAAGGTTTGTCCATTTTGGTCCAAACATGACGAACTTCGCTCTAGGGAACGAACTTGTTGTTTCTCACTCTCCAAGCCTCGAATGGAGACAAGTTTGGTCCATTTTGGTTCGAAGATGACCAACAAAGCTCTAGGGTACGAACTTCAGCATTAAAACTTGCCAAACTTCGAATGGAGACCAGGTTTGTCCATTTTGGTCCAAACATGATAAACTTCGCTCTAGGGAACAAACTTGTTGTTTCTCACTCTCCAAGCCTCGAATGGGGACAAGTTTGATCCATTTAGGTCCGAAGATGTCCATTAACGCTCTAGGGTACAAACTTCAGCATTAAAACACGCCAAACTTCGAATGGAGACGAGGTTTGTCCATTTTGGTCCAATTATGACGAACTTCGCTCTAGGGAACGAACTTGTTGTTTCTCACTCTCCAAGCCTCGAATGGAGACAAGTTTGGTCCATTTAGGTCCGAAGATGACCATTAACGCTCTAGGGTACAAACTTCAGGATTAAAACTCGCCAAACTTCGAATGGAGACAAGGTTTGTCCATTTTGGTCCAAACATGACGAACTTCGCTCTAGGGAACGAACTTGTTGTTTCTCACGCTCCAAGCCTCGAATGGAGACAAGTTTTGTCCATTTAGGTCCGAAGATGACCATTAACGCTCTAGGGTACAAACTTTAGCATTAAAACACGCCAAACTTCGAATGGAGACAAGGTTTGTCCATTTTGGTCCAAACATGACGAACTTCGCTCTAGGTAACGAACTTGTTGTTTCTCATTCTCCAAGCCTCGAATAGAGACAAGTTTGGTCCATTTAGGTCCGAAGATGACCATTAACGCTCTAGGGTACAAACTTCAGCATTAAAACTCGCCAAGCTTCGAATGGAGACAAGGTTTGTCCATTTTGGTCCAAACATGACGAACTTCGCTCTAGGGAACGAACTTGTTGTTTCTTATTCTCCAAGCATCGAATGGAGACAAGTGTGGTGCATTTTGGTTCGAAGATGACCAACAACGCTCTTGGGTACGAACTTCAGCATTAAAACACGCCAAACTTCGAATGGAGACAAGGTTTGTCCATTTTGGTCCAAACATGACGAACTTCGCTCTAGGGAACGAACTTGTTGTTTCTCACTCTCGATACCTCGAATGGCGACAAGTTTGGTAAATTTAGGTCCGAAGATGACCAACAACGCTCTAGGGTACAAACTTCAGCATTAAAACTCGCCAAACTTTTAAAGGAGAGAAGGTTTGTCCATTTTGGTCCAAACATGACGAACTTCGCACTAGGGAACGAACTTGTTGTTTCTCACTCTCCAAGCCTCGAATGGAGACAAGTTTGTTCCATTTAGGTCCGAAGATGTCCATTAACGCTCTAGTGTACAAACTTCAGCATTAAAACACGCCAAACTTCGAATGGAGAGGAGGTTTGTCCATTTTGGTCCAAACATGACGAACTTCGCTCTAGGGAACGAACTTGTTGTTTCTCACTCTCCAAGCCTCGAATGGAGACAAGTTTGGTCCATTTAGGTCCGAAGATGACCATTAACGCTCTAGGGTACAAACTTCAACATTAAAACTCGCCAAACTTCGAATGGAGACAAGGTTTGTCCATTTTGGTCCAAACATGACGAACTTCGCTCTAGGGAACGAACTTGTTGTTTCTTATTCTCCAAGCATCGAATGGAGACAAGTGTGGTGCATTTTGGTTCGAAGATGACCAACAACGCTCTAGGGTACGAACATCAGCATTAAAACTCGCCAAACTTCGAATGGAGACAAGGTTTGTCCATTTTGGTCCAATCATGACGAACTTCGCTCTAGGGAACGAACTTGTTGTTTCTCACTCTCGAAGCCTCAAATGGCGACAAGTTTGGTAAATTTAGGTCCGAAGATGACCAACAACGCTCTAGGGTACAAACTTCAGCATTAAAACTCGCCAAACTTCGAATGGAGACAAGGTTTGTCAATTTTGGTCCAAACACGACGAACTTCGCTCTAGGGAACGAACTTGTTGTTTCTCACTCTCCAAGCCTCGAATGGCGACAAGTTTGGTCCATTTAGGTCCGAAGATGACCAACAACGCTCTATGGTACAAACTTCAGCATTAAAACTCGCCCAACTACGAATGGAGACAAGGTTTGTCCATTTTGGTCCAAACATGACGAACTTCGCTCTAGGGAACGAACTTGTTGTTTCTCACTCTCCAAGCATCGAATGGAGACAAGTGTGGTGCATTTTGGTTCGAAGATGACCAGCAACGCTCTAGGGTACGAACTTCAGCATTAAAACTCGCCAAACTTCGAATGGAGACAAGGTTTGTCCATTTTGGTCCAAACATGACGAACTTCGCTCTAGGGAACGAACTTGTTGTTTCTCACTTTCCAAGCCTCGAATGGAGACTAGTTTGGTCCATTTAGGTCCGAAGATGACCAACAACGCTCTAGGGTACAAACTTTAGCATTAAAACTCGCCAAACTTCGAATGGAGACAAGGTTTGTCCATTTTGTTCCAAACATGACGAACTTCGCTCTAGGGAACGAACTTGTTGTTTCTCACTCTCCAACCTGGAATGGAGACAAGTTTGGTCCATTTAGGTCCGAAGATGTCGATTAACGCTCTAGGGTACAAACTTCAGCATTAAAACTCGCCAAACTTCGAATGGAGACAAGGTTTGTCAATTTTGCTCCAAACATGACGAACTTCGCTCTAGGGAACGAACTTGTTGTTTCTCACTCTCCAAGCCTCGAATGGCGACAAGTTTGGTAAATTTAGGTCCGAAGATGACCAACAACGCTCTAGGGTACAAACTTCAGCATTAAAACTCGCCAAACTTCGAATGGAGACAAGGTTTGTCAATTTTGGTCCAAACACGACGAACTTCGCTCTAGGGAACGAACTTGTTGTTTCTCACTCTCCAAGCCTCGAATGGCGACAAGTTTGGTCCATTTAGGTCCGAAGATGACCAACAACGCTCTAGGGTACAAACTTCAGCATCAAAACTCGCCAAACTTTGTATGGAGACAAGGTTTGTCCATTTTGGTTCGAAGATGACAAACAAAGCTCTAGGGTACGAACTTCAGCATTAAAACACGACAAACTTTGAATGGAGACAAGGTTTGTCCATTTTGGTCCAAACATGACGAACTTCGCTCTAGGGAACGAACTTGTTGTTTCTCACTCTCGAAGCCTCGAATGGCGACAAGTTTTGTAAATTTAGGTCCGAAGATGACCAACAACGCTCTAGGGTACAAGCTTCAGCATTAAAACTCGCCAAACTTCGAATGGAGACAAGGTTTGTCCATTTTGTTCCAAACATGACGAACTTCGCTCTAGGGAACGAACTTGTTGTTTCTCACTCTCCAACCTGGAATGGAGACAAGTTTGGTCCATTTAGGTCTGAAGATGTCGATTAACGCTCTAGGGTACAAACTTCAGCATTAAAACTCGCCAAACTTCGAATGGAGACAAGGTTTGTCAATTTTGCTCCAAACATGACGAACTTCGCTCTAGGGAACGAACTTGTTGTTTCTCACTCTCGAAGCCTCGAATGGCGACAAGTTTTGTAAATTTAGGTCCGAAGATGACCAACAACGCTCTAGGGTACAAGCTTCAGCATTAAAACTCGCCAAACTTCGAATGGAGACAAGGTTTGTCAATTTTGCTCCAAACATGACGAACTTCGCTCTAGGGAACGAACTTGTTGTTTCTCACTCTCCAAGCCTCGAATGGCGACAAGTTTGGTAAATTTAGGTCCGAAGATGACCAACAACGCTCTAGGGTACAAACTTCAGCATTAAAACACGCCAAACTTCGAATGGAGAGAAGGTTTGTCCATTTTGGTCCAAACATGACGAACTTCGCTCTAGGGAACGAACTTGTTGTTTCTCACTCTCCAAGCCTCGAATGGAGACAAGTTTGGTCCATTTAGGTCCGAAGATGACCAACAACGCTCTAGGGTACAAACTTCAGCATTAAAACTCGCCCAACTACGAATGGAGACAAGGTTTGTCCATTTTGGTCCAAACATGACGAACTTCGCTCTAGGGAACGAACTTGTTGTTTCTCACTCTCCAAGCATCGAATGGAGACAAGTGTGGTGCATTTTGGTTCGAAGATGACCAGCAACGCTCTAGGGTACGAACTTCAGCATTAAAACTCGCCAAACTTCGAATGGAGACAAGGTTTGTAAATTTTGGTCCAAACATGACGAACTTCGCTCTAGGGAACGAACTTGTTGTTTCTCACTTTCCAAGCCTCGAATGGAGACTAGTTTGGTCCATTTAGGTCCGAAGATGACCAACAACGCTCTAGGGTACAAACTTTAGCATTAAAACTCGCCAAACTTCCAATGGAGACAAGGTTTGTCCATTTTGTTCCAAACATGACGAACGTCGCTCTAGGGAACGAACTTGTTGTTTCTCACTCGCCAACCTGGAATGGAGACAAGTTTGGTCCATTTAGGTCCGAAGATGTCGATTAACGCTCTAGGGTACAAACTTCAGCATTAAAACTCGCCAAACTTCGAATGGAGACAAGGTTTGTCAATTTTGCTCCAAACATGACGAACTTCGCTCTAGGGAACGAACTTGTTGTTTCTCACTCTCCAAGCCTCGAATGGCGACAAGTTTGGTAAATTTAGGTCCGAAGATGACCAACAACGCTCTAGGGTACAAACTTCAGCATTAAAACTCGCCAAACTTCGAATGGAGACAAGGTTTGTCAATTTTGGTCCAAACACGACGAACTTCGCTCTAGGGAATGAACTTGTTGTTTCTCACTCTCCAAGCCTCGAATGGCGACAAGTTTGGTCCATTTAGGTCCGAAGATGACCAACAACGCTCTAGGGTACAAACTTCAGCATCAAAACTCGCCAAACTTCGTATGGAGACAAGGTTTGTCCATTTTGGTTCGAAGATGACAAACAAAGCTCTAGGGTACGAACTTCAGCATTAAAACACGACAAACTTTGAATGGAGACAAGGTTAGTCCATTTTGGTCCAAACATGACGAACTTCGCTCTAGGGAACGAACTTGTTGTTTCTCACTCTCGAAGCCTCGAATGGAGACTAGTTTGGTCCATTTAGGTCCGAAGATGACCAACAACGCTCTAGGGTACAAACTTCAGCATTAAAACTCGCCAAACTTCGAATGGAGACAAGGTTTGTCCATTTTGTTCCAAACATGACGAACTTCGCTCTAGGGAACGAACTTGTTGTTTCTCACTCTCCAACCTGGAATGGAGACAAGTTTGGTCCATTTAGGTCCGAAGATGACAAACAAAGTTCTAGGGTACGAACTTCAGCATTAAAACACGACAAACTTCGAATGGAGACAAGGTTTGTCCATTTTGGTCCAATCATGACGAACTTCGCTCTAGGAAACGAACTTGTTGTCTGTCACTCTCCAAGCCTCGAGTGGAGACAAGTTTGGTCCATTTAGGTCCGAAGATGACCAACAACGCTCTAGGGTACAAACTTGAGCATTAAAACTCGCCAAACTTCGAATGGAGACAAGGTTTGTCAATTTTGGTCCAAACATGACGAACTTCGCTCTAGGGAACGAACTTGTTGTTTCTCACTCTCCAAGCCTCGAATGGCGACAAGTTTGGTCCATTTAGGTCCGAAGATGACCAACAACGCTCTAGGGTACAAACTTCAGCATTAAAACTCGCCAAACTTCGAATGGAGACAAGGTTTGTCCATTTTGGTTCATACATGACGAACTTCGCACTAGGGAACGAACTTGTTATTTCTCACTCTCCAACCATCGAATGGAGACAAGGTTTGTCCATTTTGGTCCAAACATGACGAACTTCGCACTAGGGAACGAACTTGTTGTTTCTCACGCTCCAAGCCTCGAATGGAGACAAGTTTGGTCCATTTTGGTTCGAAGATGACAAACAAAGCTCTAGGGTACGAACTTCAGCATTAAAACACGACAAACTTCGAATGGAGACAAGGTTTGTCCATTTTGGTCCAAACATGACGAACTTCGCTCTAGGGAACGAACTTGTTGTTTCTCACTCTCCAAGCCTCGAATGGAGACAAGTTTGGTCCATTTAGGTTCGAAAATGACCATTAACGCTCTAGGGTACAAACTTCAGCATTAAAACACGCCAAACTTCGAATGTAGACAAGGTTTGTCCATTTTGGTCCAAACATGACGAACTTCGCTCTAGGGAACAAACTTGTTGTTTCGCACTCTCCAAGCCTCGAATGGAGACAAGTTTGGTCCATTTAGGTCCGAAGATGACCAACAACGCTCTAGGGTACAAACTTCAGCATTAAAACTCGCCAAACTTTGAATGGAGACAAGGTTTGTCCATTTTGGTCCAAACATGACGAACTTCGCTCTAGGGAACGAACTTGTTGTTTCTCACGCTCCAAGCCTCGAATGGAGACAAGTTTTGTCCATTTTGGTTCGAAGATGACCAGCAAAGCTCTAGGGTACGAACTTCAGCATTAAAACACGCCAAACTTCGAATGGAGACAAGGTTTGTCCATTTTGGTCCAAACATGACGAACTTCGCTCTAGGGAACGAACTTGTTGTTTCTCACTCTCCAAGCCTCGAATGGAGACAAGTTTGGTCCATTTAGGTCCGAAGATGACCATTAACGCTCTAGGGTACAAACTTCAGCATTAAAACACGCCAAACTTCGAATGGAGACACGGTTTGTCCATTTTGGTCCAAACATGACGAACTTCGCTCTAGGGAACGAACTTGTTGTTTCTCACTCTCCAAGCCTCGAATGGCGATAAGTTTGGTCCATTTAGGTCCGAAGATGACCAACAACGCTCTAGGGTACAAACTTCAGCATTAAAACTCGCCAAACTTCGAATGGAGACAAGGTTTGTCCATTTTGGTTCGAAGATGACAAACAAAGCTCTAGGTTACGAACTTCAGCATTAAAACACGACAAACTTCGAATGGAGACAAGGTTTGTCCATTTTGGTCCAATCAAGACGAACTTCGCTCTAGGGAACGAACTTGTTGTTTGTCACTCTCCAAGCCTCGAATGGAGACAAGTTTGGTCCATTTAGGTCCGAAGATGACCAACAACGCTCTAGGGTACAAACTTCAGCATTAAAACTCGCCAAACTTCGAATGGAGACAAGGTTTGTCAATTTTGGTCCAAACATGACGAACTTCGCTCTAGGGAACGAACTTGTATTTTCTCACTCTCCAAGCCTCGAATGGCGACAAGTTTGGTCCATTTAGGTCCGAAGATGTCCATTAACGCTCTAGGGTACAAACTTCAGCATTAAAACTCGCCAAACTTCGAATGGAGACAAGGTTTGTCCATTTTGGTTCAAACATGACGAACTTCGCACTAGGGAACGAACTTGTTGTTTCTCACTCTCCAATCATCGAATGGAGACAAGGTTTGTCCATTTTGGTCCAAACATGACGAACTTCGCTCTAGGGAACGAACTTGTTGTTTCTCACTCTCCAAGGCTCGAATGGAGACAAGTTCGGTCCATTTAGGTTCGAAGATGACCATTAACCGTCTAGGGTACAAACTTCAGCATTAAAACACGCCAAACTTCGAATGAAGACAAGGTTTGTCCATTTTGGTCCAAACATGACGAACTTCGCTCTAGGGAACAAACTTGTTGTTTCTCACTCTCCAAGCCTCGAATGGAGACAAGTTTGGTCCATTTAGGTCCGAAGATGACCAACAACGCTCTAGGGTACAAACTTCAGCATTAAAACACGCCAAACTTCGAATGGAGACAAGGTTTGTCAATTTTGGTCCAAACATGACGAACTTCGCTCTAGGGAACGAACTTGTTGTTTCTCACTCTCCAAGCCTCGAATGGCGACAAGTTTGGTCCATTTAGGTCCGAAGATGAAAAACAACGCTCTAGGGTACAAACTTCAGCATTAAAACTCGCCAAACTTCGAATGGAGACAAGGTTTGTCCATTTTGGTCCAAACATGACGAACTTTGCTCTAGGGAACGAACTTGTTGTTTCTCACGCTCCAAGCCTCGAATGGAGACAAGTTTTGTCCATTTTGGTTCGAAGATGACCAGCAAAGCTCTAGGGTACGAACTTCAGCATTAAAACACGCCAAACTTCGAATGGAGACAAGGTTTGTCCATTTTGGTCCAAACATGACGAACTTCGCTCTAGGGAACGAACTTGTTGTTTATCACTCTCCAAGCCTCGAATGGTGACAAGTTTGGTCCATTTAGGTCCGAAGATGACCATTAACGCTCTAGGGTACAAACTTCAGAATTAAAACACGCCAAACTTCGAATGGAGACACGGTTTGTCCATTTTGGTCCAAACATGACGAACTGCGCTCTAGGGAACGAACTTGTGGTTTCTCACTCTCCAAGCCTCGAATGGCGACAAGTTTTGTCCATTTAGGTATGAAGATGTCCATTAACGCTCTAGGGTACAAACTTCAGCATTAAAACTCGCCAAACTTCGAATGGAGACAAGGTTTGTCCTTTTTGGTCCAAACATGACGAACATCGCTCTAGGGAACGAACTTGTTGTTTCTCACTCTCCAAGCCTCGAATGGCGACAAGTTTGGTAAATTTAGGTCCGAAGATGACCAACAACGCTCTAGGGTACAAACTTCAGCATTAAAACTCGCCAAACTTCGAATGGAGACAAGGTTTGTCAATTTTGGTCCAAACACGACGAACTTCGCTCTAGGGAACGAACTTGTTGTTTCTCACTCTCCAAACCTCGAATGGCGACAAGTTTGGTCCATTTAGGTCCGAAGATGACCAACAACGCTCTAGGGTACAAAAGTCAGCATTAAAACTCGCCCAACTACGAATGGAGACAAGGTTTGTCCATTTTGGTCCAAACATGACGAACTTCGCTCTAGGGAACGAACTTGTTGTTTCTCACTCTCCAAGCATCGAATGAAGACAAGTGTGGTGCATTTTGGTTCGAAGATGACCAGCAACGCTCTAGGGTATGAACTTCAGCATTAAAACTCGCCAAACTTCGAATGGAGACAAGGTTTGTCCATTTTGGTCCAAACATGACGAACTTCGCTCTAGGGAACGAACTTGTTGTTTCTCACTCTCCAAGCCTCGAATGGAGACAAGTTTGGTCCACTTAGGTCGGAAGATGACCAACAACGCTCTAGGGTACAAACTTCAGCATTAAAACTCGCCCAACTACGAATGGAGATAAGGTTTGTCCATTTTGGTCCAAACATGACGAACTTCGCTCTAGGGAACGAACTTGTTGTTTCTCACTCTCCAAGCATCGAATGGAGACAAGTGTGGTGCATTTTGGTTCGAAGATGACCAGCAACGCTCTAGGGTACGAACTTCAGCATTAAAACTCACCAAACTTCGAATGGAGACAAGGTTTGTCCATTTTGTTCCAAACATGACGAACTTCGCTCTAGGGAACGAACTTGTTGTTTCTCACACTCGAAGCCTCGAATGGCGACAAGTTTTGTAAATTTAGGTCGGAAGATGACCAACAACGCTCTAGGGTACAAACTTCAGCATTAAAACTCGCCAAACTTCGAATGGAGACAAGGTTTGTCAATTTTGCTCCAAACATGACGAACTTCGCTCTACGGAACGAACTTGTTGTTTCTCACTCTCCAAGCCTCGAATGGCGACAAGTTTGGTAAATTTAGGTCCGAAGATGACCAACAACGCTCTAGGGTACAAACTTCAACATTAAAACTCGCCAAACTTCGAATGGAGACAAGGTTTGTCAATTTTGGTCCAAACACGACGAACTTCGCTCTAGGGAACGAACTTGTTGTTTCTCACTCTCCAAGCCTCGAATGGCGACAAGTTTGGTCCATTTAGGTCCGAAGATGACCAACAACGCTCTAGGGTACAAACTTCAGCATTAAAACTCGCCCAACTACGAATGGAGACAAGGTTTGTCCATTTTGGTCCAAACATGACGAACTTCGCTCTAGGGAACGAACTTGTTGTTTCTCACTCTCCAAGCATCGAATGGAGACAAGTGTGGTGCATTTTGGTTCGAAGATGACCAGCAACGCTCTAGGGTATGAACTTCAGCATTAAAACTCGCCAAACTTCGAATGGAGACAAGGTTTGTCCATTTTTGTCCAAACATGACGAACTTCGCTCTAGGGATTGAACTTGTTGTTTCTCACACTCGAAGCCTCGAATGGCGACAAGTTTTGTAAATTTAGGTCGGAAGATGACCAACAACGCTCTAGGGTACAAAATTCAGCATTAAAACTCGCCAAACTTCGAATGGAGACAAGGTTTGTCAATTTTGCTCCAAACATGCCGAACTTCGCTCTAGGGAACGAGCTTGTTGTTTCTCACGCTCCAAGCCTCGAATGGAGACAAGTTTTGTCAATTTTGGTTCGAAGATGAGCCACAAAGCTCTAGGGTACGAACTTCAGCATTAAAACACGTCAAACTTCGAATGGAGACAAGGTTTGTCCATTTTGGTCCAAACATGACGAACTTCGCTCTAGGGAACGAACTTGTTGTTTCTCACTCTCCAAGCCTCGAATGGCGACAAGTTTGGTCCATTTAGGTCCGAAGATGTCCATTAACGCTCTAGGGTACAAACTTCAGAATTAAAACTCGCCAAACTTCGAATGAAGACAAGGTTTGTCAATTTTGGTCCAAACATGACGAACTTCGCTCTAGGGAACGAACTTGTTGTTTCTCACGCTCCAAGCCTCGAATGGAGACACGGTTGGTCCATTTTGGTTCAAAGATGACCAACAACGCTCTAGGGTACAAACTTCAGCATTAAAACTCGCCAAACTTCAAATGGAGACAAGGTTTGTCCGTTTTGGTCCAAACATGATGAACTTCGCTCTAGGGAACGAACTTGTTGTTTCTCACTCTCCAAGCATCGATTGAAGACAAGTGTGGTGCATTTTAGTTCGAAGATGACCAACAACGCCCTAGGGTACGAACTTCATCATTAAAACTCGCCAAACTTCGAATGGAGACAAGGTTTGTCCATTTTGGTCCAAACATTACGAACTTCGCTCTAGGGAACGAACTTGTTGTTTCTCACTCTCCAAGCCTCGAATGGACACAAGTTTGGTCCATTTTGGTTCAAAGATGACCAACAACGCTCTAGGGTACGAACTGCATCATTAAAACTCGCCAAACTTCGAATGGAGACAAGGTTTGTCCATTTTGGTCCAAACATGACGAACTTTGCTCTAGGGAAGGAACTTGTGGTTTCTCATGCTCCAAGCCTCGAATGGAGACAAGTTTAGTCCATTTTGGTTCGAAGATGATCAACAAAACTCTAGGGTACGAACTTCAGCATTAAAACTCGCCAAACTTCGAATGGAGACAAGGTTTGTCCATTTTGGTCCAAACATGACGAACTTCGCTCTAGGGAACGAACTTGTTGTTTCTCACTCTCCAAACATCGAATGGAGACAAGTGTGGTGCATTTTGGTTCGAAGATGACCAGCAACGCTCTAGGGTACGAACTTCAGCATTCAAACTCGCCAAACTTCGAATGGAGACAAGGTTTGTCCATTTTGTTCGAAACATGACGAACTTCGCTCTAGGGAATGAACTTGTTGTTTCTCACTCTCCAAGTCTCGAATGGAGACAAGTTTGGACCATTTAGGTCCGAAGATGTCCATTAACGCTCTAGGGTACAAACTTCAGCATTAAAACTCGCCAAACTTCTAATGGAGACAAGGTTTGTCAATTTTGGTCCAAACATGACGAACTTCGCTCTAGGGAACGAACTTGTTGTTTCTCACTCTCCAAGCCTCGAATGGCGACAAGTTTGGTCCATTTAGGTCCGAAGATGTCCATTAACACTCTAGGGTACAAACTTCAGAATTAAAACTCGCCAAACTTCGAATGAAGACAAGGTTTGTGAATTTTGGACCAAACATGACGAACTTCGCTCTAGGGAACGAACTTGTTGTTTCTCACGCTCCAAGCCTCGAATGGAGACAAGTTTGGTCCATTTTGGTTCAAAGATGACCAACAACGCTCTAGGGTACGAACTTCAGCATTAAAACTCGCCAAACTTAAAATGGAGACAAGGTTTGTCAATTTTGGTCCAAACATGACGAACTTCGCTCTAGGGAACGAACTTGTTGTTTCTCACGCTCCAAGCCTCGAATGGAGACACGGTTGGTCCATTTTGGTTCAAAGATGACCAACAACGCTCTAGGGTACAAACTTCAGCATTAAAACTCGCCAAACTTCAAATGGAGACAAGGTTTGTCCGTTTTGGTCCAAACATGATGAACTTCGCTCTAGGGAACGAACTTGTTGTTTCTCACTCTCCAAGCATCGATTGAAGACAAGTGTGGTGCATTTTAGTTCGAAGATGACCAACAACGCCCTAGGGTACGAACTTCATCATTAAAACTCGCCAAACTTCGAATGGAGACAAGGTTTGTCCATTTTGGTCCAAACATTACGAACTTCGCTCTAGGGAACGAACTTGTTGTTTCTCACTCTCCAAGCCTCGAATGGACACAAGTTTGGTCCATTTTGGTTCAAAGATGACCAACAACGCTCTAGGGTACGAACTGCATCATTAAAACTCGCCAAACTTCGAATGGAGACAAGGTTTGTCCATTTTGGTCCAAACATGACGAACTTTGCTCTAGGGAAGGAACTTGTGGTTTCTCATGCTCCAAGCCTCGAATGGAGACAAGTTTAGTCCATTTTGGTTCGAAGATGATCAACAAAACTCTAGGGTACGAACTTCAGCATTAAAACTCGCCAAACTTCGAATGGAGACAAGGTTTGTCCATTTTGGTCCAAACATGACGAACTTCGCTCTAGGGAACGAACTTGTTGTTTCTCACTCTCCAAACATCGAATGGAGACAAGTGTGGTGCATTTTGGTTCGAAGATGACCAGCAACGCTCTAGGGTACGAACTTCAGCATTCAAACTCGCCAAACTTCGAATGGAGACAAGGTTTGTCCATTTTGTTCGAAACATGACGAACTTCGCTCTAGGGAATGAACTTGTTGTTTCTCACTCTCCAAGTCTCGAATGGAGACAAGTTTGGACCATTTAGGTCCGAAGATGTCCATTAACGCTCTAGGGTACAAACTTCAGCATTAAAACTCGCCAAACTTCTAATGGAGACAAGGTTTGTCAATTTTGGTCCAAACATGACGAACTTCGCTCTAGGGAACGAACTTGTTGTTTCTCACTCTCCAAGCCTCGAATGGCGACAAGTTTGGTCCATTTAGGTCCGAAGATGTCCATTAACACTCTAGGGTACAAACTTCAGAATTAAAACTCGCCAAACTTCGAATGAAGACAAGGTTTGTGAATTTTGGACCAAACATGACGAACTTCGCTCTAGGGAACGAACTTGTTGTTTCTCACGCTCCAAGCCTCGAATGGAGACAAGTTTGGTCCATTTTGGTTCAAAGATGACCAACAACGCTCTAGGGTACGAACTTCAGCATTAAAACTCGCCAAACTTCAAATGGAGACAAGGTTTGTCCATTTTGGTCCAAACATGACGAACTTCGCTCTAGGGAACGAACTTGTTGTTTCTCACTCTCCAAGCATCGATTGAAGACAAGTGTGGTGCATTTTGGTTCGAAGATGACCAACAAAGCCCTAGGGTACGAACTTCATCATTAAAACTCGCCAAACTTCGAATGGAGACAAGGTTTGTCCATTTTGGTCCAAACATGACGAACTTCGCTCTAGGGAACGAACTTGTTGTTTCTCACTCTCCAAGCCTCGAATGGAGACAAGTTTGGTCCATTTTGATTCTAAGATGACCAACAACGCTCTAGGGTACGAACTTCATCATTAAAACTCGCCAAACTTCGAATGGAGACAAGGTTTGTCCTAGTTGGTCCAAACATGACGAACTTCGCTCTAGGGAACGAACTTGTTGTTTCTCACTCTCCAAGCCTCGAATGGAGACAAGTTTGGTCCATTTAGGTCCGAAGATGACCATTCACGCTCTAGGGTACAAACTTCAGCATTAAAACTCGCCAAACTTCGAATGGAGACAAGGTTTGTCAATTTTGGTCCAAACATGACGAACTTCGCTCTAGGGAACGAACTTGTTGTTTCTCACTCTCCAAGCCTCGAATGGCGACAAGTTTGGTCCATTTAGGTCCGAAGATGTCCATTAACGCTCTAGGGTACAAACTTCAGAATTAAAACTCGCCACACTTCGAATGAAGACAAGGTTTGTCAATTTTGGTCCAAACATGACGAACTTCGCTCTAGGGAACGAACTTGTTGTTTCTCACGCTCCAAGCCTCGAATGGAGACACGGTTGGTCCATTTTGGTTCAAAGATGACCAACAACGCTATAGGGTACAAACTTCAGCATTAAAACTCGCCAAACTTCAAATGGAGACAAGGTTTGTCCGTTTTGGTCCAAACATGATGAACTTCGCTCTAGGGAACGAACTTGTTGTTTCTCACTCTCCAAGCATCGATTGAAGACAAGTGTGGTGCATTTTAGTTCGAAGATGACCAACAACGCCCTAGGGTACGAACTTCATCATTAAAACTCGCCAAACTTCGAATGGAGACAAGGTTTGTCCATTTTGGTCCAAACATTACGAACTTCGCTCTAGGGAACGAACTTGTTGTTTCTCACTCTCCAAGCCTCGAATGGAGACAAGTTTGGTCCATTTTTGTTCAAAGATGACCAACAACGCTCTAGGGTACGAACTGCATCATTAAAACTCGCCAAACTTCGAATGGAGACAAGGTTTGTCCATTTTGGTCCAAACATGACGAACTTTGCTCTAGGGAAGGAACTTGTGGTTTCTCATGCTCCAAGCCTCGAATGGAGACAAGTTTAGTCCATTTTGGTTCGAAGGTGACCAACAAAACTCTAGGGTACGAACTTCAGCATTAAAACTCGCCAAACTTCGAATGGAGACAAGGTTTGTCCATTTTGGTCCAAACATGACGAACTTCGCTCTAGGGAACGAACTTGTTGTTTCTCACTCTCCAAGCATCGAATGGAGACAAGTGTGGTGCATTTTGGTTCGAAGATGACCAGCAACGCTCTAGGGTACGAACTTCAGCATTAAAACTCGCCAAACTTCGAATGGAGACAAGGTTTGTCCATTTTGTTCGAAACATGACGAACTTCGCTCTAGGGAACGAACTTGTTGTTTCTCACTCTCCAAGTCTCGAATGGAGACAAGTTTGCACCATTTAGGTCCGAAGATGTCCATTAACGCTCTAGGGTACAGACTTCAGCATTAAAACTCGCCAAACTTCGAATGGAGGCAAGGTTTGTCAATTTTGGTCCAAACATGACGAACTTCGCTCTAGGGAACGAACTTGTTGTTTCTCACTCTCCAAGCCTCGAATGGAGACAAGTTTGGTCCATTTTGATTCTAAGATGACCAACAACGCTCTAGGGTACGAACTTCATCATCAAAACTCGCCAAACTTCGAATGGAGACAAGGTTTGTCCATGTTGGTCCAAACATGACGAACTTCGCTCTAGGGAACGAACTTGTTGTTTCTCACTCTCCAAGCCTCGAATGGAGACAAGTTTGGTCCATTTAGGTCCGAAGATGACCATTCACGCTGTAGGGTACAAACTTCAGCATTAAAACTCGCCAAACTTCGAATGGAGACAAGGTTTGTCAATTTTGGTCCAAACATGACGAACTTCGCTCTAGGGAACGAACTTGTTGTTTCTCACTCTCCAAGCCTCGAATGGCGACAAGTTTGATCCATTTAGGTCCGAAGATGTCCATTAACGCTCTAGGGTACAAACTTCAGAATTAAAACTCGCCAAACTTCGAATGAAGACAAGGTTTGTCAATTTTGGTCCAAACATGACGAACTTCGCTCTAGGGAACGAACTTGTTGTTTCTCACGCTCCAAACCTCGAATGGAGACACGGTTGGTCCATTTTGGTTCAAAGATGACCAACAACGCTATAGGGTACAAACTTCAGCATTAAAACTCGCCAAACTTCCAATGGAGACAAGGTTTGTCCGTTTTGGTCCAAACATGATGAACTTCGCTCTAGGGAACGAACTTGTTGTTTCTCACTCTCCAAGCATCGATTGAAGACAAGTGTGGTGCATTTTAGTTCGAAGATGACCAACAACGCCCTAGGGTACGAACTTCATCATTAAAACTCGCCAAACTTCGAATGGAGACAAGGTTTGTCCATTTTGGTCCAAACATGACGAACTTCGCTCTAGGGAACGAACTTGTTGTTTCTCACTCTCCAAGCCTCGAATGGAGACAAGTTTGGTCCATTTTGATTCTAAGATGACCAACAACGCTCTAGGGTACGAACTTCATCATCAAAACTCGCCAAACTTCGAATGGAGACAAGGTTTGTCCTAGTTGGTCCAAACATGACGAACTTCGCTCTAGGGAACGAACTTGTTGTTTCTCACTCTCCAAGCCTCGAATGGAGACAAGTTTGGTCCATTTAGGTCCGAAGATGACCATTCACGCTCTAGGGTACAAACTTCAGAATTAAAACTCGCCAAACTTCGAATGAAGACAAGGTTTGTCAATTTTGGTCCAAACATGACGAACTTCGCTCTAGGGAACGAACTTGTTGTTTCTCACGCTCCAAGCCTTGAATGGAGACACGGTTGGTCCATTTTGGTTCAAAGATGACCAACAACGCTATAGGGTACAAACTTCAGCATTAAAACTCGCCAAACTTCCAATGGAGACAAGGTTTGTCCGTTTTGGTCCAAACATGATGAACTTCGCTCTAGGGAACGAACTTGTTGTTTCTCACTCTCCAAGCCTCGAATGGCGACAAGTTTGGTAAATTTAGGTCCGAAGATGACCAACAACGCTCTAGGGTACAAACTTCAGCATTAAAACTCGCCAAACTTCGAATGGAGACGAAGTTTGTGAATTTTGGACCAAACATGACGAACTTCGCTCTAGGGAACGAACTTGTTGTTTCTCACGCTCCAAGCCTCGAATGGAGACAAGTTTGGTCCATTTTGGTTCAAAGATGACCAACAACGCTCTAGGGTACGAACTTCAGCATTAAAACTCGCCAAACTTCAAATGGAGACAAGGTTTGTCCATTTTGGTCCAAACATGACGAACTTCGATCTAGGGAACGAACTTGTTGTTTCTCACTCTCCAAGCATCGATTGAAGACAAGTGTGGTGCATTTTGGTTCGAAGATGACCAACAAAGCCCTAGGGTACGAACTTCATCATTAAAACTCGCCAAACTTCGAATGGAGACAAGGTTTGTCCATTTTGGTCCAAACATGACGAACTTCGCTCTAGGGAACGAACTTGTTGTTTCTCACTCTCCAAGCCTCGAATGGAGACAAGTTTGGTCCATTTTGATTC
Source organism: Trichosanthes truncata (assembly GCA_033996785.1). Taxonomy (NCBI): domain Eukaryota; kingdom Viridiplantae; phylum Streptophyta; class Magnoliopsida; order Cucurbitales; family Cucurbitaceae; genus Trichosanthes; species Trichosanthes truncata. Next base: position 24,904,432 of record JAWPNB010000007.1, on the reverse strand, counting down.
TAAGATGACCAACAACGCTCTAGGGTACGAACTTCATCATTAAAACTCGCCAAACTTCGAATGGAGACAAGGTTTGTCCTAGTTGGTCCAAACATGACGAACTTCGCTCTAGGGAACGAACTTGTTGTTTCTCACTCTCCAAGCCTCGAATGGAGACAAGTTTGGTCCATTTAGGTCCGAAGATGACCATTCACGCTCTAGGGTACAAACTTCAGCATTAAAACTCGCCAAACTTCGAATGGAGACAAGGTTTGTCAATTTTGGTCCAAACATGACGAACTTCGCTCTAGGGAACGAACTTGTTGTTTCTCACTCTCCAAGCCTCGAATGGCGACAAGTTTGGTCCATTTAGGTCCGAAGATGTCCATTAACGCTCTAGGGTACAAACTTCAGAATTAAAACTCGCCAAACTTCGAATGAAGACAAGGTTTGTCAATTTTGGTCCAAACATGACGAACTTCGCTCTAGGGAACGAACTTGTTGTTTCTCACGCTCCAAGCCTCGAATGGAGACACGGTTGGACCATTTTGGTTCAAAGATGACCAACAACGCTATAGGGTACAAACTTCAGCATTAAAACTCGCCAAACTTCAAATGGAGACAAGGTTTGTCCGTTTTGGTCCAAACATGATGAACTTCGCTCTAGGGAACGAACTTGTTGTTTCTCACTCTCCAAGCATCGATTGAAGACAAGTGTGGTGCATTTTAGTTCGAAGATGACCAACAACGCCCTAGGGTACGAACTTCATCATTAAAACTCGCCAAACTTCGAATGGAGACAAGGTTTGTCCATTTTGGTCCAAACATTACGAACTTCGCTCTAGGGAACGAACTTGTTGTTTCTCACTCTCCAAGCCTCGAATGGAGACAAGTTTGGTCCATTTTGGTTCAAAGATGACCAACAACGCTCTAGGGTACGAACTGCATCATTAAAACTCGCCAAACTTCGAATGGAGACAAGGTTTGTCCATTTTGGTCCAAACATGACGAACTTTGCTCTTGGGAAGGAACTTGTGGTTTCTCATGCTCCAAGCCTCGAATGGAGACAAGTTTAGTCCATTTTGGTTCGAAGGTGACCAACAAAACTCTAGGGTACGAACTTCAGCATTAAAACTCGCCAAACTTCGAATGGAGACAAGGTTTGTCCATTTTGGTCCAAACATGACGAACTTCGCTCTAGGGAACGAACTTGTTGTTTCTCACTCTCCAAGCATCGAATGGAGACAAGTGTGGTGCATTTTGGTTCGAAGATGACCAGCAACGCTCTAGGGTACGAACTTCAGCATTAAAACTCGCCAAACTTCGAATGGAGACAAGGTTTGTCCATTTTGTTCGAAACATGACGAACTTCGCTCTAGGGAACGAACTTGTTGTTTCTCACTCTCCAAGTCTCGAATGGAGACAAGTTTGCACCATTTAGGTCCGAAGATGTCCATTAACGCTCTAGGGTACAAACTTCAGCATTAAAACTCGCCAAACTTCGAATGGAGGCAAGGTTTGTCAATTTTGGTCCAAACATGACGAACTTCGCTCTAGGGAACGAACTTGTTGTTTCTCACTCTCCAAGCCTCGAATGGCGACAAGTTTGGTCCATTTAGGTCCGAAGATGTCCATTAACACTCTAGGGTACAAACTTCAGAATTAAAACTCGCCAAACTTCGAATGAAGACAAGGTTTGTGAATTTTGGTCCAAACATGACGAACTTCGCTCTAGGGAACGAACTTGTTGTTTCTCACGCTCCAAGCCTCGAATGGAGACAAGTTTGGTCCATTTTGGTTCAAAGATGACCAACAACGCTCTAGGGTACGAACTTCAGCATTAAAACTCGCCAAACTTCAAATGGAGACAAGGTTTGTCCATTTTGGTCCAAACATGACGAACTTCGCTCTAGGGAACGAACTTGTTGTTTCTCACTCTCCAAGCATCGATTGAAGACAAGTGTGGTGCATTTTGATTCGAAGATGACCAACAAAGCCCTAGGGTACGAACTTCATCATTAAAACTCGCCAAACTTCGAATGGAGACAAGGTTTGTCCATTTTGGTCCAAACATGACGAACTTCGCTCTAGGGAACGAACTTGTTGTTTCTCACTCTCCAAGCCTCGAATGGAGACAAGTTTGGTCCATTTTGATTCTAAGATGACCAACAACGCTCTAGGGTACGAACTTCATCATCAAAACTCGCCAAACTTCGAATGGAGACAAGGTTTGTCCTAGTTGGTCCAAACATGACGAACTTCGCTCTAGGGAACGAACTTGTTGTTTCTCACTCTCCAAGCCTCGAATGGAGACAAGTTTGGTCCATTTAGGTCCGAAGATGACCATTCACGCTCTAGGGTACAAACTTCAGAATTAAAACTCGCCAAACTTCGAATGAAGACAAGGTTTGTCAATTTTGGTCCAAACATGACGAACTTCGCTCTAGGGAACGAACTTGTTGTTTCTCACGCTCCAAGCCTTGAATGGAGACACGGTTGGTCCATTTTGGTTCAAAGATGACCAACAACGCTATAGGGTACAAACTTCAGCATTAAAACTCGCCAAACTTCCAATGGAGACAAGGTTTGTCCGTTTTGGTCCAAACATGATGAACTTCGCTCTAGGGAACGAACTTGTTGTTTCTCACTCTCCAAGCCTCGAATGGCGACAAGTTTGGTAAATTTAGGTCCGAAGATGACCAACAACGCTCTAGGGTACAAACTTCAGCATTAAAACTCGCCAAACTTCGAATGGAGACGAGGTTTGTGAATTTTGGACCAAACATGACGAACTTCGCTCTAGGGAACGAACTTGTTGTTTCTCACGCTCCAAGCCTCGAATGGAGACAAGTTTGGTCCATTTTGGTTCAAAGATGACCAACAACGCTCTAGGGTACGAACTTCAGCATTAAAACTCGCCAAACTTCAAATGGAGACAAGGTTTGTCCATTTTGGTCCAAACATGACGAACTTCGATCTAGGGAACGAACTTGTTGTTTCTCACTCTCCAAGCATCGATTGAAGACAAGTGTGGTGCATTTTGGTTCGAAGATGACCAACAAAGCCCTAGGGTACGAACTTCATCATTAAAACTCGCCAAACTTCGAATGGAGACAAGGTTTGTCCATTTTGGTCCAAACATGACGAACTTCGCTCTAGGGAACGAACTTGTTGTTTCTCACTCTCCAAGCCTCGAATGGAGACAAGTTTGGTCCATTTTGATTCTAAGATGACCAACAACGCTCTAGGGTACGAACTTCATCATTAAAACTCGCCAAACTTCGAATGGAGACAAGGTTTGTCCTAGTTGGTCCAAACATGACGAACTTCGCTCTAGGGAACGAACTTGTTGTTTCTCACTCTCCAAGCCTCGAATGGAGACAAGTTTGGTCCATTTAGGTCCGAAGATGACCATTCACGCTCTAGGGTACAAACTTCAGCATTAAAACTCGCCAAACTTCGAATGGAGACAAGGTTTGTCAATTTTGGTCCAAACATGACGAACTTCGCTCTAGGGAACGAACTTGTTGTTTCTCACTCTCCAAGCCTCGAATGGCGACAAGTTTGGTCCATTTAGGTCCGAAGATGTCCATTAACGCTCTAGGGTACAAACTTCAGAATTAAAACTCGCCAAACTTCGAATGAAGACAAGGTTTGTCAATTTTGGTCCAAACATGACGAACTTCGCTCTAGGGAACGAACTTGTTGTTTCTCACGCTCCAAGCCTCGAATGGAGACACGGTTGGACCATTTTGGTTCAAAGATGACCAACAACGCTATAGGGTACAAACTTCAGCATTAAAACTCGCCAAACTTCAAATGGAGACAAGGTTTGTCCGTTTTGGTCCAAACATGATGAACTTCGCTCTAGGGAACGAACTTGTTGTTTCTCACTCTCCAAGCATCGATTGAAGACAAGTGTGGTGCATTTTAGTTCGAAGATGACCAACAACGCCCTAGGGTACGAACTTCATCATTAAAACTCGCCAAACTTCGAATGGAGACAAGGTTTGTCCATTTTGGTCCAAACATTACGAACTTCGCTCTAGGGAACGAACTTGTTGTTTCTCACTCTCCAAGCCTCGAATGGAGACAAGTTTGGTCCATTTTGGTTCAAAGATGACCAACAACGCTCTAGGGTACGAACTGCATCATTAAAACTCGCCAAACTTCGAATGGAGACAAGGTTTGTCCATTTTGGTCCAAACATGACGAACTTTGCTCTTGGGAAGGAACTTGTGGTTTCTCATGCTCCAAGCCTCGAATGGAGACAAGTTTAGTCCATTTTGGTTCGAAGGTGACAAACAAAACTCTAGGGTACGAACTTCAGCATTAAAACTCGCCAAACTTCGAATGGAGACAAGGTTTGTCCATTTTGGTCCAAACATGACGAACTTCGCTCTAGGGAACGAACTTGTTGTTTCTCACTCTCCAAGCATCGAATGGAGACAAGTGTGGTGCATTTTGGTTCAAAGATGACCAGCAACGCTCTAGGGTACGAACTTCAGCATTAAAACTCGCCAAACTTCGAATGGAGACAAGGTTTGTCCATTTTGTTCGAAACATGACGAACTTCGCTCTAGGGAACGAACTTGTTGTTTCTCACTCTCCAAGTCTCGAATGGAGACAAGTTTGCACCATTTAGGTCCGAAGATGTCCATTAACGCTCTAGGGTACAAACTTCAGCATTAAAACTCGCCAAACTTCGAATGGAGGCAAGGTTTGTCAATTTTGGTCCAAACATGACGAACTTCGCTCTAGGGAACGAACTTGTTGTTTCTCACTCTCCAAGCCTCGAATGGCGACAAGTTTGGTCCATTTAGGTCCGAAGATGTCCATTAACACTCTAGGGTACAAACTTCAGAATTAAAACTCGCCAAACTTCGAATGAAGACAAGGTTTGTGAATTTTGGTCCAAACATGACGAACTTCGCTCTAGGGAACGAACTTGTTGTTTCTCACGCTCCAAGCCTCGAATGGAGACAAGTTTGGTCCATTTTGGTTCAAAGATGACCAACAACGCTCTAGGGTACGAACTTCAGCATTAAAACTCGCCAAACTTCAAATGGAGACAAGGTTTGTCCATTTTGGTCCAAACATGACGAACTTCGCTCTAGGGAACGAACTTGTTGTTTCTCACTCTCCAAGCATCGATTGAAGACAAGTGTGGTGCATTTTGATTCGAAGATGACCAACAAAGCCCTAGGGTACGAACTTCATCATTAAAACTCGCCAAACTTCGAATGGAGACAAGGTTTGTCCATTTTGGTCCAAACATGACGAACTTCGCTCTAGGGAACGAACTTGTTGTTTCTCACTCTCCAAGCCTCGAATGGAGACAAGTTTGGTCCATTTTGATTCTAAGATGACCAACAACGCTCTAGGGTACGAACTTCATCATCAAAACTCGCCAAACTTCGTATGGAGACAAGGTTTGTCCATGTTGGTCCAAACATGACGAACTTCGCTCTAGGGAACGAACTTGTTGTTTCTCACTCTCCAAGCCTCGAATGGAGACAAGTTTGGTCCATTTAGGTCCGAAGATGACCATTCACGCTCTAGGGTACAAACTTCAGAATTAAAACTCGCCAAACTTCGAATGAAGACAAGGTTTGTCAATTTTGGTCCAAACATGACGAACTTCGCTCTAGGGAACGAACTTGTTGTTTCTCACGCTCCAAGCCTCGAATGGAGACACGGTTGGTCCATTTTGGTTCAAAGATGACCAACAACGCTATAGGGTACAAACTTCAGCATTAAAACTCGCCAAACTTCCAATGGAGACAAGGTTTGTCCGTTTTGGTCCAAACATGATGAACTTCGCTCTAGGGAACGAACTTGTTGTTTCTCACTCTCCAAGCATCGATTGAAGACAAGTGTGGTGCATTTTAGTTCGAAGATGACCAACAACGCCCTAGGGTACGAACTTCATCATTAAAACTCGCCAAACTTCGAATGGAGACAAGGTTTGTCCATTTTGGTCCAAACATTACGAACTTCGCTCTAGGGAACGAACTTGTTGTTTCTCACTCTCCAAGCCTCGAATGGAGACAAGTTTGGTCCATTTTGGTTCAAAGATGACCAACAACGCTCTAGGGTACGAACTGCATCATTAAAACTCGCCAAACTTCGAATGGAGACAAGGTTTGTCCATTTTGGTCCAAACATGACGAACTTTGCTCTAGGGAAGGAACTTGTGGTTTCTCATGCTCCAAGCCTCGAATGGAGACAAGTTTAGTCCATTTTGGTTCGAAGATGACCAACAAAACTCTAGGGTACGAACTTCAGCATTAAAACTCGCCAAACTTCGAATGGAGACAAGGTTTGTCCATTTTGGTCCAAACATGACGAACTTCGTTCTAGGGAACGAACTTGTTGTTTCTCACTCTCCAAGCATCGAATGGAGACAAGTGTGGTGCATTTTGGTTCGAAGATGACCAGCAACGCTCTAGGGTACGAACTTCAGCATTAAAACTCGCCAAACTTCGAATGGAGACAAGGTTTGTCCATTTTGTTCGAAACATGTCGAACTTCGCTCTAGGGAACGAACTTGTTGTTTCTCACTCTCCAAGCCTCGAATGGAGACAAGTTTGGTCCATTTTGATTCTAAGATGACTAACAACGCGCTAGGGTACGAACTTCATCATTAAAACTCGCCAAACTTCGAATGGAGACAAGGTTTGTCCATGTTGGTCCAAACATGACGAACTTCGCTCTAGGGAACGAACTTGTTGTTTCTCACTCTCCAAGCCTCGAATGGAGACAAGTTTGGTCCATTTTGGTTCAATGATGACCAACAACGCTCTAGGGTACGAACTTCATCATTAAAACTCGCCAAACTTCGAATGGAGACAAGGTTTGTCCATTTTGGTCCAAACATGATGAACTTCGCTCTAGGAAACGAACTTGTGGTTTCTCACGCTCCAAGCCTCGAATGGAGACAAGTTTGGTCCATTTTGGTTCGAAGATGACCAACAAAGATCTAGGGTACGAACTTCAGAATTAAAACTCGCCAAACTTCAAATGGAGGCAAGGTTTGTCCATTTTGGTCCAAACATGACGAACTTCGCTCTAGGGAACGAACTTGTTGTTTCTCACTCTCCAAGCATCGAATGGAGACAAGTGTGGTGCATTTTGGTTCGAAGATGACCAGCAACGCTCTAGGGTACGATCTTCAGCATTAAAACTCGCCAAACTTCGAATGGAGACATGGTTTGTCCATTTTGTTCCAAACATGATGAACTTCGCTCTAGGGAACGAACTTGTTGTTTCTCACTCTCCAAGCCTGGAATGGAGACAAGTATGGACCATTTAGGTCCGAAGATGTCCATTAACGCTCTAGGGTACAAACTTCAGCATTAAAACTCGCCAAACTTCGAATGGAGACAAGGTTTGTCAATTTTGGTCCAAACATGCGAACTTCGCTCTAGGGAACGAACTTGTTGTTTCTCACTCTCCAAGCCTCGAATGGCGACAAGTTTGGTCCATTTAGGTCCGAAGATGTCCATTAACGCTCTAGGGTACAAACTTCAGATTTAAAACTCGCCAAACTTCGAATGAAGACAAGGTTTGTCAATTTTGGTCCAAACATGACGAACTTCGCTCTAGGGAACGAACTTGTTGTTTCTCACGCTCCAAGCCTCGAATGGAGACAAGTTTGGTCCATTTTGGTTCAGAGATGACCAACAACGCTCTAGGGTACGAACTTCATCATTAAAACTCGCCAAACTTCGAATGGAGACAAGGTTTGTCCATTTTGGTCCAAACGTGACGAACTTCGATCTAGGGAACGAACTTGTTGTTTCTCACTCTCCAAGCATCGATTGAAGACAAGTGTGGTCATTTTGGTTCGAAGATGACCAACAACGCCCTAGGGTACGAACTTCATCATTAAAACTCGCCAAACTTCGAATGGAGACAAGGTTTGTCCATTTTGGTCCAAACATGACGAACTTCGCTCTAGGGAACGAACTTGTTGTTTTCTCACGCTCCAAGCCTCGAATGGAGACAAGTTTGGTCCATTTTGGTTCAAAGATGACCAACAACGCTCTAGGGTACGAACTTCATCATTAAAACTCGCCAAACTTCGAATGGAGACAAGGTTTGTCCATTTTGGTCCAAACATGACGAACTTCGCTCTAGGGAACGAACTTGTTGTTTCTCACTCTCCAAGCATCGATTGAAGACAAGTGTGGTGCATTTTGGTTCGAAGATGACCAACAAAGCCCTAGGGTACGAACTTCATCAATAAAACTCGCCAAACTTCAAATGGAGACAAGGTTTGTCCATTTTGGTCCAAACATGACGAACTTCGCTCTAGGGAACGAACTTGTTGTTTCTCACTCTCCAAGCCTCGAATGGAGACAAGTTTGGTCCATTTTGGTTCAAAGATGACCAACAACGCTCTAGGGTACGAACTTCATCATTAAAACTCGGCAAACTTCGAATGGAGACAAGGTTTGTCCATGTTGGTCCAAACATGACGAACTTCGCTCTAGGGAACGAACTTGTTGTTTCTCACTCTCCAAGCATCTATTGAAGACAAGTGTGGCGCATTTCGGTTCGAAGATGACCAACAACGCCCTAGGGTACGAACTTCATCATTAAAACTCTCCAAACTTCGAATGGAGACAAGGTTTGTCCATTTTGGTCCAAACATGACGAACTTCGCTCTAGGGAACGAACTTGTTGTTTCTCACTCTCCAAGCCTCGAATGGAGACAAGTTTGGTCCATTTTGGTTCAAAGATGACCAACAACGCTCTAGGGTACGAACTTCATCATTAAAACTCGCCAAACTTCGAATGGAGACAAGGTTTGTCCATTTTGGTCCAAACATGACGAACTTCGCTCTAGGGAACGAACTTGTTGTTTCTCACTCTCCAAGCCTCGAATGGAGACAAGTTTTGTCCATTTTGGTTCGAAGATGACCAACAAAGCTCTAGGGTACGAACTTCAGCATTAAAACACGCCAAACTTCGAATGGAGACAAGTTTGTCCATTTTGGTCCAAACATGACGAACTTCGCTCTAGGGAACGAACTTGTTGTATCTCACTCTCCAAGCCTCGAATGGAGACAAGTTTGGTCCATTTTGGTTCAAAGATGACAAACAACGCTCTAGGGTACGAACTTCAGCATTAAAACTCGCCAAACTTCGAATGGAGACAAGGTTTGTCAATTTTGGTCCAAACATGACGAACTTCGCTCTAGGGAACGAACTTGTTGTTTCTCACTCTCCAAGCCTCGAATGGAGACAAGTTTGGTCCATTTTGATTCTAAGATGACCAACAACGCTCTAGGGTACGAACTTCATCATCAAAACTCGCCAAACTTCGAATGGAGACAAGGTTTGTCCATGTTGGTCCAAACATGACGAACTTCGCTCTAGGGAACGAACTTGTTGTTTCTCACTCTCCAAGCCTCGAATGGAGACAAGTTTGGTCCATTTAGGTCCGAAGATGACCATTCACGCTCTAGGGTACAAACTTCAGAATTAAAACTCGCCAAACTTCGAATGAAGACAAGGTTTGTCAATTTTGGTCCAAACATGACGAACTTCGCTCTAGGGAACGAACTTGTTGTTTCTCACGCTCCAAGCCTCGAATGGAGACACGGTTGGTCCATTTTGGTTCAAAGATGACCAACAACGCTATAGGGTACAAACTTCAGCATTAAAACTCGCCAAACTTCCAATGGAGACAAGGTTTGTCCGTTTTGGTCCAAACATGATGAACTTCGCTCTAGGGAACGAACTTGTTGTTTCTCACTCTCCAAGCATCGATTGAAGACAAGTGTGGTGCATTTTAGTTCGAAGATGACCAACAACGCCCTAGGGTACGAACTTCATCATTAAAACTCGCCAAACTTCGAATGGAGACAAGGTTTGTCCATTTTGGTCCAAACATTACGAACTTCGCTCTAGGGAACGAACTTGTTGTTTCTCACTCTCCAAGCCTCGAATGGAGACAAGTTTGGTCCATTTTGGTTCAAAGATGACCAACAACGCTCTAGGGTACGAACTGCATCATTAAAACTCGCCAAACTTCGAATGGAGACAAGGTTTGTCCATTTTGGTCCAAACATGACGAACTTTGCTCTAGGGAAGGAACTTGTGGTTTCTCATGCTCCAAGCCTCGAATGGAGACAAGTTTAGTCCATTTTGGTTCGAAGATGACCAACAAAACTCTAGGGTACGAACTTCAGCATTAAAACTCGCCAAACTTCGAATGGAGACAAGGTTTGTCCATTTTGGTCCAAACATGACGAACTTCGCTCTAGGGAACGAACTTGTTGTTTCTCACTCTCCAAGCATCGAATGGAGACAAGTGTGGTGCATTTTGGTTCGAAGATGACCAGCAACGCTCTAGGGTACGAACTTCAGCATTAAAACTCGCCAAACTTCGAATGGAGACAAGGTTTGTCCATTTTGTTCTTAACATGTCGAACTTCGCTCTAGGGAACGAACTTGTTGTTTCTCACTCTCCAAGCCTCGAATGGAGACAAGTTTGGTCCATTTTGATTCTAAGATGACTAACAACGCTCTAGGGTACGAACTTCATCATTAAAACTCGCCAAACTTCGAATGGAGACAAGGTTTGTCCATGTTGGTCCAAACATGACGAACTTCGCTCTAGGGAACGAACTTGTTGTTTCTCACTCTCCAAGCCTCGAATGGAGACAAGTTTGGTCCATTTTGGTTCAATGATGACCAACAACGCTCTAGGGTACGAACTTCATCATTAAAACTCGCCAAACTTCGAATGGAGACAAGGTTTGTCCATTTTGGTCCAAACATGATGAACTTCGCTCTAGGAAACGAACTTGTGGTTTCTCACGCTCCAAGCCTCGAATGGAGACAAGTTTGGTCCATTTTGGTTCGAAGATGACCAACAAAGATCTAGGGTACGAACTTCAGAATTAAAACTCGCCAAACTTCAAATGGAGGCAAGGTTTGTCCATTTTGGTCCAAACATGACGAACTTCGCTCTAGGGAACGAACTTGTTGTTTCTCACTCTCCAAGCATCGAATGGAGACAAGTGTGGTGCATTTTGGTTCGAAGATGACCAGCAACGCTCTAGGGTACGATCTTCAGCATTAAAACTCGCCAAACTTCGAATGGAGACAAGGTTTGTCCATTTTGTTCCAAACATGATGAACTTCGCTCTAGGGAACGAACTTGTTGTTTCTCACTCTCCAAGCCTGGAATGGAGACAAGTATGGACCATTTAGGTCCGAAGATGTCCATTAACGCTCTAGGGTACAAACTTCAGCATTAAAACTCGCCAAACTTCGAATGGAGACAAGGTTTGTCAATTTTGGTCCAAACATGCGAACTTCGCTCTAGGGAACGAACTTGTTGTTTCTCACTCTCCAAGCCTCGAATAGCGACAAGTTTGGTCCATTTAGGTCCGAAGATGTCCATTAACGCTCTAGGGTACAAACTTCAGATTTAAAACTCGCCAAACTTCGAATGAAGACAAGGTTTGTCAATTTTGGTCCAAACATGACGAACTTCGCTCTAGGGAACGAACTTGTTGTTTCTCACGCTCCAAGCCTCGAATGGAGACAAGTTTGGTCCATTTTGGTTCAGAGATGACCAACAACGCTCTAGGGTACGAACTTCATCATTAAAACTCGCCAAACTTCGAATGGAGACAAGGTTTGTCCATTTTGGTCCAAACGTGACGAACTTCGCTCTAGGGAACGAACTTGTTGTTTCTCACTCTCCAAGCATCGATTGAAGACAAGTGTGGTCATTTTGGTTCGAAGATGACCAACAACGCCCTAGGGTACGAACTTCATCATTAAAACTCGCCAAACTTCGAATGGAGACAAGGTTTGTCCATTTTGGTCCAAACATGACGAACTTCGCTCTAGGGAACGAACTTGTTGTTTTCTCACGCTCCAAGCCTCGAATGGAGACAAGTTTGGTCCATTTTGGTTCAAAGATGACCAACAACGCTCTAGGGTACGAACTTCATCATTAAAACTCGCCAAACTTCGAATGGAGACAAGGTTTGTCCATTTTGGTCCAAACATGACGAACTTCGCTCTAGGGAACGAACTTGTTGTTTCTCACTCTCCAAGCCTCGAATGGCGACAAGTTTGGTCCATTTAGGTCCGAAGATGTCCATTAACGCTCTAGGGTACAAACTTCAGAATTAAAACTCGCCAAACTTCGAATGAAGACAAGGTTTGTCAATTGTGGTCCAAACATGACGAACTTCGCTCTAGGGAACGAACTTGTTGTTTCTCACGCTCCAAGCCTCGAATGGAAACAAGTTTGGTCCATTTTGGTTCAAAGATGACCAACAACGCTCTAGGGCACGAACTTCAGCATTAAAACTCGCCAAACTTCAAATAGAGACAAGGTTTGTCCATTTTGGTCCAAACATGACGAACTTCGCTCTAGGGAACGAACTTGTTGTTTTCTCACGCTCCAAGCCTCGAATGGAGACATGTTTGGTCCATTTTGGTTCAAAGATGACCAACAACGCTCTAGGGTACGAACTTCATTATTAAAACTCGCCAAACTTCGAATGGAGACAAGGTTTGTCCATTTTGGTCCAAACATGACGAACTTCGCTCTAGGGAACGAACTTGTTGTTTCTCACTCTCCAAGCATCGATTGAAGACAAGTGTGGTGCATTTTGGTTCGAAGATGACCAACAAAGCCCTAGGGTACGAACTTCATCAATAAAACTCGCCAAACTTCAAATGGAGACAAGGTTTGTCCATTTTGGTCCAAACATGACGAACTTCGCTCTAGGGAACGAACTTGTTGTTTCTCACTCTCCAAGCCTCGAATGGAGACAAGTTTGGTCCATTTTGGTTCAAAGATGACCAACAACGCTCTAGGGTACGAACTTCATCATTAAAACTCGGCAAACTTCGAATGGAGACAAGGTTTGTCCATGTTGGTCCAAACATGACGAACTTCGCTCTAGGGAACGAACTTGTTGTTTCTCACTCTCCAAGCATCGATTGAAGACAAGTGTGGCGCATTTTGGTTCGAAGATGACCAACAACGCCCTAGGGTACGAACTTCATCATTAAAACTCTCCAAACTTCGAATGGAGACAAGGTTTGTCCATTTTGGTCCAAACATGACGAACTTCGCTCTAGGGAACGAACTTGTTGTTTCTCACTCTCCAAGCCTCGAATGGAGACAAGTTTGGTCCATTTTGGTTCAAAGATGACCAACAACGCTCTAGGGTACGAACTTCATCATTAAAACTCGCCAAACTTCGAATGGAGACAAGGTTTGTCCATTTTGGTCCAAACATGACGAACTTCGCTCTAGGGAACGAACTTGTTGTTTCTCACTCTCCAAGCCTCGAATGGAGACAAGTTTTGTCCATTTTGGTTCGAAGATGACCAACAAAGCTCTAGGGTACGAACTTCAGCATTAAAACACGCCAAACTTCGAATGGAGACAAGGTTTGTCCATTTTGGTCCAAACATGACGAACTTCGCTCTAGGGAACGAACTTGTTGTATCTCACTCTCCAAGCCTCGAATGGAGACAAGTTTGGTCCATTTTGGTTCAAAGATGACAAACAACGCTCTAGGGTACGAACTTCAGCATTAAAACTCGCCAAACTTCGAATGGAGACAAGGTTTGTCAATTTTGGTCCAAACATGACGAACTTCGCTCTAGGGAACGAACTTGTTGTTTCTCACTCTCCAAGCCTCGAATGGCGACAAGTTTGGTCCATTTAGGTCCGAAGATGTCCATTAACGCTCTAGGGTACAAACTTCAGAATTAAAACTCGCCAAACTTCGAATGAAGACAAGGTTTGTCAATTGTGGTCCAAACATGACGAACTTCGCTCTAGGGAACGAACTTGTTGTTTCTCACGCTCCAAGCCTCGAATGGAAACAAGTTTGGTCCATTTTGGTTCAAAGATGACCAACAACGCTCTAGGGCACGAACTTCAGCATTAAAACTCGCCAAACTTCAAATAGAGACAAGGTTTGTCCATTTTTGTCCAAACATGACGAACTTCGCTCTAGGGAACGAACTTGTTGTTTCTCACTCTCCAAACATCGATTGAAGACAAGTTTTGTGCATTTTGGTTCGAAGATGACCAACAACGCCCTAGGGTACGAACTTCATCATTAAAACTCGCCAAACTTCGAATGGAGACAAGGTTTGTCCATTTTGGTCCAATCATGACGAACTTCGCTCTAGGGAACGAACTTGTTGTTTCTCACTCTCCAAGCCTCGAATGGAGACAAGTTTGGTCCATTTTGGTTCAAAGATGACCAACAACGCTCTAGGGTACGAACTTCATCATTAAAACTCGCCAAACTTCGAATGGAGACAAGGTTTGTCCATTTTGGTCCAAACATGACGAACTTCGCTCTAGGGAACGAACTTGTTGTTTCTCACTCTCCAAGCATCGATTGAAGACAAGTGTGGTGCATTTTGGTTCGAAGATGACCAACAAAGCCCTAGGGTACGAACTTCATCAATAAAACTCGCCAAACTTCAAATGGAGACAAGGTTTGTCCATTTTGGTCCAAACATGACGAACTTCGCTCTAGGGAACGAACTTGTTGTTTCTCACTCTCCAAGCCTCGAATGGAGACAAGTTTGGTCCATTTTGGTTCAAAGATGACCAACAACGCTCTAGGGTACGAACTTCATCATTAAAACTCGGCAAACTTCGAATGGAGACAAGGTTTGTCCATGTTGGTCCAAACATGACGAACTTCGCTCTAGGGAACGAACTTGTTGTTTCTCACTCTCCAAGCATCGATTGAAGACAAGTGTGGCGCATTTTGGTTCGAAGATGACCAACAACGCCCTAGGGTACGAACTTCATCATTAAAACTCTCCAAACTTCGAATGGAGACAAGGTTTGTCCATTTTGGTCCAAACATGACGAACTTCGCTCTAGGGAACGAACTTGTTGTTTCTCACTCTCCAAGCCTCGAATGGAGACAAGTTTGGTCCATTTTGGTTCAAAGATGACCAACAACGCTCTAGGGTACGAACTTCATCATTAAAACTCGCCAAACTTCGAATGGAGACAAGGTTTGTCCATTTTGGTCCAAACATGACGAACTTCGCTCTAGGGAACGAACTTGTTGTTTCTCACTCTCCAAGCCTCGAATGGAGACAAGTTTTGTCCATTTTGGTTCGAAGATGACCAACAAAGCTCTAGGGTACGAACTTCAGCATTAAAACACGCCAAACTTCGAATGGAGACAAGGTTTGTCCATTTTGGTCCAAACATGACGAACTTCGCTCTAGGGAACGAACTTGTTGTATCTCACTCTCCAAGCCTCGAATGGAGACAAGTTTGGTCCATTTTGGTTCAAAGATGACAAACAACGCTCTAGGGTACGAAATTCAGCATTAAAACTCGCCAAACTTCGAATGGAGACAAGGTTTGTCAATTTTGGTCCAAACATGACGAACTTCGCTCTAGGGAACGAACTTGTTGTTTCTCACTCTCCAAGCCTCGAATGGCGACAAGTTTGGTCCATTTAGGTCCGAAGATGTCCATTAACGCTCTAGGGTACAAACTTCAGAATTAAAACTCGCCAAACTTCGAATGAAGACAAGGTTTGTCAATTGTGGTCCAAACATGACGAACTTCGCTCTAGGGAACGAACTTGTTGTTTCTCACGCTCCAAGCCTCGAATGGAAACAAGTTTGGTCCATTTTGGTTCAAAGATGACCAACAACGCTCTAGGGCACGAACTTCAGCATTAAAACTCGCCAAACTTCAAATAGAGACAAGGTTTGTCCATTTTGGTCCAAACATGACGAACTTCGCTCTAGGGAACGAACTTGTTGTTTCTCACTCTCCAAGCATCGATTGAAGACAAGTGTGGTGCATTTTGGTTCGAAGATGACCAACAAAGCATTAGGGTACGAACTTCATCAATAAAACTCGCCAAACTTCAAATGGAGACAAGGTTTGTCCATTTTGGTCCAAACATGACGAACTTCGCTCTAGGGAACGAACTTGTTGTTTCTCACTCTCCAAGCCTCGAATGGAGACAAGTTTGGTCCATTTTGGTTCAAAGATGACCAACAACGCTCTAGGGTACGAACTTCATCATTAAAACTCGCCAAACTTCGAATGGAGACAAGGTTTGTCCATGTTGGTCCAAACATGACGAACTTCGCTCTAGGGAACGAACTTGTTGTTTCTCACTCTCCAAGCATCGATTGAAGACAAGTGTGGCGCATTTTGGTTCGAAGATGACCAACAACGCCCTAGGGTACGAACTTCATCATTAAAACTCTCCAAACTTCGAATGGAGACAAGGTTTGTCCATTTTGGTCCAAACATGACGAACTTCGCTCTAGGGAACGAACTTGTTGTTTCTCACTCTCCAAGCCTCGAATGGAGACAAGTTTGGTCCATTTTGGTTCAAAGATGACCAACAACGCTCTAGGGTACGAACTTCATCATTAAAACTCGCCAAACTTCGAATGGAGACAAGGTTTGTCCATTTTGGTCCAAACATGACGAACTTCGCTCTAGGGAACGAACTTGTTGTTTCTCACTCTCCAAGCCTCGAATGGAGACAAGTTTTGTCCATTTTGGTTCGAAGATGACCAACAAAGCTCTAGGGTACGAACTTCAGCATTAAAACACGCCAAACTTCGAATGGAGACAAGGTTTGTCCATTTTGGTCCAAACATGACGAACTTCGCTCTAGGGAACGAACTTGTTGTATCTCACTCTCCAAGCCTCGAATGGAGACAAGTTTGGTCCATTTTGGTTCAAAGATGACAAACAACGCTCTAGGGTACGAACTTCAGCATTAAAACTCGCCAAACTTCGAATGGAGACAAGGTTTGTCAATTTTGGTCCAAACATGACGAACTTCGCTCTAGGGAACGAACTTGTTGTTTCTCACTCTCCAAGCCTCGAATGGCGACAAGTTTGGTCCATTTAGGTCCGAAGATGTCCATTAACGCTCTAGGGTACAAACTTCAGAATTAAAACTCGCCAAACTTCGAATGAAGACAAGGTTTGTCAATTGTGGTCCAAACATGACGAACTTCGCTCTAGGGAACGAACTTGTTGTTTCTCACGCTCCAAGCCTCGAATGGAAACAAGTTTGGTCCATTTTGGTTCAAAGATGACCAACAACGCTCTAGGGCACGAACTTCAGCATTAAAACTCCCCAAACTTCAAATAGAGACAAGGTTTGTCCATTTTTGTCCAAACATGACGAACTTCGCTCTAGGGAACGAACTTGTTGTTTCTCACTCTCCAAACATCGATTGAAGACAAGTTTTGTGCATTTTGGTTCGAAGATGACCAACAACGCCCTAGGGTACGAACTTCATCATTAAAACTCGCCAAACTTCGAATGGAGACAAGGTTTGTCCATTTTGGTCCAATCATGACGAACTTCGCTCTAGGGAACGAACTTGTTGTTTCTCACTCTCCAAGCCTCGAATGGAGACAAGTTTGGTCCATTTTGGTTCAAAGATGACCAACAACGCTCTAGGGTACGAACTTCATCATTAAAACTCGCCAAACTTCGAATGGAGACAAGGTTTGTCCATTTTGGTCCAAACATGACGAACTTCGCTCTAGGGAACGAACTTGTTGTTTCTCACTCTCCAAGCCTCGAATGGAGACAAGTTTTGTCCATTTTGGTTCGAAGATGACCAACAAAGCTCTAGGGTACGAACTTCAGCATTAAAACACGCCAAACTTCGAATGGAGACAAGGTTTGTCCATTTTGGTCCAAACATGACGAACTTCGCTCTAGGGAACGAACTTGTTGTATCTCACTCTCCAAGCCTCGAATGGAGACAAGTTTGGTCCATTTTGGTTCAAAGATGACAAACAACGCTCTAGGGTACGAACTTCAGCATTAAAACTCGCCAAACTTCGAATGGAGACAAGGTTTGTCCATTTTGGTCCAAACATGACGAACTTCGCTCTAGGGAACGAACTTGTTGTTTCTCACTCTCCAAGCCTCGAATGGCGACAAGTTTGGTCCATTTAGGTCCGAAGATGTCCATTAACGCTCTAGGGTACAAACTTCAGAATTAAAACTCGCCAAACTTCGAATGAAGACAAGGTTTGTCAATTGTGGTCCAAACATGACGAACTTCGCTCTAGGGAACGAACTTGTTGTTTCTCACGCTCCAAGCCTCGAATGGAGACAAGGTTTGTCCATTTTGGTTCGAAGATGACCCACAAAGCTCTAGGGTACGAACTTCAGCATTAAAACATGCCAAACTTCGAATGGAGACAAGGTTTGTCCATTTAGGTCCAAACATGACGAACCTCGCTCTAGGGAACGAACTTGTTGTTTCTCACTCTCCAAGCCTCGAATGGAGACAAGTTTGGTCCATTTAGGTCCGAAGATAACCATTAACGCTCTAGGGTACAAACTTCAGCATTAAAACTCGCCAAACTTCGAATGGAGACAAGGTTTGTCAATTTTGGTCCAAACATGACGAACTTCGCTCTAGGGAACGAACTTGTTGTTTCTCACTCTCCAAGCCTCGAATGGCGACAAGTTTGGTCCATTTAGGTCCGAAGATGTCCATTAACGCTCTAGGGTACAAACTTCAGAATTAAAACTCGCCAAACTTCGAATGAAGACAAGGTTTGTCAATTGTGGTCCAAACATGACGAACTTCGCTCTAGGGAACGAACTTGTTGTTTCTCACGCTCCAAGCCTCGAATGGAAACAAGTTTGGTCCATTTTGGTTCAAAGATGACCAACAACGCTCTAGGGCACGAACTTCAGCATTAAAACTCGCCAAACTTCAAATAGAGACAAGGTTTGTCCATTTTGGTCCAAACATGACGAACTTCGCTCTAGGGAACGAACTTGTTGTTTCTCACTCTCCAAACATCGATTGAAGACAAGTTTTGTGCATTTTGGTTCGAAGATGACCAACAACGCCCTAGGGTACGAACTTCATCATTAAAACTCGCCAAACTTCGAATGGAGACAAGGTTTGTCCATTTTGGTCCAAACATGACGAACTTCGCTCTAGGGAACGAACTTGTTGTTTCTCACTCTCCAAGCCTCGAATGGAGACAAGTTTGGTCCATTTTGGTTCAAAGATGACCAACAACGCTCTAGGGTACGAACTTCAGCATTAAAACTCGCCAAACTTCGAATGGAGACAAGGTTTGTCCATTTTGTTCCAAACATGACGAACTTCGCTCTAGGGAACGAACTTGTTGTTTCTAACGCTCCAAGCCTCGAATGGAGACAAGTTTTGTCCATTTTGGTTCGAAGATGACCCACAAAGCTCTAGGGTACGAACTTCAGCATTAAAACACGCCAAACTTCGAATGGAGACAAGGTTTGTCCATTTAGGTCCAAACATGACGAACTTCGCTCTAGGGAACGAACTTGTCGTTTCTCACTCTCCAAGCCTCGAATGGAGACAAGTTTGGTCCATTTAGGTCCGAAGATGACCATTAACGCTCTAGGGTACAAACTTCAGAATTAAAACTCGCCAAACTTCGAATGGAGACAAGGTTTGTCAATTTTGGTCCAAACATGACGAACTTCGCTCTAGGGAACGAACTTGTTGTTTCTCACGCTCCAAGCCTCGAATGGCGACAAGTTTGGTCCATTTAGGTTCAAAGATGACCAACAACGCTCTAGGGTACGAACTTCAGCATTAAAACTCGCCAAACTTCAAATGGAGACAAGGTTTGTCCATTTTGGTCCAAACATGACGAACTTCGCTCTAGGGAACGAACTTGTTATTTCTCACTC
This sequence comes from Trichosanthes truncata, assembly GCA_033996785.1. NCBI lineage: Eukaryota > Viridiplantae > Streptophyta > Magnoliopsida > Cucurbitales > Cucurbitaceae > Trichosanthes > Trichosanthes truncata. The sequence continues at coordinate 24,884,717 of JAWPNB010000007.1, read as the reverse complement.
TCCAAGCGTCGATTGAAGACAAGTGTAGTGCATTTTGGTTCAAAGATGACCAACAACGCCCTAGGGTACGAACTTCATCATTAAAACTCGCCAAACTTCGAATGGAGACAAGGTTTGTCCATTTTGGTCCAAACATGACGAACTTCGCTCTAGGGAACGAACTTGTTGTTTCTCACTCTCCAAGCCTCGAATGGAGACAAGTTTGGTCCATTTAGGTCCGAAGATGACCAACCACGCTCTAGGGTACAAACTTCAGCATTAAAACTCTCCAAACTTCGATTGGAGACAAGGTTTGTCCATTTTGTTCCAAACATGACGAACTTCGCTCTAGGGAACGAACTTGTTGTTTCTCACTCTCCAAGCCTCGAATGGAGACAAGTTTGGTCCATTTAGGTCCGAAGATGTCCATTAACGATCTAGGGTACAAACTTCAGCACTAAAACTCGCCAAACTTCGAATGGAGACAAGGTTTCTCCATTTTGGTCCAAACATGACGAACTTCGCTCTAGGGAACGAACTAGTTGTTTCTCACTCACCAAGCATCGAATGGAGACAAGTGTGGTGCATTTTGGTTCGAAGATGACCAACAACGCTCAAGGGTACAAACTTCATCATTAAAACTCGCCAAACTTTGAATGGAGACAAGGTTTGTACATTTTGGTCCAAACATGACAAACTTCGCTCTAGGGAACGAACTTGTTGTTTCTCACTCTCCAAGCATCGATTGAAGACAAGTGTGGTGCATTTTGGTTCGAAGATGACCAACGCCCTAGGGTACGAACTTCATCATTAAAACTCGCCAAACTTCGAATGGAGACAATGTTTGTCCATTTTGGTCCAAACATGACGAACTTCGCTCTAGGGAACGAACTTGTCGTTTCTCACTCTCCAAGCCTCGAATGGAGACAAGTTTGGTCCATTTTGGTTCAAAGATGACCAACAACGCTCTAGGGTACGAACTTCATCATTAAAACTCGCCAAACTTCGAATGGAGACAAGGTTTGTCCATTTTGGACCAAACATGACGAACTTCGCTCTAGGGAACGAACTTGTCGTTTCTCACGCTCCAAGCCTCGAATGGAGACAAGTTTGGTCCATTTTGGTTCGAAGATGACCAACAAAGCTCTAGGGTACGAACTTCAGCACTAAAACACGCCAAACTTCGAATGGAGACAAGGTTTGTCCATTTTGGTCCAAACATGACGAACTTCGCTCTAGGGAACGAACTTGTTGTTTCTCACTCTCCAAGCCTCGAATGGAGACAAGTTTGGTCCATTTTGGTTCGAAGAGGACCAACAAAGCTCTAGGGTACGAACTTCAGCACTAAAACACGCCAAACTTCGAATGGAGACAAGGTTTGTCCATTTTGGTCCAAACATGACGAACTTCGCTCTAGGGAACGAACTTGTTGTTTCTCACTCTCCAAGCCTCGAATGGAGACAAGCTTGGCCCATTTAGGTCCGAAGATGACCAACAACGCTCTAGGGTACAAACTTCAGCATTAAAACTCGCCAAACTTCGAATGGAGACAAGGTTTGTCCATTTTGTTCCAAACATGACGAACTTCGCTCTAGGGAACGAACTTGTTGTTTCTCACGCTCCAAGCCTCGAATGGAGACAAGTTTTGTCCATTTTGGTTCGAAGATGACCAACAAAGCTCTAGGGTACGAACTTCAGCATTAAAACACGCCAAACTTCGAATGGAGACAAGGTTTGTCCATTTTGGTCCAAACATGACGAACTTCGCTCTAGGGAACGAACTTGTTGTTTCTCACTCTCCAAGCCTCGAATGGAGACAAGTTAGGTCCATTTTGGTTCAAAGATGACAAACAACGCTCTAGGGTACGAACTTCAGCATTAAAACTCGCCAAACTTCGAATGGAGACAAGGTTTGTCCATTTAGGTCCAAACATGACGAACTTCGCTCTAGGGAACGAACTTGTCGTTTCTCACTCTCCAAGCCTCGAATGGAGACAAGTTTGGTCCATTTAGGTCCGAAGATGACCATTAACGCTCTAGGGTACAAACTTCAGAATTAAAACTCGCCAAACTTCGAATGGAGACAAGGTTTGTCAATTTTGGTCCAAACATGACGAACTTCGCTCTAGGGAACGAACTTGTTGTTTCTCACGCTCCAAGCCTCGAATGGCGACAAGTTTGGTCCATTTAGGTTCAAAGATGACCAACAACGCTCTAGGGTACGAACTTCAGCATTAAAACTCGCCAAACTTCAAATGGAGACAAGGTTTGTCCATTTTGGTCCAAACATGACGAACTTCGCTCTAGGGAACGAACTTGTTATTTCTCACTCTCCAAGCGTCGATTGAAGACAAGTGTAGTGCATTTTGGTTCGAAGATGACCAACAACGCCCTAGGGTACGAACTTCATCATTAAAACTCGCCAAACTTCGAATGGAGACAAGGTTTGTCCATTTTGGTCCAAACATGACGAACTTCGCTCTAGGGAACGAACTTGTTGTTTCTCACTCTCCAAGCCTCGAATGGAGACAAGTTTGGTCCATTTAGGTCCGAAGATGACCAACCACGCTCTAGGGTACAAACTTCAGCATTAAAACTCTCCAAACTTCGATTGGAGACAAGGTTTGTCCATTTTGTTCCAAACATGACGAACTTCGCTCTAGGGAACGAACTTGTTGTTTCTCACTCTCCAAGCCTCGAATGGAGACAAGTTTGGTCCATTTAGGTCCGAAGATGTCCATTAACGATCTAGGGTACAAACTTCAGCATTAAAACTCGCCAAACTTCGAATGGAGACAAGGTTTCTCCATTTTGGTCCAAACATGACGAACTTCGCTCTAGGGAACGAACTAGTTGTTTCTCACTCACCAAGCATCGAATGGAGACAAGTGTGGTGCATTTTGGTTCGAAGATGACCAACAACGCTCAAGGGTACAAACTTCATCATTAAAACTCGCCAAACTTTGAATGGAGACAAGGTTTGTACATTTTGGTCCAAACATGACAAACTTCGCTCTAGGGAACGAACTTGTTGTTTCTCACTCTCCAAGCATCGATTGAAGACAAGTGTGGTGCATTTTGGTTCGAAGATGACCAACGCCCTAGGGTACGAACTTCATCATTAAAACTCGCCAAACTTCGAATGGAGACAATGTTTGTCCATTTTGGTCCAAACATGACGAACTTCGCTCTAGGGAACGAACTTGTCGTTTCTCACTCTCCAAGCCTCGAATGGAGACAAGTTTGGTCCATTTTGGTTCAAAGATGACCAACAACGCTCTAGGGTACGAACTTCATCATTAAAACTCGCCAAACTTCGAATGGAGACAAGGTTTGTTCATTTTGGACCAAACATGACGAACTTCGCTCTAGGGAACGAACTTGTCGTTTCTCACGCTCCAAGCCTCGAATGGAGACAAGTTTGGTCCATTTTGGTTCGAAGATGACCAACAAAGCTCTAGGGTACGAACTTCAGCACTAAAACACGCCAAACTTCGAATGGAGACAAGGTTTGTCCATTTTGGTCCAAACATGACGAACTTCGCTCTAGGGAACGAACTTGTTGTTTCTCACTCTCCAAGCCTCGAATGGAGACAAGTTTGGTCAATTTTGGTTCGAAGAGGACCAACAAAGCTCTAGGGTACGAACTTCAGCACTAAAACACGCCAAACTTCGAATGGAGACAAGGTTTGTCCATTTTGGTCCAAACATGACGAACTTCGCTCTAGGGAACGAACTTGTTGTTTCTCACTCTCCAAGCCTCGAATGGAGACAAGCTTGGCCCATTTAGGTCCGAAGATGACCAACAACGCTCTAGGGTACAAACTTCAGCATTAAAACTCGCCAAACTTCGAATGGAGACAAGGTTTGTCCATTTTGTTCCAAACATGACGAACTTCGCTCTAGGGAACGAACTTGTTGTTTCTCACGCTCCAAGCCTCGAATGGAGACAAGTTTTCTCCATTTTGGTTCGAAGATGACCAACAAAGCTCTAGGGTACGAACTTCAGCATTAAAACACGCCAAACTTCGAATGGAGACAAGGTTTGTCCATTTTGGTCCAAACATGACGAACTTCGCTCTAGGGAACGAACTTGTTGTTTCTCACTCTCCAAGCCTCGAATGGAGACAAGTTTGGTCCATTTTGGTTCAAAGATGACAAACAACGCTCTAGGGTACGAACTTCAGCATTAAAACTCGCCAAACTTCGAATGGAGACAAGGTTTGTCCATTTTGGTCCAAACATGACGATCTTCGCTCTAGGGAACGAACTTGTTGTTTCTCACGCTCCAAGCCTGGAATGGAGACAAGTTTTGTCCATTTTGGTTCGAAGATGACCAACAAAGCTCTAGGGTACGAACTTCAGCATTAAAACACGCCAAACTTCGAATGGAGACAAGGTTTGTCCATTTTGGTCCAAAGATGACGAACTTCGCTCTAGGGAACGAACTTGTTGTTTCTCACTCTCCAAGCCTCGAATGGAGACAAGTTTGGTCCATTTTGGTTCAAAGATGACCAACAACGCTCTAGGGTACGAACTTCAGCATTAAAACTCGCCAAACTTCGAATGGAGACAAGGTTTGTCCATTTTGGTCCAAACATGACGAACTTCGCTCTAGGGAACGAACTTGTTGTTTCTCACTCTCCAAGCATCGAATGGAGACAAGTGTGGTGCATTTTGGTTCGAAGATGACCAACAACGCTCTAGGGTACGAACTTCATCATTAAAACTCGCCAAACTTTGAATGGAGACAAGGTTTGTCCATTCTGGTCCAAACATGCCGAACTTCGCTCTAGGGAACGAACTTGTTGTTTCTCACTCTCCAAGCCTCGAATGGAGACAAGTTTGGTCCATTTTGGTTCAAAGATGACCAACAACGCTCTAGGGTACGAACTTCATCATTAAAACTCGCCAAACTTCAAATGGAGACAAGGTTTGTCCATTTTGGTCCAAACATGACGAACTTTGCTCTAGGGAACGAACTTGTTGTTTCTCACTCTCCAAGACTCGAATGGAGACAAGTTTGGTCCATTTAGGTTCGAAGATGACCAACAACGCTCTATGGTACAAACTTCAGCATTAAAACTCTCCAAACTTCGAATGGAGACAAGGTTTGTCCATTTTGGTCCAAACATGACGAAGTTCGCTCTAGGGAACGAACTTGTTGTTTCTCACGCTCCAAGCCTTGAATGGAGGCAAGTTTGGTCCATTTTGGTTCGAAGATGACCAACAAAGCTCTAGGGTACGAACTTCAGCATTAAAACACGCCAAACTTCGAATGGAGACAAGGTTTGTCCATTTTGGTCCAAACATGACGAACTTCGCTCTAGGGAACGAACTTGTCGTTTCTCACTCTCCAAGCCTCGAATGGAGACAAGTTTTCTCCATTTTGGTTCAAAGATGACCAACAACGCTCTAGGGTACGAACTTCATCATTAAAACTCGCCAAACTTCGAATGGAGACAAGGTTTGTCCATTTTGGTCCAAACATGACGAAGTTCGCTCTAGGGAACGAACTTGTTGTTTCTCACGCTCCAAGCCTTGAATGGAGGCAAGTTTGGTCCATTTTGGTTCGAAGATGACCAACAAAGCTCTAGGGTACGAACTTCAGTATTAAAACACGCCAAACTTCGAATGGAGACAAGGTTTGTCCATTTTGGTCCAAACATGATGAACTTCGCTCTAGGGAACGAACTTGTCGTTTCTCACTCTCCAAGCCTCGAATGGAGACAAGTTTGGTCCATTTTGATTCAAAGATGACCAACAACGCTCTAGGGTACAAACTTCAGCATTAAAACTCGCCAAACTTCTAATGGAGACAAGGTTTGTCCATTTTGGTCCAAACAGGACGAACTTCGCTCTAGGGAATGAACTTCTTGTTTCTCACTCTCCAAGCCTCGAATGGAGACAAATTTGGTCCATTTTGGTTCGAAGTGGACCAACAAAGCACTAGGGTAAGAACTTCAGCACTAAAACACGCCAAACTTCGAATGGAGAGAAGGTTTCTCCATTTTGGTCCAAACATGACGAACTTCGCTCTAGGGAACGAACTTGTTGTTTCTCACTCTCCAAGCATCGAATGGAGACAAGTGTGGTGCATTTTGGTTCGAAGATGACCAACAACGCTCTAGGGTATGAACTTCATCATTAAAACTCGCCAAACTTTGAATGGAGACAAGGTTTGTCCATTTTGGTCCAAACATGACGAACTTCGCTCTAGGGAACGTACTTGTTGTTTCTCACTCTCCAAGCATCGATTGAAGACAAGTGTGATGCATTTTGGTTCGAAGATGACCAACAACGCCCTAGGGTACGAACTTCATCATTAAAACTCGCCAAACTTCGAATGGAGACAAGGTTGTCCATTTTGGTCCAAACATGACGAACTTCGCTCTAGGGAACGAACTTGTCGTTTCTCACTCTCCAAGCCTCGAATGGAGACAAGTTTGCTCCATTTTGGTTCAAAGATGACCAACAACGCTCTAGGGTACGAACTTCATCATTAAAACTCGCCAAACTTCGAATGGAGACAAGGTTTGTCCATTTTGGTCCAAACATGACGAACTTCGCTATAGGGAACGAACTTGTGGTTTCTCACGCTCCAAGCCTCGAATGGAGACAAGTTTGGTCCATTTTGGTTCGAAGATGACCAACAAAGCTCTAGGGTACGAACTTCAGCTCTAAAACACGCCAAACTTCGAATGGAGACAAGGTTTGTCCATTTTGGTCCAAACATGACGAACTTCGCTCTAGGGAACGAACTTGTTGTTTCTCACTCTCCAAGCCTCGAATGGAGACAAGTTTGGTCCATTTTGGTTCGAAGAGGACCAACAAAGCTCTAGGGTACGAACTTCAGCACAAAAACATACCAAACTTCGAATGGAGACAAGGTTTGTCCATTTTGGTCCAAACATGACGAACTTCGCTCTAGGGAACGAACTTGTTGTTTCTCACTCTCCAAGCCTCGAATGGGGACAAGCTTGACCCATTTAGGTCCGAAGATGACCAACAACGCTCTAGGGTACAAACTTCAGCATTAAAACTCGCCAAACTTCGAATGGAGACAAGGTTTGTCCATTTTGTTCCAAACATGACGAACTTCGCTCTAGGGAACGAACTTGTTGTTTCTCACTCTCCAAGCCTCGAATGGAGACAAGTTTGGTCCATTTAGGTCCGAAGATGTCCATTGACGCTCTAGGGTACAAACTTCAGCATTAAAACTCGCCAAACTTCGAATGGAGACAAGGTTTCTCCATTTTGGTCCAAACATGACGAACTTCGCTCTAGGGAACGAACTTGTTGTTTCTCACGCTCCAAGCCTCGAATGGAGACAAGTTTTGTCCATTTTGGTTCGAAGATGACCAACAAAGCTCTAGGGTACGAACTTCAGCATTAAAACACGCTAAACTTCGAATGGAGACAAGGTTTGTCCATTTTGGTCCAAACATGACGAACTTCGCTCTAGGGAACGAACTTGTTGTTTCTCACTCTCCAAGCCTCGAATGGAGACAAGTTTGGTCCATTTTGGTTCAAAGATGTCAAACAACGCTCTAGGGTACGAACTTCAGCATTAAAACTCGCCAAACTTCGAATGGAGACAAGGTTTGTCCATTTTGGTCCAAACATGACGAACTTCGCTCTAGGGACTGAACTTGTTGTTTCTCACGCTCCAAGCCTGGAATGGAGACAAGTTTTGTCCATTTTGGTTCGAAGATGACCAACAAAGCTCTAGGGTACGAACTTCAGCATTAAAACACGCCAAACTTCGAATGGAGACACGGTTTGTCCATTTTGGTCCAAACATGACGAACTTCGCTCTAGGGAACGAACTTGTTGTTTCTCACTCTCCAAGCCTCGAATTGAGACAAGTTTGGTCCATTTTGGTTCAAAGATGACCAACAACGCTCTAGGGTACGAACTTCAGCATTAAAACTCGCCAAACTTCGAATGGAGACAAGGTTTGTCCATTTTGGTCCAAACATGACGAACTTCGCTCTAGGGAACGAACTTGTTGTTTCTCACTCTCCAAGCATCGAATGGAGACAAGTGTGGTGCATTTTGGTTCGAAGATGACCAACAACGCTCTAGGGTACGAACTTCATCATTAAAACTCGCCAAACTTTGAATGGAGACAAGGTTTGTCCATTCTGGTCCAAACATGCCGAACTTCACTCTAGGGAACGAACTTGTTGTTTCTCACTCTCCAAGCCTCGAATGAAGACAAGTTTGGTCCATTTTGGTTCAAAGATGATCAACAACGCTCTAGGGTACGAACTTCATCATTAAAACTCGCCAAACTTCGAATGGAGACAAGGTTTGTCCATTTTGGTCCAAACATGACGAACTTTGCTCTAGGGAACGAACTTGTTGTTTCTCACTCTCCAAGACTCGAATGGAGACAAGTTCAGTCCATTTAGGTCCGAAGATGACCAACAACGCTCTAGGGTACAAACTTCAGCATTAAAACTCTCCAAACTTCGAATGGAGACAAGGTTTGTCCATTTTGGTCCAAACATGACGAAGTTCGCTCTAGGGAACGAACTTGTTGTTTCTCACGCTCCAAGCCTTGAATGGAGGCAAGTTTGGTCCATTTTGGTTCGAAGATGACCAACAAAGCTCTAGGGTACGAACTTCAGCATTAAAACACGCCAAACTTCGAATGGAGACAAGGTTTGTCCATTTTGGTCCAAACATGACGAACTTCGCTCTAGGGAACGAACTTGTCGTTTCTCACTCTCCAAGCCTCGAATGGAGACAAGTTTGGTCCATTTTGGTTCAAAGATGACCAACAACGCTCTAGGGTACAAACTTCAGCATTAAAACTCGCCAAACTTCTAATGGAGACAAGGTTTGTCCATTTTGGTCCAAACAGGACGAACTTCGCTCTAGGGAATGAACTTCTTGTTTCTCACTCTCCAAGCCTCGAATGGAGACAAATTTGGTCCATTTTGGTTCGAAGAGGACCAACAAAGCTCTAGGGTACGAACTTCAGCACTAAAACACGCCAAACTTCGAATGGAGACAAGGTTTGTCCATTTTGGTCCAAACATGACGAACTTCGCTCTAGGGAACGAACTTGTTGTTTCTCACTCTCCGAGCCTCGAATGGAGACAAGTTTGGCCCATTTAGGTCCGAAGATGACCAACAACGCTCTAGGGTATAGACTTCAGCATTAAAACTCGCCAAACTTCGAATGGAGACAAGGTTTGTCCATTTTGTTCCAAACATGACGAACTTCTCTCTAGGGAACGAACTTGTTGTTTCTCACTCTCCAAGCCTCGAATGGAGACAAGTTTGGTCCATTTAGGTCCGAAGATGTCCATTAATGCTTTAGGGTACAAACTTCAGAATTAAAACTCCTCAAACTTCGAATGGAGACAAGGTTTCTCCATTTTGGTCCAAACATGACGAACTTCGCTCTGGGGAACGAACTTGTTGTTTCTCACGCTCCAAGCCTCGAATGGAGACAAGTTTTATCCATTTTGGTTCGAAGATGACCAACAAAGGTCTAGGGTACGAACTTCAGCATTAAAACACGCCAAACTTCGAATGGAGACAAGGTTTGTCCATTTTGGTCCAAACATGACGAACTTCGCTCTAGGGAACGAACTTGTTGTTTCTCACTCTCCAAGCCTCGAATGGAGACAAGTTTGGTCCATTTTGGTTCAAAGATGACAAACAACGCTCTAGGGTACGAACTTCAGCATTAAAACTCGCCAAACTTCAAATGGAGACAAGGTTTGTCCATTTTGGTCCAAACATGACGAACTTCGCTCTAGGGAACGAACTTGTTGTTTCTCACTCTCCAAGCATCGAATGGAGACAAGTGTGGTGCATTTTGGTTCGAAGATGACCAACAACGTTCTAGGGTACGAACTTTATCATTAAAACTCGCCAAACTTTGAATGGAGACAAGGTTTGTCCATTTTGGTCCAAACATGACGAACTTCGCTCTAGGGAACGAACTTGTTGTTTCTCACTCTCCAAGCCTCGAATGGAGACAAGTTTGGTCCATTTTGGTTCAAAGATGACTAACAACGCTCAAGGGTACGAACTTCATCATTAAAACTCGCCAAACTTCGAATGGAGACAAGGTTTGTCCATTTTGGTCCAAACAGGACGAACTTTGCTCTAGGGAACGAACTTGTTGTTTCTCACTCTCCAAGACTCGAATGGAGACAAGTTTGGTCCATGTAGGTCCGAAGATGACCAACAACGGTCTAGGGTACAAACTTCAGCATTAAAACTCGCCAAACTTCGAATGGAGACAAGGTTTCTCCATTTTGGTCCAAACATGACGAAGCTCGCTCTAGGGAACGAACTTGTTGTTTCTCACGCTCCAAGCCTCGAATGGAGGCAAGTTTGGTCCATTTTGGTTCGAAGATGACCAACAAAGCTCTAGGTTACGAACTTCAGCATTAAAACACGCCAAACTTCGAATGGAGACAAGGTTTGTCCATTTTGGTCCAAACATGACGAACTTCGCTCTAGGGAACGAACTTGTTGTTTCTCACGCTCCAAGCCTGGAATGGAGACAAGTTTTATCTATTTTGGTTCGAAGATGACCAACAAAGCTCTAGGGTACGAACTTCAGCATTAAAACACGCCAAACTTCGAATGGAGACAAGGTTTGTCCATTTTGGTCCAAACATGACGAACTTCGCTCTAGGGAACGAACTTGTTGTTTCTCACTCTCCAAGCCTCGAATTGAGACAAGTTTGGTCCATTTTGGTTCAAAGATGACCAACAACGCTCTAGGGTACGAACTTCAGCATTAAAACTCGCCAAACTTCGAATGGAGACAAGGTTTGTCCATTTTGGTCCAAACATGACGAACTTCGCTCTAGGGAACGAACTTGTTGTTTCTCACTCTCCAAGCATCGAATGGAGACAAGTGTGGTGCATTTTGGTTCGAAGATGACCAACAACGCTCTAGGGTACGAACTTCATCATTAAAACTCGCCAAACTTTGAATGGAGACAAGGTTTGTCCATTCTGGTCCAAACATGCCGAACTTCGCTCTAGGGAACGAACTTGTTGTTTCTCACTCTCCAAGCCTCGAATGGAGACAAGTTTGGTCCATTTTGGTTCAAAGATGACCAACAACGCTCTAGGGTACGAACTTCATCATTAAAACTCGCCAAACTTCGAATGGAGAAAAGGTTTGTCCATTTTGGTCCAAACATGACGAACTTTGCTCTAGGGAACGAACTTGTTGTTTCTCACTCTCCAAGACTCGAATGGAGACAAGTTCAGTCCATTTAGGTCCGAAGATGACCAACAACGCTCTAGGTTACAAACTTCAGCATTAAAACTCTCCAAACTTCGAATGGAGACAAGGTTTGTCCATTTTGGTCCAAACATGACGAAGTTCGCTCTAGGGAACGAACTTGTTGTTTCTCACGCTCCAAGCCTTGAATGGAGGCAAGTTTGGTCCATTTTGGTTCGAAGATGACCAACAAAGCTCTAGGGTACGAACTTCAGCATTAAAACACGCCAAACTTCGAATGGAGACAAGGTTTGTTCATTTTGGTCCAAACATGACGAACTTCGCTCTAGGGAACGAACTTGTCGTTTCTCACTCTCCAAGCCTCGAATGGAGACAAGTTTGGTCCATTTTGGTTCAAAGATGACCAACAACGCTCTAGGGTACAAACTTCAGCATTAAAACTCGCCAAACTTCTAATGGAGACAAGGTTTGTCCATTTTGGTCCAAACAGGACGAACTTCGCTCTAGGGAATGAACTTCTTGTTTCTCACACTCCAAGCCTCGAATGGAGACAAATGTGGTCCATTTTGGTTCGAAGAGGACCAACAAAGCTCTAGGGTACGAACTTCAGCACTAAAACACGCCAAACTTCGAATGGAGACAAGGTTTGTCCATTTTGGTCCAAACATGACGAACTTCGCTCTAGGGAACGAACTTGTTGTTTCTCACTCTCCAAGCCTCGAATGGAGACAAGTTTGGCCCATTTAGGTCCGAAGATGACCAACAACGCTCTAGGGTATAGACTTCAGCATTAAAATTCGCCAAACTTCGAATGGAGACAAGGTTTGTCCATTTTGTTCCAAACATGACGAACTTCTCTCTAGGGAACGAACTTGTTGTTTCTCACTCTCCAAGCCTCGAATGGAGACAAGTTTGGTCCATTTAGGTCCGAAGATGTCCATTAATGCTTTAGGGTACAAACTTCAGCTTTAAAACTCGCCAAACTTCGAATGGAGACAAGGTTTCTCCATTTTGGTCCAAACATGACGAACTTCGCTCTGGGGAACGAACTTGTTGTTTCTCACGCTCCAAGCCTCGAATGGAGACAAGTTTTGTCCATTTTGGTTCGAAGATGACCAACAAAGCTCTAGGGTACGAACTTCATCATTAAAACACGCCAAACTTCGAATGGAGACAAGGTTTGTCCATTTTGGTCCAAACATGACGAACTTCGCTCTAGGGAACGAACTTGTTGTTTCTTACTCTCCAAGCCTCGAATGGAGACAAGTTTGGTCCATTTTGGTTCAAAGATGACAAACAACGCTCTAGGGTACGAACTTCAGCATTAAAACTCGCCAAACTTCGAATGGAGACAAGGTTTGTCCATTTTGGTCCAAACATGACGAACTTCGCTCTAGGGAACGAACTTGTTGTTTCTCACTCTCCATGCATCGAATGGAGACAAGTGTGGTGCATTTTGGTTCGAAGATGACCAACAACGTTCTAGGGTACGAACTTTATCATTAAAACTCGCCAAACTTTGAATGGAGACAAGGTTTGTCCATTTTGGTCCAAACATGACGAACTTCGCTCTAGGGAACGAACTTGTTGTTTCTCACTCTCCAAGCCTCGAATGGAGACAAGTTTGGTCCATTTTGGTTCAAAAATGACTAACAACGCTCTAGGGTACGAACTTCATCATTAAAACTCGCCAAACTTCGAATGGAGACAAGGTTTGTCCATTTTGGTCCAAACAGGACGAACTTTGCTCTAGGGAACGAACTTGTTGTTTCTCACTCTCCAAGACTCGAATGGAGACAAGTTTGGTCCATGTAGGTCCGAAGATGACCAACAACGGTCTAGGGTACAAACTTCAGCATTAAAACTCGCCAAACTACGAATGGAGACAAGGTTTCTCCATTTTGGTCCAAACATGACGAAGTTCGCTCTAGGGAACGAACTTGTTGTTTCTCACGCTCCAAGCCTCGAATGGAGGCAAGTTTGGTCCATTTTGGTTCGAAGATGACCAACAAAGCTCTAGGGTACGAACTTCAGCATTAAAACACGCCAAACTTCGAATGGAGACAAGGTTTGTCCATTTTGGTCCAAACATGACGAACTTCGCTCTAGGGAACGAACTTGTTGTTTCTCACTCTCCAAGCCTCGAATGGAGACAAGTTTGGTCCATTTTGGTTCAAAGATGACCAACAACGCTCTAGGGTACAAACTTCAGCATTAAAACTCGCAAAACTTCTAATGGAGACAAGGTTTGTCCATTTTGGTCCAAACAGGACGAACTTCGCTCTAGGGAATGAACTTGTTGTTTCTCACTCTCCAAGCCTCGAATGGAGACAAGTTTGGTCCATTTTGGTTCGAAGAGGACCAACAAAGCTCTAGGGTACGAACTTCAGCACTAAAACACGCCAAACTTCGAATGGAGACAAGGTTTGTCCATTTTGGTCCAAACATGACGAACTTCGCTCTAGGGAACGAACTTGTTGTTTCTCACTCTCCAAGCCTCGAATGGAAACAAGTTTGGTCCATTTAGGTCCGAAGATGACCAACAACGCTCTAGGGTACAAACTTCAGAATTAAAACTCGCCAAACTTCGAATGGAGACAAGGTTTGTCAATTTTGGTCCAAACATGACGAACTTCGACTCCCATGGTGGGGGTTCGATCCTGCAACTATGCAGTTTATTAATTATTTACCGCCCAAATTTTCTCCCATGGTGGGGGTTCGATCCTGCAACTATGCAGTTTATTAATTATTTACCGCCGAAATTTTTTATCAGACAACCACCTGGCTTAGTGGCTGAGCGCTTGCCTTACCACTCCCATGGTGGGGGTTCGATCCTGCAACTATGCAGTTTACTGTTTAGTTACTGCCAAATTTTTTTATCAAACAACCACTTGGCGCAGTGGCTGAGCGCTTGCCTTACCACTCCCATGGTGGGGGTTCGATCCTGCAACTATGCAGTTTATTAATTATTTACCGCCCAATTTTTCTCCCAAGGTGGGGGTTCGATCCTGCAACTATGCAGTTTACTGTTTATTTACCACCCAATTTTTTAAATTTTTTAAATTTTTTTTTTTTTGCCCAATTTTTTTTTCTATGTTCTCTCTCTTCACGAAATTGGGAGGGACGCTGGTTTGGCCGGAGGTTGGGTAGTTCTGGCGGGGCTGGTGGTTTGTTGGGGATCGGATCACGGTGGGTTGGCTCCATCGGTGAGGTAAGATTTCCTTTGGTGTGGGTTTTTTTTTGTGGTTTTATGGGGAAGGGGAGGAAATCTGCTTCTGCGAAGGGTAAGCCTGACTCGGGTCTTCGAGGAAGGGAGGGGGTGCGATTTGGGGTTGTGGGTCAAAAGGATTTGGGGGAATCGGAGTCTGGGAGGGTTGATTCTTTGGCTGTGGTGGAATGTCAGGTTGGATCGGGCTTTCGAGGAGGGGAGGGTGTGCGATCTGGGGTTGTTGGTCGGAAGGATTTAGGGGAATCGATGGAGAAATCTGTGGAGAAATCTGGGAGTGTTGTTCCTTTTGCTGTGGTGGAATCGGTGGAGGTCCTGGTGGGGCAGGTTGAATCGAAAGAAGGGTCTGATCTGGGTCTTCTTGAAGGTTCGTCTGGTGCTGGTCCATGCGTGAGTTCGGGTGACCATTATGATGATTTGCTTCCGATGGGTTGTGTGGCTGTGGTGGAGCCTCTGATGTCATCACTGGTTGTTGAATTTGGAGGGAGTGGTGTGAATGGTGGGTGTTTGGAGGGTGAGGCCATTGACGTTGATCGAAAGAGGAAGCTTGGCGGCGGGAGTTCTTCCTCGCTTCTTCAGTCTGTTGCTAGGGCAACACAACGTGGGGGTTTGATCAAACCGGGTCCTGGTCTGGTGGGTCAGGCGGTTCGGGTTTTGTCAGGCCGGTTGGATGGCTCTTTTAATCAGGCGAAGGAAGGCGGGCTGGTGTCGCGTGATAAGGGGAAAGGAATTGGGCCGTTGTTGGTGGGCTCTTCTCTGCCTAGTTTACGGACTGAAGGGCGTGGGGGTGGCTGTGTTGGGCCTAATGAGAGGCCAATTGCTGGGCCGTCTTTTGCTTTGGATGGGCATAATATTTCTGTTGCGTTAGGGGACAGTGAGCGGAATAGGCCTTCTTCGAGTGGGCTAGGTGGTTCGGTGGGTATGGGTGGGCTTGAGAATGTTTCGAAGGAATGGGGGTCTTGGGCTTCTTTATTTCGTCCTGTGCCTTCTAATGTGCAGCTTCCTTTTGCCCCTCCTGAGTTGGTTAATGGGGCTCGTGTTGTGATTCCTCTTGAAGATGTGGTGGATGAGGGGGTTAAGTTGTGGGAGTGTACTCTTGTGGGCCAATGTTTAGATGTCCGTTTGCCATTTTCTGTGGTATCGCGGTTGGTGTCTCGGATTTGGGCTCGGATTGGAGAGCCTTCTATTACTTATTTGGAGAATGGGCTTGTTCTTTTCAAATTTAAAAATCTGGAGGCGTGTGATTGGGTGCTGGCTAATGGGCCATGGCATATTGGTGGTAAGCCTATCTTGCTTCGTAAATGGGCTCCAGGTATGGTTTCGCAAACCTTTAAGTTTGATTCTGTTCCCATATGGGTGAAATTATTAAATGTTCCTCTTGAGCTTTGGACTCCGCGTGGTTTGGGCTGGGTGGCTAGTGCAGTGGGGCGGCCTATCTGTCTGGATAAGGCGACGGAGGAGCGGAGTCGGTTGTCATATGCAAGATTGTGTATGGAAGTGGGGGTAGAGGATGTGCTTCCGAGCTCAATTACTGTTCGAGTTAGGGGTGCTGATTATGTTGTGCCAGTTGAGTATGCATGGAAGCCCAAGAAGTGTTCGATGTGTGGTGTCTTTGGCCATACAGTGGCTTCGTGCTCTCGCAAGGAGGGACCTAGTAGGCCCATAGTGTGTGATCAGGGTGCCATTGTTCCGTCGCGTGGCTCGCCTGAGCCTCAGATTCCTCGGGTGCCTGTGCCGCTGGCCCGAGAGCCTAGCCCGTGTGGTTTGTCTTTGCCTTGTGGCTCAGGGTCTGTGTGTAGGTCAGATTCTTCGAGGGGTTCGCATGGGCACAATTGTCGGAAAGGGGTGGAGCCGATACTGTCTAATCAGTTTGAGGCTCTGGGGTCTGATGAGGAGCTAGCTTTGGTGGTGGTTGATCCCCCTCCGTTGGCAGTATGTGGGGCAGGAGGGTCGGATCAATTGGATGGGGGTGGGAGGAGTTGTGGTTCGTTGGCCCCTCCTGGATCTCGTTATGTCTAGTTGGTGTACGTGGAATGTGTGGGGGCTTACGAGCCCTGCTAAGGGCCTTGCTGTTCGGTCCTTTTTACAGTCAGAACGTGTTGGGTTTTGCTGCCTTGTTGAGACGAAAGTGAAGAGATATCAGTTTCAGTCTGTCTTTGATAAGTTCGATGGGGGCTGGCAGTGTGTTTGTAGTTATGGTCAGCAGGGGTTGGGGAGGATTTGGGTGTTATGGCGCTCAAACAGGTACACTTTTACACCTTCTGTTGTTTCTGATCAATTTATTTGTGGTTCGATGCTGGATGTTGTTTCTTCTGTTTCTGTGGAGGTGGCGTGTGTATATGCGGATAATTCTGTGATGGGTAGGAGGAGAATGTGGGATGGGTTACGGCCTATTGTGGCGGCCTGGAGGGTGTCGGGCTTGGTGATGGGGGATTTTAATGCTATTCGGTCTTCTATAGAGGCGTTTGGGGGTAATCCTGATGTGAGGGAAATGGAGGAGTTTGATACTATGTTGCTGCAGGCTGACCTCATGGAGCTCCCAGTCCAGGGTAGTTGGTTTACCTGGACTAATCGTCCTTTGGGGGGAGCTGATACTATGCGAAGGTTGGACCGAGTGCTGGTAAATGCTGCTTGGGCTGCCTCTCTTCCTTTGTGTGTGGCTCATGCACATGGGTGGGGTGTGTCGGATCATTGTCCGTTGGTGTTTGATTTGGCTGTGCCTTCATCGCGACGACGTGTAGTCTTTCGTTATTTTAATCATTGGGCTGATGAGGACGGTTTTTTGCAGGCTGTGGCTGGTTGTTGGGTCTCCCATGTGGGGGTATCTCCTTTGGTGAGCTTTGGTCGTAATTTAAGGGCCGTTAAGTCTGTTCTGCGGAGTAGATTTGGGCGGTCTATTGTGGGTTTAAGTGCTGAGGTGTTTGAGCTACGTAGGCAAATGGAGTTGGCTCAGGCTGCCTTGAGTGTGGATCCTTTGTCGGTGGATTTACAGCGGCAGGCTGGAGGGTTGACTAATGCTTTTTGGGCTGCGGCCCGGCGGGAGGAGGCATCTTTACGTCAGAAGTCTCGTGTTAAGTGGCTTGCTTTGGGGGATCAGAATTCCTCTTTTTTCCATAGGAGTGTGAAGGCACAGGTGGTTCGTAATAGTTTAACCTCTTTATATGATGATACGGGTGCTCGACAGTCGTCTCACTCTGGTATTTCTTCTTTGGCAGTGAATTATTATCGTAGTATTTTGGGGGTTCAGTCTGTAGGGTACAGGGAGCTCACAGGTGAGATATCAGATATTGTGAGGTTTACATGGCCGGAAGAGTGTGGAGTGGATTTGGTGAAACCTATTACTCGTGAGGAGGTGCGTGGGGTTCTTTTTTCCATGAATAGTAATAGGGCACCAGGCCCGGATGGTTTCCCTGTTGGGTTCTTTAAAGCTGCTTGGAGTGTTGTGGGGGAGGAGTTTTGTGATGCAGTGTTGCATTTTTTTCGGTCGTGTTACCTGCCACCTGGAATTAATGCTACTTCGATCACTTTGGTTCCTAAACGTCCGAATCCTACTACGTTGGGAGACTATAGGCCAATTTCGTGTTGTAATGTTATTTATAAGTGCATTACGAAGATTTTGGCAAATAGATTGCGGGTGTGGTTGCCTCATTTCATTAGCCGGAACCAATCTGCTTTTGTTCCTGGTAGGAGTATTGTGGATAATATTCTATTGTGCCAAGAGTTGGTGGGTGGCTATAGTTTAAACCATGGGGTGCCTCGGTGTGTGTTGAAGGTGGATCTTCAGAAGGCCTATGATTCGGTCAACTGGGACTTTTTGTTTGGGACCCTCTTGGCTATTGGTACCCCCTTGCAGTTTGTTAGTTGGGTTCGTGCGTGTGTTACATCGCCTATGTTCTCGTCATTTTCGGTTTGATCGGATCCTGTTGACTCATTTGTGCTTTGCTGATGATTTGATGATTTTTAGTGGAGGAGATCGGGGTTCTTTGTTTGTGGTGCAGAGTATCCTGAGTAGGTTTGAAGAACTATCAGGGTTGAGGGCTAATTCTTCAAAGAGCTCCATGTTTTGTGCTGGGATGGATTATGGAGAGGCAGCTGAGCTTGCAAGCTTTATGGGGTTCTCTCTAGCTAACTTGCCAGTGTGTTATTTGGGGTTGCCCCTTCTGTCGGGTCGTTTATCTTATGCTGATTGTAAGCCTTTGTTGGAGCGAGTGACTGCGCGTATTAGTAGTTGGTCGGCTCGAGTGTTGTCGTATGGTGGTCGGCTACAGCTTATTCAGTCTGTCCTTCAAAGCTTTCAGGTTTATTGGGCTAGTGTTTTTGTCCTTCCTGCGAAGGTTTCTTATGAGCTAGAGAGGATTTTGCGATCATTTTTGTGGCGGGGTGACCCGAGTGTTGTGGGGGGTACTAAAGTAGCTTGGTCTGAGGTTTGTTTGCCTAAGTGTGAGGGTGGTTTGGGTATTAAGCACCTGGGTGCTTGGAATTCTGCTGCTGTTATGAAGTTGCTGTGGCTCCTGATGGTGCGGTCTGGGTCCTTATGGGTAGCCTGGGTAGAGGCTTATATTTTGGTGGGGCGCTCGATATGGATGGTCTGTCCAGCTTCACGTTGGTCTTGGTGCTGGAGATCTATATTGGGCCTTCGTGATCAGTTTCGCCCACTTATTACTTTTGAGATTGGGAATGGTCGTCGGTGTTTTGTTTGGCTGGATCCGTGGCTGCCTGGAGGGTCGGTGATTTCTCGTTATAGTGATAGGATTGTGTATGATGCGGCTAGCTCTATGCATGCTCGGGTGGCGGACTTTTTGTTACCTGATGGTAGATGGAGGTGGCCTTCTGTTTCTTGGGAGCTTATGGAGCTGGCCCCTTTGGTTCAGTCGGTGTCTCCGTGCCTGGATAGGGAGGATCGTTTGGTGTGGCTCCCGGGTGGATCGGGGAGGTTTTCAGTTTCGAGTGCATGGGAGGCTATCCGTCCGCGTGGGGGGGTTGTTCCGTGGTTTCGACTCCTCTGGTTTGGGGGTAACATTCCCAGACATGCGTTTGTTGCTTGGATGGCTATCCGGGATAGGCTATATACTCGGGTTCGGCTCCAAAGGTGGGGGGTTACGTCCTCTGCAGCTTGTTTATTGTGTGTTGATGGGCTTGAATCTCGAGACCATCTATTTTTTGATTGTCCGTTTAGCCGTGACGTGTGGGGTGGGGTGCTGAGGTGGGGAGGGTCTTCTCATCAGATTGCAGGCTGGGATGTTGAGCTTGAGTGGGTGTGTGTTAAGAGTAGAGGCAAGAGGCGGCAGTGTAGGGTGTGGAGTTTGGGCTGCTACGATTTATCATATATGGAAGGAGCGTAATGGTCGTCTACATGATAATGCGGCTTGTCGGGCGATCAGAGTTCTACAGGCAGTTCAGTCTGATGTTATCACTCGCTGTGCGTCTTGGGGGGGACACGTCTCCAGTATGGAGAATGTTGGTTCTCCTTGGGCGATGTTTTGATTTTGAATGTTGTTTCTGATTAGTTTATTTGGGCGTGCCCTGCTCGGGTTGTGAGCTATTTGTTCTTTTATGTTTTTTGTGGCCCTTACGGGTTGGGTCTTTAATTTTGTGCCTTGACCTCAGGCTGTGAGGTCCTCCTCTTTTTGCATTAATATATTTACATTGCAAAAAAAAAACATGACGAACTTCGCTCTAGGGAACGAACTTGTTGTTTCTCACTCTCCAAGCCTCGAATGGCGACAAGTTTGGTCCATTTAGGTCCGAACATGACCAACAACGCTCTAGGGTACAAACTTCAGCATTAAAACTCGCCAAACTTCGAATGGAGACAAGGTTTGTCCATTTTGGTCCAAACATGACGAACTTCGCTCTAGGGAACGAACTGGTTGTTTCTCAATCTCCAAGCCTCGAATGGTGAAAAGTTTGGTCCATTTAGGTCCGAAGATGACCAACAACGCTCTAGGGTACTAACTGCAGCACTAAAACTCGCCAAACTTCGAATGGAGACAAGGTTTGTCCAATTTGGTCCAAACATGACGAACTTCGCTCTAGGGAACGAACTTGTTGTTTCTCATTCTCCAAGCATCGAATGGAGACAAGTGTGGTGCATTTTGGTTCGAAGATGACCAACAACGCTCTAGGGTACAAACTTCAGCATTAAAACTCGCCAAACTTCGAATGGAGACAAGGTTTGTCCATTTTGGTCCAAACATGACGAACTTCGCTCTAGGGATCGAACTTGTTGTTTCTCACACTCCAAGCCTCGAATGGAGACAAGTTTGGTCCATTTAGGTCCGAAGATGACCAACAACGCTCTAGGGTACAAACTTCAGCATTAAAACTCGCCAAACTTCGAATGGAGACAAGGTTTGTCCATTTTGGTCCAAACATGACGAACTTCGCTCTAGGGAACGAACTTGTGTTTCTCACTCTCCAAGCCTCGAATGGCGAAAAGTTTGGTCCATTTAGGTCCGAAGATGAGCAACAACGCTCTAGGGTACAAACTGCAGCATTAAAACTCGCCAAACTTCGAATGGAGACAAGGTTTGTCCATTTTGGTCCAAACATGACGAACTTCGCTCTAGGGAACGAACTTGTTGTTTTTCACTCTCCAAGCATCGAATGGAGACAAGTGTGGTGCATTTTAGTTCGAAGATGACCAACAACGCTCTAGGGTACGAACTTCAGCATTAAAACTCGCCAAACTTCGAATGGAGACAAGGTTTGTCCATTTTGGTCCAAACATGACGAACTTCGCTCTAGGGAACGAACTTGTTGTTTCTCACTCTCCAAGCCTCGAATGGCGAAAATTTTGGTCCATTTAGGTCCGAAGATGACCAACAACGCTCTAGGGTACAAACTGCAGCATTAAAACTCGCCAAACTTCGAAGGGAGACAAGGTTTGTCCATTTTGGTCCAAACATGACGAACTTCGCTCTAGGGAACGAACTTGTTGTTTCTCATTCTCCAAGCATCGAATGGAGACAAGTGTGGTGCATTTTAGTTCGAAGATGACCAACAACGCTCTAGGGTACAAACTTCAGCATTAAAACTCGCCAAACTTCGAATGGAGACAAGGTTTGTCCATTTTGGTCCAAACATGACGAACTTCGCTCTAGGGAACGAACTTGTTGTTTCTCACTCTCCAAGCCTCGAATGGTGACAAGTTTGGTCCATTTAGGTCCGAAGATGACCAACAACGCTCTAGGGTACATACTTCAGCATTAAAACTCGCCAAACTTCGAATGGAGACAAGGTTTGTCCATTTTGGTCCAAACATGACGAACTTCGCTCTAGGGAACGAACTGGTTGTTTCTCACTCTCCAAGACTCGAATGGTGAAAAGTTTGGTCCATTTAGGTCCGAAGATGACCAACAACGCTCTAGGGTACAAACTGCAGCACTAAAACTCGCCAAACTTCGAATGGAGACAAGGTTTGTCCAATTTGGTCCAAACATGACGAACTTCGCTCTAGGGAACGAACTTGTTGTTTCTCATTCTCCAAGCATCGAATGGAGACAAGTGTGGTGCATTTTGGTTCGAAGATGACCAACAACGCTCTAGGGTACAAACTTCAGCGTTAAAACTCGCCAAACTTCTAATGGAGACAAGGTTTGTCCATTTTGGTCCAAACATGACGAACTTCGCTCTAGGGATCGAACTTGTTGTTTCTCACTCTCCAAGCCTCGAATGGAGACAAGTTTGGTCCATTTAGGTCCGAAGATGACCAACAACGCTCTAGGGTAAAAACTTCAGCATTAAAACTCGCCAAACTTCGAATGGAGACAAGGTGTGTTCATTTTGGTCCAAACATGACGAACTTCGCTCTAGCGAACGAACTTGTGTTTCTCACTCTCCAAGCCTCGAATGGCGAAAAGTTTGGTCCATTTAGTTCCGAAGATGAGCAACAACGCTCTAGGGTACAAACTGCAGCATTAAAACTCGCCAAACTACGAATGGAGACAACGTTTGTCCATTTTGGTCCAAACATGACGAACTTCGCACTAGGAAACGAACTTGTTGTTTCTCACTCTCCAAGCATCGAATGGAGACAAGTATGGTGCATTTTAGTTCCAAGATGACCAACAACGCTCTAGGGTACGAACTTCAGCATTAAAACACGCCAAACTTCGAATGGAGACAAGGTTTGTCCATTTTGGTTAAAACTTGACGAACTTCGCTCTAGGGAACGAACTTGTTGTTTCTCACTCTCCAATCCTCGAATGGAGACAAGTTTGGTCCATTTAGGTTCGAAGATGACCAACAACGCTCTAGGGTACAAACTTCAGCGTTAAAACTCGCTAAACTTCGAATGGAGACAAGGTTTGTCCATTTTGGTCCAAACATGACGAACTTCGCTCTAGGAAACGAACTTGTTGTTTTCCCGCTCCAAGCCTCGAATGGAGACAAGTTTTGTCCATTTTGGTTCGAAGATGACCAACAAAGCTCTAGGGTACGAACTTCAGCATTAAAACACGCCAAACTTCGAATGGAGACAAGGTTTGTCCATTTTGGTCCAAACATGACGAACTTCGCTCTAGGGAACGAACTTGTTGTTTCTCACTCTCCATGCCTCGAATGGAGACAAGTTTGGTCCATTTTGGTTCAAAGATGACCAACAACGCTCTAGGGTACAAACTTCAGTATTAAAACTCGCCAAACTTCGAATGGAGACAAGGTTTGTCCATTTTGGTCCAAACATGACGAACTTCGCTCTAGGGAATGAACTTGTTGTTTCTCACTCTCCAAGCCTCGAATGGAGACAAGTTTGGTCCATTTTGGTTCAAAGATGACCAACAACGCTCTAGGGTACGAAATTCAGCATTAAAACTCGCCAAACTTCGAATGGAGACAAGGTTTGTCCATTTTGGTCCAAACATGAAGAACTTCGCTCTGGGGAACGACATTGTTGTTTCTCACTCTCCAAGCATCGAATGGAGACAAGTTTGATGCATTTTGGTTCGAAGATGACCAACAACGCTCTAGGGTACGAACTTCAGCATTAAAACTGGCCAAACTTTGAATGGAGACAAGGTTTGTCAATTTTGGTCCAAACATGACGAACTTCGCTCTAGGGAACGAACTTGTTGTTTCACACTCTCCAAGCCTCGAATGGCGACAAGTTTGGTCCATTTAGGTCCGAAGATGACCAACAACGCTCTAGGGTACAAACTTCAGTATTAAAACTCGCCAAACTTTGAATGGAGACAAGGTTTCTCCATTTTTGTCCAAACATGACGAACTTCGCTCTAGGGAACGAACTTGTTGTTTCTCACTCTCCAAGCCTCGAATGGCGACAAGTTTGGTCCATTTAGGTCCGAAGATGACCAACAACGCTCTAGGGTACAAACTTCAGCTTTAAAACTCGCCAAACTTCGAATGGAGACATGGTTTGTCCATTTTGGTCCAAACATGACGAACTTCGCTCTAGGGAACGAACTTGTTGTTTCTCAGTCTCCAAGCATTGAATGGAGACAAGTGTGGTGCATTTTGGTTCGAAGATGACCAACAACGCTCTAGGGTACGAACTTCAGCATTAAAACTCGCCAAACTTCGAATGGAGACAAGCTTTGTCCATTTTGGTCCAAACATGACGAACTTCGCTCTAGGGAACGAAATTGTTGTTTCTCACTCTCCAAGCCTCGAATGGAGACAAGTTTGGTCCATTTTGGTTCAAAGATGACCAACAACGCTCTAGGGTATGAAATTCAGCATTAAAACTAGCCAAACTTCGAATGGAGACAAGGTTTGTCCATTTTGGTCCAAACATGACGAACTTCGCTCTCGGGAACGACATTGTTGTTTCTCACTCTCCAAGCATCGAATAGAGACAAGTTTGGTGCATTTTGGTGCGAAGATGACCAACAACGCTCTAGGGTACGAACTTCAGCATTAAAACTCGCCAAACTTCGAATGGAGACAAGGTTTGTCCATTTTGGCCCAAACATGACGAACTTCGCTCTAGGGAACGAACTTGTTGTTTCTCACTCTCCAAGCCTCGAATAGAGACAAGTTTGATCCATTTAGGTCCGAAGATGACCAACAACGCCCTAGGGTACAAACTTCAGCATTAAAACTCGCCAAACTTCGAATGGAGACAAGGTTTGTCCATTTTGGTCAAAACATGACGAACTTTGCTCTAGGGAACGAACTTGTTGTTTCTCACTCTCCAAGCCTCGAATGGAGACAAGTTTGGTCCGTTTTGGTTCGAAGATGACCAACAAAGCTCTAGGGTACGAACTTCAGCATTAAAACTCGCCAAACTTCAAATGGAGACAAGGTTTGTCCATTTTGGTCCAAACATGACGAACTTCGCTCTAGGTAACGAACTTGTTGATTCTCACTCTCCAAGCCTCGAATGGAGACAAGTTTTGTCCATTTTGGTTCGAAGATGACCAACAAAGCTCTAGGGTACGAACTTCAGCATTAAAACACGCCAAACATCGAATGGAGACAAGATTTGTCCATTTTGGTCCAAACATGACGAACTTCGCTCTAGGGAACGAACTTGTTGTTTCTCACTCTCCATGCCTCGAATGGAGACAAGTTTGGTCCATTTTGGTTCAAAGATGACCAACAACGCTCTAGGGCACAAACTTCAGCATTAAAACTCGCCAAACTTCGAATGGAGACAAGGTTTGTCCATTTTGGTCCAAACATGACGAACTTCGCTCTAGGGAACGAACTTGTTGTTTCTCACTCTCCAAGCCTCGAATGGCGACAAGTTTGGTCCATTTAGGTCCGAAGATGACCCACAACGCTCTAGGGTACAAACTTCAGCATAAAAACTCGCCAAAATTCGAATGGAGACAAGGTTTGTCCATTTTGGTCAAAACATGACGAACTTCGCTCTAGGGAACGAACTTGTTGTTTCTCACTCTCCAAGCCTCGAATGGCGACAAGTTTGGTCCATTTAGGTCCAAAGATCACCAACAACGCTCTAGGGTACAAACTTCAGCACTAAAACTCGCCAAACTTCGAATGGAGACAAGGTTTGTCCATTTTGGTCCAAACATGACGAACTTCGCTCTAGGGAACGAACTTGTTGTTTCTCACTCTCCAAGCATCGAATGGAGACAAGTGTGGTGCATTTTGGTTCGAAGATGACCGACAACGCTCTAGGTACGAACTTCAGCATTAAAACACGCCATACTTCGAATGGAGACAAGGTTTGTCCATTTTGGTCCAAACATGACGAACTTCGCTCTAGGGAACGAACTTGTTGTTTCTCACTCTCCAAGCATCGAATAGAGACAAGTTTGGTGCATTTTGGTTCGAAGATGACCAACAACGCTCTAGGGTACGAACTTCAGCATTAAAACTCGCCAAACTTCGAAAGGGGACAAGGTTTGTCCATTTTGGTCAAAACATGACGAACTTCGCTCTAGGGAACGAACTTGTTGTTTCTCACTCTCCAAGCATCGAATGGAGACAAGTGTTGTGCATTTTGGTTCGAAGATGACCAACAATGCTCTAGGTACGAACTTCAGCATTAAAACTCGCCATACTTCGAGTGGAGACAAGGTTTGTCCATTTTGGTCCAAACATGACGAACTTCGCTCTGGGGAACGACATTGTTGTTTCTCACTCTCCAAGCATCGAATAGAGAAGAGTTTGGTGCATTTTGGTTCGAAGATGACCAACAAAGCTCTAGGGTACGAACTTCAGCATTAAAACTCGCCAAACTTCGAATGGAGACAAGGTTTGTCCATTTTGGTCCAAACATGAAGAACTTCGCTCTAGAGAACGAACTTGTTGTTTCTCACTCTCCAAGCCTCGAATGGAGACAAGTGTTGTCCATTTAGGTCCGAAGATGACCAACAACGCTCTTGGGTACAAACTTCAGCATAAAAACTCGCCAAACTTCGAATGGAGACAAGGTTTGTCCATTTTGGTCAAAACATGACGAACTTCGCTCTAGGGAACGAACTTGTTGTTTCTCACTCTCCAAGTCTCGAATGGCGACACGTTTGGTCCATTTAGGTCCAAAGATCACCAACAACGCTCTAGGGTACAATCTTCAGCACTAAAACTCGCCAAACTTCGAATGGAGACAAGGTTTGTCCATTTTGGTCCAAACATGACGAACTTCGCTCTAGGGAACGAACTTGTTGTTTCTCACTCTCAAGCATCGAATGGAGACAAGTGTGGTGCATTTTGGTTCGAAGATGACCGACAACGCTCTAGGTACGAACTTCAGCATTAAAACTCGCCATACTTCGAATGGAGACAAGGTTTGTCCATTTTGGTCCAAACATGACGAACTTCGCTCTAGGGAACGAACTTGTTTTTCTCACTCTCCAAGCATCGAATAGAGACAAGTTTGGTGCATTTTGGTTCGAAGATGACCAACAACGCTCTAGGGTACGAACTTCAGCATTAAAACTCGCCAAACTTCGAAAGGGGACAAGGTTTGTCCATTTTGGTCAAAACATGACGAACTTCGCTCTAGGGAACGAACTTGTTGTTTCTCACTCTCCAAGCATCGAATGGAGACAAGTGTGGTGCATTTTGGTTCGAAGATGACCAACAATGCTCTAGGTACGAACTTCAGCATTAAAACTCGCCATACTTCGAATGGAGACAAGGTTTGTCCATTTTGGTCCAAACATGACGAACTTTGCTCTGGGGAACGACATTGTTGTTTCTCACTCTCCAAGCATCGAATAGAGAAGAGTTTGGTGCATTTTGGTTTGAAGATGACCAACAAAGCTCTAGGGTACGAACTTCAGCATTAAAACTCGCCAAACTTCGAATGGAGACAAGGTTTGTCCATTTTGGTCCAAACATGAAGAACTTCGCTCTAGAGAACGAACTTGTTGTTTCTCACTCTCCAAGCCTCGAATGGAGACAAGTGTTGTCCATTTAGGTCCGCAGATGACCAACAACGCTCTAGGGTACAAACTTCAGCATAAAAACTCGCCAAACGTCGAATGGAGACAAGGTTTGTCCATTTTGGTCAAAACATGACGAACTTCGCTCTAGGGAACGAACTTGTTGTTTCTCACTCTCCAAGCCTCGAATAGAGACAAGTTTGGTGCATTTTGGTTCGAAGATGACCAACAACGCTCTAGGGTACGAACTTCAGCATTAAAACTCGCCAAACTTCGAATGGAGACAAGGTTTGTCCATTTTGGTCAAAACATGACGAACTTCGCTCTAGGGAACGAACTTGTTGTTTCTCACTCTCCAAGCCTCGAATGGCGACAAGTTTGGTCCATTTAGGTCCAAAGATCACCAACAACGCTCTAGGGTACAAACTTCAGCACTAAAACTCGCCAAACTTCGAATGGAGACAAGGTTTGTCCATTTTGGTCCAAACATGACGAACTTCGCTCTAGGGAACGAACTTGTTGTTTCTCACTCTCCAAGCATCGAATGGAGACAAGTGTGGTGCATTTTGGTTCGAAGATGACCAACAACGCTCTAGGTACGAACTTCAACATTAAAACTCGCCATACTTCGAATGGAGACAAGGTTTGTCCATTTTGGTCCAAACATGACGAACTTCGCGCTAGGGATCGAACTTGTTGTTTCTCACTCTCCAAGCATCGAATAGAGACAAGTTTGGTGCATTTTGGTTCGAAGATGACCAACAACGCTCTAGGATACGAACTTCAACATTAAAACTCGCCAAACTTCGAAAGGGGACAAGGTTTGTCCATTTTGGTCTAAACATGACGAACTTCGCTCTAGGGAACGAACTTGTTGTTTCTCACTCTCCAAGCATCGAATGGAGACAAGTGTGGTGCATTTTGGTTCGAAGATGACCAACAACGCTCTAGGGTACGAACTTCAGCATTAAAACTCGCCATACTTCGAATGGAGACAAGGTTTGTCCATTTTGGTCCAAAGATGACGAACTTCGCTCTAGGGAAGTGATAAGTATAATGGAGATCAAACCATTATCATGAAGACTAATTATTTATGGCTTTAGTATGTCTATGGTTTCCATTTTTGTATTCATTAAAAGTTCAACCAAATTGTAGAATCCATTTAATTAGTTAGTTGGAGAGTTCCATTAATGTGGGTAGTTGGGAAGCTCATTAATTAGTTGGTTGGGAAGTTCAATTAATGAGGGTAGTTGGGAAGCCCATTTAATGAGGTAGTTGGGTTCCTTGCCTATAAAAGGAAGTTGTATTGCTTGTAATAGAGGAACAACTTTTGATGAGTTTTCAATGAAATTGAGTCTTTTGAGCCTAATGGCCATGAGCAACTTTCTTTGCATATCTTGTGTTTAGATTTGCATGCAAGGATCATTCAAGTGGCGTTGATCAAACTACTTGTGGAGTGATTCGAATCTTGAGTTTAGAAAAGTGTTTTCTATACTCTTGATATTGATCATCGAGGTAAATCCGTTTCTATCTTCTTCCTTGGGATGAAATCAATTTGATTTGGGGTTTTTGGGTTTTAGTTCTAAAGGTCTTGTTCTTCAACGAGGTTGTTAGATCTAAATTTCTGAGAATTTCGTATCATTTCGTATCAGAGCTTTAGGCTCAAGATCGGATATATGTTTCCTTTGCGTTTGTCTTTAATTTGTTTTTGGTTTTCTTGTTCTATTTTTTTTTAAAAATCTGTCCAGTTTCGTAGTCTGAGAAAAAGCACCAAAATCTCATATTTACGTACGTCTTTTGATATTGATGTCTTCTACAAGTATTTAGATCTATGTCTGAGCTACAATTCTCTCTTCTTTGATATCTTCAAAATCGGCTTGGTTTAGGTAGAAATATTCGTATTTTGAAAAGATGCCTAAAGAAAACTGCAAACCCGAGAGCTAATTTCATATCTAAATGTATGTCTATTTTTTTTTTAGGATCAATTCTGTAATATTGATTTTTCTCAATCTTCTATTGTTTTAAATCATTTATTACATCTATCTCTCCTTTACATTATGTCCAAATATTAAAAATAAAAAAAGAAAGTGTCAAAAAGTGCAAAACTAGTCAATTTCCAGTTTTTATGTTCTCTTGGTGAAATCTAAAGCATGTATCAAAGAAAGAGTTCAAGCAAATCCATGTTTCATCGAGCACAAAGACGTTGTGAGAACCACGTCAATGATGATCCATTTTGGAAGAATTTTCGACATAATTTGGCTGAGATGCGGCAATCCGTAAATCACATGGTTGAATTAAATAAAGAAATGACTTTGATAGACCAAGCCATGAAGGATCAAGTTGCACAATCCAATCAAAATGGTGAAGATTGTCCAATGCCTCAAGAGGATGACCAACAAATTCAAATTGAAGGTGATCATCAACATTCAAAAGAGAAAGAGACAAATGGTGAGATAATAGAAGACAAAGAGATACTTGAAGTATGTGTTGAGAATGATGTGAAGACAAAATCTCTTGACAAATGTGTAAAAAGTGAGGAGAATAACAAAATAGAAAAAATGAAAGTAGAGGCCAAGAAATATGAGAAAGAGGGTAAAAATATTTTGAGTGGGAAAAGCAAACAAGAAAAGAATTTGAAAGAAGAAGAGAAGAATTCTAGTGAAGGTAAAAAATGCAATTATGGAGAAAAAGAAAAGAGTGAATGTGAAAAGATTAATCTACAAAAAAAGTTCACAAATGATCCAAGAGAAGATGTTGCAATCGAAGTGTTAGAACGAGCTCGAGATGATGATTACAAATCTGCTTTGCAAGGAGATCATTTAGATTCGAGGACGAATCTTCTCGATGAAGGGGAGAATGATAAGTATAATGGAGATCAAACCATTATCATGAAGACTAATTATTTATGGCTTTAGTATGTCTATGGTTTCCATTTTTGTATTCATTAAAAGTTCAACCAAATTGTAGAATCCATTTAATTAGTTAGTTGGAGAGTTCCATTAATGTGGGTAGTTGGGAAGCTCATTAATTAGTTGGTTGGGAAGTTCAATTAATGAGGGTAGTTGGGAAGCCCATTTAATGAGGTAGTTGGGTTCCTTGCCTATAAAAGGAAGTTGTATTGCTTGTAATAGAGGAACAACTTTTGATGAGTTTTCAATGAAATTGAGTCTTTTGAGCCTAATGGCCATGAGCAACTTTCTTTGCATATCTTGTGTTTAGATTTGCATGCAAGGATCATTCAAGTGGCGTTGATCAAACTACTTGTGGAGTGATTCGAATCTTGAGTTTAGAAAAGTGTTTTCTATACTCTTGATATTGATCATCGAGGTAAATCCGTTTCTATCTTCTTCCTTGGGATGAAATCAATTTGATTTGGGGTTTTTGGGTTTTAGTTCTAAAGGTCTTGTTCTTCAACAAGGTTGTTAGATCTAAATTTCTGAGAATTTCGTATCAGGAAGAAACTTGTTGTTTCTCACTCTCCAAGCCTCGAATGGAGACAAGTTTGGTTCATTTTGGTTCGAAGATGACCAACAACGCTCTAGGGTACAAACTTCAGCATTAAAAGTCGCCAAACTTCGGGAGACAAGGATTGTCCATTTTGGTCCAAAGAGGACGAACGTCGCTCTAGGGAACGAACTTGTTGTTTCTCACACTCCAAGCCTCGAATTGAGACAAGTTTTGTCCACTTTTTACCAAAGAAGACCAACAATGCTCTAGGGTACGAACTTCAGCATTAAAACTCGCCAAACTTCGATTGGAGACAAGGTTTGTCCATTTTGGTCCAAACATGACGAACTTCGCTCTAGGGAACGAACTTGCTGTTTCTCACTCTCCAAGCCACGAATGGAGACATGTTTGGTCCATTTTTGTCCAAAGATGACCAACAACGCTCTAGGGAACGAACTTGTTGTTTCTCACTCTCCAAGCCTCGAATGGAGACAAGTTTTGTCCATTTTTTACCAAAGATGACCAACAACGCTATAGGGTACAAACTTCAGCATTAAAAGTCGCCAAATTTCGAATGGAGACAAGGCTTGTCTATTTTGGTCCAAACTTGACGAACTTCGCTCTAGGGAACGAACTTGTTGTTTCTAACTCTCCAAGCCTCGAATGGAGACAAGTTTGGTCCATTTTGGTTCAAAGATGACCAACAACGCTCTAGGGTATGAACTTCAGCATTAAAACTCGCCAAACTTCGAATGGAGACAAGGTTTGTCCATTTTGGTCCAAACATGACGAACGTCGCTCTAGGGAACGAACTTGTTGTTTCTCACTCTCCAAGCCTCTAATGGAGACAACTTTGGTCGATTTTGGTTCGAAGATGACCAACAACGCTCTAGGGTACGAACTTCAGCATTAAAACTCGCCAAACTTCGAATGGAGACAAGGTTTGTCCATTTTGGTCCAGACATGACGAACTTCACTATAGGGAACGAACTCGTTGTTTATCACTCTCCAACCCTCGAATGGAGACAAGTTTGGTCCATTTTTGTCCAAAGGTAACCAACAACACTCTAGGGTACGAACTTCAGCATTAAAACTCGCCAAACTTCGAATGGAGTCAAGGTTTGTCCATTTTGGTCCAAAGACGACGAACGTCGCTCTAGGGAACGAACTTGTTGTTCATCACTCTCCAAGCCCCGAATGGAGACAAGTTTGGTCCATTTTGGTTCGAAGATGACCAGAACGCTCTAGGGTACGAACTTCAGCATTAAAACTCGCCAAACTTCGAATGGAGACAAGGTTTGTCAATTTTGGTCCAAAGATGACGAACTTCGCTCTAGGGAACGAACTTGTTGTTTCTCACTCTCCAAGCCTCGAATGGAGGCAAGTTTGGTTCATGTTGGTCCGAAGATGACCAATAACGCTCTAGGGTACGAACTTCAGCATTAAAACTCGCCAAACTTCGAATGGAGACAAGGTTTGTCCATTTTGGTCCAAACATGACGAACTTCGCTCTAGGGAACGAACTTGTTGTTTCTCACTCTCCAAGCCTCGAATGGAGACAAGTTTGGTTCATTTTGGTTCGAAGATGACCAACAACGCTCTAGGGTACAAACTTCAGCATTAAAAGTCGCCAAACTTCGGGAGACAAGGATTGTCCATTTTGGTCCAAAGAGGACGAACGTCGCTCTAGGGAACGAACTTGTTGTTTCTCACACTCCAAGCCTCGAATTGAGACAAGTTTTGTCCACTTTTTACCAAAGAAGACCAACAATGCTCTAGGGTACGAACTTCAGCATTAAAACTCGCGAAACTTCGAATGGAGACAAGGTTTGTCCATTTTGGTCCAAACATGACGAACTTCGCTCTAGGGAACGAACTTGTTGTTTCTCACTCTCCAAGCCTCGAATGGAGACAAGTGTGGTCCATTTTAGTCCGAAGATGACCAACAACGCTCTAGGGTACAAACTTCAGCATTAAAAGTCGCCAAACTTCGAATGGAGACAAGGTTTTTCCATTTTGGTCCAAACATGACGAACTTCGCTCTAGGGAACTAACTTGTTGTTTCTCACTCTCCAAGCCTCGAATGGAGACAAGTTTGGTCCATTTTGGTTCGAAGATGACCAACAACGCTCTAGGGTACAAACTTCAGCATTAAAAGTCGCCAAACTTCGAATGGAGACAAGGTTTGTCCATTTTGGTCCAAACATGACGAACGTCGCTCTAGTGAACGAACTTGTTGTTTCTCACTCTCAAAGCCTCGAATGATGACAAGTTTGGTCCATTTTGGTTCAAAGATGACCAACAACACTCTAGGGCATGAACTTCAGCATTAAAACTCGCCAAACTTTGAATGGAGACAAGGTTTGTCCATTTTGGTCCAAACATGACGAACTTCGCTCTAGGGAACGAACTTGTTGTTTCTCACTCTCCAAGCCTCGAATGGAGACAAGTTTGGTTCATTTTGGTTCGAAGATGACCAACAACGCTCTAGGGTACAAACTTCAGCATTAAAAGTCGCCAAACTTCGGGAGACAAGGATTGTCCATTTTGGTCCAAAGAGGACGAACGTCGCTCTAGGGAACGTACTTGTTGTTTCTCACACTCCAAGCCTCGAATTGAGACAAGTTTTGTCCACTTTTTACCAAAGAAGACCAACAATGCTCTAGGGTACGTACTTCAGCACTAAAACTCGCCAAACTTCGAATGGAGACAAGGTTTGTCCATTTTGGTCCAAACATGACGAACTTCGCTCTAGGGAACGAACTTGTTGTTTCTCACTCTCCAAGCATCGAATGGAGACAAGTGTGGTGCATTTTGGTTCGAAGATGACCAACAACGCTCTAGGTACGAACTTCAGCATTAAAACTCGCCATACTTCGAATGGAGACAAGGTTTGTCCATTTTGGTCCAAACATGACGAACTTCGCTCTAGGGAACGAACTTGTTGTTTCTCACTCTCCAAGCATCGAATAGAGACAAGTTTGGTGCATTTTGGTTCGAAGATGACCAACAACGCTCTAGGATACGAACTTCAGCATTAAAACTCGCCAAACTTCGAAAGGGGACAAGGTTTGTCCATTTTGGTCAAAACATGACGAACTTCGCTCTAGGGAACGAACTTGTTGTTTCTCACTCTCCAAGCATCGAATGGAGACAAGTGTGGTGCATTTTGGTTCGAAGATGACCAACAACGCTCTAGGGTACGAACTTCAGCATTAAAACTCGCCATACTTCGAATGGAGACAAGGTTTGTCCATTTTGGTCCAAAGATGACGAACTTCGCTGTAGGGAAGAAACTTGTTGTTTCTCACTCTCCAAGCCTCGAATGGAGACAAGTTTGGTTCATTTTGGTTCGAAGATGACCAACAACGCTCTAGGGTACAAACTTCAGCATTAAAAGTCGCCAAACTTCGGGAGACAAGGATTGTCCATTTTGGTCCAAAGAGGACGAACGTCGCTCTAGGGAACGAACTTGTTGTTTCTCACACTCCAAGCCTCGAATTGAGACAAGTTTTGTCCACTTTTTACCAAAGAAGACCAACAATGCTCTAGGGTACGAACTTCAGCATTAAAACTCGCCAAACTTCGAATGGAGACAAGGTTTGTCCATTTTGGTCCAAACATGACGAACTTCGCTCTAGGGAACGAACTTGTTGTTTCTCACTCTCCAAGCATCGAATAGAGACAAGTTTGGTGCATTTTGGTTCGAAGATGACCAACAACGCTCTAGGATACGAACTTCAGCATTAAAACTCGCCAAACTTCGAAAAGGGACAAGGTTTGTCCATTTTGGTCAAAACATGACGAACTTCGCTCTAGGGAACGAACTTGTTGTTTCTCACTCTCCAAGCATCGAATGGAGACAAGTGTGGTGCATTTTGGTTCGAAGATGACCAACAACGCTCTAGGGTACGAACTTCAGCATTAAAACTCGCCATACTTTGAATGGAGACAAGGTTTGTCCATTTTGGTCCAAAGATGACGAACTTCGCTCTAGGGAAGAAACTTGTTGTTTCTCACTCTCCAAGCCTCGAATGGAGACAAGTTTGGTTCATTTTGGTTCGAAGATGACCAACAACGCTCTAGGGTACAAACTTCAGCATTAAAAGTCGCCAAACTTCGGGAGACAAGGATTGTCCATTTTGGTCCAAAGAGGACGAACGTCGCTCTAGGGAACGAACTTGTTGTTTCTCACACTCCAAGCCTCGAATTGAGACAAGTTTTGTCCACTTTTTACCAAAGAAGACCAACAATGCTCTAGGGTACGAACTTCAGCATTAAAACTCGCCAAACTTCGAATGGAGACAAGGTTTGTCCATTTTGGTCCAAACATGACGAACTTCGCTCTAGGGAACGAACTTGCTGTTTCTCACTCTCCAAGCCACGAATGGAGACATGTTTGGTCCATTTTTGTCCAAAGATGACCAACAACGCTCTAGGGAACGAACTTGTTGTTTCTCACTCTCCAAGCCTCGAATGGAGACAAGTTTTGTCCATTTTTTACCAAAGATGACCAACAACGCTATAGGGTACAAACTTCAGCATTAAAAGTCGCCAAATTTCGAATGGAGACAAGGCTTGTCTATTTTGGTCCAAACTTGACGAACTTCGCTCTAGGGAACGAACTTGTTGTTTCTAACTCTCCAAGCCTCGAATGGAGACAAGTTTGGTCCATTTTGGTTCAAAGATGACCAACAACGCTCTAGGGTATGAACTTCAGCATTAAAACTCGCCAAACTTCGAATGGAGACAAGGTTTGTCCATTTTGGTCCAAACATGACGAACGTCGCTCTAGGGAACGAACTTGTTGTTTCTCACTCTCCAAGCCTCTAATGGAGACAACTTTGGTCGATTTTGGTTCGAAGATGACCAACAACGCTCTAGGGTACGAACTTCAGCATTAAAACTCGCCAAACTTCGAATGGAGACAAGGTTTGTCCATTTTGGTCCAGACATGACGAACTTCACTATAGGGAACGAACTCGTTGTTTATCACTCTCCAACCCTCGAATGGAGACAAGTTTGGTCCATTTTTGTCCAAAGGTAACCAACAACACTCTAGGGTACGAACTTCAGCATTAAAACTCGCCAAACTTCGAATGGAGTCAAGGTTTGTCCATTTTGGTCCAAAGACGACGAACGTCGCTCTAGGGAACGAACTTGTTGTTCATCACTCTCCAAGCCCCGAATGGAGACAAGTTTGGTCCATTTTGGTTCGAAGATGACCAGCAACGCTCTAGGGTACGAACTTCAGCATTAAAACTCGCCAAACTTCGAATGGAGACAAGGTTTGTCAATTTTGGTCCAAAGATGACGAACTTCGCTCTAGGGAACGAACTTGTTGTTTTTCACTCTCCAAGCCTCGAATGGAGGCAAGTTTGGTTCATGTTGGTCCGAAGATGACCAATAACGCTCTAGGGTACGAACTTCAGCATTAAAACTCGCCAAACTTCGAATGGAGACAAGGTTTGTCCATTTTGGTCCAAACATGACGAACTTCGCTCTAGGGAACGAACTTGTTGTTTCTCACTCTCCAAGCCTCGAATGGAGACAAGTTTGGTTCATTTTGGTTCGAAGATGACCAACAACGCTCTAGGGTACAAACTTCAGCATTAAAAGTCGCCAAACTTCGGGAGACAAGGATTGTCCATTTTGGTCCAAAGAGGACGAACGTCGCTCTAGGGAACGTACTTGTTGTTTCTCACACTCCAAGCCTCGAATTGAGACAAGTTTTGTCCACTTTTTACCAAAGAAGACCAACAATGCTCTAGGGTACGTACTTCAGCATTAAAACTCGCCAAACTTCGAATGGAGACAACGTTTGTCCATTTTGGTCCAAACATGACGAACTTCGCTCTAGGGAACGAACTTGTTGTTTCTCACTCTCCAAGCCTCGAATGGAGACAAGTGTGGTCCATTTTAGTCCGAAGATGACCAACAACGCTCTAGGGTACAAACTTCAGCATTAGAAGTCGCCAAACTTCGAATGGAGACAAGGTTTTTCCATTTTGGTCCAGACATGACAAACTTCGCTTTAGGGAACTAACTTGTTGTTTCTCACTCTCCAAGCCTCGAATGGAGACAAGTTTGGTCCATTTTGGTTCGAAGATGACCAACAACGCTCTAGGGTACAAACTTCAGCATTAAAAGTCGCCAAACTTCGAATGGAGACAAGGTTTGTCCAGTTTGGTCCAAACATGACGAACTTCGCTCTAGGCAACGAACTTGTTGTTTCTCACTCTCCAAGCCTCAAATGGAGGCAAATTTGGTCCATTTTGGTCCGAAGATGACCAACAACGCTCTAGGGTACGAACTTCAGCATTAAAACTCGCCAAACTTCGAATGGAGACAAGGTTTGTCCATTTTGGTCCAAAGATGACGAACTTCGCTCTAGGGAAGAAACTTGTTGTTTCTCACTCTCCAAGCCTCGAATGGAGACAAGTTTGGTTCATTTTGGTTCGAAGATGACCAACAACGCTCTAGGGTACAAACTTCAGCATTAAAAGTCGCCAAACTTCGGGAGACAAGGATTGTCCATTTTGGTCCAAAGAGGACGAACGTCGCTCTAGGGAACGAACTTGTTGTTTCTCACACTCCAAGCCTCGAATTGAGACAAGTTTTGTCCACTTTTTACCAAAGAAGACCAACAATGCTCTAGGGTACGAACTTCAGCATTAAAACTCGCCAAACTTCGAATGGAGACAAGGTTTGTCCATTTTGGTCCAAACATGACGAACTTCGCTCTAGGGAACGAACTTGTTGTTTCTCACTCTCCAAGCCTCGAATGGAGACAAGTTTGGTTCATTTTGGTTCGAAGATGACCAACAACGCGCTAGGGTACAAACTTCAGCATTAAAAGTCGCCAAACTTCGGGAGACAAGGATTGTCCATTTTGGTCCAAAGAGGACGAACGTCGCTCTAGGGAACGTACTTGTTGTTTCTCACACTCCAAGCCTCGAATTGAGACAAGTTTTGTCCACTTTTTACCAAAGAAGACCAACAATGCTCTAGGGTACGTACTTCAGCATTAAAACTCGCCAAACTTCGAATGGAGACAACGTTTGTCCATTTTGGTCCAAACATGACGAACTTCGCTCTAGGGAACGAACTTGTTGTTTCTCACTCTCCAAGCCTCGAATGGAGACAAGTGTGGTCCATTTTAGTCCGAAGATGACCAACAACGCTCTAGGGTACAAACTTCAGCATTAAAAGTCGCCAAACTTCGAATGGAGACAAGGTTTTTCCATTTTGGTCCAGACATGACAAACTTCGCTTTAGGGAACTAACTTGTTGTTTCTCACTCTCCAAGCCTCGAATGGAGACAAGTTTGGTCCATTTTGGTTCGAAGATGACCAACAACGCTCTAGGGTACAAACTTCAGCATTAAAAGTAGCCAAACTTCGAATGGAGACAAGGTTTGTCCAGTTTGGTCCAAACATGACGAACTTCGCTCTAGGCAACGAACTTGTTGTTTCTCACTCTCCAAGCCTCAAATGGAGGAAAATTTTGTCCATTTTGGTCCGAAGATGACCAACAACGCTCTAGGGTACGAACTTCAGCATTAAAACTCGCCAAACTTCGAATGGAGACAAGGTTTGTCCATTTTGGTCCAAAGATGACGAACTTCGCTCTAGGGAAGAAACTTGTTGTTTCTCACTCTCCAAGCCTCGAATGGAGACAAGTTTGGTTCATTTTGGTTCGAAGTTGACCAACAACGCTCTAGGGTACAAACTTCAGCATTAAAAGTCGCCAAACTTCGGGAGACAAGGATTGTCCATTTTGGTCCAAAGAGGACGAACGTCGCTCTAGGGAACGAACTTGTTGTTTCTCACACTCCAAGCCTCGAATTGAGACAAGTTTTGTCCACTTTTTACCAAAGAAGACCAACAATGCTCTAGGGTACGAACTTCAGCATTAAAACTCGCCAAACTTCGAATGGAGACAAGGTTTGTCCATTTTGGTCCAAACATGACGAACTTCGCTCTAGGGAACGAACTTGTTGTTTCTCACTCTCCAAGCCTCGAATGGAGACAAGTGTGGTCCATTTTAGTCCGAAGATGACCAACAACGCTCTAGGGTACAAACTTCAGCATTAAAAGTCGCCAAACTTCGAATGGAGACAAGGTTTTTCCATTTTGGTCCAAACATGACGAACTTCGCTCTAGGGAAC
This sequence comes from Trichosanthes truncata, assembly GCA_033996785.1. Lineage (NCBI taxonomy): Eukaryota > Viridiplantae > Streptophyta > Magnoliopsida > Cucurbitales > Cucurbitaceae > Trichosanthes > Trichosanthes truncata. The sequence goes on along the minus strand of JAWPNB010000007.1, from coordinate 24,845,847 downwards.
TAACTTGTTGTTTCTCACTCTCCAAGCCTCGAATGGAGACATGTTTGGTCCATTTTGGTTCGAAGATGACCAACAACGCTCTAGGGTTCAAACTTCAGCATTAAAAGTCGCCAAACTTCGAATGGAGACAAGGTTTGTCCATTTTGGTCCAAACATGACGAACGTCGCCCTAGTGAACGAACTTGTTGTTTCTCACTCTCAAAGCCTCGAATGATGACAAGTTTGCTCCATTTTGGTTCAAAGATGACCAACAACACTCTAGGGTATGAACTTCAGCATTAAAACTCGCCAAACATTGAATGGAGACAAGGTTTGTCCATTTTGGTCCAAACATGACGAACTTCGCTCTAGGGAACGAACTTGTTGTTTCTCACTCTCCAAGCCTCGAATGGAGACAAGTTTGGTTCATTTTGGTTCGAAGATGACCAACAACGCTCTAGGGTACAAACTTCAGCATTAAAAGTCGCCAAACTTCGGGAGACAAGGATTGTCCATTTTGGTCCAAAGAGGACGAACGTCGCTCTAGGGAACGTACTTGTTGTTTCTCACACTCCAAGCCTCGAATTGAGACAAGTTTTGTCCACTTTTTACCAAAGAAGACCAACAATGCTCTAGGGTACGTACTTCAGCATTAAAACTCGCCAAACTTCGAATGGAGACAACGTTTGTCCATTTTGGTCCAAACATGACGAACTTCGCTCTAGGGAACGAACTTGTTGTTTCTCACTCTCCAAGCCTCGAATGGAGACAAGTGTGGTTCATTTTAGTCCGAAGATGACCAACAACGCTCTAGGGTACAAACTTCAGCATTAAAAGTCGCCAAACTTCGAATGGAGACAAGGTTTTTCCATTTTGGTCCAGACATGACAAACTTCGCTTTAGGGAACTAACTTGTTGTTTCTCACTCTCCAAGCCTCGAATGGAGACAAGTTTGGTCCATTTTGGTTCGAAGATGACCAACAACGCTCTAGGGTACAAACTGCAGCATTAAAAGTCGCCAAACTTCGAATGGAGACAAGGTTTGTCCAGTTTGGTCCAAACATGACGAATTTCGCTCTAGGCAACGAACTTGTTGTTTCTCACTCTCCAAGCCTCAAATGGAGGCAAATTTGGTCCATTTTGGTTCGAAGATGACCAACAACGCTCTAGGGTACGAACTTCAGCATTAAAACTCGCCAAACTTCGAATGGAGACAAGGTTTGTCCATTTTGGTCCAAAGATGACGAACTTCGCTCTAGGGAAGAAACTTGTTGTTTCTCACTCTCCAAGCCTCGAATGGAGACAAGTTTGGTTCATTTTGGTTCGAAGATGACCAACAACGCTCTAGGGTACAAACTTCAGCATTAAAACTCGCCAAACTTCGAATGGAGACAAGGTTTGTCCATTTTGGTCCAAAGAGGACGAACGTCGCTCTAGGGAACGAACTTGTTGTTTCTCACACTCCAAGCCTCGAATTGAGACAAGTTTTGTCCACTTTTTACCAAAGAAGACAACAATGCTCTAGGGTACGAACTTCAGCATTAAAACTCGCCAAACTTCGAATGGAGACAAGGTTTGTCCATTTTGGTCCAAACATGACGAACTTCGCTCTAGGGAACTAACTTGTTGTTTCTCACTCTCCAAGCCTCGATTGGAGACAAGTTTGGTCCATTTTGGTTCGAAGATGACCAACAACGCTCTAGGGTACAAACTTCAGCATTAAAAGTCGCCAAACTTCGAATGGAGACAAGGTTTGTCCATTTTGGTCCAAACATGACGAACTTCGTTCTAGGCAACGAACTTGTTGTTTCTCACTCTCCAAGCTTCGAATGGAGGCAAATTTGGTCCATTTTGGTCCGAAGATGACCAACAACGCTCTAGGGTACGAACTTCAGCATTAAAACTCGCCAAACTTCGAATGGAGACAAGGTTTGTCCATTTTGGTCCAAAGATGACGAACTTCGCTCTAGGGAAGGAACTTGTTGTTTCTCACTCTCCAAGCCTCGAATGGAGGCAAGTTTGGTCCATTTTGGTCCGAAGGTGACCAACAACGCTCTAGGGTACGAACTTCAGCATTAAAACTCGCCAAACTTCGAATGGAGACAAGCTTTGTCCATTTTGTTCCAAACATGACGAACGTCGCCCTAGGGAACGATCTTGTTGTTTCTTACTCTCAAAGGCTCGAATGGAGTCAAGTTTGGTCCATTTTGGTTCAAAGATGACCAACAACGCTTTAGGGTACAAACTTCAGCATTAAAAGTCGCCAAACTTCGAATGGAGACAAGGTTTGTCCATTTTGGTCCAAACATGATGAATTTCGATCTAGGGAACGAATTGTTGTTTCTCCCTCTCCAACCCTCGAATGGAGACAAGTTTGGTCCATTTTGGTTCGAAGATGACCAACAACGCTCTAGGGTACGAGCTTCAGCATTAAAACTCGCCAAACTTCGAATGGAGACAAGGTTTATCCATTTCGGTCCAAAGATGACGAACTTCGCTCTAGGGAACGAACGTGTTGTTTCTCACTCTCCAAGCCTCAAATGGAGGCAAGTTTGGTCCATTTTGGTCCGAAGATGACCAACAACGCTCTAGGGTACGAACTTCAACATTAAAACTCGCCAAACTTCGAATGGAGACAAGGTTTGTCCATTTTGGTCCAAACATGACGGACGTCGCTCTAGGGAACGAACTTGTTGTTTGTCACTCTCAAAGCCTCGAATGGAGACAAGTTTGGTCCATTTTGGTTCAAAGATGACCAACAACGCTCTAGGGTATGAACTTCAGCATTAAAACTCGCCAAACTTTGAATGGGGACAAGGTTTGTCCATTTTGGTCCAAACATGACGAACTTCGCTCTAGGGAACGAACTTGTTGTTTCTCACTCTCCAAGCCTCGAATGGAGACAAGTTTGGTCCATTTTGGTTCGAAGATGACCTCTAGGGTACAAACTTCAGCATTAAAAGTCGCCAAACTTCGAATGGAGACAAGGTTTGTCCATTTTGGTCCAAAGATGACGAATGTCGCTCTAGGGAACAAACTTGTTGTTTCTCACTCTCCAAGCCTCGAATTGAGACAAGTTTTGTCCATTTTTGACCAAAGAAGACTAACAATGCTCTAGGGTACGAACTTCAGCATTAAAACTCGCCAAACAAAATGGAGACAAGGTTTGTCCATTTTGGTCCAAACATGACGAACTTCGCTCTAGGGAACGAACTCGTTGTTTCTCACTCTCCAAGCCTCGAATGGAGACAAGTTTGGTCCATTTGGTCCGAAGATGACCAACAACGCTCTAGGGTACAAACTTCAGCATTAAAAGTCGCCAAACTTTGAATAGAGACAAGGTTTGTCCATTTTGGTCCAAACATGATGAACTTCGCTCTAGCGAACGAACTTGTTGTTTCTCACTCTCCAAGCCTCGAATGGAGACAAGTTTGGTCGATTTTTGTCCAAAGATGACCAACAACGCTCTAGGGTTCGAACTTCAGTATTAAAACTCGCCAAACTTTGAATGGAGACAAGGTTTGTCCATTTTGGTCCAAAGATGACGAACTTCGCTCTAGGGAACGAACTTGTTGTTTCTCACTCTCCAAGCCTCGAATGGAGACAAGTTTGGTCCATTTTGGATCGAAGATGACCAACAACGCTCTATTGATCAAACTTCAGCATTTAAAGTCGCCAAACTTCGAATGGAGACAAGGTTTGTCCATTTTGGTCCAAAGATGATAAACGTCGCTCTAGGGAACGAACTTGTTGTTTCTCAGTCTCCAAGCCTCGAACTGAGACAAGTTTGGTCCATTTTTGACCAAAGAAGACCAACAATGCTCTAGGGTACGAACTTCAGTATTAAAACTCGCCAAACTTCGAATGGAGACAAGGTTTGTCCATTTTGGTCCAAAGATGACGAACTTCGCTCTAGGGAACGAACTTGTTGTTTCACACTCTCCAAGCCTCGAATGGAGACAAGTTTGGTCCATTTTGGGCCGAAGATGACCAACAACGCTCTAAGGTACAAATTTTGGTCCAAAGATGACGAACGTTGCTCTAGGGAACGAAGTTGTTGTTTCTCACTTTCCAAGCCTCGAATGGAGACAAGTTTTGTCCATTTTTGACCAAAGAAGACCAACAATGCTCTAGGGTACAAACTTCAGCATTAAAACTAGCCGAACTTCGAAGGAGACAAGGTTTGTCCATTTTGGTCCAAAGATGACGAACTTTGCTCTAGGGAACGAACTTGTTGTTTCTCACTCTCCAAGCCTCGAATGGAGACAAGTTTGGTCCATTTTGGTTCGAAGATGACCAACAACGCTCTAGGGTACAAACTTCAGCATTAAAACTCGCCAAACTGCGAATGGAGACAGGGTCTGTCCATTTTGGTCCAAACATGACGAACTTCGCTCTGGGGAACGAACTTGTTGTTTCTCACTCTCCAAGTCTCGGATGGAGACAAGTTTGGACCATTTTGGTCCGAAGATGACCAACAATGCTCGAGGCTACGAACTTATGCATTACAACTCGCCAAACTTCTAATGGAGACAAGGTTTGTCCAATTTGGTCCAAACATGACGAACTTCGCTCTGGGGAACGAACTTGTTGTTTCTCACTCTCCAAGCCTCGAATGGAGACAAGTTTGGTCCATTTTTGTCCGAAGATGACCATCAACGCTCTAGGGTACGAAGTTCAGCATTAAAACTCGCCAAACTTCGAATGGAGACAGGGTTTGTCCATTTGGTCCAAACATGACGAACTTCGCTCTGGGGAACGAACTTGTTGTTTCTCACTCTCCAAGCCTCGAATGGAGACAAGTTTGGTCCATTTTGGTCCGAAGATGACCATCAACTCTCTAGGGTACGAACTTCAGCATTAAAAGTCGCCAAATTTCGAATGGAGACAGGGTTTGTCCATTTTGGTCCAAACATGACGAACTTCGCTCTAAGGAACGAACTTGTTGTTTCTCACTCTCCAAGCCTCGAATGGAGACAAGTTTGGTCCATTTTGGTCCGAAGATGACCATCAACGCTCTAGGGTACGAACTTCAGCATTAAAAGTCGCCAAACTTCGAATGGAGATAGGGTTTGTCCATTTTGGTCCAAACATGACGAACTTCGCTCTGGGGAACGAACTTGTTGTTTCTCACTCTCCAAGCCTCGGATGGAGACAAGTTTGGACCATTTTGGTCCGAAGATGACCAACAACGCTTGAGGGTACTAACTTCAGCATTAAAACCCCCCAAACATCGAATGGAGACAAGCTTTGTCTGTTTTGGTCCAAACATGACGAACTTCGCTCTGGGGAACGAATTTGTTGTTTCTCACACTCCAAGCCTCGAATGGAGACCAGTTTGGTCCATTTTTGTTCGAAGATGACCAACAACGCTCTACGGTACGAACTTCAACATTAAAATTCGCCAAACTTCGAATGTAGACAAGGTGTGTCCATTATGTCCAAACATGACGAACTTCTCTCTGGGGTACAAACTTGTTGTTTCTCACTCTCCAAGCCTCGGATGGAGACAAGTTTGGACCATTTTGGTCCGTAGATGACCAAGAACGCTTGAGGGTACGAACTTCAGCATTAAAACTCCCCAAACTTCGAATGGAGACAAGGTTTGTCCATTTTTGTCCAAACATGACGAACTTCGCTCTATGGAACGAACTTGTTGTTTCTCACTCTCCAAGCCTTGAATGGAGACAAGTTTGGTCCATTTTTGTCCGAAGATGAACAACAACGCTCTAGGGTATGAAGTTCAGCATTAAAACTCGCCAAACTTCGAATGGAGACAAGGTTTGTCCATTTGGTCCAAACATGACGAACTTCGCTCTGCAGAACGAACTTGTTGTTTCTCACTCTCCAAGCCTCGAATGGAGGCAAGTTTGGTCCATTTTTGTCCGAACATGACCAACAACGCTCTAGGGTACAAACTTCAGCATTAAAAGTCGCCAAACTTCGAATGGAGACAGGGTTTGTCCATTTTGGTCCAAATATGACGAACTTCGTTCTGCGGAATGAACTTGTTGTTTCTCACTCTCGAAACCTCGGATGGAGACAAGTTTCGACCATTTTGGTCCGAAGATGACCAAGAACGCTTGAGGGTACGAACTTCAGCATTAAAACTCCCCAAACTTCGAATGGAGACAAGGTTTGTCCATTTTTGTCCAAACATGACGAACTTCGCTCTATGGAACGAACTTGTTGTTTCTCACTCTCCAAGCCTCGAATGGAGACAGGTTTGGTCCATTTTGGTCCGAAGATGACCATCAACGCTCTAGGGTACGAAGTTCAGCATTAAAAGTCACCAAACTTCTAATGGAGACAAGGTTTGTCCATTTTGGTCCAAACATGACGAACTTCGCTCTGCGGAACGAACTTGTTGTTTCTGACTCTCCAAGCCTCGAATGGAGACAAGTTTGGTCCATTTTGGTCCGAAGATGACCATCAACGCTCTAGGGTACGAACTTCAGCATTAAAAGTCGCCAAACTTCGAATGGAGACAGGGTTTGTCCATTTTGGTCCAAACATGACGAACTTTGCTCTGGGGAACGAACTTGTTGTTTCTCAATCTCCAAGCCTCGGATGGAGACAAGTTTGGACCATTTTGGTCCGAAGATGACCAACAACGCTTGAGCGTACGAACTTCAGCATTAAAACCCCCCAAACTTCGAATGGAGACAAGCTTTGTCTGTTTTGGTCCAAACATGACGAATTTCTCTCTGGGGAACGAATTTGTTGTTTCTCACACTCCAAGCCTCGAATGGAGACCAGTTTGGTCCATTTTTTTCCGAAGATGACCAACAACGCTCTAGGGTACGAACTTCTCCATTAAAATTCGCCAAACTTCGAATGGAGACAAGGTTTGTCCATTTTCGTCCAAACATGACGAACTTCGCTCTGGGGAACGAACTTGTTGTTTCTCACTCTCCAAGCCTCGAATGGAGACAAGTTTGGACTATTTTGGTCCAAAGATGACCAACAACGCTTGAAGGTATGAACTTCAGCATTAAAATTCCCTAAACTTCGAATGGAGACAAGGTTTGTCCATTTTGGTCCAAACATGACGAACTTCGCTCTCGGGTACGAACTTGTTGTTTCTCACTCTCCAAGCCACGAATGGAGACAAGTTTGGTCCATTTTTGTCCGAAGATGACCAACAACGCTCTAGGGTACGAACTTCAGCATTACAAGTCGCCAAACTTCGAGTGGAGACAGGGTTTGTCCATTTTGGTCCAAATATGACGAACTTCATTCTGGGGAGTGAACTTGTTGTTTCTTACTCTCCAAGCCTCGGAAGGAGACAAGTTTCGACCATTTTGGTCCAAAGATGACCAAGAACGCTTGAGGGAACGAACTTCAGCATTAAAACTCCCCAAACTTCGAATGGAGACAAGGTTTGTCCATTTTTGTCCAAACATGACGAACTTCGCTCTATAGAACGAACTTGTTGTTTCTCACTCTCCAAGCCTCGAATGGAGACAAGTTTGGTCCATTTTTGTCCGAAGATGACCAACAACGCTCTAGGGTACGAAGTTCAGCATTAAAACTCGCCAAACTTCGAATGGAGACATGGTTTGTCCATTTGGTCCAAACATGACGAACTTCGCTCTACGGAACGAACTTGTTGTTTCTCACTCTTCAATCCTCGAATGGAGACAAGTTTGGACCATTTTGGTCCGAAGATGACCATCAACGCTCTAGGGTACGAACTTCAGCATTAAAAGTCGCCAAACTTCGAATGGAGACAAGGTTTGTCCATTTTGGTCCAAACATGACGAACTTCGCTCTGCGGAACGAACTTGTTGTTTCTGACTCTCCAAGCCTCGAATGGAGACAAGTTTGGTCCATTTTGGTCCGAAGATGACCATCAACGCTCTAGGGTACGAACTTCAGCATTAAAAGTCACCAAACTTCGAATGGAGACAGGGTTTGTCCATTTTGGTCCAAACATGACGAACTTCGCTCTGGGGAACGAACTTGTTGTTTCTTACTCTCCAAGCCTCGGATGGAGACAAGTTTCGACCATTTTGGTCCGAAGATGACCAAGAACGCTTGAGGGTACGAACTTCAGCATTAAAACTCCCCGAACTTCGAATGGAGACAAGGTTTGTCCATTTTTGTCCGAACATGATGAACTTCGCTCTATGGAACGAACTTGTTGTTTCTCACTCTCCAAGCCTCGAATGGAGACAAGTTTGGACCATTTTGGTCCGAAGATGACCAACAACGCTTGAGGGTACGAACTTCAGCATTAAAATTCCCCAAACTTCGAATGGAGACAAGGTTTGTCCATTTTTGTCCGAACATGACGAACTTCGCTCTACGGAACGAACTTGTTGTTTCTCACTCTCCAAGCCTCGAATGGAGACAAGTTTGGTCCATTTTGGTCCGAAGATGACCATCAACGCTCTAGGGTACGAAGTTCAGCATTAAAAGTCACCAAACTTCGAATGGAGACAAGGTTTGTCCATTTTGGTCCAAACATGACGAACTTCGCTCTGCGGAACGAACTTGTTGTTTCTGACTCTCCAAGCCTCGAATGGAGACAAGTTTGGTCCATTTTTGTCCGAAGATGACCATCAACGCTCTAGGGTACGAACTTCAGCATTAAAAGTCGCCAAACTTCGAATGGAGACAGGGTTTGTCCATTTTGGTCCAAACATGACGAACTTCGCTCTGGGGAACGAACTTGTTGTTTCTCAATCTCCAAGCCTCGGATGGAGACAAGTTTGGACCATTTTGGTCCGAAGATGACCAACAACGCTTGAGCGTACGAACTTCAGCATTAAAACCCCCCAAACTTCGAATGGAGACAAGCTTTGTCTGTTTTGGTCCAAACATGACGAACTTCGCTCCCGGGAATGAATTTGTTGTTTCTCACACTCCAAGCCTCGAATGGAGACCAGTTTGGTCCATTTATGTCCGAAGATGACCAAGAACGCTCTAGGGTACGAACTTCAGCATTAAAAGTCGCCAAACGTCGAATGGAGACAGGGTTTTGTCCATTTTGGTCCAAACATGATGAACTTCGTTCTAGGGAACGAACTTGTTGTTTCTCACTCTCCAAGCCTCGGATGGAGACAAGTTTGGACCATTTTGGTCCGAAAATGACCAAGAACGCTTGAGGGTACGAACTTCAGCATTAAAACTCCCCAAACTTCGAATGGAGACAAGGTTTGTCCATTTTTGTCCAAGCATGACGAACTTCGCTCTGGGGAACGAACTTGTTGTTTCTCACTCTCCAAGCCTCGAATGGAGACAAGTTTGGTCCATTTTTGTCCGAAGATGACCATCAACGCTCTAGGGTATGAAGTTCAGCATTAAAACTCGCCAAACTTCGAATGGAGACAGGGTTTGTCCATTTGGTCCAAACATGACGAACTTCGCTCTGGGGAACGAACTTGTTGTTTCTCACTCTCCAAGCCTCGAATGGAGTCAAGTTTGGTCCATTTTGGTCCGAAGATGACCATCAACTCTCTAGGGTACGAACTTCAGCATTAAAAGTCGCCAAATTTCGAATGGAGACAGGGTTTGTCCATTTTGGTCCAAACATGACGAACTTCGCTCTAAGGAACGAACTTGTTGTTTCTCACTCTCCAAGCCTCGAATGGAGACAAGTTTGGTCCATTTTGGTCCGAAGATGACCATCAACGCTCTAGGGTACGAACTTCAGCATTAAAAGTCGCCAAACTTCGAATGGAGATAGGGTTTGTCCATTTTGGTCCAAACATGACGAACTTCGCTCTGGGGAACGAACTTGTTGTTTCTCACTCTCCAAGCCTCGGATGGAGACAAGTTTGGACCATTTTGGTCCGAAGATGACCAACAACGCTTGAGGGTACTAACTTCAGCATTAAAACCCCCCAAACATCGAATGGAGACAAGCTTTGTCTGTTTTGGTCCAAACATGACGAACTTCGCTCTGGGGAACGAATTTGTTGTCTCTCACACTCCAAGCCTCGAATGGAGACCAGTTTGGTCCATTTTTGTTCGAAGATGACCAACAACGCTCTACGGTACGAACTTCAACATTAAAATTCGCCAAACTTCGAATGTAGACAAGGTGTGTCCATTATGTCCAAACATGACGAACTTCTCTCTGGGGTACAAACTTGTTGTTTCTCACTCTCCAAGCCTCGGATGGAGACAAGTTTGGACCATTTTGGTCCGAAGATGACCAAGAACGCTTGAGGGTACGAACTTCAGCATTAAAACTCCCCAAACTTCGAATGGAGACAAGGTTTGTCCATTTTTGTCCAAACATGACGAACTTCGCTCTATGGAACGAACTTGTTGTTTCTCACTCTCCAAGCCTCGAATGGAGACAAGTTTGGTCCATTTTTGTCCGAAGATGAACAACAACGCTCTAGGGTATGAAGTTCAGCATTAAAACTCGCCAAACTTCGAATGGAGACAAGGTTTGTCCATTTGGTCCAAACATGACGAACATCGCTCTGCAGAACGAACTTGTTGTTTCTCACTCTCCAAGCCTCGAATGGAGGCAAGTTTGGTCCATTTTTGTCCGAACATGACCAACAACGCTCTAGGGTACAAACTTCAGCATTAAAAGTCGCCAAACTTCGAATGGAGACAGGGTTTGTCCATATTGGTCCAAATATGACGAACTTCGTTCTGCGGAATGAACTTGTTGTTTCTCACTCTCGAAACCTCGGATGGAGACAAGTTTCGACCATTTTGGTCCGAAGATGACCAAGAACGCTTGAGGGTACAAACTTCAGCATTAAAACTCCCCAAACTTCGAATGGAGACAAGGTTTGTCCATTTTTGTCCAAACATGACGAACTTCGCTCTATGGAACGAACTTGTTGTTTCTCACTCTCCAAGCCTCGAATGGAGACAGGTTTGGTCCATTTTGGTCCGAAGATGACCATCAACGCTCTAGGGTACGAAGTTCAGCATTAAAAGTCACCAAACTTCTAATGGAGACAAGGTTTGTCCATTTTGGTCCAAACATGACGAACTTCGCTCTGCGGAACGAACTTGTTGTTTCTGACTCTCCGAGCCTCGAATGGAGACAAGTTTGGTCCATTTTGGTCCGAAGATGACCATCAACGCTCTAGGGTACGAACTTCAGCATTAAAAGTCGCCAAACTTCGAATGGAGACAGGGTTTGTCCATTTTGGTCCAAACATGACGAACTTTGCTCTGGGGAACGAACTTGTTGTTTCTCAATCTCCAAGCCTCGGATGGAGACAAGTTTGGACCATTTTGGTCCGAAGATGACCAACAACGCTTGAGCGTACGAACTTCAGCATTAAAACCCCCCAAACTTCGAATGGAGACAAGCTTTGTCTGTTTTGGTCCAAACATGACGAACTTCTCTCTGGGGAACGAATTTGTTGTTTCTCACACTCCAAGCCTCGAATGGAGACCAGTTTGGTCCATTTTTTTCCGAAGATGACCAACAACGCTCTAGGGTACGAACTTCACCATTAAAATTCGCCAAACTTCGAATGGAGACAAGGTTTGTCCATTTTCGTCCAAACATGACGAACTTCGCTCTGGGGAACGAACTTGTTGTTTCTCACTCTCCAAGCCTCGAATGGAGACAAGTTTGGACTATTTTGGTCCAAAGATGACCAACAACGCTTGAAGGTATGAACTTCAGCATTAAAATTCCCTAAACTTCGAATGGAGACAAGGTTTGTCCATTTTGGTCCAAACATGACGAACTTCGCTCTAGGGTACGAACTTGTTGTTTCTCACTCTCCAAGCCACGAATGGAGACAAGTTTGGTCCATTTTTGTCCGAAGATGACCAACAACGCTCTAGGGTACGAACTTCAGCATTACAAGTCGCCAAACTTCGAGTGGAGACAGGGTTTGTCCATTTTGGTCCAAATATGACGAACTTCATTCTGGGGAGTGAACTTGTTGTTTCTTACTCTCCAAGCCTCGGAAGGAGACAAGTTTCGACCATTTTGGTCCAAAGATGACCAAGAACGCTTGAGGGAACGAACTTCAGCATTAAAACTCCCCAAACTTCGAATGGAGACAAGGTTTGTCCATTTTTGTCCAAACATGACGAACTTCGCTCTATAGAACGAACTTGTTGTTTCTCACTCTCCAAGCCTCGAATGGAGACAAGTTTGGTCCATTTTTGTCCGAAGATGACCAACAACGCTCTAGGGTACGAAGTTCAGCATTAAAACTCGCCAAACTTCGAATGGAGACATGGTTTGTCCATTTGGTCCAAACATGACGAACTTCGCTCTACGGAACGAACTTGTTGTTTCTCACTCTTCAATCCTCGAATGGAGACAAGTTTGGACCATTTTGGTCCGAAGATGACCATCAACGCTCTAGGGTACGAACTTCAGCATTAAAAGTCGCCAAACTTCGAATGGAGACAAGGTTTGTCCATTTTGGTCCAAACATGACGAACTTCGCTCTGCGGAACGAACTTGTTGTTTCTGACTCTCCAAGCCTCGAATGGAGACAAGTTTGGTCCATTTTGGTCCGAAGATGACCATCAACGCTCTAGGGTACGATCTTCAGCATTAAAAGTCACCAAACTTCTAATGGAGACAGGGTTTGTCCATTTTGGTCCAAACATGACGAACTTCGCTCTGGGGAACGAACTTGTTGTTTCTTACTCTCCAAGCCTCGATGGAGACAAGTTTCGACCATTTTGGTCCGAAGATGACCAAGAACGCTTGAGGGTACGAACTTCAGCATTAAAACTCCCCAAACTTCGAATGGAGACAAGGTTTGTCAATTTTTGTCCGAACATGACGAACTTCGCTCTATGGAACGAACTTGTTGTTTCTCACTCTCCAAGCCTCGAATGGAGACAAGTTTGGACCATTTTGGTCCGAAGATGACCAACAACGCTTGAGGGTACGAACTTCAGCATTAAAATTCATCAAACTATGAATGGAGACAGGGTTTGTCCATTTTGGTCCAAACATGACGAACTTTGCTCTGGGGAACGAACTTGGTTTTTCTCAATCTCCAAGCCTCGGATGGAGACAAGTTTGGACCATTTTGGTCCGAAGATGACCAACAACGCTTGAGCGTACGAACTTCAGAATTAAAACCCCCCAAACTTCGAATGGAGACAAGCTTTGTCTGTTTTGGTCCAAACATGACGAACTTCGCTCTCGGGAACGAATTCGTTGTTTCTCAGACTCCAAGCCTCGAATGGAGACCAGTTTGGTCCATTTTTGTCCGAAGATGACCAAGAACGCTCTAGGGTACGAACTTCAGCATTAAAATTCGCCAAACTTCGAATGGAGACAAGGTTTGTCCATTTTCGTCCAAACATGACGAACTTCGCTCTAAGGAACGAACTTGTTGTTTCTCACTCTCCAAGCCTCGAATGGAGACAAGTTTGGACTATTTTGATCCGAAGATGACCAACAACGCTTGAGGGTACGAACTTCAGCATTAAAATTCCCCAAACTTCGAATGGAGACAAGGTTTGTCCATTTTGGTCCAAACATGACGAACTTCGCTCTGGGGTACGATCTTGTTGTTTCTCACTCTCCAAGCCTCGAATGGAGACAAGTTTGGTCCATTTTTGTCCGAAGATGATTAACAACGCTCTAGGGTACGAACTTCAGCATTACAAGTCGCCAAACTTCGAATGGAGACAGGGTTTGTCCATTTTGGTCCAAATATGACGAACTTCATTCTGGGGAATGAACTTGTTGTTTCTTACTCTCCAAGCCTCGGATGGAGACAAGTTTCGACCATTTTGGTCCGAAGATGACCAAGAACGCTTGAGGGTACGAACTTCAGCATTAAAACTCCCCAAACTTCGAATGGAGACAAGGTTTGTCCATTTTTGTCCAAACATGACGAACTTCGCTCTATGGAACGAACTTGTTGTTTCTCACTCTCCAAGCCTCGAATGGAGACAGGTTTGGTCCATTTTTGTCCTAAGATGACCAGCAACTCTCTAGGGTACGAAGTTCAGCATTAAAACTCGCCAAACTTCGAATGGAGACAAGGTTTGTCTATTTGGTCCAAACATGACGAACGTCGCTCTACGGAACGAACTTGTTGTTTCTCACTCTCCAAGCCTCGAATGGAGACAAGTTTGGACCATTTTGGTCCGAAGATGACCATCAACGTTCTAGGGTACGAACTTCAGCATTAAAAGTCGCCAAACTTCGAATGGAGACAAGGTTTGTCCATTTTGGTCCAAACATGACGAACTTCGCTCTGCGGAACGAACTTGTTGTTTCTGACTCTCCAAGCCTCGAATGGAGTTAAGTTTGGTCCATTTTGGTCCGAAGATGACCGTCAATGCTCTAGGGTACGAACTTCAGCATTAAAAGTCACCAAACTTCGAATGGAGACAGGGTTTGTCCATTTTGGTCCAAACATGACGAACCTCGCTCTGGGGAACGAACTTGTTGTTTCTTACTCTCCAAGCCTCGGATGGAGACAAGTTTCGACCATTTTGGTCCGAAGATGACCAAGAACGCTTGAGGGTACGAACTTCAGCATTAAAACTCCCCAAACTTCGAATGAGGACAAGGTTTGTCCATTTTTGTCCGAACATGACGAACTTCGCTCTATGGAACGAACTTGTTGTTTCTCACTCTCCAAGCCTCGAATGGAGACAAGTTTGGACCATTTTGGTCCGAAGATGACCATCAACGCTCTAGGGTACGAACTTCAGCATTAAAAGTCGCGAAACTTTGAATGGAGACAAGGTTTGTCCATTTTGGTCCAAACATGACGAACTTCGCTCTGCGGAACGAACTTGTTGTTTCTGACTCTCCAAGCCTCGAATGGAGACAAGTTTGGTCCATTTTGGTCCGAAGATGACCATCAACGCTCTAGGGTACGAACTTCAGCATTAAAAGTCACCAAACTTCGAATGGAGACAGGGTTTGTCCATTTTGGTCCAAACATGACGAACTTCGCTCTGGGGAACGAACTTGTTGTTTCTTACTCTCCAAGCCTCGGATGGAGACAAGTTTCGACCATTTTGGTCCGAAGATGACCAAGAACGCTTGAGGGTACGAACTTCAGCATTAAAACTCCCCGAACTTCGAATGGAGACAAGGTTTGTCCATTTTTGTCCGAACATGACGAACTTCGCTCTATGGAACGAACTTGTTGTTTCTCACTCTCCAAGCCTCGAATGGAGACAAGTTTGGACCATTTTGGTCCGAAGATGACCAACAACGCTTGAGGGTACGAACTTCAGCATTAAAATTCCCCAAACTTCGAATGGAGACAAGGTTTGTCCATTTTTGTCCGAACATGACGAACTTCGCTCTACGGAACGAACTTGTTGTTTCTCACTCTCCAAGCCTCGAATGGAGACAAGTTTGGTCCATTTTGGTCCGAAGATGACCATCAACGCTCTAGGGTACGAAGTTCAGCATTAAAAGTCACCAAACTTCGAATGGAGACAAGGTTTGTCCATTTTGGTCCAAACATGACGAACTTCGCTCTGGGGAACGAACTTGTTGTTTCTGACTCTCCAAGCCTCGAATGGAGACAAGTTTGGTCCATTTTTG
The DNA here is from genome assembly GCA_033996785.1 of Trichosanthes truncata. Classification (NCBI taxonomy): domain Eukaryota; kingdom Viridiplantae; phylum Streptophyta; class Magnoliopsida; order Cucurbitales; family Cucurbitaceae; genus Trichosanthes; species Trichosanthes truncata. The sequence continues at coordinate 24,830,378 of JAWPNB010000007.1, read as the reverse complement.
TCCGAAGATGACCATCAACGCTCTAGGGTACGAACTTCAGCATTAAAAGTCGCCAAACTTCGAATGGAGACAGGGTTTGTCCATTTTGGTCCAAACATGACGAACTTCGCTCTGGGGAACGAACTAGTTGTTTCTCAATCTCCAAGCCTCAGATGGAGACAAGTTTGGACCATTTTGGTCCGAAGATGACCAACAACGCTTGAGCGTACGAACTTCAGCATTAAAACCCCCCAAACTTCGAATGGAGACAAGCTTTGTCTGTTTTGGTCCAAACATTACGAACTTCGCTCCCGGGAATGAATTTGTTGTTTCTCACACTCCAAGCCTCGAATGGAGACCAGTTTGGTCCATTTATGTCCGAAGATGACCAAGAACGCTCTAGGGTACGAACTTCAGCATTAAAATTGGCCAAACTTCGAATGGAGACAAGGTTTGTCCATTTTGGTCTAAACATGACGAACTTCGCTCTGGGGAACGAACTTGTTGTTTCTCACTCTCCAAGCCTCCAATGGAGACAAGTTTGGACCATTTTGGTCCGAAGATGACCAACAACGCTTGAGGGTGAGAACTTCAGCATTAAAATTCCCCAAACTTCGAATGGAGACAAGGTTTGTCCATTTTGGTCCAAACATGACGAACTTCGCTCTGGGGAACGAACTTGTTGTTTCTTACTCTCCAAGCCTCGGATGGAGACAAGTTTGGACCATTTTGGTCCGAAGATGACCAACAAAGCTTGAGCGTACGAACTTCAGCATTAAAACCCCCCAAACTTCGAATGGAGACAAGCTTTGTCTGTTTTGGTCCAAACATGACGAACTTCTCTCTGGGGAACGAATTTGTTGTTTCTCACACTCCAAGCCTCGAATGGAGACCAGTTTGGTCCATTTTTGTCCGAAGATGACCAACAACGCTCTAGGGTATGAACTTCACCATTAAAATTCGCCAAACTTCGAATGGAGACAAGGTTTGTCCATTTTGGTCCAAACATGACGAACTTCGCTCTGGGGAACAAACTTGATGTTTCTTACTCTCCAAGCCTCGAATGGACACAAGTTTGGTCCATTTTTGTCCGAAGATGACCAACAACGCTCTAGGGTACGAACTTCAGCATTAAAAGTCGCCAAACTTCGAATGGAGACAGGGTTTGTCCATTTTGGTCCAAATATGACGAACTTCGTTCTGGGGAATGAACTTGTTGTTTCTCACTCTCCAAGACTCGGATGGAGACAAGTTCGGACCATTTTGGTCCGAAGATGACAAAGAACGCTTGAGGGTACGAACTTCAGCATTAAAACTCCCCAAACTTCGAATGGAGATAAGGTTTGTCCATTTTTCTCCAAACATGACGAACTTCGCTCTATGGAACGAACTTGTTGTTTCTCACTCTCCAAGCCTCTAATGGAGACAAGTTTGGTCCATTTTTGTCCGAAGATGACCAACAACGCTCTAGGGTACGAAGTTCAGCATTAAAACTCGCCAAACTTCGAATGGAGACAAGGTTTGTCCATTTGGTCCAAACACGACGAACTTCGCTCTACGGAACGAACTTGTTGTTTCTGACTCTCCAAGCCTCGAATGGAGACAAGTTTGGTCCATTTTGGTCCGAAGATGACCATAACCGCTCTAGGGTACGAACTTCAGCATTAAAAGTCGCCAAACTTCGAATGGAGACAGGGTTTGTCCATTTTGGTCCAAACATGACGAACTTCGCTCTGGGAACGAACTTGTTGTTTCTCAATCTCCAAGCCTCGGATGGAGACAAGTTTGGACCATTTTGGTCCGAAGATGACCAACAACGCTTGAGCGTACGAACTTCAGCATTAAAACCCCCCAAACTTCGAATGGAGACAAGCTTTGTCTGTTTTGGTCCAAACATGACGAACTTCGCTCTCGGGAACGAATTTGTTGTTTCTCACACTCCAAGCCTCGAATAGAGACCAGTTTGGTCCATTTTTGTCCGAAGATGACCAAGAACGCTCTAGGGTACGAACTTCAGCATTAAAATTCGCCAAACTTCGAATGGAAACAAGGTTTGTCCATTTTGGTCCAAACATGACGAACTTCGCTCTGGGGAACGAACTCGTTGTTTCTCACTCTCCAAGCCTCGAATGGAGACAAGTTTGGACCATTTTGGTCCGAAGATGACCAACAATGATTGAGGGTACGAACTTCAGCATTAAAATTCCCCAAACTTCGAATGGAGACAAGGTTTGTCTATTTTGGTCCAAACATGACGAACTTCGCTTTGGGGAACGAACTTGTTGTTTCTCACTCTCCAAGCCTCGAATGGAGACAACTTTGGTCCATTTTTGTCCGAAGATGACCAGCAACGCTTTAGGGTACGAACTTCAGCATTTAAATTCCCCAAACTTCGAATGGAGACAAGGTTTGTCCATTTTGGTCCAAACATGACGAACTTCGCTCTGGGGAACGAACTTGTTGTTTCTCACTCTCCAAGCCTCGAATGGAGACAAGTTTGGTCCATTTTTGTCCGAAGATGACCAACAACGCTCTAGGGTACGAACTTCAGCATTAAAAGTCGCGAAACTTCGAATGGAGACAGGGTTTGTCCATTTTTGTCCAAATATGACGAACTTCGCTCTGGGGAACGAACTTGTTGTTTCTTACTTTCCAAGCCTCGGATGGAGACAAGTTTGGACTATTTTGGTCCGAAGATGACCAACAACGCTTGAGCGTACGAACTTCAGCATTAAAACCCCCCAAACTTCGAATGGAGACAAGCTTTGTCTGTTTTGGTCCAAACATGACGAACTTCTCTCTGGGGAACGAATTTGTTGTTTCTCACACTCCAAGCCTCGAATGGAGACCAGTTTGGTCCATTTTTGTCCGAAGATGACCAACAACGCTCTATGGTACGAACTTCACCATTAAAATTCGCCAAACTTCGAATGGAGACAAGGTTTGTCCATTTTGGTCCAAACATGACGAACTTCGCTCTGGGGAACAAACTTGATGTTTCTTACTCTCCAAGCCTCGAATGGAGACAAGTTTTGTCCATTTTTGTCCGAAGATGACCAACAACGCTCTAGGGTACGAACTTCAGCATTAAAACTCGCCAAACTTCGAATGCAGACAAGGTTTGTCCATTTTGTCCAAACATGACGAACTTCGCTCTGGGGTACGAACTTGTTGTTTCTCACTCTCCAAGCCTCGGATGGAGACAAGTTTGGACCATTTTTGTCCGAAGATGACCAACAACGCTTGAGGGTACGAACTTCAGCATTAAAACTCCCCAAACTTTGAATGGAGACAAGGTTTTTCCATTTTGGTCCAAACATGACGAACTTCGTTCTGGAGAACGAATTTGTTGTTTCTCACACTCCAAGCCTTGAATGGATGCCAGTTTTGTCCATTTTTGTCCGAAGATGACCAACAACGCTCTAGGGTACGAACTTCAGCAATTAAACTTGCCAAACTTCGAATGGAGACAAGGTTTGTCCATTTTGGTCCAAACATGACGCAATTCGCTCTACGGAACTATCTTGTTGTTTCTCACTCTGCAAGCCTCGAATGGAGACAAGTTTGGTCCATTTTGGTCCGAAGATGACCATCAACGCTCTTGGGTACGAACTTTAGCATTAAAAGTCGCCAAACTTCGAATGGAGACAGGGTTTGTCCATTTTGGTCCAAACATGACGAACTTCGCTCTGGGGAACGAACTTGTTGTTTCTCACTCTCCAAGCCTCGGATGGAGACAAGTTTTGACCATTTTGTTTCGAAGATGACCAACAACGCTCGAGGGTACTAACTTATGCAATGCAACTCGCCAAACTTCGAATGGAGCCAAGGTGTGTCCATTTTGGTCCAAACATGACGAACTTCGCTCTGGGGAACGAATTTGTTGTTTCTCACACTCCAAGCCTCGAATGGAGACCAGTTTGGTCCATTTTTGTCCGAAGAGGACCAACAACGCTCTAGGGTACGAACTTCAGCATTAAAACTTGCCAAACTTCGAATGGAGACAAGGTTTGTCCATTTTGGTCCAAACATGACGAACTTCCATCTAGGGAACGAACTTGTTGTTTCTCACTCTCCAAGCCTCGAATGGTGACAAGTTTGGTCCATTTTGGTCCGAAGATGACCAACAACGCTCTAGGGTACGAACTTCAGCATTAAAACTCGCCAAACTTCGAATGGAGCCAAGGTTTGTCCATTTTGGTCCAAACATGACGAACTTCGCTCTGGGGAACGAATTTGTTGTTTCTCACACTCCAAGACTCGAATGGAGACCAGTTTGGTCCATTTTTGTCCGAAGATGACCAACAACGCTCTAGGGTACGAACTTCAGCATTAAAACTCGCCAAACTTCGAATGGAGACAGGGTTTGTCCATTTTGGTCCAAACATGACGAACTTCGCTCTGGGGAACGAACTTGTTGTTTCTCACTCTCCAAGCCTCGAATGGAGACAAGTTTGGTCCATTTTGGTCCGAAGATGACCAACAACGCTATAGGGTACGAACACAGCATTAAAAGTCGCCAAACTTCGAATCGAGACAAGGTTTGTCCGTTTTGGTCCAAACATGACGAACTTCGCTCTGGGGAACGAACTTATTGTTTCTGACTCTCCAAGCCTCGAATGGAGACAAGTTTGGTCCATTTTGGTCCGAAGATGACCATGAACGCTCTAGGGTACGAACTTCAGCATTAAAAGTCGCCAAACTTCGAATGGAGACAGGGTTTGTCCATTTTGGTCCAAACGTGACGAACTTCGCTCTGGGAATGAACTTGTAGTTTCTCACTCTCCAAGATTCGGATGGAGACAAGTTTGGACCATTTTTGTCCGAAGATGACCAACAACGCTCGAGGGTACGGACTTATGCATTACAACTCGCCAAACTTCGAATGGAGCCAAGGTTTGTCCATTTTGGTCCAAACATGACAAACTTCGCTCTAGGGAACGAACTTGTTGTTTCTCACTCTCCAAGCCTCGAATGGAGAAAAGTTTGGACCATTTTGGTCCGAAGATGACCAACAACGCTTGACGGTACGAACTTCTGCATTAAAACTTCCCAAACTTCGAATGTAGACAAGGTTTGTCCATTTTGGTCCAAACATGACGAACTTCGCTCTGGGGAACGAATTTGTTGTTTCTAACACTCCAAGTCTCGAATGGAGACCAGTTTGGTCCATTTTTGTCCGAAGATGACCAACAACGCTCTAGGGTACGAACTTCAGCATTAAAACTTGCCAAACTTCGAATGGAGACAAGGTTTGTCCATTTTGGTCCAAATATGACGAACTTCGCTATGGGGAACGGCTTGTTGTTTCTCACTCTCCAAGCCTCGAATGGAGACAAGTTTGGTCCATTTTGGTCCGAAGATGACCAACAACGCTCGTGGGTACGAACTTCAGCATTAAAACTCGCCAAACTTCGAATGGAGACAAGGTTTGTCCATTTTAGTCCAAACATGAGGAAGTGCGCTCTGGGGAACGAACTTGTTGTTTCTCACTCTCGAAGCCTCGAATGGAGACAAATTTTGCCAATCTTGGTCCGAAGATGACCAACAACGCTCGAGGGTACGAACTTCAGCATTAAAACTCGCCAAACTTCGAATGGAGACAAGGTTTGTCCATTTTAGTCCAAACATGAGGAAGTTCGCTCTGGGGAACGAACTTGTTGTTTCTCACTCTCCAAGCCTCGAATGGAGACAAATTTTGCCAATTTTGGTCCGAAGATGACCAACAACGCTCGAGGGTACGAACTTCAGCATTAAAACTCGCCAAACTTCGAATGGAGACAAGGTTTGTCCATTTTGGTCCAAACATGACGAACTTCGCTCTGGGGAAGGAACTTGTTGTTTCTCACTCTCCAGGCCTCGAATGGCGACAAGTTTGGTCCATTTTAGTCCGAAGATGACCATCAACGATCTAGGGTATGAACTTCAGCATTAAAAGTCGCCAAACTTCGAATGGAGACATGGTTTGTCCATTTTGGTCGAAACACGACGAACTTCGCTCTGGGGAACGAATTTGTTGTTTCTCACTCTCCAGGCCTCGAATGGCGACGAGTTTGGTTCATTTTGGTCCGAAGATGACCATCAACGATCTAGGGTACGAACTCCATCATTAAAAGTCGCCAAACTTCGAATGGAGACAAGGTTTGTCCATTTTGGTCCAAACATGACGAACTTCGCTCTAGGGAACGAACTTGTTGTTTCTCACTCTCCAGGTCTCGAATGGCGACAAGTTTGGTCCAGTTTTGTCCGAAGATGACCATCAACGATCTAGGGTATGAACTTCAACATTAAAAGTCGCCAAACTTCGAATGGAGACAAGGTTTGTCCATTTTGCTCCAAACATGACGAACTTCGCTCTGGGGAACGAACTTGTTGTTTCTCACTCTCCAGGCCTCGAATGGCGACAAGTTTGGTCCATTTTGGTCCGAAGATGACCATCAACGATCTAGGGTACGAACTTCAGCATTAAAAGTCGTCAAACTTCGAATGGAGAAGAGGTTTGTCCAATTTGGTCCAAACATGACGAACTTCGCTCTGGGGAACGAACTTGTTGTTTCGCACTCTCCAAGCCTCGAATGGAGACAAGTTTGGACCATTTTGGTCCGAAGATGACTAACAACGCTCGAGGGTACGAACTTCAGCATTAAAACTCGCCAAACTTCGAATGGAGACAAGATTTGTTATTTTAGTCCAAACATGAGGAAGTTCGCTCTGGGGAACGAACTTGTTATTTCTCACTCTCCAAGCCTCGAATGGAGACAAATTTTGCCAATTTTGGTCCGAAGATGACCAACAACGCTCGAGGGTACGAACTTCAGCATTAAAACTCACCAAACTTCGAATGGAGACAAGGTTTGTCCATTTTGGTCCAAACATGACGAACTTCGCTCTGGGGAAGGAACTTGTTGTTTCTCACTCTCCATGCCTCGAATGGAGACAAGTTTGGTCCATTTTTGTCCGAAGATGACCATCAACGATCTAGGGTATGAACTTCAGCATTAAAAGTCGCCAAACTTCGAATCGAGACAAGGTTTGTCCATTTTGGTCGAAACATGACGAACTTCGCTCTGGGGAACGAATTTGTTGTTTCTCACTCTCCAGGCCTCGAATGGAGACAAGTTTGGTCCATTTTGGTCCGAAGATGACCATCAAAGATCTAGGGTACGAACTTCAGCATTAAAAGTCGCCAAACTTCGAATGGAGACAAGGTTTGTCCATTTTGGTCCAAACATGACGAACTTCGCTACGGGGAACGACTTGTTGTTTCTCACTCTCCAACCCTCGAGTGGAGACAAGTCTGGTCCATTTTGGTCCGAAGATGACCAACAACACTCTAGGGTACGAACTTCAGCATTAAAAGTCGCCAAACTTCGAATGGAGACAAGGTTTGTCCATTTTGGTCCAAACATGACGAACTTCGCTACGGGGAACGACTTGTTGTTTCTCGCTCTCCAACCCTCGAGTGGAGACAAGTCTGGTCCATTTTGGTCCGAAGATGACCAACAACACTCTAGGGTACGAACTTCAGCATTAAAAGTCGCCAAACTTCGAATGGAGACAAGGTTTGTCCATTTTGGTCCAAACATGACCAACTTCGCTCTGGGGAACGAACTTGTTGTTTCTCACTCTCCAAGCCTCGAATGGAGAAAAGTTTGGTCCATTTTGGTCCGAAGATGACCAACAACGATCTAGGGTACGAACTTCAGCATTAAAAGTCGCCAAACTTCGAATGGAGACAAGGTTTGTCCATTTTGGTCCAAACATGACGAACTTCGCTCTGGGGAACGAACTTGTTTTTTCTCACTCTCCAAGCCTCGAATGGAGACAAGTTTGATCCATTTTGGTCCGAAGATGACCAACAACGATCTAGGGTACGAACTTCAGCATTAAAAGTCGCCAAACTTCGAATGGAGACACGGTTTGTCCATTTTGGTCCAAACACGACGAACTTCGCTCTGGGGAACGAACTTGTTGTTTCTCACTCTCCAAGCCTTGAATGGAGACAAGTTTGGACCATTTTGGTCCGAAGATGACCCACAACGCTTGAGGGTACGAACTTCAGCATTAAAACTCGCCAAGCTTCGAACGGAGACAAGGTTTGTCCATTTTGGTCCAAACATGACGAACTTCGCTCTGGGGAACGAACTTGTTGTTTCTCACTCTCCAGGCCTCGAATGGCGACAAGTTTGGTCCATTTTGGTCCGAAGATGACCATCAACGATCTAGGGTACGAACTTCAGCATTAAAAGTCGTCAGACTTCGAATGGAGAAGAGGTTTGTCCAATTTGGTCCAAACATGACGAACTTCGCTCTGGGAACAAACTTGTTGTTTCGCACTCTCCAAGCCTCGAATGGAGACAAGTTTGGTCCATTTTGGTCCGAAGATGACCAACAACGATCTAGGGTACGAACTTCAGCATTAAAAGTCGCCAAACTTCGAATGGAGACAAGGTTTGTCCATTTTGGTCCAAACACGACGAACTTCGCTCTGGGGAACGAACGTGTTGTTTCTCACTCTCCAGGCCTCGAATGGAGACAAGTTTGGTCCATTTTGGTCCGAAGATGACCAACAATGCTCTAGGGTACGAACTTCAGAATTAAAAGTCGACAAACTTCGAATGGAGACAAGGTTTGTCCATTTTGGTCCAAACATGACGAACTTCGCTCCTGGGAACGAACTTGTTGTTTCTCACTCTCCAGGCCTCGAATGGCGACAAGTTTGGTCCATTTTTGTCCGAAGATGACCATCAACGATCTAGGGTATGAATTTAGCATTAAAAGTCGCCAAACTTCGAATGGAGACAAGGTTTGTTTATTTTGGTCCAAACATGACGAACTTTGCTCTGGGGAACGAACTTGTTGTTTCTCACTCTCCAGGCCTCGAATGGCGAAATGTTTGGTCCATTTTGGTCCGAAGATGAACATCAAAGATCTAGGGTACGAACTTCAGCATTAAAAGTCGCCAAACTTCGAATGGAGACAAGGTTTGTCCATTTTGGTCCAAACATGTCGAACTTCGCTACGGGGAACGACTTGTTGTTTCTCACTCTCCAACCCTCGAGTGGAGACAAGTCTGGTCCATTTTGGTCCGAAGATGACCAACAACACTCTAGGGTACGAACTTCAGCATTAAAAGTCGCCAAACTTCGAATGGAGACAAGGTTTGTCCATTTTGGTCCAAACATGACGAACTTCGCTCTGGGGAACGAACTTTTTGTTTCTCACTCTTCAGGCCTCGAATGGCGACAAGTTTGGTCCATTTTGGTCCGAAGATGACCATCAACGATCTAGGGTACGAACTTCAGCATTAAAAGTCGCCAAACTTCGAATGGAGAAGAGGTTTGTCCATTTTGGTCCAAACATGACGAACTTCGCTCTGGGGATCGAACTTGTTGTTTCTCACTCTCCAGGCCTCGAATGGCGACAAGTTTGGTCCATTTTTGTCCGAAGATGACCATCAACGATCTAGCGGATGAACTTCAGCATTAAAAGTCGCCAAACTTCGAATGGAGACAAGGTTTGTCCATTTTAGTCCAAACATGAGGAAGTTCGCTCTGGGGAACGAACTTGTAGTTTCTCACTCTCCAAGCCTCGAATGGAGACAAATTTTGCCAATTTTGGTCCGAAGATGACCAACAACGCTCCAGGGTACGAACTTTAGCATTAAAACTCGCCAAACTTCGAATGGAGACAAGGTTTGTCCATTTTGGTCCAAACATGATGAACTTCGCTCTGGGGAACGTACTTGTTGTTTCTCACTCTCCAGGCCTCGAATGGCTACAAGTTTGGTCGATTTTGGCCCGAAGATGACCATCAAAGATCTAGGGTACGAACTTAAGCATTAAAACTCGCCAAACTTCGAATGGAGACAGGGTTTGTCCATTTTGGTCCAAACATGAAGAACTTTGCTCTGGGGAACGAACTTGTTGTTTCTCACTCTCCAGGCCTCGAATGGCTACAAGTTTGGTCCATTTTGGTCCGAAGATGACCATCAAAGATCTAGGGTACGAACTTCAGCATTAAAACTCGCCATACTTCGAATGGAGACAAGGTTTGTCCATTTTGGTCCAAACATGACGAACTTCGCTGTGGGGAACGACTTGTTTTTTCTCACTCTCCAAGCCTCGAATGGAGAGAAGTTTTGTCCATTTTGGTCCGAAGATGACCAACAACACTCTAGGGTACGAACTCCATCATTAAAAGTCGCCAAACTTCGATTGGAGACAAGGTTTGTCCGTTTTGGTCCAAACATGACGAACTTCGCTCTGGGGAACGAACTTGTTGGTTCTCACTCTCCAGGCCTCGAATGGCGACAAGTTTGGTCCATTTTGGTCCGAAGATGACCATCAACGATTTAGGGTACGAACTTCAGCATTAAAAGTCGCCAAACTTCGAATCGAGAAGAGGTTTGTCCATTTTGGTCCAAACATGACGAACTTCGCTCTGGGGAACGAACTTGGTTTTTCTCACTCTCCAAGCCTCGAATGGAGACAAGTTTGGTCCATTTTGGTCCGAAGATGACCCAGAACGCTCGAGGGAACGAACTTGGTTTTTCTCACTCTCCAAGCCTCGAATGGAGAAAAGTTTGGTCCATTTTGGTCCGAAGATGACCAACAACGATCTAGGGTACGAACTTCAGAATTAGAAGTCGCCAAACTTCGAATGGAGACAAGGTTTGTCCATTTTGGTCCAAACATGACGAACTTCGCTCTGGGGAACGAACTTGTTGTTTCTCACTCTCCAGGCCTCGAATGGCGACAAGTTTGGTCCATTTTGGTCCGAAGATGACCATCAACGATCTAGGGTACGAACTTCAGCATTAAAAGTCGCCAAACTTCGAATCGAGAAGAGGTTTGTCCATTTTGGTCCAAACATGACGAACTTCGCTCTGGGGAACGAACTTGGTTTTTCTCACTCTCCAAGCCTCGAATGGAGACAAGTTTGGTCCATTTTGGTCCGAAGATGACCCAGAACGCTCGAGGGTACGAACTTCAGCATTAAAACTCGCCAAGCTTCGAATGGAGACAAGGTTTGTCCATTTTGGTCCAAACATGACGAACTTCGCTCTGGGGAACGAACTTGTTGTTTCTCACTCTCCAAGCCTCGAATGGAGACAAGTTTGGTCTATTTTGGTCCGAAGATGACCAACAACGCTCGAGGGTACGAGCTTCAGCATTTCTCACTCTCCAATCCTCGAATGGAGACAAGTTTGGTCCATTTTGGTCCGAAGATGACCAACAACGCTCTAGGATATGAACTTCAGCATTAAAACTCCGCAAACTTCGAATGGTGACAAAGTTTGTCCATTTTGGTCCAAACAGGACGAACTTCGCTATGGGGAACGAACTTGTTGTTTCTCACTATCCAAGCCGCGAATGGAGACAAGTTTGGTCCATTTTGGTCCGAAGATGACCCACAACACTCTAGGGTACGAACTTCACCATTAAAAGTCGCCAAACTTCGAATGGAAACAAGGTTTGTCCATTTTGGTCCAAACAGGACGAACTTCGCTATGGGGAACAAACTTGTTGTTTCTCACTCTCCAAGCCTCGAATGAAGACAAGTTTGATCCATTTTGGTCCGAAGATGACCAACAACACTCTAGGGTACGAACTTCAGCATTAAAAGTCGCCAAACTTCGAATGGAGACAAGGTTTGTCCATTTTAGTCCAAACATGACGAACTTCGCTATGGGGAACGAACTTGTTGTTTCTCACTCTCCAAGCCTCGAATGAAGACAAGTTTGATCCATTTTGGTCCAAAGATGACCAACAACGATCTAGGGTACGAACTTCAGCATTAAAACTCGCCAAACCTCGAATGGAGACAAGGTTTGTCCATTTTGGTCCAAACGTGACGAACTTCGCTCTGTGGAACGAACTTGTTGTCTCTCATTCTCCAAGCCTCGAATGGAGACAAGTTTGGTCCATTTTGGTCCGAAGATGACCCACAACACTCTAGGGTACGAACTTCACCATTAAAAGTCGCCAAACTTCGAATGGAAACAAGGTTTGTCCATTTTGGTCCAAACAGGACGAACTTCGCTATGGGGAACGAACTTGTTGTTTCTCACTCTCCAAGCCTCGAATGAAGACAAGTTTGGTCCATTTTGGTCCGAAGATGACCAACAACGATCTAGGGTACGAACTTCAGCATTAAAAGTCGCCAAACTTCGAATGGAGACAAGGTTTGTCCATTTTGGTCCAAACATGACGAACTTCGCTCTGGGGAACGAACTTGTTGTTTCTCACTCTCCAGGCCTCGAATGGCGACAAGTTTGGTTCATTTTGGTCCGAAGATGACCATCAACGATCTAGGGTATGAACTTCAGCATTAAAAGTCGCCAAACTTCGAATGGAGACAAGGTTTGTCCATTTTGGTCCAAACATGACCAACTTCGCTCTGGGGAACGAACTTGTTGTTTCTCACTCTCCAAGCCTCGAATGGAGAAAAGTTTGGTCCATTTTGGTCCGAAGATGACCAACAACGATCTAGGGTACGAACTTCAGCATTAAAAGTCGCCAAACTTCGAATGGAGACAAGGTTTGTCCATTTTGGTCCAAACATGACGAACTTCGCTATGGGGAACGAACTTGTTGTTTCTCACTCTCCAAGCCTCGAATGAAGACAAGTTTGATCCATTTTGGTCCAAAGATGACCAACAACGATCTAGGGTACGAACTTCAGCATTAAAACTCGCCAAACCTCGAATGGAGACAAGGTTTGTCCATTTTGGTCCAAACGTGACGAACTTCGCTGTGGGGTACGAACTTGTTGTTTCTCACTCTCCAAGCCTCGAATGGAGACAAGTTTGGCCCATTTTGGTCCGAAGATGACCAACAACGCTCTAGGGTACGAACTTCAACATTAAAACTCACCAAACTTCGAATGGAGACAAGGTTTGTCCTTTTTGGTCCAAACATGACGAACTTCGCTGTGGGGAACGAACTTGTTGTTTCTCACTGTCCAAGCCTCGAATGGAGGCAAGTTCAGACCATTTTGGTCCGAAGATGAGCTACAACGCTCTAGGGTACGAACTTCATCATTAAAACTCGCCAAACTTAAAATGGTGACTAGGTTTATCCATTTTGGTCCAAATATGATGAACTTCGCTCTGGGGAACGAACTTGTTGTTTCTCATTCTCCAAGCCACGATTGGAGACAAGTTTGGACCATTTTGGCCCGAAGATAACCAACAATGCTCTAGGGTACGAACATCAGCATTAAAAGTAGCCAAACTTCGAATGGAGACAAGGTTTGTCCATTTCGGTCCAAACATGAGGAACTTCGCTCTGGGGAACGAACTTGTTGTTTCTCACTCTCCAAGCCTCGAATGGAGACAAGTTTGGTCCATTTTGGTTCGAAGATGACCAACAACGCTCGAGGGTACGAACTTCAGCATTAAAACTCGGCAAACTTCGAATGGAGACAAGGTTTGTCTATTTTGGTCCAAACATGATGAACTTCGCTCTGGGGAACGAGCTTGTTGTTTCTCACTCACCAAGCCTCGAATGGAGACAAATTTGGTCCATTTTGGTCCGAAGATGACCAACAACGCACTAGGGTACGAACTTCGAATGGTGACAAGGTTTGTCCATTTTGGTCCAAACATGACGAACTTCGCTCTGGGAACAAACTTGTTGTTTCTCACTCTCCAAGCCTCGAATGGAGACAACTTTGGTCCATTTCGGTCCGAAGATGACCAACAACGCTCGAGGGCACGAATTTCAGCATTAAAACTCGGCAAACTTCGAATGGTGACAAGGTTTGTCCATTTTGGTCCAAACACGACGAACTTCGCTCTGGGAAACGAACTTGTTGTTTCTCATTCTCCAAGCCTCGAATGGAGACAAGTTTGGTCCATTTTGGTCCGAAGATAACCAACAACGATCTAGGGTACGAACTTCAGCATTAAAACTCGGCAAACTTCGAATGGTGACAAGGTTTGTACATTTTGGTCCAAACATGACGAACTTCGCTCTGGGGAACGAACTTGTTGTTTCTCATTCTCCAAGCCTCGAATGGAGACAAGTTTGGTCCATTTCGGTCCGAAGATGACCAACAACGCTCTAGGGTACGATCTTCAGCATTAAAACACGCCAAACTTCGAATGGAGACAAGGTTTGTCCAGTTTGGTCCAAACATGACGAACTTCGCTCTGTGGAACGAACTTGTTGTTTCCCACTCTCCAAGCCTCGAATGGAGACAAGTTTGGTCCATTTCGGTCTGAAGATGACCAACAATGCTCGAGGGAACGAATTTCAGCATTAAAACTCGGCAAACTTCGAATGGTGACAAGGTTTGTCCATTTTGGTCCAAACATGACGAACTTCGCTCTGGGAAACGAACTTGTTGTTTCTCATTCTCCAAGCCTCGAATGGAGACAAGTTTGGTCCATTTTGGTCCGAAGATAACCAACAACGATCTAGGGTACGAACTTCAGCATTAAAACTCGGCAAACTTCGAATGGTGACAAGGTTTGTTCATTTTGGTCCAAACATGAGGAACTTCGCTTTGGGGAACGAACTTGTTGTTTCTCATTCTCCAAGCCTCGAATGTAGACAAGTTTGGTCCATTTCGGTCTGAAGATGACCAACAACGTTCTAGGGTACGATCTTCAGCATTAAAACTCGCCAAACTTCGAATGGAGACAAGGTTTGTCCATTTTGGTCCAAACATGACGAACTTCGCTCTGTGGAACGAACTTGTTGTTTCCCACTCTCCAAGCCTCGAATGGAGACAAGTTTGGTCCATTTCGGTCCGAAGATGACCAACAACACTCGAGGGTACGAATTTCAGCATTAAAACTCGGCAAACTTCGAATGGAGACAAGGTTTGTCCATTTTGGTCCAAACATTACGACATTCGCTCTGGGGAACGAACTTGTTGTTTCTCACTCTCCAAGCCTCGAATGGAGACAAGTTTGGTCCATTTCGATCCGAAGATGACCAACAACGCTCGAGGGTACAAATTTCAGCATTAAAACTCAGCAAACTTCGAATGTAGACAAGGTTTGTCCATTTTTGTCCAAACATGACGAACTTCACTCAGGGGAACGAACTTTTTGTTTCTCACTCTCCAAGCCTCAAATGGAGACAAGTTCTGACCATTTTGGTCCGAAGATGAGCAACAACGCTCTAGGGTACGAACTTCAGCATTAAAACTCGCCAAACTTAAAATGGTGACAAGATTTATCCATTTTGGTCCAAATATGACGAACTTCGCTCTGGGAACGAACTTGTTGTTTCTCATTCTCCAAGCCTCGAATGGAGGCAAGTTTGGACCATTTTGGTCCGAAGATGACCAACAATGCTCTAGGGTACGAACTTCAGCATTAAAAGTCGGCAAACTTCGAATGGAGACAAGGTTTGTCCATTTTGGTCCAACCATGAGGAACTTCGCTCTGGGGAACGAACTTGTTGTTTCTCACTCTCCAAGCCTCGAATGGAGACAAGTTTGGTCCATTTTGGTTCGAAGATGACAAACAACGCTCGAGGGTACGAACTTCAGCATTAAAACTCGCCAAACTTCGAATGGAGACAAGGTTTGTCCATTTTGGTCCAAACATGACGAACTTCGCTCTGGGGAACGAGCTGGTTGTTTCTCACTCTCCAAGCCTCGAATGGAGACAAGTTTGGTCCATTTTGGTCCGAAGATGACCAACAACGCACAAGGGTACGAACTTCGCATTAAAACTCGGCAAACTTCGAATGGTGACAAGGTTTGTCCATTTTGCTCCAAACATGACGAACTTCGCTATGGGGAACGAACTTGTTGTTTCTCATTCTCCAAGCCTCGAATGGAGACAAATTTGGTCCATTTTGGTTCGAAGATGACCAACAACGCACTAGGGTATGAACTTCAGCATTAAAACTCGGCAAAGTTCGAATGGTGACAAGGTTTGTCCATTTTGGTCCAAACATGACGAACTTCGCTCTGGGAACGAACTTGTTGTTTCTCATTCTCCAAGCCTCGAATGGAGACATGTTTGGTCCATTTTAGTCTGAAGATGACCAACAACACTCTAGGGTACGAACTTCAGCATTAAAGCTCGACAAACTTCGAATGGTGACAAGGTTTGTCCATTTTGGTCCAAACATAACGAACTTCGCTCTGGGGGAACGAACTTGTTGTTTCTCACTCTCCAAGCCTCGAATGTTGACAAGTTTGTTCCATTTCGGTCCGAAGATGACCAACAACGCTCGAGGGTACGAACTTCAGCATTAAAACTCGCCAAACTTCGAATGGAGACAAGGTTTGTCCATTTTGGTCCAAACATTACGAACTTCGCTCTGGGGAACGAACTTGTTGTTTCTCACTCTCCAAGCCTCGAATGGAGACAAGTTTCATCCATTTTGGTTCGAAGATGAGCAATAAAGCTTTAGGGTACGAACTTCAGCATTAAAACTTGCCAAACCTCGAATGGAGACAAGGTTTGTCCATTTGGGTCCAAACATGACGAACTTCCCTCTGGGGAACGAACTTGTTGGTTCTCACTCTCCAAGCCTCGAATGGAGACAAGTTTGGTCCATTTCGGTCCAAAGATGACCAACAACGCTCGAGGGTACGAACTTCAGCCTTAAAACTCGCCAAACTTCGAATGGAGACAAGGTTTGTCTATTTTGGTCCAAACATGACGAACTTCGCTCTGGGGAACGAACTTGTTGTTTCTCACTCTCCAAGCCTCGAATGGAGACAAGTTTGGTCCATTTCGGTCCGAAGATGACCAACAACGCTCGAGGGTACGAACTTCAGCATTAAAACTCGCCAAGCTTCGAATGTAGACAAGGTTTGTCCATTTTAGTCCAAACATTACGAACTTCGATCCTGCAACTATGCAGTTTATTAATTATTTACCGCCGAAATTTGAAATCAAACAACCACCTGGCTTAGTGGCTGAGCGCTTGCCTTACCACTCCCAAGGTGGGGGTTCGATCCTACAACTATGCAGTTTACTGTTTATTTACTGCCCAATTTTTTATCAAACAACCACCTGGCGCAGTGGCTGAGCGCTTGCCTTACCACTCCCATGGTGGGGGTTCGATCCTGCAACTATGCAGTTTACTGGTTATTTACCGCCCAATTTATAAAACAACAACTTGGCTTAGTGGCTGAGCGCTTGCCTTACCACTCCTATGGTGGGGGTTCGATCCTGCAACTATGGAGTTTATTAATTATTTACCGCCCAAATTTTATCAAACAATCACCTTGCTTAGTGGCTGAGTGCTTGCCTTACCACTCCTATGGTGGGGGTTCGATCCTGAAACTATGCAGTTTACTGTTTATTTACCGCCCAATTTTTTATCAACCAACCACCTGGCGCAGTGGCTGAGCGCTTGCCTTACCACTCCCAAGGTGGGGGTTCGATCCTGCAACTATGCAGTTTACTGTTTATTTACCACCCAATTTTCTTTTTTTATCAAACAACCACCTGGCTTAGTGGCTGATGTCTTGCCTTACCACTCCCATGGTGGGGGTTCGATCCTGCAACTATGCAGTTTATTAATTATTTACCTCCCAATTTTTATCAAACAACCACCTGGCTTAGTAGCTGAGCGCTTGCCTTACAACTCCTATGGTGGGGGTTCGATCCTGCAACTATGCAGTTTATAAATTATTTACCGCCCAAATTTTTATCAAACAACCACCTGGCTTAGTGGCTGAGCGCTTGCCATACCACTCCCATGGTGGGGGTTCGATCCGGCAACTATGCAGTTTATTAATTATTTACCACCCAAATTTTTTTTTATCAAACAACCACCTGGCTTAGTGGCTGAGCGTTGGCCTTACCACTCTCATGGTGGGTTTGATCCTACAACTATGCAGTTTACTGTTTATTTACCGCCCAATTTTTTATCAAACAACCACCTGGCTTAGTGGCTGAGCGCTTGCCTTACCACTCCCATGGTTGGGGTTCGATCCTACAACTAGGCAGTTTATTAATTATTTACCGCCCAAATTTAGTTTATTAATTATTTACAGCCCAAATTTTTTTTTGCCGTTTTCTCTGTTCTCTCTCTTCACGTAATTGAGGGAGGCGTTGATTGTGGCCGTCTATTTGGTGGTGTGTGGTGGTCAGTGATCGGTGATCTTTGTGCATTTGGGTGGCTGTGCGAGTGTTCTTGTCGGTGGTCGGTGGTTTGAATCGGTGATCGGTGGTGCATGGTTTTTTTGTATGTCGTACGTGGCTGTGCGCTTTTTGCATGCGGTGAGAGGGTGTGATTTTCGTGCGATTATTGGTTGTGGCTAGTTTCTGTGTTCTTCATGGGTAAAGGACGAAAAAAACCGGCCAAGAAGGTTCCAGGTGGTCATTGTCGTGCTGTTCGTGTTGATAGGAGTGTCGGTGATCGTGATTCTTGCCGTCAGGAGGAGGTGGGTAAGGTTCTATCGACTTCGTATGGGCGTGTACCCCAGGATACGGTTTCTTCTCCAATGGAACAGTAGGTTCTCGTGGCTGTGGGAGAGAAAGGTGAAGGCCGGATGTCGCAGGGGGGGTCTAGTTTGATGGATGTGGAGTCGAATGAGGGTGTGACGGATGGTAATATGGGTAAATTGGCTGTAGATCGGGAGGTGGTTTGCGGTGGGTATGGTGTAGGGATGGAGGTGGAAGATCATCGGTCAGGATCTGTGGGCGGTGCCGTTGAGGGTGAGGAGTTGCGATCAGTTTCTTCGGTGGGCTGCGGGATTCAGTCGCTTGTTCGTAACGTTGCTAGGGTTTCGCAGAAGCTAGGTCACCCTCTCGGGTTGCCACCGCATGCAGTTCGGATTGTTGGGTCGGACAGACCGGGTTTGGGTGAGCCAGAGTTGGATGCCGGTTTGGATAAGGGAAAGGGTATTGCGGAGACGTGGCCATGTGTTGGGCTTCGCGGTGAGAGTGGATTGACGTCTGGGCTTCAGGGGTGCGAACTGGGCCTTTTGTTGGGCCTTTGCGTGAGGTTGGGCGGAAGAGTTCGGATGTGGCTGGGCTGGCTGGTAAGTGTGTTAATGAGGTGGTGGGTGAGGCTAATTCGAGAGGTGTGGGGTAGAGTAATGGGCCTTCTTGGGCTTCTTTGTTGAGGGCTTCAAAGCCTTTTACTGCACTTCCTTTTTGTCCGCCAATTGTGGTGGAAGGGGAGACGATTGTGATTCCTCCAGATGATGTGGTGGAGGAGGGAATTAAGGTGTGGAATTGTGCTTTGGTTGGCCAGTTCATTGATTCTCGTCTTCCTTTTCAGGTGCTATCTCACCTTGTTAATAGAGTGTGGGGTCGTGTTGGTGTGCCTACTGTTACGTATTTGGAGAATGGCTTGATTATTTTCAAGTTTCCTACGGTGGAGGCTTCTGAGTGGGTTTTGGCGAACGACCCTTGGCATTTTGGTGGGAAGCCTATCCTTTTGCGTAAGTGGGTTCCAGGTATTGTTCCACAAACCTTTGCTTTCGATTCTGTCCCAGTTTGGGTGCGATTACTGAATGTGCCGCTTGAGTTATGGACTCCTCGGGGTTTGGGTGTGTTGGCAAGTGCGGTGGGTAAACCGATTTGCCTAGACCAGGCTACGGAGGAGAGGTCTAGATTATCTTTTGCTCGGGTGTGTGTGGAGGTTGGTATCGATGATGTTCTTCCTGGTTCTGTTAACGTCCGCTTGGGGGGGTTGACTTTGTGGTTCGGGTTCAGTACCCTTGTAAACCCAAAAGGTGTGTGGATTGTCGTGTTTTCGGCCATTCTGGGCCTCCTGTCCTCGTAGGAAAGAGCAGGAGCCAGTGGCAGCTGATGTGGTAGAGAGTCCTAGGCAGGAGGTGAGCATGGTTCCCCCGGTGCAGGTTCCTTCGGTTGTGGCTACTACTCGAGTCCATTCTAAGGTGGGCGAGGGGGATCAGTCTTCTCTTTCTCCTGGTTGAGGGGGGAAATGGGAGGGTGTTCCTCTAAATGTTAAGAATAAGTTTGGGGTGTTGGAAGCGGGTGTTGATGATGCTATGGCAATTGTGCCATTGGTAGTTGATCCGTCTGGTGTGGTAGAAGGTACTCTGAGAGGTGGCTATTTGGGTGAGGAGGGTCCTGGGGATCCTTTGGGTGGACATGTCTAGTTGGTGCTCGCGCGAAGGGCCTTGCTGTTAGGTCCTTCTTAGAGTCGACCTGTGTGGGGTTTTGTTGTCTTTTGGAGACGAAAGTTAAGAGTCATCAGTTTGATATGGTGTTTAGCCGTTTCGGAGGTGGGTGGCAGTCTGTGTGTAGTTATGGGTTGCAAGGGTTGGGGAGAATTTGGGTTATGTGGCGGCCGAATAGGTTTAATTTTGTGACTACGGTTGTGCATGCTCAGTTCATCTCTGGTACATTGGTTGATGGGGTTACGTCTGTTTCAGTGGAGGTGGCATGTGTGTATGCTGCTAATTTAATGGGGGAGCGGAGGGCTATGTGGGATATTTTATCTCAGATTATTGCTGGGTGGTCATTACCTGGAGTGGTCATGGGGGATTTTAATGTTGTTCGCTCTGTTGGGGAATCTTATGGTGGGAATCCTGATTTGAGTGAGATGGAGGAATTTGATTCTTCCATTACACAGGCAGATTTGGTGGAGCTCGGGGTTCAGGGGAGTTGGTACACGTGGTCGAGTAGTCCTTCTGGGGGTGCTGATGTGATGCGTCGTTTGGATAGGGTACTGGTGAATAGTGCCTGGGTGTCCTCTTTGCCCCTATGTGTGGTTCGAGCACATGGTTGGGGGGTATCTGATCATAGCCCTTTAGTTTTTCAGTTAGAAGTGCCGATTCTGAGGTGTCGTGTGGTGTTCCGCTATTTTAGTCATTGGGCTGAGGAGGAGGGTTTTTTGGGTGTGGTTGCTGATTGGTGGGTTCGTGCGGTTCGCCCTTGCCTGGGTCGGAAGGATGCGCTTGTTTGGTTGTCGTCTCCTTCGAGTGGGTTCTCTGTTGCTAGTGCCTGGGAGGCTATTAGGCCGCGGAGTGGTGTGGTGCCGTGGTATCGTCTGTTTTGGTTTGGAGGTAATATCCCGAGGCATGCTTTTATTGCTTGGATGGCTGTTCGTGATAGGCTCTATACTCGGGATCGATTACTTCGGTGGGGTGTGTCTTCGTCAGCAACTTGTCTATTGTGTGTTGATGGGGTGGAGTCTCGGGATCATCTGTTCTTCGCTTGTCCGTTTAGTAGGGTTGTGTGGAGTAAGATGCTGATCTGGGGGAACTCGTCGCATAGGATTGCTTCCTGGGATGTAGAACTTCAGTGGATTTGTGCGAGGAGTAGAGGGAAGAAAAGACGGAATCGGGTTTGGAGGGTTGCTTGGGTGTCTGTGCTTTATCATATATGGCGGGAGCGTAATTCTCGGCTTCATGGTAAAGGTACAGGTTCTGCTGATGCAGTGCTACAGATGGCTCAGACTGATGTTTGGTTTCGGTGTGAGTCTTGGGGTGGTCAGGCTGTTGATAGGACAGGTCCTCCTTGGGGCTGGTTTTAGTGTTTTTTCCTGTTTGGGTTTAGTTTGCATTTACCTGGCTCGGGTTGTGAGCTGTTGTTTAGTTGTACCCTGCTCAGGTTATGAGTTTTCATTTGTTTTGTGCTTTATTTACTTTTTGCCTTGACCTCGGGCTATGAGGTCCTCCCTCTTTTTACAGTAATATATTTATTTTGCAAAAAAAAAAAAGGACGAACAACCCTCTAGGGGACGAACTTCTCATTCTGACTGGCCAAACCTCGAAATGGAGACAAGTTTGGTCCAGTTTGGTCCAAACCTGAAGAGCAACGCTCTAGGGGACGAAGTTCTCTTTCTGACTAGCCAAACCTCGAAATGGAGACAAGTTTGGCAAAGTTCGCTCCAAACAGGACGACCAACACTCTAGGGGACGAACTTAGTTTTGACTCGCCAAAGCTCAAAATGGAGACAAGATTGGTCCAGTACGGTCAAAACATGACGAACAATGCTCTATGGGACGAACTTCTCTTTCTTTCTCGTCAAACCTCAAAATGGAGACAAGTTTCGTCCAGTTCGTTCCAAACAGGACGAACAACGCTCTAGGGGACGAACTACTCTTATTGACTCGCCAAACCTCGAAATGGAGACAAGTTTGGTCCAGTTCGTTCCAAACAAGACAAACAACACTCTAGGGGACGAACTTAGTTTTGACTCGCCAAACCTCGAAATGGAGACAAGATTGGTCCACTTCGGTCCAAACATGACGTACAAGGCTCTAGGGGACGAACTTTTCTTTTTTTCTCGTCAAAAGTCGAAATCGAGACAAGTTTCGTCCAGTTTGTTCCAAACAAGACGAACAACACTCTAGGGGACGAACTTCTCTTTCTTACTCGCCAAACTTCGAAATGGAGACAAGTTTGGTCCAGTTCATTCCAAACAGGACGAACAACGCTCTAGGGGACGAACTACTCTTATTGACTCGTCAAACCTCGAAATGGAGACAAGTTTCGTCCAGTTCGTTCCAAACATGATGAACAAAGCTCTAGGGGACGAACTTCTCTTTCTTACTCGCCAAACATCGAAATGGCCCAGTTCGTTCCAAACAGGACGAACAACACTCTAGGGGACGAACTTAGTTTTGACTCGCCAAACCTCGAAATGAAGACAAGATTGGTCCAGTTCGGTTCAAACATGACGAACAACGCTCTATGGGACGAACTTCTCTTTCTTTCTCGTCAAACCTCAAAGTGGAGACAAGTTTCGTTCAGTTTGTTCCAAACAGGACGAACAACGCTCTAGCGGACGAATTTTTCTTTCTTACTCGCCAAACTTCGAAATGGAGACAAGTTTGGTCCAGTTCGTTCCAAATAGGACGAACAAAGCTCTAGGGGACGAACTACTCTTATTGACTCGCCAAACCTCGAAATGGAGACAAGTTTGGTCCAGTTCGTTCCAAACAGGACGAACAACGCTCTAGGGGACGAACTACTCTTATTGAATCGCCAAACCTCGAAATGGAGACAAGTTTGGTCCAGTTCGTTCCAAACAAGACAAACAACACTCTAGGGGACGAACTTAGTTTTGACTCGCCAAACCTCGAAATGGAGACAAGATTGGTCCACTTCGGTCCAAACATGACGTACAATGCTCTAGGGGACGAACTTCTCTTTCTTTCTCGTCAAAAGTCGAAATGGAGACAAGTTTCGTCCAGTTTGTTCCAAACAAGACGAACAACGCTCTAGGGGACGAACTTCTCTTTCCTACTCGCCAAACTTCGAAATGGAGACAAGTTTGGTCCAGTTCATTCCAATTAGGACGAACAACGCTCTAGGGGACGAACTACTCTTATTGACTCGTCAAACCTCGAAATGGAGACAAGTTTCGTCCAGTTCGGTCCAAACATGACGAACAAAGCTCTAGGTGACGAACTTCTCTTTCTTACTCGCCAAACATCGAAATGGCCCAGTTCGTTCCATACAGGACGAACAACACTCTAGGTGACGAACTTACTTTTGACTCGCCAAACCTCGAAATGAAGACAAGATTGGTCCAGTTCGGTACAAACATGACGAACAACGCTCTATGGGACGAACTTCTCTTTCTTTCTCGTCAAACCTCAAAATGGAAACAAGTTTCGTTCAGTTTGTTCCAAACAGGACGAACAACGCTCTAGGGGACGAATTTTTCTTTCTTACTCGCCAAACTTCGAAATGGAGACAAGTTTGGTCCAGTTCGTTCCAAACAGGACGAACAACGCTCTAGGGGACGAACTACTCTTATTGACTCGCCAAACCTCGAAATGGAGACAAGTTTGGTCCAGTTCGTTCCAAACAGGACGAACAACGCTCTAGGGGACGAACTAGTCTTATTGACTCGCCAAACCTCGAAATGGAGAGAAGTTTGGTCCAGTTCGTTCCAAACAGGACGAACAACGCTCTAGGGGACGAACTAGTCTTATTGACTCGGCACACCTCGAAATGGAGACAAGTTTGGTCCAGTTCGTTCCAAACAAGACAAACAACACTCTAGGGGACGAACTTAGTTTTGACTCGCCAAACCTCGAAATGGAGACAAGATTGGTCCACTTCGGTCTAAACATGACAAACAATGCTCTAGGGGACGAACTTCTCTTTCTTTCTCGTCAAAAGTCGAAATGGAGACAAGTTTCGTCCAGTTTGTTTCAAACAAGACGAACAACGCTCTAGGGGACGAACTTCTCTTTCCTACTCGCCAAACTTCGAAATGGAGACAAGTTTGGTCCAGTTCATTCCAATTAGGACGAACAACGCTCTAGGGGACGAACTACTCTTATTGACTCGTCAAACCTCGAAATGGAGACAAGTTTCGTCCAGTTCGGTGCAAACATGACGAACAAAGCTCTAGGGGACGAACTTCTCTTTCTTACTCGCCAAACATCGAAATGGCCCAGTTCGTTCCATACAGGACGAACAACACTCTAGGTGACGAACTTACTTTTGACTCGCCAAACCTCGAAATGAAGACAAGATTGGTCCAGTTCGGTACAAACATGACGAACAACGCTCTATGGGACGAACTTCTCTTTCTTTCTCGTCAAACCTCAAAATGGAGACAAGTTTCGTTCAGTTTGTTCCAAACAGGACGAACAACGCTCTAGGGGACGAATTTTTCTTTCTTACTCGCCAAACTTCGAAATGGAGACAAGTTTGGTCCAGTTCGTTCCAAACAGGACGAACAACGCTCTAGGGGACGAACTAGTCTTATTGACTCGCCAAACCTCGAAATGGAGACAAGTTTGGTCCAGTTCGTTCCAAACAGGACGAACAACGCTCTAGGGGACGAGCTACTCTTATTGACTCGCCAAACCTCGAAATGGAGACAAGTTTGGTCCAGTTCGTTCCAAACAAGACAAACAACACTCTAGGGGACGAACTTAGTTTTGACTCGCCAAACCTCGAAATGGAGACAAGATTGGTCCACTTCGGTCTAAACATGACAAACAACGCTCTAGGGGACGAACTTCTCTTTCTTTCTCGTCAAAAGTCGAAATGGAGACAAGTTTCGTCCAGTTTGTTCCAAACAAGACGAACAACGCTCTAGGGGACGAACTTCTCTTTCTTACTCGCCAAACTTCGAAATGGAGACAAGTTTGGTCCAGTTCATTCCAAACAGGACGAACAACGCTCTAGGGGACGAACTACTCTTATTGACTCGTCAAACCTCGAAATGGAGACAAGTTTCGTCCAGTTCGGTCCAAACATGACGAACAAAGCTCTAGGGGACGAACTTCTCTTTCTTACTCGCCTTACATCGAAATGGCGCAGTTCGTTCCATACAGGACGAACAACACTCTAGGGCACGAACTTAGTTTTGACTCGCCAAACCTCGAAATGAAGACAAGATTGGTCCAGTTCGGTACAAACATGACAAACAACGCTCTATGGGACGAACTTCTCTTTCTTTCTCATCAAACCTCAAAATGGAGACAAGTTTCGTTCAGTTTGTTCCAAACAGGACGAACAACGCTCTAGGGGACGAATTTTTCTTTCTTAATCGCCAAACTTCGAAATGGAGACAAGTTTGGTCCAGCTCGTTCCAAACAGGACGAACAACGCTCTAGGGGACGAACTACTCTTATTGACTCCCCAAACCTCGAAATGGAGACAAGTTTGGTCCAGTTCGTTCCAAACAGGACGAACAACGCTCTAGGGGACGAACTACTCTTATTGACTCGCCAAACCTCGAAATGGAGACAAGTTTGGTCCAGTTCGTTCCAAACAAGACAAACAACACTCTAGGGGACGAACTTAGTTTTGACTCGCCAAACCTCGAAATGGAGACAAGATTGGTCCACTTCGGTCTAAACATGACAAACAACGCTCTAGGGGACGAACTTCTCTTTCTTACTCGCCAAACTTCGAAATGGAGACAAGTTTGGTCCAAGTCATTCCAAACAGGACGAACAACGCTCTAGGGGACGAACTACTCTTATTGACTCGTCAAACCTCGAAATGGAGACAAGTTTCGTCCAGTTCGGTCCAAACATGACGAACAAAGCTCTAGGGGACGAACTTCTCTTTCTTACTCGCCAAACATCGAAATGGCCCAGTTCGTTCCATACAGGATGAACAACACTCTAGGGGACGAACTTAGTTTTGACTCGCCAAACCTCGAAATGATGACAAGATTGGTCCAGTTCGGTACAAACATGACGAACAACGCTCTATGGGACGAACTTCTCTTTCTTTCTCGTCAAACCTCAAAATGGAGTCAAGTTTCGTTCAGTTTGTTCCAAACAGGACGAACAACGCTCTAGGGGACGAATTTTTCTTTCTTACTCGCCAAACTTCGAAATGGAGACAAGTTTGGTCCAGTTCGTTCCAAACATGACGAACAACGCTCTAGGGGACGAACTACTCTTATTGACTTGTCAAACCTCGAACTGGAGACAAGTTTCGTCCAGTTCGGTCCAAACATGACGAACAAAGCTCTAGGGGACGAACTTCTCTTTCTTACTCGCCAAACATCGAAATGGCCCAGTTCGTTCCAAACAGGACGAACAACACTCTAGGGGACGACCTTAATTTTGACTCGCCAAACCTCGAAATGAAGACAAGATTGGTCCAGTTCGGTCCAAACATGACGAACAACGCTCTATGGGACGAACTACTCTTATTGACTAGCCAAACCTCGAAATGGAGACAAGTTTGGTCCAGTTCGATCCAAACAGGACGAACAACGCTCTAGGGGACGAACTACTCTTATTGACTCGCCAAACCTCGAAATGGAGACAAGTTTGGTCCAGTTCGTTCCAAACAAGACAAACAACACTCTAGGGGACGAACTTAGTTTTGACTCGCCAAACCTCGAAATGGAGACAAGATTGGTCCACTTCGGTCTAAACATGACAAACAATGCTCTAGGGGACGAACTTCTCTTTCTTTCTCGTCAAAAGTCGAAATGGAGACAAGTTTCGTCCAGTTTGTTTCAAACAAGACGAACAACGCTCTAGGGGACGAACTTCTCTTTCCTACTCGCCAAACTTCGAAATGGAGACAAGTTTGGTCCAGTTCATTCCAATTAGGACGAACAACGCTCTAGGGGACGAACTACTCTTATTGACTCGTCAAACCTCGAAATGGAGACAAGTTTCGTCCAGTTCGGTGCAAACATGACGAACAAAGCTCTAGGGGACGAACTTCTCTTTCTTACTCGCCAAACATCGAAATGGCCCAGTTCGTTCCATACAGGACGAACAACACTCTAGGTGACGAACTTACTTTTGACTCGCCAAACCTCGAAATGAAGACAAGATTGGTCCAGTTCGGTACAAACATGACGAACAACGCTCTATGGGACGAACTTCTCTTTCTTTCTCGTCAAACCTCAAAATGGAGACAAGTTTCGTTCAGTTTGTTCCAAACAGGACGAACAACGCTCTAGGGGACGAATTTTTCTTTCTTACTCGCCAAACTTCGAAATGGAGACAAGTTTGGTCCAGTTCGTTCCAAACAGGACGAACAACGCTCTAGGGGACGAACTAGTCTTATTGACTCGCCAAACCTCGAAATGGAGACAAGTTTGGTCCAGTTCGTTCCAAACAGGACGAACAACGCTCTAGGGGACGAACTACTCTTATTGACTCGCCAAACCTCGAAATGGAGACAAGTTTGGTCCAGTTCGTTCCAAACAAGACAAACAACACTCTAGGGGACGAACTTAGTTTTGACTCGCCAAACCTCGAAATGGAGACAAGATTGGTCCACTTCGGTCTAAACATGACAAACAACGCTCTAGGGGACGAACTTCTCTTTCTTTCTCGTCAAAAGTCGAAATGGAGACAAGTTTCGTCCAGTTTGTTCCAAACAAGACGAACAACGCTCTAGGGGACGAACTTCTCTTTCTTACTCGCCAAACTTCGAAATGGAGACAAGTTTGGTCCAGTTCATTCCAAACAGGACGAACAACGCTCTAGGGGACGAACTACTCTTATTGACTCGTCAAACCTCGAAATGGAGACAAGTTTCGTCCAGTTCGGTCCAAACATGACGAACAAAGCTCTAGGGGACGAACTTCTCTTTCTTACTCGCCTTACATCGAAATGGCGCAGTTCGTTCCATACAGGACGAACAACACTCTAGGGCACGAACTTAGTTTTGACTCGCCAAACCTCGAAATGAAGACAAGATTGGTCCAGTTCGGTACAAACATGACAAACAACGCTCTATGGGACGAACTTCTCTTTCTTTCTCATCAAACCTCAAAATGGAGACAAGTTTCGTTCAGTTTGTTCCAAACAGGACGAACAACGCTCTAGGGGACGAATTTTTCTTTCTTAATCGCCAAACTTCGAAATGGAGACAAGTTTGGTCCAGCTCGTTCCAAACAGGACGAACAACGCTCTAGGGGACGAACTACTCTTATTGACTCCCCAAACCTCGAAATGGAGACAAGTTTGGTCCAGTTCGTTCCAAACAGGACGAACAACGCTCTAGGGGACGAACTACTCTTATTGACTCGCCAAACCTCGAAATGGAGACAAGTTTGGTCCAGTTCGTTCCAAACAAGACAAACAACACTCTAGGGGACGAACTTAGTTTTGACTCGCCAAACCTCGAAATGGAGACAAGATTGGTCCACTTCGGTCTAAACATGACAAACAACGCTCTAGGGGACGAACTTCTCTTTCTTACTCGCCAAACTTCGAAATGGAGACAAGTTTGGTCCAAGTCATTCCAAACAGGACGAACAACGCTCTAGGGGACGAACTACTCTTATTGACTCGTCAAACCTCGAAATGGAGACAAGTTTCGTCCAGTTCGGTCCAAACATGACGAACAAAGCTCTAGGGGACGAACTTCTCTTTCTTACTCGCCAAACATCGAAATGGCCCAGTTCGTTCCATACAGGATGAACAACACTCTAGGGGACGAACTTAGTTTTGACTCGCCAAACCTCGAAATGATGACAAGATTGGTCCAGTTCGGTACAAACATGACGAACAACGCTCTATGGGACGAACTTCTCTTTCTTTCTCGTCAAACCTCAAAATGGAGTCAAGTTTCGTTCAGTTTGTTCCAAACAGGACGAACAACGCTCTAGGGGACGAATTTTTCTTTCTTACTCGCCAAACTTCGAAATGGAGACAAGTTTGGTCCAGTTCGTTCCAAACATGACGAACAACGCTCTAGGGGACGAACTACTATTATTGACTTGTCAAACCTCGAACTGGAGACAAGTTTCGTCCAGTTCGGTCCAAACATGACGAACAAAGCTCTAGGGGACGAACTTCTCTTTCTTACTCGCCAAACATCGAAATGGCCCAGTTCGTTCCAAACAGGACGAACAACACTCTAGGGGACGAACTTAATTTTGACTCGCCAAACCTCGAAATGAAGACAAGATTGGTCCAGTTCGGTCCAAACATGACGAACAACGCTCTATGGGACGAACTACTCTTATTGACTAGCCAAACCTCGAAATGGAGACAAGTTTGGTCCAGTTCGATCCAAACAGGACGAACAACGCTCTAGGGGACGAACTACTCTTATTGACTCGCCAAACCTCGAAATGGAGACAAGTTTGGTCCAGTTCGTTCCAAACAAGACAAACAACACTCTAGGGGACGAACTTAGTTTTGACTCGCCAAACCTCGAAATGGAGACAAGATTGGTCCACTTCGGTCTAAACATGACAAACAACGCTCTAGGGGACGAACTTCTCTTTCTTTCTCGTCAAAAGTCGAAATGGAGACAAGTTTCGTCCAGTTTGTTCCAAACAAGACGAACAACGCTCTAGAGGACGAACTTCTCTTTCTTACTCGCCAAACTTCGAAATGGAGACAAGTTTGGTCCAGTTCATTCCAAACAGGACGAACAACGCTCTAGGGGACGAACTAATCTTATTGACTTGTCAAACCTCGAAATGGAGACAAGTTTCGTCCAGTTCGGTCCAAACATGACGAACAAGGCTCTAGGGGACGAACTTCTCTTTCTTACTCGCCAAACATCGAAATGGCCCAGTTCGTTCCAAACAGGACGAACAACACTCTAGGGGACGAACTTAGTTTTGACTCGCCAAACCTCAAAATGAAGACAAGATTGGTCCAGTTCGGTCCAAACATGACGAACAACGCTCTATGGGACGAACTTCTCTTTCTATCTCGTCAAACCTCAAAATGGAGAGAAGTTTCGTTCAGTTTGTTCCAAACAGGACGAACAACGCTCTAGGGGACGAACTACTCTTATTGACTCGTCAAACCTCGAAATGGAGACAAGTTTCGTCTAGTTCGGTCCAAACATGACGAACAAAGCTCTAGGGGACGAACTTCTCTTTCTTACTCGCCAAACATCGAAATGGCCCAGTTCGTTCCAAACAGGATGAACAACACTCTAGGGGACGAATTTAGTTTTGACTCGCCAAACCTCGAAATGAAGACAAGATTGGTCCAGTTCGGTCCAAACATGACGAACAACGCTCTATGGGACGAACTTCTCTTTCTTTCTCGTCAAACCTCAAAATGGAGACAAGTTTCGTTCAGTTTGTTCCAAACAAGACGAACAACGCTCTAGGGGACGAACTTCTCTTTCTTACTCGCCAAACTTCGAAATGGAGACAAGTTTGGTCCAGTTCGTTCCAAACATGACGAACAACGCTCTTGTAAGCCCTAAACTCTCTTTTGTTCATATTGTGCTCATATATGATGTTTTGACATATGCAAATTGATATAGGTTGCACTAAACGATGTCGTGGTAGAATTTGGGAATCTCCTTAGTTGTGGATATTAACGTACACAAAGCTTCATAAGGAGACAGGTTACGCATTGGGATAAGCATATTAAAAGTTGAGTTGAAGTAAGTTAAGGTCATGAGCAAGTTGGGTACACATTAGGTGTATGTTGTGTTGAATACAAAAGCTGTAATTTCTAATTAATTTAGTTAAAATTTCTTTACAATTTAGGTGGATTGAAAGGGGCTTAAAGTCTAAAGAGAGAAGGAGGAGCTGACCATTTTAGTTACATTTTCGTTGGAGATTTTTTTGTTATAGTGGAAGGATGAGCTGTCCAACACTTGTGACTGCAGTAGACAGCTGGAAGCTCTAGGAAGTGGATAAACTTAAAACAGTCATATCTCTCAATCCACTTGAGCAAATTCGATGATTCTTGAGCCAAAATCTCAGAAATTGAATGAATATTAGGTCTGGAAAATTTTGTGAGAAAATATGAAGAATAAGGTCGTGAAAATGTAAGAAAACCGAGAGGTGTTCCCAGTTTTTCGGCCAGCAGAACAGTGTGAAGAAATCAGTTTCTTTTGAACTCTTGAGGAGGAATTAGAAGCTGAAACTCTGAGGTAAGTAAGCTAAGATGTTGTACTTGAGGTTTATCAAAAAATATTAGGTGGTTGTTTTGCTAAATTTTGAGGAACCCAAGCTGAAAGTTGAACCTGGAATTTAACAGTTTTCGGGTAGCAGAACAGTGTGAAGAAATCAGTTTCTTTTCAACTCTTGAGGAGGAATTAGAAGCTGAGACTTTGAGGTAAGTAATCTAAGATGTTGTACTTGAGGTTTATCAATAAATATTAGGTGGTTGTTTTGCTAAATTTTGAGGAACCCAAGCTGAAAGTTGAACCTGGAATTTAACAGTTTTCGGGTAGCAGAACAGTGTGAAGAAATCAGTTTCTTGTCAACTTTTGAGGAGGAATTAGAAGCTGAAACCTTGAGGTAAGTAAGCTAAGATGTTGTACTTGAGGTTTATCAAATAAAATTTGGTGGTTGTTTTGCTAAATTTTGAGAAACTCATGCTGGAAGTCAAATCTGTAATTTTTGGCTCAAAACAGAGGGGTCTAGAGAGCTTAAGGAAGTTGTGTTCCAATTTGTTATACACTATTGCCAAGTGTGTGCAATTACTATCCTATGAGTTATGTGACTGAGTTAGATCAATTTTTGGGCCAAGTAGCAAAAGGGATTAATGTTATGGAATTCATTTTCAGGGCAAACGAAGATAGGAGAAGCTTATAAGCCTTGGGAGCCTTCCGGTGTTCGTGAGTAATTTTGTTTGAAAACCTATGCGTTGATCTTTATTTATTCAAAAGCTTACTAGTGATGGATATTGAAGCATGCTTAAACTAAGTTATATTCATTTTTCATTGAATTCCTACTAATAAATGTCGGTGTTGAAAGTTAAGCATAATTGTAACTAGTTTGTTACTCCGCGTTCAAGCATGAAACCTAAGTTTGGAAGTAGG
Source organism: Trichosanthes truncata (assembly GCA_033996785.1). Classification (NCBI taxonomy): domain Eukaryota; kingdom Viridiplantae; phylum Streptophyta; class Magnoliopsida; order Cucurbitales; family Cucurbitaceae; genus Trichosanthes; species Trichosanthes truncata. Next base: position 24,798,283 of record JAWPNB010000007.1, on the reverse strand, counting down.
GTTTTTCTTGGAAGTACCATGCATTAATCCACTCTAAAACATGTTTGAATTGCTTGAAACTTAAAGTATGATGGTTTGGCTATGTTAAAGAATTTATGCGTTGAGAACACGAAAAATGAGTTTGGTTAATGAGTTCTCTTTTAATCATACGATGAACTACACTTGAAGTTGGAAGCTTGTTTAATGATGAAAGTTTGTGTTTATGTTGAGAACTTGATGAATGTGATTCCAAAACATGTTTCCTAACTATTTAAAGCATGCCCTCGTATATTATTAACCCCCGGTACTGAAGGACACGGAGAAGGTACTTGGGAGGGAGAAAACTTGACCCCCGATACTGAAGGACAGTGAGAAGGTATTCGGGTGGTAGTTGGTCTGACCCCAATACTGAAGGACATGGAGAAGGTATTAGGGGAGACCAGTGAGCCTAAATGGCATACCACGTGCACGAGAGAGAGGTATTGAAGTTGTTGGTTAGAGAGGACTCTACCATAGCTAGGGTATCATGCTACAAGTTTTCTTTATCATGAGTTTTGATGCATTGATTATCGTGGTGCTTAAAGCCTATAATTTGGCGACATTGTTTAATTACTTTTGATACTTTACCTATGAACGCATAACTTATTAAATAGTCACTCACTGGGCTTCCCAGCTCACGTTTTCAACATGTTTTCTCTCCCCAGGTAGCAAACGAGTTCCCGGTGCTTAGCCTCGACAAGACCTGTTTGCCACCACGCCACTTAGCTCCTTGTATATATACTTCCACCTGTATATAGTTTTGAAATAAAAGCATTCTAGTCGGGGTGTAATACTTAAGTATGTTATGACTTGTTATGAAAACCTAGTATGGAAAAATGATTGCATCTTATTCAGGTGTGCAACTGTGCGCTCAATTTTGCTAGTTCATATATGCTTCGTTGTATACAATTTCAGGTTAATGTTAGGTTGGGCAGGGAGTGGCAGTAAGAGGGCTGCTATTCTCTGTCTTCGCATTCCTTCCTAGGATTAGGCAAGTGAGCTGGGAAGGGGTGTGACAGCTCTAGGGGACGAACTACTCTTATTGACTCGCCAAACCTCGAAATGGAGACAAGTTTGGTCCAGTTCGTTCCAAACAGGACGAACAATACTCTAGGGGACGAACTTAGTTTTAACTCGCCAAACCTCGAAATTGAGACAAGATTGGTCCAGTTCGGTCCAAACATGACGAACAACGATCTAGGGGATGAACTTCTCTTTCTGACTCGTCAAACCTCGAAATGGAGACAAGTTTGGTCCAGTTCGTTCCAAACAGGACGACCAACACTCTAGGCGACAAACTTAGTGTTGACTCGCCAAAGCTCGAAATGGAGACAAGATTGGTCCAGTACGGTCAAAACATGACGAACAACGCTCTATGGGACGAACTTCTCTTTCTTTCTCGTTAAACCTCAAAATGGAGACAAGTTTCATCCAGTTTGTTCCAAACAGGACGAACAACGCTCTAGGGGACGAACTTCTCTTTCTTACTCGCCAAACTTTGAAATGGAGACAAGTTTGGTCCAGTTCGTTCCAAACAGGACGAACAACGCTCTAGGGGACGAACTACTCTTATTGACTCGCCAAACCTCGAAATGGAGACAAGTTTGGTCCAGTTCGTTCAAAACAAGACAAACAACACTCTAGGGGACGAACTTAGTTTTGACTCGCCAAACCTCGAAATGGAGACAAGATTGGTCCACTTCGGTCCAAACATGACGAACAACGCTCTAGGGGACGAACTTCTCTTTCTTTCTCGTCAAAAGTAGAAATGGAGACAAGTTTCGTCCAGTTTGTTCCAAACAAGACGAACAACGCTCTAGGGGACGAACTTCTCTTTCTTACTCGCCAAACTTCGAAATGGAGACAAGTTTGGTCCAGTTCATTCCAAACAGGACGAACAACGCTCTAGGGGAGGAACTACTCTTATTGACTTGTCAAACCTCGAAATGGAGACAAGTTTCGTCCAGTTCGGTCCAAACATGACGAACAAAGCTCTAAGGGACAAACTTCTCTTTCTTACTCGCCAAACATCGAAATGGCCCAGTTCGTTCCAAACAGGACGAACAACACTCTAGGGGACGAACTTAGTTTTGACTCGCCAAACCTCGAAATGAAGACAAGATTGGTCCAGTTCGGTCCAAACATGACGAACAACGCTCTATGGGACGAACTTCTCTTTCTTTCTCGTCAAACCTCAAAATGGAGACAAGTTTCGTTCAGTTTGTTCCAAACAGGACGAACAACGCTCTAGGGGACGAATTTTTTTTTCTTACTCGCCAAACTTCGAAATGGAGACAAGTTTGGTCCAGTTCGTTCCAAACAGGACGAACAACGCTCTAGGGGACGAACTACTCTTATTGACTCGCCAAACCTCGAAATGGAGACAAGTTTGGTCCAGTTCGTTCCAAACAGGACGAACAACCCTCTAGGGGACGAACTTAGTTTTAACTCGCCAAACCTCGAAATTGAGACAAGATTGGTCCAGTTCGGTCCAAACATGACGAACAACGCTCTATGGGTCGAACTTCTCTTTCTTTCTCGTCAAACCTCGAAATGCAGACAAGTTTCGTCCAGTTTGTTCCAAACAGGACGAACAACGCTCTAAGGGACGAACTTCTCTTTCTTACTCGCAAAACTTCGAAATCGAGACAAGTTTGGTCCAATTCGTTCCAAATAGGACCAACAACGCTCTAGGGGACGAACTACACTTATTGACTCGCCAAACCTCGAAATGGAGACAAGTTTGGTCCAGTTCGTTCCAAACAGGACAAACAACACTCTAGGGATGAACTTAGTTTTAACTCGCCAAACCTTGAAATGGAGACAAGATTGGTCCAGTTCGGTCCAAACATGACGAACAATGCTCTAGGGGACGAACTTCTCTTTCTTTCTCGTCAAACCTCGAAATGGAGACAAGTTTCGCCCAGTTGGTTCCAAACAAGACGAACAACGCTCTAGGGGACGAACTTCTCTTTCTTACTCGCCAAACTTCGAAATGGAGGCAAGTTGGGTCTAGTTCATTCCAAAGAGGACGAACAACGCTTTAGGGGGCGAACTACTCTTATTGACTCGTCAAACCTCGAAATGGAGACAAGTTTGGTCTAGTTCGGTCCAAACATGACGAACAACGCTCAAGGGGACGAACTTCTCTTTCTGACTCGCCAAACCTCGAAATGGAAACAAGTTTGGTCCAGTTCGGTCCAAACATGACGACAACGCTCAAGGGGATGAACTTCTCTTTATGACTCGCCAAACCTCGAAATTGAGACAAGTTTGGTCCCGTTCGGTCCAAACATGACGATCAACGCTCTCGATGACGAACTTCTCTTTCTGACTCACCAAACCTCGAAATGGAGACGAGTTTGGTCCAGTTCGGTCCAAACATGACGACAATGCTCAAGGGGACGAACTTCTCTTTATGACTTTCCAAACAACGAATTTGAGACAACTTTGGTCAGGTTCGGTCCAAACATGACGAACAACGCTCTCGATGACGAACTTCTCTTTCTGACTCACCAAACCTCGAAATGGAGACAAGTTTGGTCTAGTTCGGTCCAAACATGACGAACAACGCTCAAGGGGACGAACTTCTCTTTCTGTCTCGCCAAACCTCGAAATGGAGACAAGTTTGGTCAAGTTAGGTCCAAACATGACGAACAACGCCCTAGGGATTGAACTTCTCTTTCTGACTCGTAAAACCTCGAATTGGAGACAAGTTTTGTCTAGTTCGGTCCAAACATGACGAACAACGCTCTAGGAGACGAACTTCTCTTTCTGACTCGACAAACTCAAAATGAAGACAAGTTTGGTCCAGTTCGGTCCAAACATGACGAACAACGCTCCAGGGGACGAACTTCACTTTCGGACTCGTCAAACTTCGAAATGGAGACAAGTTTGGTCCAGTTCGGTCCAAACATGACGAACAACGCCCCAGGGGACGAACTTCTCTTTCTGACTCGCCAAACTCGAAATAGAGACAAGTTTGGTGCAGTTCGGTCCAAACATGACGAACAACGCTCTAGTGGACGAACTTCTTTTTCTGACTCGCCAAACCTCGAAATGGAGACAAGTTTGGTCCAGTTCGGTCCAAACATGACGAACAACGCTCAAGGGGATGAACTTCTCTTTCTGACTCGTTGGTAAAGAGCTTGTCGAAGGCTCTATCAAATAAAATTATTAACCAGACCTTTACAATTTGCAGTAGTAATGGTCAGGGTCGATCTCAGGGATTGGATTTCTTAGTTTAATTCAGTACTATAATTACTAACGCTCAAATTTTATCTAGAGAACCAACAATAGAAGAAAAGTCAGATTACAACCTAAAATAATTATTTACATGGTTGGAGACATTTAAAGGGAACCTTCTTGAAACAATGATTTAATGTCATAAAACTAATTTGATCTTATAAAAGAGATAACTTACGTAAATAACAATTATAAGCCAATAAAATATCCAATTTATTAGTTGACTTTTTCAAGCCCAACTAAACATCATGCTTAGTGATAAATCAACATTTCAGTCTATTTTTATAACTAAACATGGTATTGAATCAATTCTATTGTAACTTCTATTAGCAAAAATTTCATTCCCATGCAAACATTCACTAATAGTTATACATTCAGATCTAAATTTGAGTTCTTCTTTGGTCACACCCCCTCCCGGATCACTTGACTAATCCTAGGAAGGAATGCGAAGACAGAGAATAGCAGCCCTCTTACTGCCACTCCCTGCCCAACCTAACATTAACCTGAAATTGTATACAACGAAGCATATATGAACTAGTAAAATTGAGCGCACAGTTGCACACCTGAATAAGATGCAATCATTTTTCCATACTAGGTTTTCATAACAAGTCATAACATACTTAAGTATTACACCCCGACTAGAATGCTTTTATTTCAAAACTATATACAGGTGGAAGTATATATACAAGGAGCTAAGTGGCGTGGTGGCAAACAGGTCTTGTCGAGGCTAAGCACCGGGAACTCGATTGCTACCTGGGGAGAGAAAACATGTTGAAAACGTGAGCTGGGAAGCCCAGTGAGTGACTATTTAATAAGTTATGCGTTCATAGGTAAAGTATCAAAAGTAATTAAACAATGTCGCCAAATTATAGGCTTTAAGCACCACGATAATCAATGCATCAAAACTCATGATAAAGAAAACTTGTAGCATGATACCCTAGCTATGGTAGAGTCCTCTCTAACCAACAACTTCAATACCTCTCTCTCGTGCACGTGGTATGCCATTTAGGCTCACTGGTCTCCCCTAATACCTTCTCCATGTCCTTCAGTATTGGGGTCAAACCAACTACCACCCGAATACCTTCTCACTGTCCTTCAGTATCGGGGGTCAAGTTTTTCTCCCTCCCAAGTACCTTCTCCGTGTCCTTCAGTACCGGGGGTTAATAATATACGAGGGCATGCTTTAAATAGTTAGGAAACATGTTTTGGAATCACATTCAGCAAGTTCTCAACATAAACACAAACTTTCATCATTAAACAAGCTTCCAACTTCAAGTGTAGTTCATCGTATGATTAAAAGAGAACTCATTAACCAAACTCATTTTTCGTGTTCTCAACGCATAAATTCTTTAACATAGCCAAACCATCATACTTTAAGTTTCAAGCAATTCAAACATGTTTTAGAGTGGATTAATGCATGGTACTTCCAAGAAAAACCCTACTTCCAAACTTAGGTTTCATGCTTGAACGCGGAGTAACAAACTAGTTACAATTATGCTTAACTTTCAACACCGACATTTATTAGTAGGAATTCAATGAAAAATGAATATAACTTAGTTTAAGCATGCTTCAATATCCATCACTAGTAAGCTTTTGAATAAATAAAGATCAACGCATAGGTTTTCAAACAAAATTACTCACGAACACCGGAAGGCTCCCAAGGCTTATAAGCTTCTCCTATCTTTGTTTGCCCTGAAAATGAATTCCATAACATTAATCCCTTTTGCTACTTGGCCCAAAAATTGATCTAACTCAGTCACATAACTCATAGGATAGTAATTGCACACACTTGGCAATAGTGTATAACAAATTGGAACACAACTTCCTTAAGCTCTCTAGACCCCTCTGTTTTGAGCCAAAAATTACAGATTTGACTTCCAGCATGAGTTTCTCAAAATTTAGCAAAACAACCACCAAATTTTATTTGATAAACCTCAAGTACAACATCTTAGCTTACTTACCTCAAGGTTTCAGCTTCTAATTCCTCCTCAAAAGTTGAAAAGAAACTGATTTCTTCACACTGTTCTGCTACCCGAAAACTGTTAAATTCCAGGTTCAACTTTCAGCTTGGGTTCCTCAAAATTTAGCAAAACAACCACCTAATATTTTTTGATAAACCTCAAGTACAACATCTTAGATTACTTACCTCAAAGTTTCAGCTTCTAATTCCTCCTCAAGAGTTCAAAAGAAACTGATTTCTTCACACTGTTCTGCTGGCCGAAAAACTGGGAACACCTCTCGGTTTTCTTACATTTTCACGACCTTATTCTTCATATTTTCTCACAAAATTTTCCAGACCTAATATTCATTCAATTTCTGAGATTTTGGCTCAAGAATCATCGAATTTTCTCAAGTGGATTGAGAGATATGACTGTTTTAAGTTTATCCACTTCCTAGAGCTTCCAGCTGTCTACTGCAGTCACAAGTGTTGGACAGCTCATCCTTCCACTATAACAAAAAAATCTCCAACGAAAATGTAACTAAAATGGTTAGCTCCTCCTTCTCTCTTTAGACTTTAAGCCCCTTTCAATCCACCTAAATTGTAAAGAAATTTTAACTAAATTAATTAGAAATTACAGCTTTTGTATTCAACACAACATACACCTAATGTGTACCCAACTTGCTCATGACCTTAACTTACTTCAACTCAACTTTTAATATGCTTATCCCAATGCGTAACCTGTCTCCTTATGAAGCTTTGTGTACGTTAATATCCACAACTTAGGAGATTCCCAAATTCTACCACGACATCGTTTAGTGCAACCTATATCAATTTGCATATGTCAAAACATCATATATGAGCACAATATGAACAAAAAAGAGTTTAGGGCTTACATCTTTTTCAAGCAAAAACCCCAATTTTATCAGAAATAAACGTTGGCCAAACGATTAAACAATACTTTCTAGAATGCATAAATAACTTGCTACAATATAAATGTCTCTAAAATTAAACCAAATAAGTGAAAATAAATCAAGTTCAAGACCTTTGATCTCTACGAAAACTTAAGCAACATCCAAAAACAACAACTACAAAATAAATAAGGAAGATAGGAAGAATTCTCTGAAGCGTGCCACACTCGTTCCCGTCGTGAAACACCGAGATCTCGAGCCTTGAATGTCTTCCTCAGCTCTCAAAAGTGCTCCCTTCGTCCCAAATATGATGTAGAAATCGATTCTAGACTGGTCCCTCTCCAAATGGTCTCCCCAAAATCGAAGCCATAATATTGTATTTATATCCTTGGGACAGCGTCGAGACGCTAGGGATAGCGTCTCGACGCTGTACCCTAATTCGCATGAAAAACACGGAGAGTCGAGGTAGCGTTGAGACGCTGTAGACAGCGTCTCGACGCTACGGACGGAAATTCTCTGACGCGCGCGTTTCTAGCGTCGAGACGCTATAAAGCAGCGTCTCGACGCTGCTTCTGCGGGAATTCAAGATTGGAAGGCTTCACTTATAGCGTTGAGACGCTATGGACAGCGTCTCAACGCTATCCTTTCGGGCTTTCTCACTTGTAACACTTCTTCTACTTATCTTCTTTGCTCCAAAGTGTGTCTTTAAGCTTTAATTATGCTCCAAAAAGCCCGGTTAGCTTCAATTGCTCAAAATCTACAAAAGAGATAAAAAATGCATGAATGTTCACTGTAAACATATAAAACCAACACAAATCTAAGCCTAGAAAGAGCACACTTTTGAGTGCTATCACTCGTCAAACCTCGAAATGGAGACAAGTTTGGTCCAGTTTGGTCCAAACATGACGAACAACGCTCTTGGGGACGAACTTCTCTTTCTGACTCGCCAAACCTCGAAATGGAGACAAGTTTTGTCCAGTTCGGTCCAAACATGACAACACCGCTCCGAGGGACGAACATCACTTTCTGAATCGCCAAACCTCGAAATGGAAACAAGTTTCGTCCAGTTCGGACCAAACATGACGAACAACGCTCAAGAGGACGAACTTCTCTTTCTGACTCGCCAAACCTTGAATAGAGACAAGTTTGGTCCAGTTCGGTCCACACATGACGAACAATGCTCAAGGGGACAAAGTTCTCTTTCTGACTCGCCAACCTCCAAATGGAGACAAGTTTGGTCCAGTTTGGTCCAAACATGACGAACAACGCTCAAGGGGATGAACTTCTCTTTCTGACTCGCCAAACCTCCAAATGGAGACAAGTTTGGTCCAGTTCGGTCCAAACATGACGAACAACGCTCTAGGGAACAAACTTCTCTTCTGACTCGGCAAACCTCGAAATGGAGACAAGTTTGGTTCAGTTCGGTCCAAACATGACGAACAACGTTCCAGGGGACGAACTTCTCTTTCTGACTCGCCAAACCTCGAAATGGACACAAGTTTGGTCAAGTTCGGTCCAAACATGACGAACAACGCCCTAGGGGACGAACTTCTCTTAATTACTTGTCAAGCCTCGAATTGGAGACAAGTTTGGTCCAGTTCGGTCCAAACATGACGAACAACGGTCTAGGGGACGAACTTCTTTTTCTATCACGCCAAACCTCGAAATGGTGACAAGTTTGGTCCAGTTCGGTCCAAACATCACGAATAACGCTCAAGGTGACGAACTTCTCTTTCTGACTCGCCAAACCTCGAAATGGAGACAAGTTTGGTCTAGTTCGGTCCAAACATGACGAACAACGCTCTAGGGGACACACCTCTCTTTCTAACTCGCCAAACCTCGAAATGGAGACAAGTTTTGTCCAGTTCGGTCCAAACATGACGAACAATGCTCTAGGGGACGAACTTCTCTTTCTGACTCGCCAAACTGAAAATGGAGACAAGTTTTGTCCAGTTCGGTCCAAACATGACGAACAACGCTCCAGGGGACGAACTTCTCTTTTTGACTCGCCAAACCTCGAAATGGAAACAAGTTTCATCCAGTTCAGACCAAACATGACGAAAATCGCTCAAGAGGACAAACTTCTATTTCTGACTCGCCAAACCTTGAATAGAGAAAAGTTTGGTCCAGTTTGGTCCAAACATGACGAACAACGCTGTAGGGGCCGAACTTCTTTTTCTGACTCGCCAAACCTCGAAATGGAGACAAGTTTTGACCAGTTCGGCCCAAACATGACGAACAACGCTCAAGGTGACGAACATCTCTTTCTGACTCGCCCAACCTCGAAATGGAGACAAGTTTGGTCTAGTTCGGTTCAAACATGACGAACAACGCTCTAGGGGACGAACTTCTCTTTCTGACTCGCCAAACCTCGAAATGGAGACAAGTTTGGTCCAGTTCGGTCCAAACATGACGAACAATGCTTTAGGGGACGAACTTCTCTTTCTGACTCGCCAAACCTCGAAATGGAGAGAAGTTTGGTGCAGTTCGGTCGAAACATTACTAACAACGCTCTCGGTGACGAACTTCTCTTTCTGACTCGCCAAACCTCTAAATGGAGACATGTTTCGTCCATTTCGGTCCAAACATGACGAACAACGCTCTAGGGGACGAACTTCTCTTTCTGACTCGCCAACCTCGAAATGAAGACAAGTTTGGTCCAGTTTGGTCAAACATGACGAACAACGCTCGAGCGGACGAACTTCTCTTTCTGACTCGCCAAACCTCGAAATGCAAACAAGTTAGGTCCAGTTCGGTCCAATCATGACAAACAATGCTCTAGGGGACCAACTTCTCTTTTTGAGTCGCCAAACCTCGAAATGCGAACAAGTTAGATCCAGTTTGGTCCAAACATGACGAACAATGCTCTAGGGGACCAACTTCTCTTTCTGATTCGTTAAGCTCGAAATCGAGACAAGTTTGGTCCAGTTCGGTCCAAACAGGACGAACAACGCTCTAGGGGACGAACTTCTCTTTCTGACTCGTTAAACCTCAAAATGGAGACAACGAACAATGCTCTAGGGGACGAACTTCTCTTTCTGACTCGCCAAACCTCGAAATGGAGAGAAGTTTGGTGCAGTTCGGTCCAAACATTACTAACAACGCTCTCGGTGACGAACTTCTCTTTCTGACTCGCCAAACCTCGAAATGGAGACAAGTTTGGTCCAGTTCGGTCCAAACATGACGAACAATGCTTTAGGGGACGAACTTCTCTTTCTGACTCGCCAAACCTCGAAATGGAGAGAAGTTTGGTGCAGTTCGGTCGAAACATTACTAACAACGCTCTCGGTGACGAACTTCTCTTTCTGACTCGCCAAACCTCTAAATGGAGACATGTTTCGTCCATTTCGGTCCAAACATGACGAACAACGCTCTAGGGGACGAACTTCTCTTTCTGATTCGCCAAACCTCGAAATGGAGACAAGTTTGGTCCAGTTCGGTCCAAACATGACGAACAACGCTCTAGGGGACGAAGTTCTCTTTCTGACTCGCCATCCTCGAAATGGAAACAAGTTTGGTTTAGTTCAGTCCAAACATGACGAACAACGCTCTAGGGCACGAACTTCTCTTTCTGACTCTCCAAGCCTCGAAATGGAGACAAGTGTTGTCCAGTTCGGTCCAAACATGACGTACAACGCTTCAGGGGACGAACTTCTCCTTCTAAATCGACAAACCTCGAAATGGAGCCAAGTTAGGTCCAGTTTGGTCAAAACATGACGAACAACGCTCTAGGGGACCAACTTCACTTTCTGACTCGTTAAACCTCGGGATGGAGACAAGTTTTATCCAGTTCGGTTCAAACAAGACGAACAACGGTCTAGTTGACCAACTTCTCTTTCTGACTCGTTAAACCTCAAAATGGAGACAAGTTTGGTCCAGTTCGGTCCAAACATGACGAACAATGCTCTAGGGGACGAACTTCTCTTTCTGACTCGCCAAACCTCGAAATGGAGAGAAGTTTGGTGCAGTTCGGTCCAAACATTACTAACAATGCTCTCGGTGACGAACTTCTCTTTCTGACTCGCCAAACCTCTAAATGGAGACATGTTTCGTCCATTTCGGTCGAAACATGACGAACAACGCTCTAGGGGACGAACTTCTCTTTCTGATTCGCCAAACCTCGAAATGGAGACAAGTTTGGTCCAGTTCATTCCAAACAGGACGAACAACGCTCTAGGGGACGAATTACTCTTATTGACTCGCCAAACCTCGAAATGGAGACAAGTTTGGTCCAGTTCGGTCCAAACATGACGAACAACGCTCTAGGGGACGAAGTTCTCTTTCTGACTCGCCAATCCTCGAAATGGAAACAAGTTTGGTCTAGTTCAGTCCAAACATGACGAACAACGCTCTAGGGGACGAACTTCTCTTTCTGACTCTCCAAGCCTCGAAATGGAGACAAGTTTTGTCCAGTTCGGTCCAAACATGACGTACAACGCACTAGGGGACGAACTTCTCTTTATGACTCGCCAAGCCACGAAATGGAGACAAGTTTGATCCAGTTCGACCCAAACATGACGAACAACGGTCTAGGGGACGAACTTCTCGTTCTGACACGCCAAGCCACGAAATGGTGGCAAGTTTGATCCACTTCGGCCCAAACATGACGTACAACGCTTCAGGGGACGAACTTCTCCTTCTGAATCGCCAAACCTCGAAATGGAGCCAAGTTAGGTCCAGTTTGGTCAAAACATGACGAACAACGCTCTAGGGGACCAACTTCACTTTCTGACTCGTTAAACCTCGGAATGGAGATAAGTTTTATCCAGTTCGGTTCAAACAAGATGAACAATGCTCTAGTTGACCAACTTCTCTTTCTGACTCGTTAAACCTCAAAATCGAGACGAGTTTGGTCGAGTTCGGTCCAAACATGACGAACAATGCTCTAGGGGACGAACTTCTCTTTCTCACTCGCCAAACCTCGAAATGGAGAGAAGTTTGGTGCAGTTCGGTCCAAACATTACTAACAACGCTCTCGGCGACGAACTTCTCTTTCTGACTCGCCAAACCTCTCAATGGAGACATGTTTCGTCCATTTCGGTCCAAACATGACGAACAACGCTCTTGAGGACGAACTTCTCTTTCTAACTCGCCAAACCTCGAAATGGAGACAAGTTTGGTCCAATTCAAGCAAATAGGACGAACAACGCTCTAGGGGACGAACTTCTCTTTCTGACTCGCACAACCTCGAAATCGAGACAAGTTTGGTTTTGTTTGGTCCAAACAAGACGAACAACGCTCTAAAGGACGAACATCTCCTTCTGACTCGCCCAATCTCAAAATGCAAACAAGTTAGGTCCAGTTCGATCCAAACATGTCGAACAACGCTCTAGGGGACGAACTTCTCTTTCGGACTCGCCAAGCCTCGAAATGAGACAAGTTTGGTCCAGTTCGGTCCAAGCATGACGAACAACGCTGTAGGGGACGGACTTCTCTTTCTGACTCGCCAATCCTCGAAATGGAGACAAGTTTAGTCCAGTTAAGTCCAAACATGACGAACAACGCTCTAGGGGACGAACTTCTCTTTCTGACTTTCCAAGCCTCGAAATGGAGACAAGTTTGGTCCAGTTCGATCCAAACATGGGGACGAACTTCTCTTTCTGACTCGCCAAGCCACGAAATGGAGACAAGTTTCAGTTCGGCCCAAACATGACGAACAACGCTTCAGGGGACGAACTTTTCTTTGGACTCGCCAAGCCTCGAAATGTAGACAAGTTTGGTCCAGTTCGCTCCAAACATGACGAACAAATCTACAGCGGACGAACTTCTCCTTCTAACTCGCCAAACCTCTAAATGCAAACAAGTTAGGTCCAGTTCGGTGCTAACATGACGAACAACGCTCTAGGGGACGAACTTCCCTTTCTGTCTCGCCAAGCCTCGAAATGAGACAAGTTTGGTCCAGTTCGGTTCAAACATGACGAACAACGCTCTAAGGGACGAACTTCTCTTTCTGACTCACCAAACCTCGAAATGGAGACACGTTTGGTCCAGTTCGGTCCAAACATGACGAACAACGCTATAGGGGACGAAGTTCTCTTTATTACTCGCCAAGCCTCGAAATGAGACAAGTTTGGTCCAGTTAGTTCCAAACATGACGAAAAACACTCTAGGGGACGAACTTCTCTTTCTGACTCGCCAATCCTCGAAATGGAGACAAGTTTAATCCAGTTCAGTCCAAACATGACGAACAACGCTCGAGGGGATGAACTTCTCTTTCTGACTCGCCAAACCTCGAAATGGAGACAAGTTTGGTCCAGTTCGGTGCAAACATGACGAGCAACACTCTCGGGGACAAACTTCTATTTCTAACTCGCCAAACCTCGAAATGGATACGAGTTTGGTCCAGTTCAATCCAAATAGGACGAACAACGCTCTAGGGGACGAACTTCATTTTCTGACTCGCCAAGCCTCGAAATGGAGACAAGTTTGGTCTAGTTCGCTCCAAGTATGATGAACAAATCTACAGCCGAAGAACTTCTCCTTCTGACTCGCCAAACCTCGAAATGCAAACAAGTTAGGCCCAGTTCCGTCCAAACATGACGAACAACGCTATGGGGGACCAACTTCTCTTTCTGACTCTCCAAACCTCGAAATGGAGACAAGTTTTGTCCAGTTCGGTCCAAACATGACGAACAACGCTCTTGGGGACGAACTTCTCTTTCTGACTCTCCAAGCCTCGAAATGGAGATAAGTTTGGTCCAGTTTGGTCAAACATGACTAACAACGCTCGCGCTGACGAACTTCTCTTTCTGACTCGCCAATCCTCAAAATGCAAACAAGTTAGGTGCAGTTCGATCACAACATGACGAACAACGCTCTAGGGGACCAACTTCTCTTTATGAGTCGCCAAACCTCGAAATGGAGACAACTTTGGTCCAGTTCGTTCCAAACATGACGAAAAACACTCTAGGGGACGAACTTCTCTTTATGACTCGCCAATCCTCGAAATGGAGACAAGTTTGGTCCAGTAAAGTCCAAACGTGACGAACAACGCAAAGGGGAACGAACTTCTCTTTCTGACACTCCAAGCCTCGAAATGGACACAAGTTTGGTAAAGATCGGCCCAAACATAACGAACAACGCTCATGGGGGCGAACTTCTATTTCTGACTCGCACAACCTCGAAATGGAGACAAGTTTGGTACAGTTCGGTCCAAACAGGACGAACAACGCTCTAGGGGACGAACTTCTTCTTCTGACTCGCCAAACCTCGAAATGCAAACAAGTTAGGTCCAGTTTGGTCCAAACATGAGGAACAACGCTCTAGGGGACCAACTTCTCTTTCTGACTTGTTAAACCTCGAAATGGAGACAAGTTTGGTCCAGTTCGGTCCAAACATGACGGACAATGCTTTAGGGGACGAACTTTTCTTTCTGACTCGCAAAGCCTCGAAATGGAGACAAGTTTGGTCCAGTTCGGTCCAAACATGACGAATCAACGCTCGGAGGGACGAACTTCTCTTTTTGACACACAAAGCCTCGAAATGGAGACCAGTTTGGTAAACTTCGGTCCAAACATAACGAACAACGCTGATGGGGGCGAACTTCTATTTCTGACTCGCACAACCTCGAAATGGAGACAAGTTTGGTCCAGTTCGGTCCAAACAGGACAAACAACGCTCTAGGGGACGAACTTCTCTTTCTGACTCGCCAATCCTCGAAATGGAGACAAGTTTGGTCCAGTAAAGTCCAAACATGACGAACAACCCTCGGGGGAACGAACTTCTACTTCTGACACGCCAAACCTCGAAATGCAAACAAGTTAGGTTCAGTTTGGTCCAAACATGAGGAACAACGCTCTAGGGGACCAACTTCTCTTTCTGACTTGTTAAACCTCGAAATGGAGACAAGTTTGGTCCAGTTCGGTCCAAACATGACGGAAAATGCTTTAGGGGACGAACTTCTCTTTCTGACTCGCAAAGCCTCGAAATGGAGACAAGTTTGGTCCAGTTCGGTCCAAACAGGACGAACAACGCTCTAGGGGACGAACTTCTACTTCTGACTCGCCAAACCTCGAAATGCAAACAAGTTAGGTCCAGTCCGGTCCAAACATGACGAACAACGCTCTACGGGACCAACATCTTTTTCTGACTCGCCAAACCTCGAAATGGAGACAAGTTTGGTCCAGTTCGGTCGAAACATGACGAACAACGCTCTAGCGGACGAACTTCTCTTTCTGACTCGCCAAGCCTCGAAATGAGACAAGTTTGGTCCAGTTCGTTCCAAACATGACGAAAAACACTCTAGGGGACGAACTTCTCTTTCTGACTCGCCAATCCTCGAAATGGAGACAAGTTTGGTCCAGTTCAGTCCAAACATGACGGATCAACGCTCGGGGGGACGAACTTCTCTTTCTGACTCGCCAATCCTCGAAATGGAGACAAGTTTGGTCCAGTTCAGTCCAAACATGACGAATCAACGCTCGGGGGGACGAACTTCTCTTTCTGACACGCCAAGCCTCGAAATGGAGACAAGTTTGGTAAACTTCGGTCCAAACATAACGAACAACGCTCATGGGGGCGAACTTCTATTTCTGACTCGCACAACCTCGAAATGGAGACTAGTTTGGTCCAGTTCGGTCTAAACAGGACGAACAACGCTCTAGGGGACGAACTTCTCTTTCTGACTCGCCAATCCTCGAAATTGAGACAAGTTTGGTCCAGTAAAGTCCAAACATGACGAACAACGCTCGGGGGAACGAACTTCTCTTTCTGACACGCCAAGCCTCGAAATGGACACAAGTTTGGTAAAGTTCGGTCCAAACATAACGAACAGCGCTCATGGGGGCGAACTTCTATTTCTGACACTCACAACCTCGAAAGGGAGAGAAGTTTGGTCCAGTCGGTCCAAACAGGACGAACAACGCTCTAGGGGACGAACTTCTTCTTCTGACTCGCCAAACCTCGAAATGCAAACAAGTTTGGTCCAGTCAGGTACAAACATGACGAACAATTCTACAGCGGACGAACTTGTCCTTCTGACTCGCCAAACCTTGAAATGCAAACAAGTTAGGTCCAGTTTCGTCCAAACATGACGAACAACGCTCTAGGGAACCAACTTCTCTTTCTGACTCGCCAAACGTCGAAATGGAGACAAGTTTTGCCCAGTTCGGTCCAAACATGACGAACAACGCTATAGAGGACGAACTTCTCTTTCTGACTCGCCAAGCCTCGAAATGGAGAAAAGTTTGGTCCAGTTTGGTCAAACATGACGAACAACGCTCGAGCGGACGAACTTCTCTTTCTGACTCGCCAAGCCTCGAAATGAGACAAGTTTGGTCCAGTTCGTTCCTAACATGACGAAAAGCACTCTTGGGGACGAACTTCTCTTTCTGACTCGCCGATCCTCGAAATGGAGACAAGTTTGGTCCAGTTCAGTCCAAACATGACGAATCAACGCTCGGGGGGACGAACTTCTCTTTCTGACACGCCAAGCCTCGAAATGGAGACAAGTTTGGTAAACTTTGGTCCAAACATAACGAACAACGCTCATGGGGGCGAACTTCTGATTCTGACTCCCACAACCTCGAAATGGAGACAAGTTTGGTCCAGTTCGGTCCAAACAGGATGAACAACGCTCTATGGGACGAACTTCTACTTCTGACTCGCCAAACCTCGAAATGCAAACAAGTTAGGTCCAGTTTGGTCCAAACATGAGGAAGAACGCTCTAGGGGACCAACTTCTCTTTCTGACATGTTAAACCTCGAAATGGAGACAAGTTTGGTCCAGTTCGGTCCAAACATGACGGACAACGCTTTAGGGGACGAACTTCTCTTTCTGACTTGCAAAGCCTCGAAATGGAGACAAGTTTGGTCCAGTTCGGTCCAAACAGGACGAACAACGCTCTAGGGGACGAACTTCTACTTATGACTCGCCAAACCTCGAAATGCAAACAAGTTAGGTCCAGTTTGGTCCAAACATGAGGAACAACGCTCTAGGGGACCAACTTCTCTTTCTGACTTGTTAAAGCTCGAAATGGAGACAAGTTTGGTCCAGTTCGGTCCAAACATGATGGACAATGCTTTTGGGGACGAACTTCTCTTTCTGACTCGCAAAGCCTCGAAATGAGACAAGTTTGGTCCAGTTCGGTCCAAACATGACGAACAACGCTCTAGTGGACGAACTTCTCTTTCTGACTCGCCAAACCTCAAAATGGAGACAAGTTTGGTCCAGTTCAGTCCAAACATGACGAACAACGCTCGGGGGGACGAGCTTCTCTTTCTGGCTCGCCAAACGTCAAAATGGAGACAAGTTTGGTCCATTTCGTTCCAAACATGACGAACAACGCTCGAGGGGATGAACTTCTCTTTCTGACTCGCCAAACCTCGAAATGGAGACAAGTTTGGTCCAGTTCGGTCCAAACAGGACGAACAACGCTCTAGGGGACGAACTTCTACTTCTGACACGCCAAACCACGAAATGCAAACAAGTTAGGTCCAGTTTGGTCTAAACATGAGGAACAACGCTCTAGGGGACCAACTTCTCTTTCTGACTTGTTAAACCTCGAAATGGAGACAAGTTTGGTCCAGTTCGGTCCAAACATGACGAACAACGCTCTAGCGGACGAACTTCTACTTCTGACTCGCCAAACCTCGAAATGCAAACAAGTTAGGTCCAGTTCGGTCCAAACATGACGAACAACGCTCTACGGGACCAACATCTTTTTCTGACTCGCCAAACCTCGAAATGGAGACAAGTTTGGTCCAGTTCGGTCCAAACATGACGAACAACGCTCTAGCGGACGAACTTCTACTTCTGACTCGCCAAACCTCGAAATGCAAACAAGTTAGGTCCAGTTCGGTCCAAACATGACGAACAACGGTCTACGGGACCAACATCTTTTTCTGACTCGCCAAACCTCGAAATGGAGACAAGTTTGGTCCAGTTCGGTCCAAACATGACGAACAACGCTCTAGCGGACGAACTTCTCTTTCTGACTCGCCAAGCCTCGAAATCAGACAAGTTTGGTCCAGTTCGTTCCAAACATGACGAAAAACACTCTAAGGGACGAACTTCCTTTTCTGACTCGCCAATCCTCGAAATGGAGACAAGTTTGGTCCAGTTCGTTCCAAACAGGACGAACAACGCTCTAGGGGACGAACTTCTCTTTCTGACTCGCCAATCCTCGAAATGGATACAAGTTTGGTAAACTTCGGTCCAAACATAACGAACAACGCTCATGGGGGCGAACTTCTATTTCTGACTCGGACAACCTCGTAATGGAGACAAGTTTGGTCCAGTTCGATCCAAACAGGACGAACAATGCTCCAGGGGACGAACTTCTACTTCTAACTCGCCAAACCTCGAAATGCAAACAAGTTAGGTCCATTTTGGTCCAAACATGAGGAAGAACGCTCTAGGGGACCAACTTCTCTTTCTGACATGTTAAACCTCAAAATGGAGACAAGTTTGGTCCAGTTCGGTCCAAACATGACGAACAACGCTCTAGGGGATGAACTTCTCTTTCTGACTCTCCAAGCCTCGAAATGGAGACAAGTTTGGTCCAGTTCCGTCCAAATATGGCGAACAACACTCTAGGGGACGAACTTCTCGTTCTGACACGCCAAGCCACGAAATGGAGATAAGTTTGATCCAGTTCAGTCCAAAGATGACGAACAACTCTCTAGGGGACGAACATCTCTTTCTGACACGCCAAGCCTCGAAATGGAGACAAGTTTGGTAAACTTCGGTCCAAACATAACGAACAACGCTCATGGGGGCGAACTTCTATTTCTAACTCTCACAACCTCGAAATGGAGACAAGTTTGGTCCAGTTCGGTTCAAACAGGACGAACAACGCTCTAGGGGACGAACTTCTACTTCTGACTCGCCAAACCTCGAAATGCAAACAAGTTAGGTCCAGTTTGGTCCAAACATGAGGAACAACGCTCTAGGGGACCAACTTCTCTTTCTGACTTGTTAAACCTCGAAATGGAGACAAGTTTGGTCCAGTTCGGTCCAAACATGACGGACAATGCTTTTGGGGACGAACTTCTCTTTCTGACTCGCAAAGCCTCGAAATGAGACAAGTTTGGTCCAGTTCGGTCCAAACAGGACGAACAACGCTCTAGTGGACGAACTTCTCTTTCTGACTCGCCAAACCTCAAAATGGAGACAAGTTTGGTCCAGTTCAGTCCAAACATGACTAACAACGCTCGGGGGGACGAGCTTCTCTTTCTGGCTCGCCATACGTCAAAATGGAGACAAGTTTGGTCCAATTCATTCCAAACATGACGAACAACGCTCGAGGGGATGAACTTCTCTTTCTGACTCGAAAACCTCGAAATGGAGACAAGTTTGGTCCAATTCGGTCAAAACAGGACGAACAACGCTCTAGGGGACGAACTTTTACTTCTGACACGCCAAACCACGAAATGCAAACAAGTTAGGTCCAGTTTGGTCTAAACATGAGGAACAACGCTCTAGGGGACCAACTTCTCTTTCTGACTTGTTAAACCTCGAAATCGAGACAAGTTTAGTTCAGTTCGGTCCAAACATGACGGAAAACGCTTTAGGGGACGAACTTCTCTTTATGACTCGCAAAGCCTCGAAATGGAGACACGTTTGGTCCAGTTCGGCCCAAACATGACGAACAACGCTCTAGGGGGCGAACTTCTACTTCTGACTCGCCAAACCTCGAAATGCAAACAAGTTAGGTCCAGTTCGGTCCAAACATGACGAACAACGCTCTACGGGACCAACATCTTTATCTGACTCGCCAAACCTCGAAATGGAGACAAGTTTGGTCCAGTTCGGTCCAAACATGACGAACAACGCTCTAGCGGACGAACTTCTACTTCTGACTCGCCAAACCTCGAAATGCAAACAAGTTAGGTCCAGTTCGGTCCAAACATGACGAACAACGGTCTACGGGACCAACATCTTTTTCTGACTCGCCAATCCTCGAAATGGAGACAAGTTTGGTCCAGTTCGGTCCAAACATGACGAACAACGCTCTAGCGGACGAACTTCTCTTTCTGACTCGCCAAGCCTCGAAATCAGACAAGTTTGGTCCAGTTCGTTCCAAACATGACGAAAAACACTCTAGGGGACGAACTTCCTTTTCTGACTCGCCAATCCTCGAAATGGAGACAAGTTTGGTC
The DNA here is from genome assembly GCA_033996785.1 of Trichosanthes truncata. NCBI lineage: Eukaryota > Viridiplantae > Streptophyta > Magnoliopsida > Cucurbitales > Cucurbitaceae > Trichosanthes > Trichosanthes truncata. The sequence continues at coordinate 24,778,069 of JAWPNB010000007.1, read as the reverse complement.
CAGTTCGTTCCAAACAGTACGAACAACGCTCTAGGGGACGAACTTCTCTTTCTGACTCGCCAATCCTCGAAATGGAGACAAGTTTGGTAAACTTCGGTCCAAACATAACGAACAACGCTCATGGGGGCGAACTTCTATTTCTGACTCGGACGACCTCGAAATGGAGACAAGTTTGGTCCAGTTCGATCCAAACAGGACGAACAATGCTCTAGGGGACGAACTTCTACTTCTAACTCGCCAAACCTCGAAATGCAAACAAGTTAGGTCCAGTTTGGTCCAAACATGAGGAAGAACGCTCTAGGGGACCAACTTCTCTTTCTGACTTGTTAAACCTCGAAATGGAGACAAGTTTGGTCCAGTTCGGTCCAAACATGACGGACAACGCTTTAGGGGACGAACTTCTCTTTCTGAGTTGCAAAGCCTCAAAATGGAGACAAGTTTGGTCCAGTTCGGTCCAAACATGACGAACAACGCTCTAGGGGATGAACTTCTCTTTCTGACTCTCCAAGCCTCGAAATGGAGACAAGTTTGGTCCAGTTCCGTCCAAATATGACGAACAACACTCTAGGGGACGAACTTCTCGTTCTGACACGCCAAGCCACGAAATGGAGATAAGTTTGATCCAGTTCAGTCCAAAGATGACGAACAACTCTCTAGGGGACGAACATCTCTTTCTGACACGCCAAGCCTCGAAATGGAGACAAGTTTGGTAAACTTCGGTCCAAACATAACGAACAACGCTCATGGGGGCGAACTTCTATTTCTAACTCTCACAACCTCGAAATGGAGACAAGTTTGGTCCAGTTCGGTTCAAACAGGACGAACAACGCTCTAGGGGACGAACTTCTACTTCTGACTCGCCAAACCTCGAAATGCAAACAAGTTAGGTCCAGTTTGGTCCAAGCATGAGGAACAACGCTCTAGGGGACCAACTTCTCTTTCTGACTTGTTAAACCTCGAAATGGAGACAAGTTTGGTCCAGTTCGGTCCAAACATGACGGACAATGCTTGTGGGGACGAACTTCTCTTTCTGACTCGCAAAGCCTCGAAATGAGACAAGTTTGGTCCAGTTCGGTCCAAACAGTACGAACAACGCTCTAGGGGACGAACTTCTACTTATGACTCGCCAAACCTCGAAATGCAAACAAGTTAGGTCCAGTTCGGTCCAAACATGACGGACAACGCTCTACGGGACCAACATCTTTTTCTGACTCGCCAAACCTCGAAATGGAGACAAGTTTGGTCCAGTTCGGTCCAAACATGACGAACAATGCTCTAGCGGACGAACTTCTTTTTCTGACTCGCCAAGCCTCGAAATGAGACAAGTTTGGTCCAGTTCGTTCCAAACATGACGAACAACGGTCTAGGGGACGAACTTCTCATTCTGACACGCCAAGCCACGAAATGGAGACAAGTTTGATCCAGTTCAGTCCAAAGATGACGAACAACTCTCTAGAGGACGAACATCTCTTTCTGACACGCCAATCCTCGAAATGGAGACAAGTTTGGTAAACTTCGGTCCAAACATAACGAACAACCCTCATGGGGGCGAACTTCTATTTCTGACTCTCACAACCTCGAAATGGAGACAAGTTTGGTCCAGTTCGGTTCAAACAGGACGAACAACGCTCTAGGGGACGAACTTCTACTTCTGACTCGCCAAACCTCGAAATGCAAACAAGTTAGGTCCAGTTTGGTCCAAACATGAGGAACAACGCTCTAGGGGACCAACTTCTCTTTCTGACTTGTTGAACCTCGAAATGGAGACAAGTTTGGTCCAGTTCGGTCCAAACATGACGGACAATGCTTTTGGGGACGAACTTCTCTTTCTGACTCGCAAAGCCTCGAAATGAGACAAGTTTGGTCCAGTTCGGTCCAAACAGGACGAACAACGCTCTAGGGGACGAACTTCTACTTCTGACTCGCCAAACCTCGAAATGCAAACAAGTTAGGTCCAGTTCGGTCCAAACATGACGGACAACGCTCTACGGGACCAACATCTTTTTCTGACTCGCCAAACCTCGAAATGGAGACAAGTTTGGTCCAGTTCGGTCCAAACATGACGGACAACGCTTTAGGGGACGAACTTCTCTTTCTGACTCGCAAAGCCTCGAAATGAGACAAGTTTGGTCCAGTTCGGCCCAAACATGACAACAACGGTCTAGGGGACGAACTTCTCGTTCTGACAGGACAAGCCACGAAATGGAGACATGTTTGATCCAGTTCAGTCCAAAGATGACGAACAACTCTCTAGGGGACGAACTTCTCTTTCTGACCCGCCAAGCCTCGAAATGGAGACAAGTTTGGTAAACTTCGGTCCAAACATGACGAACAACGCTCCTGGGGGCGAACTTCTATTTCTAACTCTCACAACCTCGAAATGGAGACAAGTTTGGTCCAGTTCGGGCCAAACAGGACGAACAACGCTCTAGGGGACGAACTTCTACTTCTGACTCGCCAAACCTCGAAATGCAAACAAGTTAGGTCCAGTTTGGTCCAAACATGAGGAACAACGCTCTAGGGGACCAACTTCTCTTTCTGACTTGTTAATCCTCGAAATGGAGACAAGTTTGGTCCAGTTCGGTCAAACCATGACGGACAATGCTTTTGGGGACGAACTTCTCTTTCTGACTCGCAAAGCCTCGAAATGAGACAAGTTTGGTCCAGTTCGGTCCAAACAGGACGAACAACGCTCTAGGGGACGAACTTCTACTTATGACTCGCCAAACCTCGAAATGCAAACAAGTTAGGTCCAGTTCGGTCCAAACATGACGGACAACGCTCTACGGGACCAACATCTTTTTCTGACTCGCCAAACCTCGAAATGGAGACAAGTTTGGTCCAGTTCGGTCCAAACATGACGAACAATGCTCTAGCGGACGAACTTCTTTTTCTGACTCGCCAAGCCTCGAAATGAGACAAGTTTGGTCCAGTTCGTTCCAAACATGACGAACAACGGTCTAGGGGACGAACTTCTCATTCTGACACGCCAAGCCACGAAATGGAGACAAGTTTGATCCAGTTCAGTCCAAAGATGACGAACAACTCTCTAGGGGACGAACATCTCTTTCTGACACGCCAAGCCTCGAAATGGAGACAAGTTTGGTAAACTTCGGTCCAAACATAACGAACAACGCTCGTGGGGGCGAACTTCTATTTCTGACTCTCACAACCTCGAAATGGAGACAAGTTTGGTCTAGTTCGGTTCAAACAGGACGAACAACGCTCTAGGGGACGAACTTCTACTTCTGACTCGCCAAACCTCGAAATGCAAACAAGTTAGGTCCAGTTTGGTCCAAACATGAGGAACAACGCTCTAGGGGACCAACTTCTCTTTCTGACTTGTTGAACCTCGAAATGGAGACAAGTTTGGTCCAGTTCGGTCCAAACATGACGGACAATGCTTTTGGGGACGAACTTCTCTTTCTGACTCGCAAAGCCTCGAAATGAGACAAGTTTGGTCCAGTTCGGTCCAAACAGGACGAACAACGCTCTAGGGGACGAACTTCTACTTCTGACTCGCCAAACCTCGAAATGCAAACAAGTTAGGTCCAGTTCGGTCCAAACATGACGGACAACGCTCTACGGGACCAACATCTTTTTCTGACTCGCCAAACCTCGAAATGGAGACAAGTTTGGTCCAGTTCGGTCCAAACATGACGGACAATGCTTTAGGGGACGAACTTCTCTTTCTGACTCGCAAAGCCTCGAAATGAGACAAGTTTGGTCCAGTTCGGCCCAAACATGACGAACAACGGTCTAGGGGACGAACTTCTCGTTCTGACAGGCCAAGCCACGAAATGGAGACATGTTTGATCCAGTTTAGTCCAAAGATGACGAACAACTCTCTAGGGGACGAACTTCTCTTTCTGACCCGCCAAGCCTCGAAATGGAGACAAGTTTGGTTAACTTCGGTCCAAACATAACGAACAACGCTCATGGGGGCGAACTTCTATTTCTGACTCGCACAACCTCGAAATGGAGACAAGTTTGGTCCAGTTCGGTCCAAACAGGACGAACAACCCTCTAGGGGACGAACTTCTACTTCTGACTCGCCAAACCTCGAAATGCAAACAAGTTAGGTCCAGTTTGGTCCAAACATGAGGAACAACGCTCTAGGGGACCAACTTCTCTTTCTGACTTGTTAAACCTCGAAATGGAGACAAGTTTGGTCCAGTTCGGTCCAAACATGACGGACAATGCTTTAGGGGACGAACTTCTCTTTCTTTCTCGCAAAGCCTCTAAATGAGACAAGTTTGGTCCAGTTCGGTCGAAACATGACGAACAACGCTCTAGTGGACGAACTTCTCTTTCTGACTCGCCAAACCTCGAAATGGGGACAAGTTTGGTCCAGTTCAGTCCAAACATGACGAACAATGCTCTAGGGGAGGAACTTCTCTTTCTGACACGCCAAGCCTTGAAATGGAGACAAGTTTGGTAAACTTCGGTCCAAACATAACGCATTACGCTCATGGGGGTGAACTTCTATTTCTGAGTCGCACAACCTCGAAATGGAGACAAGTTTGGTCCAGTTCGGTCAAAACAGGACGAACAACGCTCTAGGGGGCGAACTTCTACTTCCGACTCGCAAAACCTTGAAATGCAAACAAGTTTGGTCCAGTCCGGTCCAAACATGACGAACAAATCTACAGCGGACGAACTTCTCCTTCTGTCTCGCCAAACCTCGAAATGCAAACAAGTTAGGTCCAGTTCCGTCCAAACATGACGAAAAACGGTCTAGGGGACCAACTTCTCTTTCTGACTCGCCAAACCTCGAAATGGAGACAAGTTTTGTCCAGTTCGGTCCAAACATGACGGACAACGCTCTACGTGACGAACTTTTCTTTCTGACTCGCCAAGCCTCGAAATGGAGATAAGTTTGGTCCAGTTTGGTCAAACATGACGAACAACGCTCGAGTGGACGAACTTCTCTTTCTGACTCGCCAAACCTCGAAATGGAGACAAGTTTGGTTTAGTTCGGTCCAAACATGACGAACAACGCTCTAGGGGACGAACTTCTCTTTCTGACTCTCCAAGCCTCGAAATGGAGACAAGTTTGGTCCAGTTCCGTCCAAATATGACGAACAACACTCTAGGGGACGAACTTCTCTTTCTGACTCGCAAAGCCACGAAATGGAGACAAGTTTGTTCCAGTTCCGTCCAACCATGACGAACAACGCTCTAGGGGACCAACTTCTCTTTCTGACTTGCCAAGCCTCGAAATGGAGATAAGTTTGGTTCAGTTCGGTCCAAATAGGACGAACAACGCTCTAGGGACGAACTTCTCTTTCTGACTCGCCAAACCTCGAAATGCAAACAAGTTAGGTCCAGTTCGGTCCAAACATGACGAACAACACTCTAGGGGACCAACTTCTCTTTCTGAGTCGCCAAATTGATCCAGTTCGGTCCAAAGATGACGAACAACGCTCTCGGGGACGAACTTCTCTTTCTGAATCGCCAAACCTCGAAATGGAGACAAGTTTGGTCCAGTTCGGTCCAAACATGACGAACAACGTTCTCAGGGACAAACTTCTCTTTCTGACTCGCCAAACCTCGAAATGGAGACAAGTTTGGTCCATTCGGTCCAAACATGACGAACAACGCTCTCGGGGACGAACTTATCTTTCTGACTCGCTAAACCTCGAAATGGAGACAAGTTTGGTCCAGTTCAGTCCAAACACGACGAACAACGCTCTAGGGGACGAACTTCTCTTTCTGAGTCGCCAAGCCTCGAAGTGGAGACAAGTTTGGTCCAGTTCGCTCCAAACATGACGAACAAATCTCCAACGGACGAATTCCTCGTTCTGACTTGCCAAACCTCGAAATGGAGACAAGTTTGGTCCAGTTCGGTCCAAACATGACGAACAACGTTCTCGGGGACAAACTTCTCTTTCTGACTCGCCAAACCTCGAAATGGAGACAAGTTTGGTCCATTCGGTCCAAACATGACCAACAACGCTCTCGGGGACGAACTTATCTCTCTGACTCGCTCAACCTCGAAATGGAGAAAAGTTTGGTCAAGTTCAGTCCAAACACGTCGAACAACGCTCTAGGGGACGAACTTCTCTTTCTGAGTCGCCAAGGCTCGAAGTGGAGACAAGTTTGGTCCATTCCGGTCCAAACATGACGAACAAAGCTCTCAGGGACGAACTTCTCTTTCTGACTCGCCAAACCTCGAAATGGAGACAAGTTTGTTTGGTCCATTTCGATTCACACATGACGAACAACGCTCTAGGGGACGAACTTCCTTTTTGACTCGCCAATCCTCGAAATGGAAACAAGTTTGGTCCAATTCAGTCCAAACATGACGAACAACGCTCTAGGGGACGAACTTCTCTTTTTGAATCTCCAAGCCTCGAAATGGAGACAAGTTTTGTCCAGTTCGGTCCAAACATGACGAACAACGTTCTCGGGGACAAACTTCTATTTCTGACTCGCCAAACCACGAAATGGAGACAAGTTTGGTCCATTCGGTCCAAACATGACGAACAACGCTCTCGGGGACGAACTTATCTTTCTTACTCGCTAAACCTCGAAATGGAGACAAGGTTGGTCCAGTTTAGTCCAAACACGACGAACAACGCTCTAGGGGAAGAACTTCTCTTTCTGACTCGCTAAGCCACGAAATGGAGACAAGTTTGATCCAGTTCGGCCAAAACATGACGAACAACACTTCAAGGGACGAACTTCTGTTTTTGACTCGCCAAACCTCGGAATGGAGCCAAGTTTCGTCCAGTTCGGTCCAAACAGGAAGAACAACGCTCTAGGGGACGAACTTCTCCTTCTGACTCGCCAAACCTCGAAATGCAAATAAGTTATCTCCAGTTTGGTCCAAACATAACGAACAACGCTCTAGGGGACCAACTTCTCTTTCTGACTCGTTAAACCTCGAAATGGAGACAAGATTTGTCCAGTTTGGTCCAAACATAACGAACAACACTCTAGGGGACCAACTTTTCTTTCTGACTCGTTAAACCTCGAAATGGAGACAAGATTGGTCCAGTTCGGTCCAAACATGACGAACAACGCTCTAGGGGACGAACTTCTCTTACTGACTCGCCAAACCTCGAAATGGAGACAAGTTTGGTCCATTCCGGTCCAAACATGACGAACAACGCTCTCAGGGACGAACTTCTCTTTCTGACTCGCCAAACCTCGAAATGGAGACAAGTTTGTTTGGTCCATTTCGATTCACACATGACGAACAACGCTCTAGGGGACGAACTTCCTTTCTGACTCGCCAATCCTCGAAATGGAAACAAGTTTGGTCCAATTCAGTCCAAACATGACGAACAACGCTCTAGGGGACGAACTTCTCTTTTTGAATCTCCAAGCCTCGAAATGGAGACAAGTTTTGTCCAGTTCGGTCCAAACATGACGAACAACGTTCTCGGGGACAAACTTCTCTTTCTGACTCGCCAAACCACGAAATGGAGACAAGTTTGGTCCATACGGTCCAAACATGACGAACAACGCTCTCGGGGACGAACTTATCTTTCTTACTCGCTAAACCTCGAAATGGAGACAAGGTTGGTCCAGTTTAGTCCAAACACGACGAACAACGCTCTAGGGGAAGAACTTCTCTTTCTGACTCGCTAAGCCATGGAGACAAGTTTGATCCAGTTCGGCCAAAACATGACGAACAACACTTCAAGGGACGAACTTCTGTTTTTGACTCGCCAAACCTCGGAATGGAGCCAAGTTTCGTCCAGTTCGGTCCAAACAGGAAGAACAACGCTCTAGGGGACGAACTTCTCCTTCTGACTCGCCAAACCTCGAAATGCAAATAAGTTAGCTCCAGTTTGGTCCAAACATAACGAACAACGCTCTAGGGGACTAACTTCTCTTTCTGACTCGTTAAACCTCGAAATGGAGAAAAGATTGGTCCAGTTTGGTCCAAACATAACGAACAACACTCTAGGGGACCAACTTCTCTTTCTGACTCGTTAAACCTCGAAATGGAGACAAGATTGGTCCAGTTCGGTCCAAACATGACGAACAACGCTCTAGGGGACGAACTTCTGTTTCTGACTCGCCAAACCTCGAAATGGAGACAAGTTTGGTCCATTCCGGTCCAAACATGACGAACAACGCTCTCAGGGACGAACTTCTCTTTCTGACTCACCAAACTTCGAAACGGAGACAAGTTTGGTCCAGTTCGGTCCAAACATGACGAACAACGTTCTCGGGGACAAACTTTTGTTTCTGACTCGCCAAACCTCGTATCGGAGACAAGTTTGGTCCATTCGGTCCAAACATGACGAACAACTCTCTAGGGGACGAACTTATCTTTCTGACTAGCTAAACCTCGAAATGGAGACAAGTTTGGTCCAGTTCAGTCCAAACACGACGAACAACGCTCTATGGGACGAACTTCTCTTCCTGAGTCGCCAAGCCTCGAAGTGGTGACAAGTTTGGTCCAATTCGCTCTAAACATGACGAACAAATCTCCAACGGACGAACTTCTCGTTTTGACTTGCCAAACCTCGAAATGGAGACAAGTTTGGTCCAATTTGGTCCAAACATGACGAACAAAGGTCTAGGGGACGAACTTCTCTTTCTGACTCGCTAAGCCACGAAATGGAGACAAGTTTGATCCAGTTCGGCCAAAGCATGTTGAACAATGCTTCAGAGGACGAACTTCTGTTTTTGACTCGCAAAACCTCTAAATGGAGCCAAGTTTCGTCCAGTTCGGTCCAAACAGGAAGAACAACGCTCTAGGGGACGAACTTCTCCTTCTGACTCGCCAAACCTCGAAATGCAAATAAGTTAGCTCCAGTTTGGTCCAAACATAACGAACAACGCCCTAGGGGACCAACTTCTCTTTCTAACTCGTTAAACCTTGAAATGGAGACAAGATTGGTCCAGTTTGGTCCAAACATAACGAACAACACTCTAGGGGACCAACTTCTCTTTCTGACTCGTTAAACCTCGAAATGGAGACAAGATTGGTCCAGTTCGGTCCAAACATGACGAACAACGCTCTCGGGGACGAACTTCTCTTTCTGACTCGCCAAACCTCGAAACGGAGACAAGTTTGGTCCAGTTCGGTCCAAACATGACGAACAACGTTCTCGGGGACAAACTTTTGTTTCTGACTCGCCAAACCTCGAATCGGAGACAAGTTTGGTCCATTCGGTGCAAACATGACGAACAACGCTCTCGGGGACGAACTTATCTTTCTGACTAGGTAAACCTCGAAATGGAGACAAGTTTGGTCCAGTTCAGTCCAAACACGACGAACAACGCTCGATGGGACGAACTTCTCTTTCTGAGTCGCCAAGCCGCGAAGTGGAGACAAGTTTGGTCCAATTCGCTCTAAACATGACGAACAAATCTCCAACAGACGAAGTTCTCGTTCTGACTTGCCAAACCTCGAAATGGAGACAAGTTTGGTCCAATTCGGTCCAAACATGACGAACAACGGTCTAGGGGACGAACTTCTCTTTCTGACTCGCTAAGCCACGAAATGGAGACAAGTTTGATCCAGTTCGGCCAAAGCATGTCGAACAATGCTTCAGGGGACGAACTTCTGTTTTTGACTCGCAAAACCTCGAAATGGAGCCAAGTTTGGTCCAGTTCGGTCCAAATAGGATGAACAACGCTCTAGGGGACGAACTTCTCCTTCTGATTCGCCAAACCTCGAAATGCAAATAAGTTAGGTCCAGTTTGGTCCAAACATAACGAACAACGCTCTAGGGGACCAACTTCTCTTTCTGACTCGTTAAACCTCGAAATGGAGACAAGTTTGGTCCAGTTCGGTGCAAACATGACGAACAACGCTCTAGGGACCAACTTCTCTTTCTGACTCGCCAATCCTCGAAATGAAAACAAGTTTGGTCGAGTTCGGTCCAAACATGACGAATAATGCTCTAGGGGATGAATTTCTTTTTCTGATTCGCCAAACCTCGAAATGGAGACTAGTTTGGGACAGTTCGGTCGAAACATGATGAACAACGCTCTAGGAGACGAACTTCTCTTTCTGACTCGCCAAACCCCGAAATGGAGACAAGTTGTGTCCATTTCGTTCCAAACACGACGAACAACGCTCTAGGGGACGAACTTCTCTTTCTGACTCGCCAATCCTCGATATGGAAACAAGTTTGGTCCAGTTCAGTCCAAACATGACGAACAACGCTCAAGGGGACGAACTTCTCTTTCTGACTCTCCAAGGCTCGAAATGGAAACAACTTAGGTCCAGTTTGGTCCAAACATTAGGAACAACGCTCTAGGGGACCGACTTCTCTTTCTTACTTGTTAAACCTCGAAATGGAGACAAGTTTGGTCCAGTTCGGTCCAAACATGACGGACAACGCTTTAGGGGACAAATTTCTCTTTCTGACTCGGAAAGCCTCGAAATGAGACAAGTTTGGTCCAGTTCGGTCCAAACATGACGAACAACGCTCTAGGGGACGAACTTCTCTTTCTGACTCACCAAACCTCGAAATGGAGACATGTTTGGTCCAGTTCAGTCCAAACATGATGAACAACGCTCTAGGGGACGAACTTCTCTTTCTGACACCCCAAGCCTCGAAATGGAGACAAGTTTGGTAAAGTTCGGTCCAAACATAACGAACAACGCTCATGGGGGCGAACTTTTATTTATGACTCGTACAACCTCGAAATGGAGACAAGTTTGGTCCAGTTCGGTCCAAACAAGACGAACAACGCTCTAGGGGACGAACTTCTTCTTCTGACTCGCCAAGCCTCGAAATTAGACAAGTTTGGTCCAATTCGGTTCAAACATGACGAACAACGCTCTAGGAGACGAACTTCTCTTTCTGACTCGCCAAACATCGAAATGGAGACAAGTTTAGTCCACTTCGGTCCAAACATGACGATCAACGCTCTAGGGGACGAACTTCTCTTTCTGACTCGCCAAACTCGAAATAGAGACAAGTTTGGTCGAGTTCGGTCCAAACATGACAAATAATGCTCTAGGGGACGAACTTCTTTCTCTGATTCGCCAAACCTCGAAATGGACACAAGTTTGGGCAAGTTCGGTTGAAACATGATGAACAACGCTCTAGGAGACGAACTTCTCTTTCTGACTAGCCAAACCATGAAATGGAGACAAGTTTGGTCCATTTCGTTCCAAACACGACGAACAACGCTCTAGGGGACGAACTTCTCTTTCTGACTCGCCAATCCTCGAAATGGAAACAAGTTTGGTCCAGTTCAGTCCAAACATGACGAACAACGCTCTAGGGGACGAACTTCTCTTTCTGACTCTCTAAGGCTCGAAATGGAAACAACTTAGGCCCAGTTTGGTCCAAACATGAGGAACAACGCTCTAGGGGACCGACTTCTCTTTCTGACTTGTTAAACCTCGAAATGGAGACAAGTTTGGTCCAGTTCGGTCCAAACATGACGGACAACGCTTTAGGGGACGAATTTTTCTTTCTGACTTGCAAAGCCTCGAAATGAAACAAGTTTGGTCCAGTTCGGTCCAAACATGACGAACAACGCTTCAGGAGACAAACTTCTCTTTCTGACTCCCAAAACCTCGAAATGGAGAAAAGTTTAGTCCAGTTCAGTCCAAACATGACGAACAACGCTCAAAGTTACGAACTTCTCTTTCTGAATCGCACAACCTCGAAATGGAGACAAGTTTGGTCCAGTTCGGTCCAAACAAGACAAACAACGCTCTAGGGGACGAACTTCTCTTTCTGACACCCCAAACCTCAAAATGGATACAAGTGTGGTCCATTTCGGTCAAAACATAGAGAACAACGCTCTCGGGGATGAACTTCTCTTTCTGACTCGCCAAACCTCCAAATGGAGACAAGTTTGTTCCAGTTCGATCCAAACAAGACTAACAACGCTGTAGGGGACGAACATCTCCTTCTGACTCGCTAAAACTCGAAATGCAAACAAGTTAGGTCCGGTTTGGTCCAAACATGACGAACAACGCTCTAGGGGACGAACTTCTCTTTCTAACTGGCCAAACCTTGAAATGGAGACAAGTTTGGTCCATTTCGCTCCAAACATGACGAACAACGCTCTCGGGGACGAACTACTCTTTCTGACTCGCCTAACCTCGAAATGGAGACAAGTTTGGTCCAGTTCGGTCCAAACAGGACGAACAACGCTCTAAGGGACGAACTTCTCTTTCTGACTCGCCAAACCTCGAAATGGAGACAAGTTTGGTCCAGTTCGGTCCAAACAGGACGAACAACGCTCTAGGGGACGAACTTCTCTTTCTGACTCCCGAAACCTCGAAATGGAGACAAGTTTGGTCCAGTTCGGTCCAAAGATGACGAACAACAGTCTAGGGGACGAACTTCTCTTTCTGACTCGCCAAGCCACGAAATGAGACAAGTTTGATCCAGTTCGGCCAAAACATGACGAACAATCTCCATGGGACGAACTTCTCTTTCTGACTCACACAACCTCGAAATGGAGACAAGTTTGGTCCAGTTCGGTCCAAACAGGACGAACAACGCTCTAGGACACAAACTTCTCCTTCTGACTCGCCAAACCTCGCAATGCAAACAAGTTAGGTTCAGTTCCGTCCAAACATGACGATCAACGCTCTAGTAGACCAACTTCTCTTTCTGACTCGCCAGACTTCGAAATGGAGACAAGTTTGGTCCAGTTCGGTCTAAACATGACGAACAAGGCACTAGGGGACGAACTTCTCTTTCTGACTCGTCAAGCGTCGAAATGTAGATAAGTTTGGTCCAGTTCGGTCCAAACATGACGAACAACGCTCGAGGGCACGAACTTCTCTTTCTGACTTGCCAAACCTCGAAATGGAGACAAGTTTGGGCAAGTTCGGTCAAAAAAGGACGAACAACGCTCTTGGGGACGAACTTCTCTTTCTGACTCCCCAAACCTCGAAATGGAGACAAGTTTGGTCCAGTTCGGTCCAAACATGATGAACAACGCTCAAAGTGACGAACTTGTCTTTCTGAATCGCACAATCTCGAAATGGAGACAAGTTTGGTCCAGTTCGGTCCAAACACGACGAACAACGCTCTAGGGGACGAACTTCTCTTTCTGACACCCCAAGCCTCAAAATGGATACAAGTTTGGTCCATTTCGGTCCAAACATAGAGAACAACGCTCTCCGGGACGAACTTTTCTTTCTGACTCTCCAAACCTCCAAATGGAGACAAGTTTGGTCAAGTTCGGTCCAAACAGAACTAACAACGTTGTAGGGGACGAACATCTCCTTCTGACTCGCCAAAACTTGAAATGCAAACAAGTTAGGTCCGGTTTGGTCCAAACATGGCGAACAACGCTCTAGGGGTCGCATTTCTCTTTCTAACTGGCCAAACCTTGAAATGGAGACAAGTTTGGTCCATTTCGCTCCAAACATGACGAACAACGCTCTCAGGGACGAACTTCTCTTTCTGACTCGCCAAACCTCCAAATGGAGACAAGTTTGGTCCAGTTCGGTCCAAATAGGACTGACAACGCTGTAGGGGACGAACATCTCCTTCTTATGTCACACCCCTTCCCAGCTTACTTGCCTAACCTAGGAAGAGATGTAAAGACAGAGACAATCAACCCTCTTACTAGCTCTCCCTGACCATCCCAACATATACCTGAAAATGAAGGCAACACAACACGTTTGAACAAGTAAGTTTGAAACGCTCAAATACACATATGAGCAAGACACATTCACTTTCAGTACTTTGTTCTTTAACAAGTCATAACATTTTATAGTTATTACAACCCCGCTAAAATGCTTTTACTACAAACTATATACATAAGAAAGTGTATATACAAGGAGCTAAAACGGCGTGGTGGCAAACAGGTCTTGTCAAGGCTAAGCACCGGGAACTCGTCTGCTACCTGGAAAGAGGAAACATAATGAAAACGTGAGCTGGGAAGCCCAGTGAGTGTCTATCTTAAAAACATTATAAGCTCAAAGGTGAAGCATAATGATGGACAAGCTACAAGTTAGAGATAACTTATCACTTATTTGTAAACATAATCAAACCATGCTACCCATTTACAGGTTTAAGTCACCACATTTTGTATAGCATAGAAACTCATAATGTAGTATCATACTGAAGAATAGACATTTCAAAAGCATAGAAGCTCATAACAATAAAACTCATAACATGATACCACTTTCGAACCTTAGCTGTGGTAGAGTCATCTCTATACCAACAACGTTCATACCTCTCTCACGTGCACGTGGAATGCCATTGAACACACGGGTCTTCCCTAATACCTTCTCTATGTTCTTCAGTATTGGGGTTAGACCAGTTACTACCCGAATACCTTCTCTTTGTCCTTCAGTATCGGGAAATCATGATTCCTCCCTCCCAAGTACCTTCTCAATGTCCTTCAGTACTGGGGGTTAACAACATACCGGGGCATACTTTGATTACCTTGGAAATCATGTTTTGATAACACAAACAACAAATTCTCAACATTTGCACTTTTCCTTTCTAAACATGTTTCCAAGTGGATTTACACAAGGCATTTTCTAAAGGAAGTCATACTTCCATAATTTAGTTTCCATGCTTGAATGTGTAGTTACAAACTAATTCAAATCATGCTTAAGTTTCATCAATGACATTCTATTAAAAGCTCCATGAAAAATATACAAAAGTAAGTCAAGCATGTTTCAATGATCAACATTTATGCTTTTGAAGAAAAACAAAGGTCAAGCATAGTTCTAAAATAGAGTCACTCACAATCACCAAAAAGGGTTCCAAGGATTATAAACTATTCCTATCTCCGTTTGCCCTGAAAAAGAAATTAATAACATTAATTCCTTTCCTTATACTCCTTAAAAACATAGCTAATTCAGTCCCATAACTCAATTCATAATAACCATACGCACTTGGGTGTAAGGTATATAGAAATGGAAGCACATCTCCTTCAATCTCTTGCTAGCAGTTTTTTTTTTCTTGCACCTAAAATTCCAGGTTCAACTTTCAGCTTGGGTTCCTCAAAATTTAGCAAAACAACCACCTAATATTTTTTGATAAACCTCAAGTACAACATCTTAGTTTACTTACCTCAAAGTTTCAGCTTCTACATCCTCCTCAAGAGCTCAAAAGAAACTGATTTCTTCACACTGTTCTGCTACCCAAGAACTGTGAACACCTCTCGGTTTTCTGCAATTTTCACCTCCTTTCTCTTTGTATTTTCAAAACAGCCGCCCACTGTCGTATTCTACACTCAATTTATGAGATTTTGACTCAAAAATCATCGAATTTGGTGCAATAAATTAAGAGATATGGTTGTTTGAAGTTGATCCTCTTCCACAAGCTTCCAGCTGGACAGCACCTACTTGCCAAAGACAAATCCGTGGCTCCACAAATTTTTGCCAGCTCCTACTTCCTCATTTACATCTTAATCCCCTTTTTTTAAAACACCAAAACAAGCCAATAAATTCACCTAACACATTTAGCCAACTATACTTAAGTTTGTGAGAAATAAGAACTTTCATTCAATACATAATGCACCTAAAATTTACCCAACTTGTTAATGACCTTAACTTACTTCAATTCAACTTTTAATATGCTTATTCAATGGCTTACCTATCTCCTTATGAAGCTTTATACACATTATAGTTCACAATCCAAAAGATTCCCAAATCCCATCACGACATCTTTTAGTGCAACCTATATCAATTTGCATATGTCAAAACATCATATATGAGCACAATATGATCAAAAGAGAGTTTAGGGCTTACATCTGACTCGCCAAAACTCGAAATGCAAACAAGTTAGATTCGGTTTGGTCCAAACATGACGAACAACGCTCTAGGGGACGAACTTCTCTTTCTAACTGGCCAAACCTTGAAATGGAGACAAGTTTGGTCCATTTCGCTCCAAACATGACGAACAACGCTCTCGGGGACGAACTTCTCTTTCTGACTCGCCAAACCTCGAAATGGAGACAAGTTTGGTCCAGTTCGGTCCAAACAACACGAAAATCGCTCTAGGGGACGAACTTCTTTTTCTGACTCGCCAAGCCTCGAAATGGAGACAAGTTTGGTCCAGTTCGGTCGAAACATGACGAACAATGCTCTAGGGGACAAACTTCTCTTGCTGACTCGCCAAACCTCGAAATGGAGACAAATTAGGTCCAGCTCGGTCCAAACATAACGAACAACGCTCTAGAGGACAAACTTCTCTTTCTGACTCGCCAAACCTCGAAATGGAGACAAGATTGGTCCAGTTCGGTCCAAACTTGACGAACAACGATCCAGGCGACAAACTTCTCTTTCTGACTCGCCAAACCACGAAATGGAGACAAGTTTGGTCCAGTTCGGTCCAAACAGGACTAACAACGCTCTAGGGACGAACTTCTCCTTCTGACTCGCCAAACCTCGAATTGCAAACAAGTTAAGTTCAGTTTAGTCCAAAACATGACGAACAACGCTCTAGGGGACCAACATCTCTTTCTGACTCGTTAAACCTGGAAATGGAGACAAGTTTGGTCCAGTTCGGCCCAAACATGACGAACAACACTCAAGGGGACGAACTTCTCTTTCTGACTCACACAACCTCGAAATAGAGACAAGTTTGGTCCAGTTCGGTCCAAACAAGACGAACAACGCTCTAGGAGACGAACTTCTCCTTCTGACTCGCCAAACCTCGAAATGCAAACAAGTTACGTCCAGTTCCGTCCAAACATGACGAACAACACTCTATTAGACCAACTTCTCTTTCTGACTAGCCAGACCTCGAAATGGAGACAAGTTTGGTCCAGTTCGGTCCAAACATGACGAACAACGTACTAGGGACGAACTTCTCTTTCTGAATCGTCAAGCCTCGAAATGGAGATAAGTTTGGTCCAGTTCTGTCCAAACATGACGAACAACGCTCGAGGGCACGAACTTCTCTTTTTGACTCGCCAAACCTTGAAATGGAGACAAGTTTGGTCCAGTTCGGTCCAAACATGACGAACAACGCCCCAAGGGACGAACTTCTCTTTCTGACTCGCCAAACCTCGAAATGGAGACAAGTTTGGGCAAGTTCGGTCCAAACAGGACGAACAACGCTCTAGGGGATGAACTTCTCTTCTGACTCCCCAAACCTCGAAATGGAGACAAGTTTGGTCTAGTTCGGTCCAAACATGACGAACAACGGTCTAGGGGACGAACTTCTTTTTCTGACTCCCCAAGCCACGAAATGGAGACAAGTTTGATCCAGTTCGGCCAAAACATGACGAACAAGCTCCAAGGGACGAAAATCTCTTTCTGACTCACCAAACCTCGAAATGGAGACAAGCTTGGTCCAGTTCGGTTCGAACATGACAAAAATGCACCAGGGAACGAACTTCTCTTTCTGACTCGCCAAAACTCGAAATGGGGACAAGTTAGGTCCAGTTCGGTCCATACATGTCAAAGAACGCTCCAGGGGACGAACTTCTCTTTCTGACTCGCTAAACCTCGAAATGGAGAGAAGTTTGGTCCAGTTCGGTCCAAACATGACGAACAACGCTTCAGGGGACAAACTTCTCTTTCTGACTCCCCAAACCTCGAAATGGAGAAAAGTTTGGTCCAGTTCAGTCCAAACATGACGAACAACGCTCAAAGTTACGAACTTCTCTTTCTGAATCGCACAACCTCGAAATGGAGACAAGTTTGGTCCAGTTCGGTCCAAACACGACGAACAACGCTCTAGGGGACGAACTTCTCTTTCTGACACCCCAAACCTCAAAATGGATACAAGTTTGGTCCAGTTCGGTCCAAACAAGAATAACAACGCTGTAGCGGACGAACATCTCCTTCTGACTTGCCAAAACTCGAAATGCAAACAAGTTAGGTCCGGTTTGGTCCAACCATGACGAACAACGCTCTAGGGGACGAACTTCTCTTTCTAACTGGCCAAACCTTGAAATGGAGACAAGTTTGGTCCATTTCGCTCCAAACATGACGAACAACGCTCTCGGGGATGAACTTCTCTTTCTGACTCGCCAAACCTCGAAATGGAGACAAGTTTGGTCCAGTTCGGTCCAAACAGGACGAACAATGCTCTAGGGGACGAACTTCTCTTTCTGACTCCCCAAACCTCGAAATGGAGACAACATTGGTCCAGTTCGGTCCAAAATTGACGAACAACGATCCAGGCGACAAACTTCTCTTTCTGACTCGCCAAACATTCAAATGGAGACAAGTTTGGTCCAGTTCGGTCCAAACAGGACTAACAACGCTCTAGGGACGAACTTCTCCTTCTGACTCGCCAAACCTCGAATTGCAAACAAGTTAGGTTCAGTTTAGTCCAAACATGACGAACAACGCTCTAGGGGACCAACATCTCGTTCTGACTCGTTAAACCTCGAAATGGAGACAAGTTTGGTCCAGTTCGGTCCAAACATGACGAACAACACTCAAGGGGACGAACTTCTCTTTCTGACTCACACAACCTCGAAATGGAGACGAGTTTGGTCCAGATCGGTCCAAACAAGACGAACAACGCTCTAGGAGACGAACTTCTCCTTCTGACTCACCAAACCTAGAAATGCAAACAAGTTAGGTCCAGTTCCGTCCAAACATGACGAACAACGCTCTAGTAAACCAACTTCTCTTTCTGACTCGCCAGACCTCGAAATGGAGACAAGTTTGGTCCAGTTCGGTCCAAACATGACGAACAACGTACTAGGGGACGAACTTCTCTTTCTGACTCGTCAAGCCTCGAAATGGAGATAAGTTTGGTCCAGTTCGGTCCAAACATGACGAACAACGCTCGAGGGCACGAACTTCTCTTTCTGACTCGCCAAACCTTGAAATGGAGACAAGTTTGGTCCAGTTCGGTCCAAACATGACGAACAACGCCCCAAGGGACGAACTTCTCTTTCTGACTCGCCAAACCTCGAAATGGAGACAAGTTTGGGCAAGTTCGGTCCAAACAGGACGAACAACGCTCTAGGGGATGAACTTCTCTTCTGACTCCCCAAACCTCGAAATGGAGACAAGTTTGGTCTAGTTCGGTCCAAACATGACGAACAACGGTCTAGGGGACGAACTTCTTTTTCTGACTCGCCAAGCCACGAAATGGAGACAAGTTTGATCCAGTTCGGCCAAAACATGACGAACAAGCTCCAAGGGACGAAAATCTCCTTCTGACTCACCAAACCTCGAAATGGAGACAAGCTTGGTCCAGTTCGGTTCGAACATGACAAAAATGCACCAGGGAACGAACTTCTCTTTCTGACTCGCCAAAACTCGAAATGGGGACAAGTTAGGTCCAGTTCGGTCCATACATGTCAAAGAACGCTCCAGGGGACGAACTTCTCTTTCTGACTCGCTAAACCTCGAAATGGAGAGAAGTTTGGTCCAGTTCGGTCCAAACATGACGAACAACGCTTCAGGGGACAAACTTCTCTTTCTGACTCCCCAAACCTCGAAATGGAGAAAAGTTTGGTCCAGTTCAGTCCAAACATGACGAACAACGCTCAAAGTTACGAACTTCTCTTTCTGAATCGCACAACCTCGAAATGGAGACAAGTTTGGTCCAGTTCGGTCCAAACACGACGAACAACGCTCTAGGGGACGAACTTCTCTTTCGGACACCCCAAACCTCAAAATGGATACAAGTTTGGTCCAGTTCGGTCCAAACAAGACTAACAACGCTGTAGCGGACGAACATCTCCTTCTGACTTGCCAAAACTCGAAATGCAAACAAGTTAGGTCCGGTTTGGTCCAACCATGACGAACAACGCTCTAGGGGACGAACTTCTCTTTCTAACTGGCCAAACCTTGAAATGGAGACAAGTTTGGTCCATTTCGCTCCAAACATGACGAACAACGCTCTCGGGGATGAACTTCTCTTTCTGACTCGCCAAACCTCGAAATGGAGACAAGTTTGGTCCAGTTCGGTCCAAACAGGACGAACAATGCTCTAGGGGACGAACTTCTCTTTCTGACTCCCCAAACCTCGAAATGGAGACAACATTGGTCCAGTTCGGTCCAAAATTGACGAACAACGATCCAGGCGACAAACTTCTCTTTCTGACTCGCCAAACATCCAAATGGAGACAAGTTTGGTCCAGTTCGGTCCAAACAGGACTAACAACGCTCTAGGGACGAACTTCTCCTTCTGACTCGCCAAACCTCGAATTGCAAACAAGTTAGGTTCAGTTTAGTCCAAACATGACGAACAACGCTCTAGGGGACCAACATCTCGTTCTGACTCGTTAAACCTCGAAATGGAGACAAGTTTGGTCCAGTTCGGTCCAAACATGACGAACAACACTCAAGGGGACGAACTTCTCTTTCTGACTCACACAACCTCGAAATGGAGACAAGTTTGGTCCAGATCGGTCCAAACAAGATGAACAATGCTCTAGGAGACGAACTTCTCCTTCTGACTCGCCAAACCTAGAAATGCAAACAAGTTAGGTCCAATTCCGTCCAAACATGACGAACAACGCTCTAGTAAACCAACTTCTCTTTCTGACTCGCCAGACCTCGAAATGGAGACAAGTTTGGTCCAGTTCGGTCCAAACATGACGAACAACGTACTAGGGGACGAACTTCTCTTTCTGACTCGTCAAGCCTCGAAATGGAGATAAGTTTGGTCCAGTTCGGTCCAAACATGACGAACAACGCTCGAGGGCACGAACTTCTCTTTCTGACTCGCCAAACCTTGAAATGGAGACAAGTTTGGTCCAGTTCGGTCCAAACATGACGAACAACGCCCCAAGGGACGAACTTCTCTTTCTGACTCGCCAAACCTCGAAATGGAGACAAGTTTGGGCAAGTTCGGTCCAAACAGGACGAACAACGCTCTAGGGGATGAACTTCTCTTCTGACTCCCCAAACCTCGAAATGGAGACAAGTTTGGTCTAGTTCGGTCCAAACATGACGAACAACGGTCTAGGGGACGAACTTCTTTTTCTGACTCGCCAAGCCACGAAATGGAGACAAGTTTGATCCAGTTCGGCCAAAACATGACGAACAAGCTCCAAGGGACGAAAATCTCCTTCTGACTCACCAAACCTCGAAATGGAGACAAGCTTGGTCCAGTTCGGTTCGAACATGACAAAAATGCACCAGGGAACGAACTTCTCTTTCTGACTCGCCAAAACTCGAAATGGGGACAAGTTAGGTCCAGTTCGGTCCATACATGTCAAAGAACGCTCCAGGGGACGAACTTCTCTTTCTGACTCGCTAAACCTCGAAATGGAGAGAAGTTTGGTCCAGTTCGGTCCAAACATGACGAACAACGCTTCAGGGGACAAACTTCTCTTTCTGACTCCCCAAACCTCGAAATGGAGAAAAGTTTGGTCCAGTTCAGTCCAAACATGACGAACAACGCTCAAAGTTACGAACTTCTCTTTCTGAATCGCACAACCTCGAAATGGAGACAAGTTTGGTCCAGTTCGGTCCAAACACGACGAACAACGCTCTAGGGGACGAACTTCTCTTTCGGACACCCCAAACCTCAAAATGGATACAAGTTTGGTCCAGTTCGGTCCAAACAAGACTAACAACGCTGTAGCGGACGAACATCTCCTTCTGACTTGCCAAAACTCGAAATGCAAACAAGTTAGGTCCGGTTTGGTCCAACCATGACGAACAACGCTCTAGGGGACGAACTTCTCTTTCTAACTGGCCAAACCTTGAAATGGAGACAAGTTTGGTCCATTTCGCTCCAAACATGACGAACAACGCTCTCGGGGATGAACTTCTCTTTCTGACTCGCCAAACCTCGAAATGGAGACAAGTTTGGTCCAGTTCGGTCCAAACAGGACGAACAATGCTCTAGGGGACGAACTTCTCTTTCTGACTCCCCAAACCTCGAAATGGAGACAACATTGGTCCAGTTCGGTCCAAAATTGACGAACAACGATCCAGGCGACAAACTTCTCTTTCTGACTCGCCAAACATCCAAATGGAGACAAGTTTGGTCCAGTTCGGTCCAAACAGGACTAACAACGCTCTAGGGACGAACTTCTCCTTCTGACTCGCCAAACCTCGAATTGCAAACAAGTTAGGTTCAGTTTAGTCCAAACATGACGAACAACGCTCTAGGGGACCAACATCTCGTTCTGACTCGTTAAACCTCGAAATGGAGACAAGTTTGGTCCAGTTCGGTCCAAACATGACGAACAACACTCAAGGGGACGAACTTCTCTTTCTGACTCACACAACCTCGAAATGGAGACAAGTTTGGTCCAGATCGGTCCAAACAAGATGAACAATGCTCTAGGAGACGAACTTCTCCTTCTGACTCGCCAAACCTAGAAATGCAAACAAGTTAGGTCCAATTCCGTCCAAACATGACGAACAACGCTCTAGTAAACCAACTTCTCTTTCTGACTCGCCAGACCTCGAAATGGAGACAAGTTTGGTCCAGTTCGGTCCAAACATGACGAACAACGTACTAGGGGACGAACTTCTCTTTCTGACTCGTCAAGCCTCGAAATGGAGATAAGTTTGGTCCAGTTCGGTCCAAACATGACGAACAACGCTCGAGGGCACGAACTTCTCTTTCTGACTCGCCAAATCTCGAAATGGAGACAAGTTTGGTCCAGTTCGGTCCAAACATGACGAACAACGCCCCAAGGGACGAACTTCTCTTTCTGACTCGCCAAACCTCGAAATGGAGACAAGTTTGGGCAAGTTCGGTCCAAAAAGGACGAACACAGCTTTAGGGGACGAACCTCTCTTCTGACTCCCCAAACCTCGAAATGGAGACAAGTTTGGTCTAGTTCTGTCCAAACATGACGAACAACGGTCTAGGGGACGAATTTCTCTTTCTACTCGCCAGGCCTCGAAATGGAGACAAGTTTTTTCCAGTTCGGTCCGAACATGACGAACAACGCACCAGGGAACGAACTTCTTTTTCTGACTCGCCAAACCTCGAAATGGAGACAAGTTAGGTCCAGTTCGGTCCAAACATGACGAACAACGCTGCAGGGGACGAACTTCTCTTTCTGACTCGCTAAACCTCGAAATGGAGAGAAGTTTGGTCCAGTTCGGTCAAAACATGACAAACAACGCTTCAGGCGACAAACTTCTCTTTCTGACTCGACAAACCTTGAAATGGAGACAAGTTTGGTCCAGTTCGGTCAAAACATGACGAACAACGCTCAAAGTGACGAACTTCTCTTTCTTAATCGCACAACCTCGAAATGGAGACAAGTTTTGTCCAGTTCAGTCCAAACACGGCGAACAACGCTCTAGGGGACGAACTTCTCTTTCTGACACCCCAAACCTCAAAATGGATACAAGTTTGGTCCATTTCGGTCCAAACATAGAGAACAACGATCTCGGGGACGAACTTCTCTTTCTGACTCGCCAAACCTCCAAATGGAGACAAGTTTGGTCCAGTTCGGTCCAAACAGGACGAACAACTCTCTAGGGGACGAACTTCTCCTTCTGACTCGCAAAACCTCGAAATGCGAACAAGTTAGGTCCAGTTCGGTCAAAACATGACGAACAACGCTTCAGGCGACAAACTTCTCTTTTTGACTCGCCAAACCTCGAAATGGAGACAAGTTTGGTCCAGTTCGGTCAAAACATGACGAACAACGCTCAAAGTGACGAACTTTTCTTTCTTAATCGCACAACCTCGAAATGGAGACAAGTTTTGTCCAGTTCGGTCCAAACATGACGAACAACGCTCTAGGGGACGAACTTCTCTTTCTGACACCCCAAACCTCAAGATGGATACAAGTTTGGTCCATTTCGGTCCAAACATAGAGAACAACGATCTCGGGGACGAACTTCTCTTTCTGACTCGCCAAACCTCCAAATGGAGACAAGTTTGGTCCAGTTCGGTCCAAACAGGACGAACAACTCTCTAGGGGACGAACTTGTCCTTCTGACTCGCAAAACCTCGCAATGCAAACAAGTTAGGTCCAGTTTGGTCCAAACATGAGGAACAACGCTCTAGGGGTCCAACTTCTCTTTCTGACTTGTTAAACCTCGAAATGGAGACAAGTTTGGTCCAGTTCGATCCAAACATGACGGACAACGCTTTAGGGGATGAGCTTCTCTTTCTGACTGGCAAAGAAAATGAGACAAGTTTTGTCCAGTTCGGTCCAAACATGACGAACAACGCTCTAGGGGACGAACTTCTCTTTCTAACTCGCCAAACTCGAAATAGAGACAAGTTTGGTCGAGTTCGGTCTAAACATGACGAACAATGCTCTAGGGGACGCACTTCGTTTTCTAATTCTCCAAACCTCGAAATGGAGACAAGTTTGGTAAAGTTCGGTCCAAACATAATGAACAACGCTCATGGGGGCGAACTTCTATTTCTGACTCGCACAACCTCGAAATGGAGACAAGTTTGGTCCAGTTCGGTCCAAACAAGACGAACAACGCTCTAGGGGACGAACTTCTTCTTCTGACTCGCCAAACCTCAAAATGCAAACAAGTTTGGTCCAGTCCGGTCCAAACATGACGAACAAATCTACAGCGGACGAACTTCTCCTTCTGACTCGCCAAACCTCGAAATGCAAACAAGTTAGGTCTAGTTCCGTCCAAACATGACGAACAACGTTTTAGGGGACAAACTTCTGTTTCTGACTCGCCAAGCCTCGAAATGGAGAGAAGTTTGGTCCAGTTCGGTCAAAACATGACGAACAAAGCTCCAGGGGACAAACTTCTCTTTGTGACTCACTAAACCTCGAAATGGAGACAAATTAGGTCCAATTCGGTCCAAACATGACTAACAACGCTCCAGGGGACAAACATCTCTTTCTGACTCGCCAAACCTCGAAATGGAGACAAGATTGATCCAGTTCGATCCAACCATGACGAACAACGCTCCAGAGGACAAACTTCTCTTTCTGACTAGCCAAACCTCGAAATGGAGACAAGTTTGGTCGAATTTGGTCCAAACATGATGAACAACGCTCTCGGGGAAAAACTTCTCTTTCTGACTTGCTAAATCTCGAAATGGACACTAGTTTAGTCCAGTTCGGTCCAAATAGGACTAACAACGCTCTAGGGGACGACCTTCTCCTTCTGACTCGCCAAACCTCGAAATGCAAACAAGTTAGATCCAACTTATTCCAAACATGACGAACAACGCTATAGGGACAAACTTCTCTTTCTGACTCACCAAACCTAGAAATCGAGACAAGTTTGGTCCAGTTCGGTCCAAACATGACGAACAACGCTCTAGGGGACCAACTTCTCTTTCTGATTCGCCAAACCTCGAAATGGAGAGAAGTTTGGTCCAGTTCGGTCCAAACATGACGAACAACGCTCCAGGGCAAGACTTCTCTTTCTTACTTGCCAAACCTCGAAATGTAGACAAGTTTGGTCCAGTTAAGTACAAACATGACGAACAACGCTCTAGGGGACGAACTTCTCTTTCTGACTCGCCAAGCCTCGAAATGGAGACAAGTTTGGTCCAGTTCGGTCCAAACATGACGAACAACGCTCAAGGGGACGAAATTCTCTTTCTGACTCACACAACCTCGAAATGGAGACAAGTTTGGTCCAGTTCGGTCCAAACAGAACTAACAACGCTCTAGGGACGAACTTCTCCTTCTGACTCGCCAAACCTCGAAATGCAAACAAGTTAGGTCCAGTTCCGTCCAAACATGACGAACAACGCTCTAGTAGACCAACTTCTCTTTCTGACTCGCCAGACCTCGAAATGGAGACAAGATTGGCCCAGTTCGGTCCAAACATGACGAACAACGCACTAGGGGACGAACTTCTCTTTATGACCCGTCAAGCCTCGAAATGGAGATAAGTTTAGTCCAGTTCGGTCCAAACATGACGAACAACGCTTGAGTCCACGAACTTCTCTTTCTGACTCGCCAAACCTCGAAATGGAGACAAGTTTGGTCCAGTTCGGTCCAAACATGACGAACAACGCTTGAGGGCACGAACTTCTCTTTCTAACTCGCCAAACCTCGAAATGGAGACAAGTTTGGTCCAGTTCGGTCCAAACATGACGAACAACGCCCCAAGGGACGAACTTCACTTTCTGACTCGCCAAACCTCGAAATGGAGACAAGTTTGGGCAAGTTCGGTTCAAAAAGGACGAACAACGCTCTAGGGGACGAACTTCTCTTTCTGTATCAAACAACCTCGAAATGGAGACAAGTTTGGTCCAGTGCGGTCCAAACACGACGAACAACGCTTTAGGGGACGAACTTCTCTTTCTGACACCCCAAACCTCAAAATGGATACAAGTTTGGTCCATTTCAGTCAAAACATAGAGAACAACGCTCTCGGGGACGAACTTCTCTTTCCTACTCGCCAAACCTCCAAATGGAGACAAGTTTGGTTCAGTTCGGTCCAAACAGGACTAACAACGCTGTAGGGGACGAACATCTCCTTCTGACTCGCAAAAAGTCGAAATGCAAACAAGTTGGGTCTGGTTTGGTCCAAACATGACGAACAACGCTCTAGGGGACGAACTTCTCTTTCTAACTGGCCAAACCTTGAAATGGAGACAAGTTTGGTCCATTTCGCTCCAAACATGACGAACAACGCTCTCGGGGATGAACTTCTCTTTCTGACTCGCCAAACCTTGATATGGAGACAAGTTTGGTTCAGTTCGGTCCAAACATGACGAAAACCGCTCTAGGGATGAACTTCTATTTCTGACTCGCCAAGCCTCGAAATGGAGACAAGTTTGGTCCAGTTCGGTTCAAACATGATGAACAACGCTCAAAGTGACGAACTTCTCTTTCTGAATCAAACAACCTCGAAATGGAGACAAGTTTGGTCCAGTTCAGTCCAAACACGACGAACAACGCTCTAGGGGACGAACTTCTCTTTCTGACACCCCAAACCGCAAAATGGATACAAGTCACCATTTTGGTCCAAACATAGAGAACAACGCTCTCGGGGACGAACTTCTCTTTCTGACTCGCCAAACCACCAAATGGAGACAAGTTTGGTCCAGTTCGGTCCAAACAGGACTAACAACGCTGTAGGGGACGAACATCTCCTTCTGACTAGCCAAAACTCGAAATCAAAACAAGTTAGGTCCGGTTTGGTGCAAACAATACGAACAACGCTCTAGGGGACAAACTTCACTTTCTAACTGGGCAAACCTTGAAATGGAGACAAGTTTGGTCCATTTCGCTCCAAACATGACGAACAACGCTCTCGGTGACGAACTTCTCTTTCTGACTCGCCAAACCTCCAATTGGAGACAAGTTTGGTCCAGTTCGGTCCAAACAGAACTAACAACGTTGTAGGGGACGAACATCCCTTTCTGACTCGAAATGCAAACAAGTTAGGTCCGGTTTGGTCCAAACATGACGAACAACGCTCTAGGGGTTGAACTTCTCTTTCTAACTGGCCAAACCTTGAAATGGGACAAGTTTGGTCCATTTCGCTCCAAACATGACGAACAACGCTCTCGGGGACGAACTTCTCTTTCTGACTCGCCAAACCTCCAAATGGAGACAAGTTTGGTCCAGTTCGGTCCAAACAGGACTAACAACCCTGTAGGGGACGAACATCTCCTTTTGACTCTCGAAAAGTCGAAATGCAAACAAGTTGGGTCCGGTTTGGTCCAAACATGACGAACAATGCTCTAGGGGACGAACTTCTCTTTCTAACTGGCCAAACCTTGAAATGAAGACAAGTTTGGTCATTTCGCTCCAAACATGACGAACAACGCTCTCGGAAACGAACTTCTCTTTCTGATTCGCCAAACCTCGAAATGGAGACAAGTTTGCTTCAGTTCGGTCCAAACATGACGAAAACCGCTCTAGGGGACGAACTTCTATTTCTGACTCGCCAAGCCTCGAAATGGAGACAAGTTTGGTCCAGTTCGGTCCAAACATGATGAACAACGCTCAAAGTGACGAACTTCTCTTTATAAATCAAACAACCTCGGAATGGAGACAAGTTTGGTCCAGTTAGGTCCAAACAGGACGAACAACGCTCTAGGGGACGAACTTCTCATTCTAATTGGGCAAACCTTGAAATGGAGACAAGTTTGGTCCATTTCGCTTCAAACATGACGAACAACGCTCTCGGTAACGAACTTCTCTTTCTGACTCGCCAAACGTCCAAATGGAGTCAAGTTTGGTCCAGTTCGGTCCAAACAGGACTAACAACGCTGTAGGGGACGAACATCTCCTTCTGACTCGCCAAAACTCAAAATGCAAACAAGTTAGGTCTGGTTTGGTCCAAACATGACGAACAACGCTCTAGGACGAACTTCTCTTTCTAACTGGCCAAACCTTGAAATGGAGACAAGTTTGGTCCATTTCGCTCCAAACATGACGAACAACGCTCTCGGGGACGAACTTCTTTTTCTTACCCGCCAAACCTCCAAATGGAGACAAGTTTGGTCCAGTTCGGTCGAAACAAGACTAACAACGCTGTAGGGGACGAACATCTCCTTCTGACTCGACAAAACTCGAAATGCAAACAAGTTAGGTCCGATTTGGTCCAAACATGACGAACAACGGTCTAGGGGACGAACTTCTCTTTCTAACTAGCCAAACCTTGAAATGGAGTCAAGTTTGGTCCATTTCGCTCCAAACATGACGAACAATGCTCTCGGGGACGAACTTCTCTTTCTGACTCGCCAAACCTCGAAATGGAGACAAGTTTCGTCCAGTTCGGTCCAAAAATGACGAAAACCGCTCTAGGGGACGAACTTCTATTTCTGACTCGCCAAGCCTCGAAATGGAGACAAGTTTGGTCCAGTTCGGTCCAAACATGATGAACAACGCTCCAAGGGACAAACTTCTCTTACTGACTCGCCAAACCTCGAAATGGAGACAAATTAGGTCCAGTTCGGTCCAAACATAACGAACAACGCTCTAGCAGACAAACTTCTCTTTCTAACTAGCCAAACCTCGAAATGTTGACAAGATTCGTCAAGTTCGGTCCAAACTTGACGAACAACGATCCAGGCGACAAACTTCTCTTTCTGACTCGCCAAACCTCGAAATGGAGACAAGTTTGGTCCAGTTCGGTCCAAACAGGACTAACAAGCTCTAGGGACGAACTTCTCCTTCTGACTCGCCAAACCTCGAATTGCAAACAAGTTAGGTCCAGTTTGGTCCAAACATGACGAACAATGCTCTAGGGGACCAACTTCTCTTTCTGACTCGTTAAACGTCGAAATGGAGACAAGTTTGGTCCAGTTCGGTCCAAACATGACGAACAACGCTCAAGGGGACGAACTTCTCTTTCTGACTCACACAACCTCGAAATGGAGACAAGTTTGGTCCAAGTCGGTCCAAACAGGACGAACAACGCTCTTGGAGACGAACTTCTCCTTCTGACTCTCCAAACCTCGAAATGCAAACAAGTTAGGTCCAGTTCCGTCCAAACATGACGAACAACGCTCTAGTAGACCAACTTCTCTTTCTGACTCGCGAGACCTCGAAATGGAGACAAGTTTGGTCCAGTTCGGTCCAAACATGACAAACAACGCACTATGGGACGAACTTCTCTTTCTGACTCGTCAAGCCTCGAAATGGAGATAAGTTTGGTCCAGTTGGGTCCAAACATGACGAACAACGCTCTCGGGGACGAACTTCTCTTTTTGACTCGCCAAACCTCGAAATGGAGACAAGTTTGGTCCAGTTCGGTCCAAACATGACGAAAACCGCTCTCGAGGATGAACTTATCTTTCTGATTCGCCAAACCTCGAAATGGAAACAAGTTTTGTCCAGTTCGTTGCAAAAAGGACGAACAATGCTCTAGGAGACGAACTTCTCTTTCTGACTTGCCAAACCTCGAAATGGAGACAAGTTTGGTCCAGTTCGGTCCAAACATGACGAACAACGCTCTACGGGACGAACTTCTCCTTATGACTCGCCAAACCTCGAAATGGATACAAGTTTTGTCCAGTTCTGTCCAAACATGACGAACAAGGCTCTAAGGGACGAACTTCTTCTTTCTGACGTGCATAACCTTGAATGGAGACAAGTTTTGTCTAGTTCGGTCGAAACAGGACGAACAACGCTCTAAAGGACAAACTTCTTCTCTCTGACTTGCAAAACCTCGAAATAGAGACAAGTTTGGTCCAGTTTGTTAAAAGCATGACGAAACAACTCTCTAGCGGATGAACTTCTTGTTTCTGACACGCCAAACCTCAAACTGAAGACAAGTTTGGTCGGGTTCAGTGCAAACATGACGAGCAACACTCTAGGGGATGAACTTTTTCTTTAAGACTTGCCAAACGTCGAATTGGCAATAAGTTTGGTCCAGTTCGGTCAAAACTGAAGAACAACGCTCTAGGGGACGAACTTCTTCTTTCGGACTCGCCAAATCTCAAACTTGAGACAAGTTAGGTTCTCTTCAGTCCAAACATGACAAACAACGCTCTAGGGGACGAACTTTTTCTTTCTGACACGCCAAACCTTGAATTGGAGACAAGTTTGGTCCAGTTCGGTCCAAACATGGCGAACAACGCTCTAGGAGACGTACTTCTCTTTCTGACTCGCCAAACCTCGAAATGGTGAAAAGTTTGGTCCAACTCGGTACAAACAGGACGAACAATTCTCTAGGGGACGAAATTCTTATTTCTGACTCGCCAAACCTCGAAATGGAGACATGTTTGGTCCAGTTCGTTCCAAACATTGACGAACAATGCTATAGGGGACGAACTTATTCGTTCTGACACGCGAAACCTCGAATTGGAGACAAGTTTGGTCGACTTCGGTCCAAAAATTACGAACAAAGCTCTAGGGGATGAACTTTTTCTTTCTGACATGCCAAACCTCGAAATGTAGACAAGTTTGGTCCAGTTCGATCCAAACATGATGAACAACGCTCTAGGGGACACTTCAGCTTTCTGACACGCCAAACCTCGAAATGAAGACAAGTTGTGTCCAGTTCGTTCCAAAGGTGACGAACAACACTCTAGGGGACGAACTTCTTATTTCTGACACGCATAACCTTGTATAGAGACAAGTTTGGTCCAGTTCGGTCCAAACATGACAAACAACGCACTATGGGACGAACTTCTCTTTCTGACTCGTCAAGCCTCGAAATGGAGATAAGTTTGGTCCAGTTGGGTCCAAACATGACGAACAACGCTCTCGGGGACGAACTTCTCTTTTTGACTCGCCAAACCTCGAAATGGAGACAAGTTTGGTCCAGTTCGGTCCAAACATGACGAAAACCGCTCTCGAGGATGAACTTATCTTTCTGATTCGCCAAACCTCGAAATGGAAACAAGTTTTGTCCAGTTCGTTGCAAAAAGGACGAACAATGCTCTAGGAGACGAACTTCTCTTTCTGACTTGCCAAACCTCGAAATGGAGACAAGTTTGGTCCAGTTCGGTCCAAACATGACGAACAACGCTCTACGGGACGAACTTCTCCTTATGACTCGCCAAACCTCGAAATGGATACAAGTTTTGTCCAGTTCTGTCCAAACATGACGAACAAGGCTCTAAGGGACGAACTTCTTCTTTCTGACGTGCATAACCTTGAATGGAGACAAGTTTTGTCTAGTTCGGTCGAAACAGGACGAACAACGCTCTAAAGGACAAACTTCTTCTCTCTGACTTGCAAAACCTCGAAATAGAGACAAGTTTGGTCCAGTTTGTTAAAAGCATGACGAAACAACTCTCTAGCGGATGAACTTCTTGTTTCTGACACGCCAAACCTCAAACTGAAGACAAGTTTGGTCGGGTTCAGTGCAAACATGACGAGCAACACTCTAGGGGATGAACTTTTTCTTTAAGACTTGCCAAACGTCGAATTGGCAATAAGTTTGGTCCAGTTCGGTCAAAACTGAAGAACAACGCTCTAGGGGACGAACTTCTTCTTTCGGACTCGCCAAATCTCAAACTTGAGACAAGTTAGGTTCTCTTCAGTCCAAACATGACAAACAACGCTCTAGGGGACGAACTTTTTCTTTCTGACACGCCAAACCTTGAATTGGAGACAAGTTTGGTCCAGTTCGGTCCAAACATGGCGAACAACGCTCTAGGAGACGTACTTCTCTTTCTGACTCGCCAAACCTCGAAATGGTGAAAAGTTTGGTCCAACTCGGTACAAACAGGACGAACAATTCTCTAGGGGACGAAATTCTTATTTCTGACTCGCCAAACCTCGAAATGGAGACATGTTTGGTCCAGTTCGTTCCAAACATTGACGAACAATGCTATAGGGGACGAACTTATTCGTTCTGACACGCGAAACCTCGAATTGGAGACAAGTTTGGTCGACTTCGGTCCAAAAATTACGAACAAAGCTCTAGGGGATGAACTTTTTCTTTCTGACATGCCAAACCTCGAAATGTAGACAAGTTTGGTCCAGTTCGATCCAAACATGATGAACAACGCTCTAGGGGACACTTCAGCTTTCTGACACGCCAAACCTCGAAATGAAGACAAGTTGTGTCCAGTTCGTTCCAAAGGTGACGAACAACACTCTAGGGGACGAACTTCTTATTTCTGACACGCATAACCTTGTATAGAGACAAGTTTGGTCCAGTTCGGTCCAAACATGACAAACAACGCACTATGGGACGAACTTCTCTTTCTGACTCGTCAAGCCTCGAAATGGAGATAAGTTTGGTCCAGTTGGGTCCAAACATGACGAACAACGCTCTCGGGGACGAACTTCTCTTTTTGACTCGCCAAACCTCGAAATGGAGACAAGTTTGGTCCAGTTCGGTCCAAACATGACGAAAACCGCTCTCGAGGATGAACTTATCTTTCTGATTCGCCAAACCTCGAAATGGAAACAAGTTTTGTCCAGTTCGTTGCAAAAAGGACGAACAATGCTCTAGGAGACGAACTTCTCTTTCTGACTTGCCAAACCTCGAAATGGAGACAAGTTTGGTCCAGTTCGGTCCAAACATGACGAACAACGCTCTACGGGACGAACTTCTCCTTATGACTCGCCAAACCTCGAAATGGATACAAGTTTTGTCCAGTTCTGTCCAAACATGACGAACAAGGCTCTAAGGGACGAACTTCTTCTTTCTGACGTGCATAACCTTGAATGGAGACAAGTTTTGTCTAGTTCGGTCGAAACAGGACGAACAACGCTCTAAAGGACAAACTTCTTCTCTCTGACTTGCAAAACCTCGAAATAGAGACAAGTTTGGTCCAGTTTGTTAAAAGCATGACGAAACAACTCTCTAGCGGATGAACTTCTTGTTTCTGACACGCCAAACCTCAAACTGAAGACAAGTTTGGTCGGGTTCAGTGCAAACATGACGAGCAACACTCTAGGGGATGAACTTTTTCTTTAAGACTTGCCAAACGTCGAATTGGCAATAAGTTTGGTCCAGTTCGGTCAAAACTGAAGAACAACGCTCTAGGGGACGAACTTCTTCTTTCGGACTCGCCAAATCTCAAACTTGAGACAAGTTAGGTTCTCTTCAGTCCAAACATGACAAACAACGCTCTAGGGGACGAACTTTTTCTTTCTGACACGCCAAACCTTGAATTGGAGACAAGTTTGGTCCAGTTCGGTCCAAACATGGCGAACAACGCTCTAGGAGACGTACTTCTCTTTCTGACTCGCCAAACCTCGAAATGGTGAAAAGTTTGGTCCAACTCGGTACAAACAGGACGAACAATTCTCTAGGGGACGAAATTCTTATTTCTGACTCGCCAAACCTCGAAATGGAGACATGTTTGGTCCAGTTCGTTCCAAACATTGACGAACAATGCTATAGGGGACGAACTTATTCGTTCTGACACGCGAAACCTCGAATTGGAGACAAGTTTGGTCGACTTCGGTCCAAAAATTACGAACAAAGCTCTAGGGGATGAACTTTTTCTTTCTGACATGCCAAACCTCGAAATGTAGACAAGTTTGGTCCAGTTCGATCCAAACATGATGAACAACGCTCTAGGGGACACTTCAGCTTTCTGACACGCCAAACCTCGAAATGAAGACAAGTTGTGTCCAGTTCGTTCCAAAGGTGACGAACAACACTCTAGGGGACGAACTTCTTATTTCTGACACGCATAACCTTGTATAGAGACAAGTTTGGTCCAGTTCGGTCCAAACATGACGAACAACGCTCTAGGGGACGAACTTCTTCTTTCTGACACGCATAACCTCGAATGGAGACAAGTTTGGTCCAGTTCGGTCCAATTATGATTAACAAAGCTCTAGGGGACGAACTTATTCTTTCTGAAATGCCAAGCCTTGAAATGTAGACAAGTTTGGTCCAGTTTGGTCCAAACAGCACGAACAATGCTCTAGAGGATGAACTTCTTCTTTCTAACACGCCAAACCTCGAAATGGAGACAAGTTTGGTTCAATTAGGTTCAAACATGACGAACAACGCTCTAGGGGATGAACTTCTTCGTTTTGACATGCCAAACCTCAAAATGGAGACAAGTTGTGTCCAATTCGTTCCGAAGATGACAAACTACACTCTAGGGGACGAACTTCTTCTTTTTGACACACATAACCTTGAATGGAGACAAGTTTGGTCTAGTTGGGTCCAAACATGACGAACAACGCTCTAAAAGACAAACTTCTTCTCCCTGACTTGCAAAACCTCTTAATGGAGACAAGTTTGGTCCAGTTCGTTAAAAACATGACGAACAACGCTCTAGGGGACGAACTTCTTCTTTCTGAAATGCATAACCTCGAATGGAGACAAGTTTAGTCCAGTTCGGTCCAAACACGACGAGCAACGCTATAGTGGACGAACTTCTTCTTTTTAAGTCGCCAAACCTCGAAATGCATACAGGTTTGGTCTAGTTCTGTCCGAACGTGACAAACAACGCTCTAGGGGACGAACTTCTTCTTTCTGACTTGCCAAACCTCGAAATGGAGACAAGTTTGGTCAAAATCGATCTGAAAATGACGAACAACTCTCTAGGGGACGAACTTCTCTTTCTGACTCGCAAACCTCGAAATGGAGACAAGTTTGGTCTAGTTCTGTCCAAACGTGACGAACAAAGCTCTAGGGGACTAACTTCTTCTTTCTGACTTGCCAAACGTCGAAATGGAGACAAGTTTGGTCCAATTCTGTCCAAACATGACGAACAACGCTCTAGGGGAAAAACTTCTCTTTTTGACTTGCCAATCCTCGAAATGCAGACAAGTTTGGTCCAGTTCGATCCAAACATGACGAACATTGCTCTAGGGGACGAACTTCTCTTTCGGACTCGCCAAACCTCGAAATGGAGACAAGTTTGCTCCACTTCGATCCAAACATGACGAACAATGCTCTAGGGGACGATCTTCTCTTTCTCACTCTCCAAATCTCGAAATGGAGACAAGTTTTGTCCAATTCTGTCCAAACATGACGAACAACCCTCTAGGGGATGAATTTCTTTTTTCTGACTCGCCAAACCTCGAAATGGAGACAAGTTTGGTCTAGTTCTGTCCAAACGTGACGAACAACGCTCTAGGGGACGAACTTCTTCTTTCTGACTCTCCAAACCTCGAAATGTAGGCAAGTTTGCTCCAATTCTGTCCAAACCCTATGAACAACGCTCTTGGAGACGAACTTCTTTTTTCTAACTTGCCAAACCTCGAAATGGAGACAAGTTTTGTCCAATTCGATCCAAACATGACGAACAACCTCGAAATGGTGGGGGTTTGATCCTACAACTATGTTGTTTACTGTTTATTTACCGCCCAATTTTTAATCAAACAACCACCTGGAGCAGTGGCTGAGCGCTTGCCTTACCACTCCCATGGTGGGGGTTTGATCCTGCAACTATTCAGTTTATTAATTATTTACCGCCCAAATTTTTATCAAACAACCACCTGGCGCAGTGGCTGAGCACTTGCCTTACCACTCCCATGGTGGGGGTTCGATTCTGCAACTATGCAGTTTACTGTTTATTTACCGCCCAATTTTTTCGATCCTGCAACTATGCAGTTTATTCATTATTTACCACCCAATTTTTCGCTTGCCTTACCACTCCCATGGTGGGGGTTCGAGCCTGCAACTATGCAGTTTACTGTTTATTTACCGCCCAATTTTTTCAAGGTGGCGGTTCGATCCTGCGAAACCCTAGCCACAGTATGAAGGAAAGCGCCGCCATTACCACCCAGACGATTCCGAGAACTAACAGAATCCACAGCCATCGGGCAATTATCCCCACCCTCTACCATCGCCGATCGCCCTCCAACAAACTCAGATTGTCCCGCTATTTGATCATCCGCAAAACTGAGATCCTGAGGTCGATTCGTAACCTGCTCCACTCCCACAAACGCCACACTCCTATCCCCAATCAAATCAGAGCCTTCCATGGCACCCTTCAACCCAGGCAAACCCACAAACAAATCGCTACCAATCGTCTCCTTCACACCCCCCATATCCGAATTCACCCCAACGCCAGCCTCCACCAGACGGACCCCTCCCTGTTGACGACCCGACCTCCCAAGAGTTTTAGTTGGAGACCTGCGATTCTTCCCCATCAAAAAGCTCTCCTCAGAGGGTCTAATCCCTACCCAAACAAAGGGAAAAGGAAATTCGACCCACCCAAATTAATAGACCCTTCGGCACTTATAGAAAAACCACCGTCCACCACCACACAACAACCAGAACACCACCCAAAAATTGGGCGGTAAATAAACAGTAAACTGCATAGTTGCAGGATCGAACCCCCCCAAAATGGTAGGCTTATTGAATAGGCAACAAAAGCCACTCTCACGCATGCAAATCAAAGGACAAGCCCTCACTAGAAGGGGTTCATAACTCACTCAGGATTAACATCAAGTCGCATATGATCATCCTGATGAAATATTAATCTTCTCAATTAACAGATTTATAAAGAGACATTAAATATTTCGTGGTCCAGTCTTATACAAACTCATTGTATAAGATACCCCCACTCACATGTCTCCACATGAACGATTTAGATCAAATCATTTGTAACTATTACAAAGTGGGTCGTATCAATAGTGTTATCAGGATAAGGCACCCAACCTTATCCATATACTATGACATTTTAGGTTATTTCTTGAACAAGATCCTCTTGTATGTCAACCACATACTGTTCATGATTACACTAATAACCTTGGATTTTTCATATAATGGATAATATTATACTGCAAATAAAATAATCAAAATTATTATTAATTATTAAATAAATAATTAATTACGAGACTTTAGGGCATAAATCCTAACAATCTCCCACTTGCACTAAAGCCGGCGAGACATGTATCCTAGGGCATACTCTATACCCAACATGTTCTCCCACTTACCCTAGCAAAGATGATTCATGTCTCGTGATCCTAGACATTCTAGGTGACCGTCAAACACTTTAGCCTGAAGAGTCTTTTTATATAGATTCAAAGGACTGTCATTAAAAGCCATTTTAGTCACTACCATGATGCTTTCTTTCTCTCGATATGATTTCCTATACATTGGTGTTTTCTAATTTCCTTAATATTAGTCTTTGCACCACTATTATCACAATAAAGAGGATAGACTAAATCATATCTAAAACACCTTTCAGATCTTCAAGGAACTATTTGAGTCATACAAGTTTTTTTGTTGCTTCATAAGCAAAACAACTTAACTTGTATATCATACTCCAACACCTAGGGTAAAGTTTATCTTTACATAGATTTCCTAAATCTTTGTAAGAACCAGTGTATCTTGTAAAGATCAAATCTTTAACTCCATACACAAAAATTTCTCATCATCCATAGATAATTTGAGAAAGTTTTTAATTTTCTACTCAATGGTCATACCATTCGTTTAGCTGATATATGTTAACCAATTGTATGTTAAATGTCCAGTCTCATTTATGCATATCATATACTCTTAACATTTGAGGTATCTAAGAATACACTTCTTTAGACATAAATATCAAATATTTGACAACAATTTTGTCAATATAAGATGTTTGAGACAAAGTTAACATTTTGTCCTTACAATCTTCATTTTGGACATGTAAAATATATTGAGTCATTGCAAATCACTTATTTAGAATTGGTTACTTATCAACGTTTTATGTTAGACATCTTACATCATTCATAATGGGTAAAAATACCACCAACATAAAAACATGAGAAAAATCCACTAAGCAATTAATGATTTTCTTGTCTATACAAGCTTCATTAATATTTATCCAAAGTCATAGATTTTGATACTTTTATCAAACCTTATATTCACAGATCTAATGGTAAAATTCGTTTCATAAATGAACCTTTACTATTTCGGAAACTTTTTTCTTTTGATCTTTGAAAATAAACACATCTGATTGATTTGTGTAGATGCATTATCTAAGATTTCTTTTCATAAAAGAATTCTAAACATTCATTTTTTTTATATCACATATACAACAATGAATTAAATAATGATTACAGACTTCAGTATGGCAACAAGTGAGAAAATTTACTCGCAATCTATTTTCTCCTATTAGGTTTAACCCTTTGTCATTAGTATCACTCTGCAGGTAATAAGCCTTTAACTTTGTCATCTAACATGACAATTTAGGCTTCAATTAAGTCCTTGTAAAGGTTGAGTCATCTCATAACTCTCCCACTACGATGAGGCTTATCCAATTCATGACTAGGATCCATTTGACTTCAAATGTAATTAAATTGTGAACAACTTTTGTTAACTATTTAGTGGCTTCACTTGGAACCAATTTATTAACACTATCTCACCTTATTAAAGGTTTGTAGTATTTTATTTGACATTTCTTATAAAAATGATATTTGTCATACAAATACTTTATTTGTTTTAGGACTACATAAAAGTCCATTTTATGTTCCTTAGGGGTGGCCTACACTTAGGCTTATCTTTGAACATATACAAGCTTTTAGGTTTGTTTCAACATGTGAGCTTAACATTCCCAAATGGTGAAGTGTTGTAACGAGCTTTACTACTCTTCTATAGTTTTAAAATTGTCTCGTAGGCACTTTTGGAGGGAATCATGTTCACCATGCAATCTCTATTGTATTTCCTAACTGGAGTATGGTAATGATATGTAACTCATTACTGATGTGACCATGTCTAATAATGTCTTGTTTCTCCTCTTGTAACACAATTTCACAAAATTATACTTGGTATTAAGATAATTGGGATAAAAACCCATTTTCTGTCAATTAATTTTAGTACATAAGGTTCCTGTACTTTCTATTATGATCTGATCATAATATCTTGATAGATTTAATTACATAATCGATTTTTTTTTAACTTTATTCTTAATTTTCTTGAACTTTTAAAAAATTTAGACTTATGTTGTATTAGGTAAATATACTTATACCTTGAATGATCATCAACTAGAGTGATGAAATATTCATGACTTTATTTGACTTTTACATTCACCAGACCACTTGGGTCAGAATGTGTAAGCCCAAAATATTTTTTGGCATTCTAGCCCTATCTAATAAAGGCCCAATGATTATCTTGCATGAAAGGCAAGATCTACAGACAGGTAAAGTAATTAACTAACTTTTTAGAGAATTACCTCTTACTAGTCTTTTCATTCTATTCAAGTTGTTGTTAATCAACCTTAACAGCCAAAGTCAACTATCATCTTTTAGGAGAAAACAATGTCTTTCTATTTTGGATTCTATAATCCTGAATACCTCAGTATTTTGTAGCATAGTATATGCCAACATTTTTAACATATACAATTTGTTCTTATTTTCAGTTGAATATATTTTCAAACAATTTTAAAAATATAACTTTCATACTTCAAAGTAATTCATACTATATGAACATTTTTGTAATCAAGTTCGAGAAATTGAATTTCTCTTATGGTTACTAAAAACATCATATTCAGCATTATCTAACAATTTTTACTTAATGACATCTTAATGACTCCCACTACACTACCTGAGATAAGCTTCCTGGTGCTAACTTGTAGAAACTATTCTACATGTTAAGTATTTTCCTAGAATTACATATATATATTTTTTTGCAAGGTAAATATATTAACTGCAAAAAAAGAGGACCCCACTACCCGAGGCCAAGGCACAAAACAACAAACAGCTCAATTAGGGCACAACTAAACAAAGCTCACAACCCGAGCAAGGCCAAGTAAAAGTACTAAAGAAACCAGAAATGCAAAAGCAAACCAAGCAACCCAAGAAAAAACCACACAACTGACAGAAAGAAACATAAATCATAAGCAATCCCAAGGAGTACCAACACCACTAGATTGACGACCACCCCAAGACTCACACCGACGACACACATCAGAACAAGCCAATCGCAACACCGCCTTAACTGAAGAAGCAACCCCACCGTGAAGCCGAGAGTTACTCTCCCTCCAAATATGATAAAGCACCGCTCCCCACGCCACCCTCCAGACCCGATTTCGACAGTTTTTACCCCGACTCAGCGCACACACCCACTACAAATCCACATCCCAAACTGCAATTCTATGCGACGAGCACCCCCATCTCAACATACCACTCCACACCTCCCTACCAAAGGAACACTAAAAAAATAAACGGTCTCAAGACTCGACGGCCACACACAGGAATCAAGCTGTCGAAGAAGAGACTCCCCACCTAAGCAACCTATCTCGTGTATAAAGCCTATCTCGAATAGCCATCCATACAACAAACACATGCCTCGAAATATTACCTCCAAACCACACCGAACGGTACCAAGGCACCACACCACCCTGCGGCCTTATAGCCTCCCAAGCACTAGAAACTGAAAACCCTCCTAACGGACTTGGAAGCCACACCAGCACATCTTGTCTCTCCACAACAGGACAAACAGAATGCACAAGATGGGACAACTCCAACAACTCCCGAGAAACCTGCGACCACTGCCACTCCCCCCGATCTGACAAAAAGTCTGATACCCAAGCCAATAGCGAACTAGCTTCATCATATATCACCCTCCTACCATATCAGACCAAGATAGGCCCCCTATGTAGCCAATGATCCAACCACACAAAGCAAGTCCGACCATTCCTAATCCGAAATGTCACTAGATCACGAAACCTCTCACGCAGGCCCATTACAGCCCTCAAACACCACGACCACCTAGATACACTAGAACATACCACAAAGAATGCCCTGCCAAAACATAAGCCTCCACCCAGGCTACCCACAACGACCCAGAACGCATAAGCAAAAGCCCTAAGCTTCATAATAGCAGCCAAATTCCAAGAAGCCAAGTCCCTAAAACCCAACCCACCCTCCTGCCTAGGAAAACACACCTCCGTCCAAGCAACCATAGCCCCCCCTACACCACTCGGATCACCTCGCCACAGGTAAGATCTCAAAATCCTCTCCAGCTCATGAGTCATCTGCACCGACAAGACAAACACACTTGCCCAGTACACATGGAAGCTCTGCAGGACCGCTGAATCAACTTCACCCTCCCAGCATAAGACAAAACACGGGAACCCGTAAGTATCACACAGGTAAAGAAGCCAACGAAAACCCCATCATATCTGCTAATCCACCCACCTCCGCAGCCGACATCCCAGCACAAAACAAATAACTCTTAGTAGAGTTAGCTTCCAACCCTGAGAGACCCTGGAACCTTTCCAAAACCACCTGAACAGCAGCCAGAGAAGCAGAATCCCCCTTACTAAAAATCATCAAATCATCTGCAAAACACAGATGAGTGAGCCAGATCTTCTCACACCTAAAATGATATGAAAAACCCTCAAGTGGAGAATTCAACATCCTAGATAACACCTCCATCACCATCACAAACAAGTAAGGTGACAATGGGTCCTCCTGTCGTAAATCTTTCCTCACTGGAAAAAAATCGTTCCAAAGAGCCATTCACAGAAATAGAGAACATAGGAGAAGTAACACATGCACGTACCCAACTCACAAACTGTAATGGAGTCCCAATAGCCAAAAGCACCCCAAATAGAAAATTCCAATGCACTCATAAGCCTTTTGAAGGTCAACCTTCAACACACAATGAGGGACACCCTTATTCAAATGGTATCCTCCTACGAACTCTTCACACAATAAGATATTATCCACAATATTCCTACCAGGTACAAAGGCAGACTGATTAGGACTAACAAAGGACGACAACGACACCCTCAACCTATTCGCCAATACCTTTGTAATGCACTTATATAACACATTACAACACAAAATCGTCCGATAATCTGTAAGTGCAAACTGATTGGGTCGCTTGGGAATCAGCGTAATCGACGTCGCATTATTACTTGGTGGCAAATAAAAGGTGGCAAAAAAATGTAACACCGCATCATAAAAGTCCTCTTCGACCACCCCCCAAGTTGCTTTGAAGAAATCCACAGAAAAACCATCAAGGCCTAGAGCCCTATTACTATTCATAGAGAAAAGCACGTCTCGCACCTCCTTACGAGTCACTGGCCTAACAAGATCAACCAAGCACTCCTCCGGTCACACAAATTGAACAATGTCCACAAGCTGACAAGCTGACTAGTCAATTCTCTATAACCAAGTGGTTGCACCCCCAGAATATTACAAAAATAACTTACCACTGCATCAGAAATCTCCGCATGGGAAGACAAAAGATTCCCCGACTCATCACATAGA
The DNA here is from genome assembly GCA_033996785.1 of Trichosanthes truncata. Taxonomy (NCBI): domain Eukaryota; kingdom Viridiplantae; phylum Streptophyta; class Magnoliopsida; order Cucurbitales; family Cucurbitaceae; genus Trichosanthes; species Trichosanthes truncata. The sequence goes on along the minus strand of JAWPNB010000007.1, from coordinate 24,735,781 downwards.
GAAGTTAAGCCATTCCTCGCAACCTTGGTTTTCACACTCATATGGAAAAAAAAGAATTCTGATCTCCCAAAGCAAGCCATATGACACGAGACTTCTGACTCAAAGAAGCCTTCTTATGCCGAGCCGCAGTCCAAAACTCCTGAGTGATCCTCCTAGCCTCCTCATTGAGCATCAAAGATCCGGGATCAGCCCCAACAGCAACCTGAACTGCCTCCATCTGCCTCCGCAACTCCCTCACCTCACCACTCAACCCCTAAATAGATCTCCCAAACTCTACCCGAAGCCTCTCCTTAACCACCCTCAAATTACGTGCAAACCCAACCAAGGGCAACACCCCCTCCCGACGACTCCAACACGCAACCACCGTAGCCAAAAAACACTCCTCCTCAGCCCAATGGCTAAAATACCACCCTCCACCTCTGGACAGGCAACCCCGACATGAAAACCAACGAGCAATGATCCGACACACCCCACCCATGCGCCTGAACCACACACATAAGCAAAGAATCCACCCACGCAGCATTCACCAGCACTCTATCCAACCGACGCATCAAATCAGTGCCACCCAAAGGCCTGTTCGTCCAGGTGTACCAACTACCTTGAACTCGAAGCTCCACTAAATCTGCCTGCAGAATTACATAATCAAACTCCTCCATCTCTCAAAGGTTTGGACTACCTCCAAAAATCTCCAAAGTATACCGAACAACATTAAAATCACCCATAACCACCCCTCGGTCGGACCAAGCACCAATAATAAGAGCAAGATCTTCCCACAAACCTCTCCACTCCCCAATAGAGTTAGAAGCATAAACACACACCACCTCCACTGACACAGAAGAGGTCACATCCAAAAGCGAACCTGCAATACATTGAGCAGTAATAGTCACAGGCGTGAACACAAATCTGCTTGACCGTAAAGAACCCAAATCCTCCTCAAACCCTGTGTACCATAACTACACACACACTGCCATCCACCCCCAAACAGACAAAAAACTGACTCAAACTGATGTCGTTTCACCTTCATCTCCAACATACAACAAAACCCCACACGCATTGACCTTAGAAAAGACCGAACAGCAAGGCCCTTTGCAGTATCCGTTAGACCCCGCACATTCCACAAACACCAACTAGACATCAGCCCCCAATGGACCCCGTCAATCACTCCCCTCAAACACACTAGGCCATACTGCAAGCAGAGGCGGATCCCCCTCTAAAGGCACCACTACCAAAGGCAACATCTCACAAGTATTTAGAGCATCAAACTGGTTCCGAACAGGCAAGGCAACAACCAGCCCACTCCCACCATCACTACTCGCACCACCAACCGACGAACCAGGAGAGCCCCGCACATGAACTGTGTTGGAAGGAGAAGGCGAACGATTACGCACACAATCCTTACCTCGAGTCGTAGGGGACAAATTAGACACTCAAACTAACTCATATCCACGACCCTTAGGAGATCCACCCCGCACTCTCAAGCTAACCCCCGATGATCCACCAGTAGTAGGAGCCTGTACCTGCGGCACCTAGGTCAGACCATACCGACCTTGACCTACCTCATCCTGCTGAGGACACTTCACACTAGAATGGCCAAACACCCCACATGAGGAACACCTCCTAGGCTTCCATGAATACTTCATAGGCACTACAAAGTCCACCCCTCTCAAACGCACAGTCACATAACTCGAAAGTGCAACCTCAACACCTACCTCCACACATAAACGTGCAAAAGACATACTCCTCTTCTCTATTGAATTATCCAAACAGACCGACCGCCCTACCGCACTGGCAACCTAACTCAAACCCCGCGAAGTCCAAAGCTCAAGAGGAACATTCGACAATTTAATCCAAACAGGAACATAATCAAAAGTAAAAGACTGTGAATCCATACCTGGCACCCATTTATGAAGGAGAATAGGCTTCCCCCCAACATGCCAAGGACCATTAGCCAATACGCAATCGCACGCCTCCATATTCTGGAACTTAAAAATGATAAGGCCATTGTCCAAAAAAGTAATAGAAGGCTCACCAACACGAGCCCAAATTCTCCTCACCAACCGCGAAACAACAAGGTACGATACCGAGCATCTAAGAATTGACCAACAAGGGTACAATCCCACACTTTCACCCCCTCATCCACAACCTCATCCGGGGGGATTACAGCCCGAACCCCATCAACAACCTCCGGAGGAGAGAAAGGGAGCTCCACTCCAGCATTCACAAGTCGAAACAAGGAGGCCCATGAACCAGCCCTTCCCCCACCACTTAAACAACCCACTTTTCCTTTACCAAGCCCACCCAATCCCGCCGTAACATCCAAGTCACTGGAGGAGAGCCCATGACGCCGCAGCCCAGTCTCGTAGCCCACGAACTCTTCCTTACTGCCTCCTAAACACACGGGACTGACCTTGTGCTTCACACCCAAACCTGCAGCACCAGGCCCACTCGCAAGAGGCCCATGAACCCCACAATCTAAATCAGAGCCCACCAGCCCACTCCCTGCGAACTCACTCCCCGACACCTCCTCCAGCCCAATGATACCCTTTCCTTTCCCCACAACCTAGTCAGACCCAACCGAACCACCCACCAAAAATCGAACCGCTTGTCGTCTAAGACCCGGTTGATGCAAAGACTGTGAAACCCTAGCCACACTCTGAAGGAGAGCGCCGCCATCACCACCCAGTCGATCACGATGATTACCAACACCAGAGACATAACCTACAACCACTAGACCAGCACCCTTAACCTCTACCTCCGCCGATCGCCCTCCATCGTCAGATTCACTTCCGATCCTAACATCATCCGCAATCTTGAGAGCTAGAGGCCAATTCGTAACCTTCTCAACACCCACAAACACCTCACTCGCCTTCAGAGTCAAACCAGAGTCCTCCATTGCCTTCGACCCAGCCAGACCCACAAGCAAATCACTACCAGTCATCTCCTTCACACCCCCATACCCGAATCCACCCCAGCGCTCCCAGCCTCCACCAAACGAACCCCTCCATGCTGATGACCCGACCTCCCAAGAAGTTTTGCTGGAGACCTATGATTCTTCCCTATAAAAAAATGATCGCCTCAGAGGGCCGAATCCCTACCCAAACAAAGGGAAAAGGAAATTCGACCCACCCAAATCGCCAACCCCTTCCTCACTACAAAAAACCACTGTCCACCATCACACAACAACCACAACACCACCCAAAAAAAAATGGGTGGTAAATAAACAATAAACTAGATAGTTGCAGAATTACATATTAAATGTAATGAAGAATAAATCTTGATAGTAGATCTTATATCGACTATCTAGGTGACATTATTTATATTCCACCAAAAATCTAGTAAATCAAATTTACTTTCATTTATATTTTTCTACCTAGAGGTATTTCAAAATTTCCTCTTATTATGACTGTCCTAGCTAATTTAGGAACTATTTCCTTTTATATACCTTCAATCATTTGGTTTCTTTACTCGAATTTTTGTAATACTTAGTTTTGAGATCATTTAGACAACTTTCTAAATTTAGCTTATGTTGACTTCAACATCTCATATGTTGTTGTCATTTTCTTTATCTTCTAAATTTGACATCTAACATGTCAACTAGGAGAATACGTACAAGCTATCTTGTTTACTTTTGATTCATTAATCATGTGCTTCATGAACAATTCGAATAGCATTAGCAACAGGTTTTGAGAATATTTCTCAATAAAGACATTCAAAATTTTACACTACCATTATAGTGTTAATGTATTTCCAAGTAATAAAATTTCTCAATTTTAACTTATCAGTAATAAAATTAAAAATTATGAGAGAAACTAACATAATATTGAAATATATAAAATATATAATTTAACATCATGCAAACAATTATCCATTCAATTTTAGCATAGAAATCAAACAATTTGAAAAATGAACCCTATAAATCATTTCTAATGCTATGGTACTTTAGTGAGTTACAACAAGTGCCGTCGTAGGGTAGGTCAAGTGTTCATTCACTAAACCGAGACAATCTCAACCAAGTATTATACCAGAATAACTCATATTCCTATAATATTTAGTTACCATTAGTTTGGTCAAGGACATCATTAACAACCTTAATAAGCCCTTTCTAAGTGTGACCCGATTTTAGATCCCGTAGTTTTATCCCAACAAATGCCGCCGTAGGGTAGGTCAAGTATTGGAAACAAAATTACAATCCTATCCTTCTTAGGAGTTCACCCTGATATTGACCCATGCAAACACCTTTCGTAGGGGGACGGTCCAAAAGCTGCCACGCGGCCCCATATGAATCTCATGATGTGAACCAATGATGGAGACCGTAGGATATGTTGACATATTTCTTTCTCCCACTTACTATTTTGAAATAGGGTTTTCTCTTACTTAGACAAATTAGGCTAATCTCATTTATCTAAGTTCATCAATCTACCTTTAATAACCCTTATGTTGTTAGATTGATTTTAATGTGAATTACTAAGTTTTTAAACTATTTAAAAAAATTAATCACATTATGAGCATGCTTAGTGAAATTAAATAAAATTTGACTAATTCAATTCCCAGGTCTGTTCCGAGTTAGAGGTGTTCCCTTTCGGTCAGCTTAAATACCCCAGTCTAGACATAACCTTCCATAGACAGAGTTCCCTTATAGTCAATTTTTATTTCAAATTCATTAATCTTTAATTAACTATTAATTATTGGATTAATGAACATAAGTGAATTTATAAATAAATATTTTTAATCCTATTAAAAAATGATTCACTTGGATAGTCTTAAAAATCCATCATTTTAAACCCTTTAAATAAAATTAAAAGATAATCCTGGATATTTTATTCTAATTCTATTAGGAAAAAAAAAAGATAAATTAAATTCAAAATTTTAAACTATGGATAATCTTGAAATTCTACCAATTTAAACCCTTTAAAACTAAATTAAAAGATTATCCTAAATTCTAATTTTATTAGAAACTAATAAAGATATATTAAATTCAAATTTTAAACTATTTAAAGCATGAATTAGAAATATCTTTATTTTAAGGAAATTTTAATCTCATTAGGAAATATCCCAATCCTATTAGGAAAAATATGGATCTCATTTATGAAAGAAAACATCCTAATTTAATTTTTCAAATATAACAATTATATTCAAAGATATGGAAAAAATAAACTCATTAGGAAAGCATCTCAATTCTATTAGGAAACAACCTAATCAAATTTTTAAATATAACAATTATATTAAAAATAATCAAGATGTATGATCATGCTTAACCTATGGTGGGATTTTAAATTTCAATGGCATACTTTATGCAACAATCAAATAATTTAAAACATATATCTCATGCATAATTAAATTAAAAATAACAAAATTGACCGGCATATTTGGCATATCCTAAGAAATTGAAAATAATTTAAATCCAAGACATATATTGGTCTTCAATATCTTTATTGTTTGGACCATTCCAAATTTAGGATTTAGAAATCTTAAATTTTCAATTACAGAAGCTGACTTCAATTCACGTTTTTTTTTCGTGAACATTTTCGCTGTCCACTTCTTCAGCCCATATAATCAAAATTTGTAGCTGTTGTAGTCATTCAAGTAAAATACATGAAATCGTAACCCTTATGAGTTTCACAATGATCTAATTAAAGCAATAAATCTAATGCCAAATAGCCTAAACAATCAATTTGCAAACCACAATATATCAAATATATGATAAATTAAAATACCCACCATCACAAAACTTTAATTCTAAATAAAAATTCAAAGACCGCTCTGATATCAGTTGAAGGGAATAATCTAATTAAACCTAAGCATAAGCATAGGAATCAGTTTGAGTTTATTTAGAATTAAATAATAATATTATGGTTAAGCAAAACATACCTTGAAAATAATATTATTGAGAATATTTTGACGGATCTTTATCTCTTCCACAAAGTCTTCCGCTATGACTCGAACACAAGACCAAGGCTTGTGGAAGCCTCTTGAAAGAAAATCCACAAGAGATTGGAGAGGAATAATTCTAGAGAGAATTCTCTAACTCTCTCTATTGAGGAGATGTGTGTTGTGAAGAATGTCCAATGGCTCACCCTTGGGGTCCTATTTATAGTGGTCTAGGGAAGATAATTAAATAATATATTTTAATATCTAATATATTAAAATATATTTATCTAACCAATTTGAATCTTATTCAAACCTTTTAAAATTCTCTTATGACATATATTTCCTAATTTGAATCCAATTCAAATTTAATAAATATATTTTCTTTAATGTATCTAATATACATTAATTATTTTAATATTTAATTTATCAAATACAATAAATATATTTTCCTCTTTTATATTTAATATATCTAATATAGTAAGTATTAATTTGAACACTTCAAATTAAATATTAATTTGAACATTTAAAAAAAAATTCTTTCAACTAAATTGATCTTTTAGTGTTACTATGAGCTAGCAAGGGGACCTTATGGACCTACAGATTATAAGCTCCAATGATACAAAATTAATTAATTAAACTCTTTAATTAATTAATTTTCATTATTTAACTATAGGTCACTCCACTGTAGACCTAGAGTTGCACTTTTATGCACTGTAGGACAAGTTGTGTCCATAGATATAATCATTACATGCAAGTCGAACCTTCACGAGTTGTTCGTAATTATAGTTGGGTCAAAAGTCTGTTTTACCCCTATAATTACATCTTGCAACTTAAGTACCACTGATTCTCTAATGAACAATATGCTTATAATCTAATTATAAACTAAGTCCCTCTCGGGCCAATGAGATGGTGGGACCCCATTGTTCAAGTCCCGAAATCAGCACTTAAGGGAACTACTCATCTACTTACCCTATATGGGAAGGAGTGAATTCCATTTTGTGAGATTATGTTCCCAGCTCCCTATTTGGTCAAGTTCCCAAAATGGTAGGCATATTGAATCGGCTACAAAAGCCACTCTCACCCATGCAAATCAAAGGAGAAGCCCTCACAGGAAGGAGTTCATAACTCACTTAGGATTAAGATCGAGTCGCATATGATCATCCTGATGAAATATTAATCTTCTCAATTAACGGATTTATAAAGAGACATTAAATATTTCGTGGTCCAGTCTCATACAAACTCATTATATAAGATACCCCCACTCACATGTCTCCACATGAATGATTTGGATCAAATCATTTGTAACTATTACAAAGTGGGTCGTATCAATAGTGTTACCAGGATAAAGCACCCAACCTTATCCATATACTATGACCCTTTAGGTTATTTCTTGAACATGATCCTCTCATATGTCAACCACATACTGTTCAAGATTACAATAATAATCTTGGATTTTTCATATAATGGATAATATTATATTGAAAATAAAATAATCAAAATTATTATTAATTATTAAATAAATTATTAATTACGAGGCTTTAGGGCATAAATCCCAACAATCATTAGGTGTGTGCCTATGGAGGAAGTGGCAAAAAATTTACATGACTGCCACTCTTCTCCATTTGGTGGACACTTTGGTCCTTCAAGAACAGCTGCAAAAGGTACTTCAGTCTGGTTTTTACTAGCCTGGTTTCTTTAAAGACTATCATTCTTTTGTGAAAACATGTGATAGGTGTCAACGAACAGGTAATATATCTCGTCGTCATGAGATAATACCCTTAACCCCTATTCTTGAATTTGAGTTATTTGATGTATGGGGTATAGATTTTATGGGTCCCTTTCCGTCCCCTAATGTTATCTTTATATTTTGGTTGTTATATATTATGTGTCTAAATGGGTAGAGGCTGTATCAACTAAGACTAACAATGCACGTATTGTATTGAAATTCCTACAAAAGCACATATTCACTAGACTTGGTACACCACTGGCTATTATTAATGATGAAGGGTCTCATTTTTATAATAAACTGTTTGATTCATTAATGAAAAAAATATGGTGTGAAGCATAAGATATCTTTGGCTTATCGTCCTCAGACTAATGGATATGCTGAAATTTCTAACAGGGAGATTAAGCAGATATTGGAGAAGACAGTGAAGACAAACATGAAAGATTGGGCATGGAAGCTTGACGACACTCTTTGGACGTACAGGACGATCTACAAAACACCGATAGGTACCTCATTATATCGATTGGTGTTTGGAAAGGCTTGCCACTTACTTGGAGCTGGAGCATAAAGCGTACTGGGCGATCAAGAAGTTAAACCTTGACCCACAAAAAGATGGAGAAAAATGCCTACTCCAATTCAATGAATTAGAGGAGTTCAGAACCCAAGCATATAAAAATGCCAAGTTGTATATGGTAAACCCTTGCTAGTCTAGAGCAAAGCAAAATAAAACCACATATATGAATTACCCATTACATCAAAGTGACTCAAACCTCGATGTACCAAATAAAAATAGAAGCACATTCAAAAGAAATACTTAAACACATCAATTGAACAAGTAAATTTGAAGCTTAAACATGTCATTCCTTGCTAATATATGCATAGCCTTCCTTATTTTGATCTCTAGAAGCTTGGAAAGATTTATAAAATCCTCCTTTCATCTTCCCCTTACACTGGTCCTAAGCACTAATTATCGAGCGTTCGTACACTCAAGAAGGTAATATATCACTAGGTGCCAAAAACTAACCCTGGGCAAACTTACATCACTTTAATGCTGAGGGCACTAGCTTTCATACAACTATAGCAGTGACCCTTAACTCCTTCCAACACATTACAAGCTTCTTTTTCTTCTCTTTTCCTTCTTTTATTTTCTTTCTTTCGCTAGAATGACTTTTTTTTTCTTTTGAGCTCACTTTTTTTTAAGGCAAATGAACAATATTTTTCCCACGCTCAACATTACACCCTATCATGCAAGCACACCTTCAAACCAGAACTTAAGCCTATCGGGGTGACAACGAACATCTATAAATCATAAATCTATTCTAGGCCTTCAAAACCACTAATAAGTAGGCTGAGTGCTCCACATGTATAAGGAATTCAAAGCAAAAATTTTAAATTTACTCGAATCCTAGACATGCTTTCATACATTACAAGAATTGTAAAAAAATTACTAATCATAACAAACCACTGGCCATCTTAAACACATAGATGCAACTGAATCATCATATAATTCCCAAAAACATTTCAACAAAAGTTTAGTCAGAATAGCAAACATCCCCCCACATTTAAAACATACATTATTCTCAATGTATAAACTAATCATATCTAATTAAGATTACAAAGGACACTTTTAAAAAGATAGAAAGGAGAACGGTATTGCCCTGGAGTGCGAGAGCAACCTCAATTCAGCTTGATCAATTGAGTACAATGTGAAGGAATTATTCTCGAGCTCCTAAAAATAATCATCCACATGAACACAAGATCAACACAAAACTGTTTGACCGTGTAATTTTGTCTTCTTTTTGTAATTTCGTAGCGCTTCGAGACCTACAATGGCCAATTTTGGTTGCCTAAATAACCTGTACTCACAAGTTATCAGACAACACTATGAGCCTTGGCGTGGACAACTCTTTAGTTATGTGGACCTCACAAGCACAAGTCACAACACCTTTGCATCGACCTTGATCAACCTAAGGTGGAGGAAAGCTTCGTTGTACCTAACAGTCAAGAATCAAGAGATAGGAGAACTCATTCTAATCTCTAGGCTAAAATACTCCACAAGTTTGGTGACCAACCAAGCTTGAATGCATCATTACATGAAACCTAAATACAAGGCTTGCAAAAGGAACATAATGCACTCAGGCAATTCTAAGAAAAATAAAACTCACTTCATTCAGTCGTGTCTCAAATGAGGGTTCCCTTCGGTTTATTTAAGCCTAAGAAAGATACAATCTTCCTAAGTTAAAAAATTCAAAATCCTATCTAAAAGAATTTTAAAACAACAAACTTAAATAAATTAAATAAGATAATTAAGATTGATAGGACCTAAAAGTCGTATTTAATCATGCCTAATTCTTGTTAGTTGGATGGTTTTTATGCGTTTTAATGTTTATTTTGTAGGAATTTGAGCGAAAGGTACATTTTAGAGCATTTGTGCATGTTTTGGGTTTAAATAAGCTAATCCAGAGGTCATTTAAGCACTCGATGAGGCAAAAGGAGTAAAATGGCCAAAATTCCCCAGGAGACAAATTGGAGCATTTTTTACTCGAGGCTAGGAGCCTAGGCTTGGTGCCTAGGTGCTACGACAAGTTCTATAAATAGAACAGTATGCCACCTAGGATTGAGGAGTCGGTTTCTAGACCTCGTTTTTTGCATCTTTGCTCTCCATTCACTCTCAGTTTTAGTCTAATTTAGGTAGATTCGAGTTTCATGGCTTGTATTATGGCCAATTGCTTCAATTCCGCAATGTTCGAGTAGACGATTTTCTTACCAATTCAAAGTTTTGTTGGGTAAAATATGTAGCATTGTGAGATTTGTGTTTTGAGACTGTATCTCTATTATTTTATGGTGCTTTACTTCCAGTTTTTATTATTCAAGCATGTGTTATGGATGATCTAACAAGTTAGTTTTAATTTCGTTGTTTGCTGCTATACGTATTACCTTGTAGGTGTCCTCAGTTATATGTTTGATGTTAGTAGCATACAGGCTGGGAATGAAATTAGCGTCTAGGAGATTGTGCACTCCATTCGCTACGCATGTGATAGGCCTAGGATTCAAGCACACAATTGAATTAGGTTTGATAGACCAATTAAATCTAATTGAACTGTCTCATCCAATTCCACTACTTTGCTTCTAATTAAAATGCATGAAACGTTCTGGGCAGCATGCTAGTTAGTTTAGAACTGATTTAGACGTTGGAATTTCAGTTAATTTAAGGAAGGCTACTATGGCGTTCCAAGTAGTTGGATGAGCTTAAAATATGGATTAAAAACTATTTGTTTAATTTTCAATGATCATTGCTACATGAGTTGGACCCAACACTCCCCTGAATTGGTATTTTGTAAGGTTAAATTGTAAGCCCTAAATTTTCTTTTGATCTTATTGCACTTATACATGAAGTTTGATACACGTAAATTGGTATAGGTTGCACTGAAGGATGTCGTGGTTGAATTTGGGAATTGCCTAAGTTGTGGACTATAGCGTGCACAAACCTTCATAAGGAGATAGGTTAGGCATTGAGATAAGCATATTAAGAGTTGAGTTGAAGTAAGTTAAGGTCATGAGCAAGTTGGGTATACATTAGGTGTATTATGTGTTGAATGCAAAAGCTTTAATTTCTAATTAAATTAGTTAAAGTTTGTTTTATGGATTAGGTGGACTTAAAAAGACTTAAGGTCTAAAGGAAGAAGTAGGAGCTGGCCAATGTATATGAATTCACAGATTAGTGTTATTGATGAAGTAGGAGCTGTCCATTTCTTGTGAATCCAATAGCCAGCTGGAAGCTCTAGGAAATGGGCCAACTTCAAATGGTCATATCTCTCAATCCACTTGAGAAAATTCTATGATTCTTGAGCCAAAATATTAGAAATTGAATGAATAATAGCTCTGGAAAAGGTTGTGAGAAAATACTAAGAGGAAGGTCGTGAAAACCTAAGAAAACTTAGAGGTGTTCCAGTTTCTTTGCCAGAAGAACAAGGTGAAGAAATCTGAAGATTTCGAGCTCATGAGGACGAATTAGAAGCTCAAATTTTGAGGTAAGTAATTTTAGACATTTTATTTGAGGGTTATCAAATAAAATTTGGTGGTTGTTTTGCTAAATGTTGAGAAACCTATGCTGGAAGTTGAATCTGTAATTGTTGGTTCAAAAGAGAAAGGGCTAGAGAGAGAGTAAGGAAGATGTGCTTCCAATTTGTTATACCTTACAGCCAAGTGTGTTAAGTTATTATGCTATAAGTTATGTGACTGAATTAGATCTAATTTTGGGCCAAGTAGAAAAAGGGATTAATGTTATGGAATTCATTTTCAGGGCAAATGAAGATAGGCGAAGCTTATAAGCCTTGGGAGTCTGCCTGTGATTGTGAGTGACTTTGTTTGAAAACCTATGCTTTGATCTTTATTCGAAAGCTTACTAGTGATGGATATTGAAGCATGCTTAAACTAATTTATATTCATGTTTCATTGAATTCCTATTAATAAATAGCGGTGTTGAAAGTTAAGCATAATTGTAACTAGTTGTTACTCCGCGTTCAAGCATGAAACCTAAGTTTGGAAGTAGGTTTTCTTGGAAGTACCTTGCATTAATCCATTCTAAAACATCGTTGAATTGCCCAAACCTTAAAATATGATTGGTTGGCTATGTTAAAGAATTTATGCGTTCAGAACATGAAAAATGAGTTTGGTCAGTGAGTTCTCCTTTAACCGTACGATGAACTTAACTATTGGCATGACACTCGACGTTTGGAAGCTTGTTTAAAATGAAAGTTTGTGTTTATGTTGAAAACTTGCTGAATGGGATTCCAAACTATGTTTCTAACTATTTAAAGCATGCCTTGTATATTATTAAGCCCCGGTACCGAAGGACACGGAAAAGGTACCTGGGGGAGAGAGAAAACCTAATCCCTGATACTGAAGGACAGTGAGAAGGTATTCAGGTGGTAGTTGGTCTGGCCCCAATACTGAAGGACATGGAGAAGGTATTAGGGGAGGCCAGTGAGCTTAAATGGCATTCCACGTGCACGTGAGAGAGGTATTAAAGCTGTTGGTTTAGAGAGGGCTCTGCCACTACTAGGGTTTGGAAGGGTACCATGCTACAAATTTTCTTTATTATGAGTTACTACGATTTGAAATACCTATTTTTCATTTTGATGCTACCTTATGAGTTCTTATGCATTGCTTTTCGGGGTGTTTAAATCCTGTAAATTGGCGGCCTTGTTGAAATACTTTTGATGCTTTATCTTTGAATGCATAATCTATTAAAGTAGTCACTCACTGGGCTTCCCAGCTCACGTTTTCAACATGTTTTCTCTTCTCAGGGGTGCTTAGCCTCATCAACACATGTTTGCCACCACGCCTCTTTAGCTCCTTGTATATACTTCTACATGTATATAGTTTTGAAATTGAAGCATTCTAGCCGGGTTGTAATAGACTTAAGTATGTTATGACTTAGTATGCAAACCTAGTATGAGGGACTGAATGTATCTTGCTCAGGTGTGCAACTGTGTGCTCAATTTTACTTGTTCATACATATTGCGTTGTGTACAGTTTCAGGTGGATGTTAGGCTAGGCTGGGAATGCTAGTAAGAGGGCTGGTATTCTCTGTCTTCACATTCCTTCATAGGTTAGGCAAGTGAGCTGGGAGGGGGTGTGACATAAATTTTCTCTTCGCTTATATTTCAGTTTAATTGAATTTGTTTTCATTTGGCTTTTGTTGCACAAAACCCCGTCCATAGTGTAATTGTTCAATCCCATTTAAGAAAGCTTGAATAACTAAAACATTTCCTCCCTGCATTCCACCCGATCACCACTAAGTACTACAAATACTTGGTGCCAATTGGGATAAATTTTTTTGACGTGTCTGACGAACACGCTCAAATTGGCCCAACTACTGGGGAGGAAAATTGGTATTTTATTTCTTTCTTTATTTGGGTTTGGTTTTTTTTTTTTTTTGACCACTTTTCTTTACTCTGTGCATGATAACTCACTCCTCACAAAAAGTAGATTTTCAGCTTTTCTCTGAAATTACGAGGCAAGAGAAGCGCCTTAGGAAGTGGTGGTGAGCTTAACGTGTAAGTTTACGTTGATCTCAGTGAGATATCAAACTTAGAAGAACCATATGAAGAAGAAATGGCGAGCAAACTCTTATGCAATTAGCAGCTCCTAACCTCCATCAACAGCCATTATGCATCACCTACCCTGAATGCAAAGTGAGTTTAAACTTAAACCCGAGCTTATTCACTTATTACCTTCTTTTTATGGCAGTGCAAGTGAGGACCCACACAAACACTTGAGTGAGTTCCATATCGTGTGCTCTGGGAGAAAGCCACACGATGTGACAGAGGAGCACATCAACCTTCTAGCATTTCCCTTTTCGCCCAAGGACAAAGCCACACGGAATACCATGAAGAAGCTTTTCATGAAGAAGTTCTTCCCATCTTCACGAACCATGAACCTATGCAAAGAGATTTACAGTATCACCCAGATGATCGGTGAGACATTGCATAGTACTGGGAGAGATTCAAGAGTGTGTGCACGAGTTTCTCAAACCATCAGATTTCGAACTAGTTGATTATCACCTACTTCTATGAGGGCCTTCATCGACTGATCATTTGATGATTGATGTCGCAAGTGGAAGACAAACGGTTTGTCAGACCAACCAAAATAAATTTTATTACCAACCACAAACTTTTAGCAAGAAGTGGTCGGGTCGAACCATAGGGAAGCATGTAATTTGGTAATTATCTCGCTAAATTTGGATTTAAAGAGTAACCAGAGGAGTTTGGTGCAATAGTTGTAAATTGTGAGGAAAATTAAATTGCGCTAAATTAAATTGCAATAAAATAAATGAAATCAAAGGATGGAGATGGGACTAACAGAACACCAATCCGAGGTCACGTCGGGATAAATTATTTGCAACGCCAATCACACATTTCATAAAATTCAATTTCAGTGCCGAACACACTCAACTAGCTTTGTTGGATAAGCCAACAAAGCCTCTAATATTCCCTTAGAACAGTCTAACCAATTCAACATTAATTAAACCCAAAACCAATCCTAAGTTGGGGACGATAATGTGCCATACTCACAATTGGTTGATTAAGCTCTTAGGGATATTAGAAATCATGAGACGATTTAATTAATCTAGATTGATCGGGCCTAAATTAATTCTACCACTCTTTTGCTTTCTAAGGACATAGTTTCTTTAAGTCGTTTATGGCAGCATAAACTCACCAACACATCAACCTTATTCTACTCAATATAAGTGTGCTCTTTATACAATTAAGCAATCTAAAGAATGTGCATACTAAGTTAAACACATTCAACGCATATCGGTTGTCAAGCTATCAAAGGGCATGCTTATGAATTAACACAAGAAAGCAAAGAGACATTCAATACTAAAATTAATGCAAAATTATACATAACCTCATGGCTACACGATGTAAAATGCCAATGATATCTACCACGTGCTATAGCAATGTGAATAGTTTAGCAATAATATGATGTCTATGCTCAAGTGTACACATAAATTTGTAGCAGGGGTTAAGTAAATTATCGTATCCACAGAGACTGGCAATCTTCTTGATAATATACAAAAATGTACTATCCCTAGGCTTATATTCTTGCTAGTTTGAGGTGTTAAGTGTACTTTCATCTCATTAATCTATTCATTTTGTAGAATTCGAGCAAACATGGTGAAATAGAACTTGTGAGGAAGATTGCCAGTCTCTAAGTGTCTCCAAAGTTGTAAATACATAGCTTAGTTACCTTCATTGTTCCTCTTGATTTTAGGTTCTCTAGATAAAATTAGGTGTGAGTAATTATAATACTTAATTAATCTAAGAAATCCAATCTTTAAGATCGACCCTAGCCGCTACTACTGCAAATTGTAGAGGTCTGGTTAATAATTGTGTTTGATAGAGCCTTTGACAAGCTCTTTATCACTTATACTGTACCACAAGTAATTCTCACTACACTCAATTTGTAACCAATCAAATTATCAAGAGAATGTAATAAAACATATAAAAAATATTGGAACAAAATACTTGTTAAAAAAAGTTGAACAGAGGAATAGTAAATGAACAAATAACAACTAGACTTAGTACTTTAAGCTAATGTAAAGGCTTGGAATAGAGGTAAATTCATGTTTCAATCAGTTTTATAACTTAAGTACACATTCATTCCGCTCAAGCCACTACAGTTCACAAGACATTCTTCCGAATCACTGATAGTGGGCAAAGGTGTGTAATTTCTAGGCTTAGTTATATGCTAGTTTTGCTATAATTGTGTGTGTTTTCATGTATTTTTATGAATATTTTTCACAAATCGAGAAATTGGAGCAAAACCAGAGAATTGTGGAGTATTTGGACGAATTTAGAGCAATTAGAGGCTATATTGAGGATCCAAGAGTTTAAGAGGAAGAACAAAGTTTTGGCATTGCAACGCATCTTGTAGCGTTGCAACGCTACATCAACATCCATTCAACCTTGGAGTGCAGTAGGCATAGCATTGCAACGCTACCATGATTTGTAGAAAAGGAAAAAGGGACAACATTGCAACGTTGCCGACTCTCTATAAATAGGAAGTTTGTGTTTCGTTCAAAGGGAGCCATTTTAAGAGACCAAAATCCCTAAACTCGATTCAAACACTATCTAAGGACCTAGAGGATACCTTGGAGAGCGAAGGAGGGGGCTCAAAGCTCGAGATCATGGACATCACGTCGAGAACGAGTGTTGGCACACGACCTATGTTTATTCTCTATTTCCTTTACTTTTCTTTTAGATTTAGGAGTTTTTGTGAGTTGTACTTATGTTGTAAATCTGTGTTTAGACCGTTGCTCGGTTGTAGTTGTTGAACATTTGGTTGACTTTTAATTTAGTTTATATATTGATGTCTTTTATGCATCTCGCTATATTGTCTTAACCTTTGACCATGGTTTTGCATGTTTAACTAAATTTAGCTTGAGAGAGTAAATTTAGTTACAAAACAGTAGATGCATGACTAGATATAATCTATTGCATGAGAGTGAGAAGATTAATTCTAGAAGCCTTAAGACAATAACTTAATGCCATGTTTAGGGATAGAAATAGACTGAGAGGTTGATTTGTTGCTATGCATGAGTTCAATTGGGTTTGAGAGAGTCAATTGATTATTTAGAAATTCTTGACTTAAGATTGTTTGTATACAATCAAGGTATTAATCAATTTAAGTTGGGCTTAAGGTAATCAACCACGCATGTTTCTCAAAATTGGACTCCAATGCATGTACATATTAGTTTAGATTTTATTTCTCTTCATCCCAAAGTTTGTTTCTCTAAATAAAATTAGACACAATTAACTATGGTACTTAATTAATCTAAGAACTTCAATCCCTGTGATCAACCGTAGCCACTATTACTGCAAATTTTAGAGGTCTAGATTTATAAATATATTTGATGGAGCCTTCGCTAGCTCCTTATGAAATTGGCGTCGTTGCTAGGGATTTACATATTTTAGTTTAATTAATATCGTGGTGAAAGTGCTAGATTTTAATTTGGAGTATAAATAGTGTATATTTTTAGTTTCCTTCTTTTTGCTTTAATTTAGAAGTTTATCTTTGTTTTATTTTTTTTTTAATCTTGCTTGTTTTTGTTTTCTTTTGAGTCATGGTCCATTATTTCTGGTTGTGTGATTATTTGGTGTTACTTGAGAGCTTGTGATTATTTTTTTGTTTTGTTTAATGGTTTCTGATAGATTTAGGTGGCCGTTTAGGGAAGTTGAGCCCAAAGAACCAACACTTCTTTCTAGTTCTCTTTCCATTAGTTATCCTTCTTTTGATCATGAGCCTGTTAGTGAAGATTATGTATTTCATGGTTATCAAATGCCTAGTTATTATTATACCAAATCTACGAGTTATGGAAATCTCATGTATGGTAATGATGAGACCCATGAACCATATCCTTATTTCTTTCAAGAAGCCAAATTAAAGGAAGAATCCTCCTTAGAAAGAATGTTGAGAGAATTTATAAAGGAGACCAGACTTAGGAGGTTAAAATTTGATGAGAGGCTTAAGTGTCTCCAGACCCCTAGGGAGGTTAGTGAAGTACAAACCATTTCTGTAGGATATTCAGTGGGTCACTTGATCATTGATTCACTGATAGCTTTTGAACAGCATAATTCTTTCAATTCTATGAGGTTGGGCAATCGAGGGAGTGGATTATTGATATTGAGGAAGAGCTAGAGTATGTAGACACACTCCATGATCGAGTTAGTGAATATGAGAGAGAGGATGAGGCTATCTTAGTTAAGGATGTTCAAGAGGTAGAGTTTGAGGCCATAAGGTCTTTGTCTATTTTATCTTATGATTCATGTCTTATCCTTGAGTGTTCTTCTTATTCTCATGAGTCCATGTCTGAGTCTTCATTGTTTTATCTTTCCCCTTTTATGCTTTTTTTATTCAGAAATACCAAAAATATTTCTACTTCAGGTCTCACGAGAAGCTATTATTTTTACTAGCTTCGGTCTGTTTTGTAGATTCAAGGAAGAGGGGCCCAAAGAAATGGGAGAATTTCTATGTACCTTGAGGGACCACATGAGTCTAGTCTAGCTAAAGACGTTAAAGAAAGCACTTCTTAGGAGGTAACACAAGTTTTCTTTCCCTCATTTACTTTTATTGTTTGTTTTTCTTTCCTAGTGTAAGTTGTTTTTGAAAAAGAGTGCCAAGTAAATCTCGTTTTCATTTTGCAGGACCTCGATCGTACTGAGTAACCTCCTAGCCAATTCAAGGAAATCCCATGGAGTAGTCTTTCATCTTATCAGGCCAGTATCATTCACTCATTCCATCTTTGTCCTTATTTAGTTTATTGAGTATGTCACAGTGAGGGCAATGTAAATTTTAAGTTTAAGGGTTGATAATGCTTTGCAGTTCTGATAATTCTGAGTAAATTATGAATTGTTTTTTCGATCTTAAGCATATTGAATGATTTATAATGCACAATGACTAATTAGGACAACATAGGAAGTAATCTAAGATATTTTTTTTGCAATATAATGATCTCTGAAGAATGTCATAAGTCAAGTATAATTAAATTTTATTTGTAATTTCCTTGCAACACATGAGCACATAACTGACTTTCTATTATGTTCAAATACTAGGATGCTCTTGTTGAGTCTAGAGGTTGTTGTCACCTCAATAGGCTTAAGAATTAATTAAGAGTTGACTTGCATGAAAACTAGTGATTGAAACATGTGAAACAAGAAACATTTTATCTATATTAATTTTTTAGAATGTTTAAAGAAATTGAAAGCATGTTTCATCAATAATTGTGTGCTTGATGTGTCGGGATCAAAAGTACTAGCTCCATTGTATCAGTTAGGCCATCCATTGAGTGAGTGCTCTGGATAAGGGTACCTAAAGTGAAAGTGTGAAAGCTAGGGTATCCGTAATTAGGAAAAAGATAAGTTTGGGGGTTAGTAACCCTTGTGAAAAGAAAGAAAATGAATTCTTGAGTAGATTGCTCTTTGTAGTGATAGAAAGCTTGGAATTGAAACTTAGGACAAGTGTAGGGGAAAATGAAGGAAGGTCTTGACGAACGTATCTCAAGATAGTAGAACATAGTAGAAAGGAAGTTAAACACACACACGCATGAAAGAAATAGATAGAATTTAAATTGCTTAAAGAAGGATGTGTTGAGACTTTATTCTATTGTTTTATTTCAATTAGATAACTGAGGCTTGAGTCATGATTCTTGTATTAAAATATTGTGAACATGTTGTTTTTGTTTTTGTTTTGCTCGAGGACTAGCAAAAATCTAAGTTTGGGGGTATTTGATAGTGAGAAAAAGTAAGCTATTTCTAGGCTTAGTTTTATCCTAGTTTTTCTATGATTGCGTGTGCTTTCGTGTATTTTTATGAATATTTTGTAGAAATCGAGAAATTGAAGCAAAACAGAAGAATTGTGGAGTATTTGGATGAATTTGGAGCAATTAGAGGCTGTAATTAAGGATCCAAAGTTGAAGAAGAAGAACAAAGCATTTGAATCTGAGAGCATAGCGTTGCAACGCCACTTATAGCGTTGCAATGCTACATCAACAGCCATTCAACCTTGGAGTACAGCAAGCATAGCGTTGCAACATTGTTTGTAGCTTTGCAACGCTACCACGATTTGTAAACAAGGAAAAAGGGACAGCGTTGCAATGCTGCCCACTATCTATAAATAGGAAGTTTGTGTTTCGTGCAAAGGGAGCCATTTTGAGATACAAAAATCCCTAAACTCGATTCAAACACTATCTAAGGACCTAGAGGAGACCTTTGGAGAGCGAAGGAGGGGACTCAAAGCTCAAGATCGTGGACATCACGTCGAGAACAAGCGTTGGCACATAACCTAAGTTTATTCTCTATTTCCTTTACTTTTCTTTTAGATTTAATAGTTTTTGTGAGTTGTAGTTATGTTGTAAATTTGTGTTTAGACCGTTGCTTAGTTATAGTTGTTGAACATTTGGTTGACTTTTAATTTAGTTTATATATTGACGTCTTTTATGCATCTCACTATATTGTCTTAGCCTTTGGCCATGGTTTTGCATGTTTAACTAAATTTAGCTTAAGAGAGTAAGTTTAGTTATAGAACATTAGATGTCTGACTAGGTTTAATCTATTGCACGAGAGTGAGTAGATTAATTCTAGAAACCTTAAGACTATAACTTATGCCTTGTTTAGTGATAGAAATAGATTGAGAGGTTAATTTGTTGCTATGCATGAGTTCAATTGGGATTGAGAGAGTCAATTGATTGTTTAAAATTCTTTGTCTTAAGATTGTTAGTATAGAATCAAGTTATTAATCAATTCAAGTTGGGCTTAAGGTAATCAACCACGCATGTTTCTCAAAATTGGATTCCAAAGCATGTACATATTAGTTTAGATTTTATTTCTCTTGATCCCGAAGTTTGTTTCTCTAAATAAAATTTGGCATAATTAACCATGGTACTTATTTAATCTATAAACTCCAATCCTTGTGATCGACCCTAGCAACTATTACTGCAACCTCGTTATCAATCACTTGAAATGTACTATTTCATTCCCATTACTACAGCAAAAATTTAATCCACTGTAATGTGTGTGCATTAGGTGTGTGGTTATCCATAACCTTCTCACTTAGCTAGTTACTAATCTTAACATGGGGCTAATATGGTTTTTAAGCTTTTTACCCATCTTATTCTTCCCAAAAATCAGAGAAACACTACTGCAATTCAGTTGGCTAGACGAAAATCGAGCTAAAGAAATAAAAACTCTTAAAAACTAGATTGAGGTAATGAAATGTACTTAGCTATAAGATTAATCACAATCAATCATCCTCTAATCCTCACTTTAAGGTGATTAGTTCATAGCGCAAGAAATACAACAAGGAAAATGAAATACAAGCATAATGTAAACAGTGCAAGTAAACTAAATGGAAGAAGAAGAAGAAGAAGAAATAAACAGAATGTTGCCCCAAAAGGCTCGATATAGCATCAGCTTCAACTGAATGGGAGATACCTTCCTTATTAGGAAAGCATTCATCCATGGCTTCCAAATCGGAAGTTCTTCTCCTTTTCTCTATATTTTTCTTATCAAATCTCTCTTCCCTCTCTCCTCCTCCCAAAAAACGGTTGCCCAATACTTAAATCCCATCCTTTATGCCAATCAGAGCTAATTAGACAAGATCCATGAAATGTCGAGCTCCTATTGGCCAAAACAAGCTTCTGACATCTTCCAGCTCATTTAATGAGTTGCCTTTCTCACGTGCAAAATTCATATCAACTTGAATTACAAAATTTGCTCCAGCAAAACGTTATACAATTGCTTCACTTCAAGAGTCTTCCTTCCACAACAATTATCCAAACTTTAATCAAACCTTGAATTAATCAAATAAAGCTCATAAATTACTAAGATTTTTCTCTGATAAGAATTTTACTATATCAAAGTTAAACTTAGAGCAAAATAAATCAAAGCTAGGGGATTTCTATGTTAAAATGAGATAACATATGACAATTCAATCCTAAAATGATAGCCTATAACTCATATTTTAAGAGGTATCAAACCCCCAAACTTAGATCATTACTCGTCCCTGAGTAATGCCTTACACACACCAAGAGGTGGTTAGCTATCATGTTGTGCCGCTAAAGAATGCCTGGGTAAATCACCCTAATTGATCCATCAAAATATCTGCTTAAACAACTTCAAGAATGTTGTCCTGCTTAAAAATTCTAGCTTTTACTCTTTTACCCTAAACCATATAGCTCAGCTAGATGTTTTTTTAGCTCTACAACTCCTTCAACTAAAGATTCAAGTACTTAGATTCATTGAGCAATCTCATTGCCAAACTTCAACTCAAACACTTCCTGCTAACTCTAAATTTTGAGAGCTACCAATTATCTAGACACAACTTTAATTAATTTTTTTTTAATCTCCCTTTAGAGAAGCCTTAAAGTCATAGTTCTATTTCTTGGAATGACAACATTTTATAATGTCGTGCACCCTAGCTTTCAAGCCATCACCATGTAGTGCTATACTCATTCTCCGACTTAAATCAAGATTATCCTTCTTGTTACTCCCCTCTTGCTTCTCATAGTGGTGACATTTTATGATGAAGCTCATCTAAGCTTTGGGAGGGTGCAACTGTCAGGCAACACTCATCCCTTGCACAAACTCTTTTCCTCACTTTTTTTTAAAGCAATCTAATTGACACTTGCACCTTCTTTTTAGAATACCAACACTTTGTGGTGAAGGCATCTAACTATGAGCACAAGCAACAATTTAGACAACTTTAGCTAGCCTAACTTTTAACAGCCTACTAGGCTCTCTTAGGTAATAAACACATGGGCTTTCTAATGGAGAGGATTGTATCTTGCAGGAAGAAGAGGAGTGCTCACCTAAATTAGATTTTTTTTTTGTTTTTTTTTTTTTACTTTTCACCGATCCCCCCAAACTTAACTCACTCATTGTCCCCAATGTGAAAAAATTAAGGGAAAAGCCCCAAACTTATTGACAACAAACAAAAATTAAAACTAGACTAGGAAGTGAATTTGTTGATGACTTGGTTGAGAATGAGTCTTTCTCAAATCTAAGGCTTTACAGAGAATAGCTCTAAAGATAATACAATCTTAACTCTAGGGTCTATAAGCTTAAGCATGATCCAAATTAGACCACAAAAGCTACAATGCTAAATCATGAACAGTGTTCCAGCATTCTCAATATCACCAACCAGATCTAAGATGCAACAATGCATTTAAATAGGCAGAGCACAACTAACTATCCATTTGCTGTAACAAATAACTTGAGCTAGCTTTCATATCTTGAATCAAATTCTTTAGCAAACTTAAGAACAAAATTTACACAAGGCAGAATCAAGGCAGAGAGATTTTTTTTTTAATTTCAAATTAGAGGAAGACTAACACAATACTTCCATTCTTCATTTAATTTCCTTTTCTGCCATTAACTAATCACAAAAGAGTTACAACAACAAACTTAATAAACGGAAACTAAAGTCGCTAGAACTAAAAATAAAAGCTACAAAGACTGAAAACAGAAATAAAGAAAGTAGCAACAACACAACCAAGGAAGATAAAATAGGGATTATCAAGCATCCCTCTCAATCTTCATTCTTTGAGATCTCTTCTTCATTGTCATCAGTAGGGGGTAGGGTCCATGGGGTCAGAATTTCATCAAGAAAGGTAGGGAAAGCATCATAAGGTCTTGTAAAATTTGCACGCAAAGCCCTTTTCATCGCCAAGTCTCTTTTTCAACCATAAAGTCAAAACGTTTGTTGTTGCAACTCTGAATGCTCTAGCCTCTGCAAAATTTGGTTATGCTGCTCCAATATTTTATCATTCTCGATCTACACACCTCTAGCCTTATTTTTCCCTCTCTACATACGATCAAAGTTTGCTGGATCAATCACTCCCTTATAAAAAAGGGTATCATCGTCTAGATGTCGAGGTATTTCAGCTCTCCTACATAACATGGAGATAGTATTCGGGAAAAATAGCTTTCCCACCTTTTTCCTAGAGCATTAAGCAATTTTGTTATAAATAATTTTCCTTACATACACACTCAAATGTTTTAGTATAGCAAAAGTTAACAGAATTTGCTCCATGGACACTGTAGAGTCATGAGTTGTTGGGATCCTCCGAATCTTCAAAAGAGTGAGCCAGACATTTGCTTCTTTCTTCAAATATGCTGCTCTGAATGTCCTGCTCCCCAACATGGATACCATCCATTATGATCCCTCAACTCCGAGTTTTTCAAGTGCAACACTAATTTGCTCATTCGAGGGAGCGTTTATCATGTCGTTGAAGATTGCGTGGGGAAATCTTTTAATTGATAGAGATCATTTATTGCATCAAGTGACAAGTCTACAAGCACTTCACGAACGATAGTCAAATGACCCCTCCTTTACATCAAGACTAGCATAGAATTCCTGCACCATTTGCACCATAACTTCCTCAGGCTGCTTTGCAAAATTATGCCACCCTAGTGCTTCAATGCTTTCTTTAAAAAGGGTGGTAGCTTGGTCAAATTCGAATTAAATATCCTTTCTGCCAATAACTCTTTTTTCTTCAACTCCGTAAACTTCTCTTAGCTTTTGCTGAAACAAATCTTTCCCACAGATACCTTTTTGATTCACAAATTGGCTTTTTCTCATTTTTCTTCTTGGAAGACTCTGCCTCCCTTTCAACAACTTCATCTCTCACTTCCCTGTCTTGAGGACTTTATCTCTCACTTCCCTGTCTTGAGAACTTTGTATTTCTAGGTTTCTTTTAGTCGAGCTCTTTTTCTTCTTTGAGTTTTTCACAAGGGTCTTGCCTAGCCTCTTAGACTTCTATCTCTTCTTATTCAAGTTGCTCAATTGCCATCATGATGGACCAGACTCAAGGACTTGTTGTTGCTGCAGTCTTGTCTCAAGCTTCGACAACTCTTTTTTTCTTTCGTTCGGTTCTTCAACGATTTTAGCCAGCGCTGATTTTACAGTTTCTACTTCAACAATTTCTGCCTCTTCTTCCGATTGCTCAATCACAAGATTTCTTCTCACTTTCTTAAGGTTTTGTTCTTCAAAGGACTTGGAACATGAACTTCTTGCTCGAGTGGATTCCCTTATTCGACTTCCTTCATTTTTCCTTTTCCAGTTTTTGCCGACATTTTCACAAATGTAACAAAAGAATTTTCATTGTGAGTGCCCTAGTTAATGAGGAAGCAGAGTAGTATGCTTCATTTGACAACAGTTAGGGGTCTTTTAAAGATGAGCAAACCTGGGCATAAGTATCTTTTACCACTAAAATTCACATTCAAAAAAAAAAATCCCTCACTTTTGTTCTTTCTGTTGGAATTAAATTCCTTCTCTGGTAAAATCAAACCAATCATCAATTTATTTTGATTCTCCCTACATGCATCTATGCTTATCATTGCATACAAATTTGCCATCAATCCATAACCGTACAATTTGATATTATTTTCCTTTCTTTCTTTTTTTTCCTCTTTTAATTCCAACTGTCCTGTCAGCAACTTTAATGAGATAGAAGATGTCCCATCATCTCATTTCCTCTACCTCTGAATGCTAATAAAAAAAAAACAAGCCTAAGTAAAACAAAAAGATAACCCATAAAAAGGATAAAAATGATTAACACATCAAAAATAAAATAATTTTATTCAAACTCATTTTTTTTAAAATTCTTGGAGCATAGAAAAATGATTTTCTAAATAAACATAATACGCTAGCAACATTCTTGACTTGTCGTTCTTCTAATGTTGTACTTAGGAGTTTCACGTCTATTTGCCTGTTGTGGAAAACATGAAAAACCATTTACAAAAAAAAGTTTGAAAAGAAAGAAAAACAAAAAAAAAACAAAAAAAAAAAAACAGTATTACTATGCTTAATGTCCTGAAGGGTAAAAAGTGTTGCTTTTACTGTAATCAGTTAGGTCACTGATAACGCTCATTTATGAGTGTTATTTGGCTCTAAAATCTAAGTTATTTTCTTAGAAAGTGAGTGTTTAACGTTATAATTCATGTCATTTAGAGAAAATTTAAGTAAAAACAAGATTTTTATGTGTTTGAAGTCTTGATTTGATAAAATTAAGTTTTTAGGTGTATTTAGAGTAATTTTTGTTAAGAAAATGTTAATTTTTGTTGATTTTGTGTAAAAGCTGAAAAAAGACCCAAATGCGCCCACATTATGGCCGCAATTGAGGCAATGGAAAGATGATGCAAGAGATATGCGACCACGATGCACCAGCAATTGAGAGAAGAAGCCAAATTCCAACTATTGCAGGAAAAACTCAAATGCTCCCAACAATGTGGCCGCATCTGGACCTTTTTGGCAGATTCGCGAGATTTGCAGATAAAATCAGACAAAATCAAATATTCTCAATCAAATCTCTGAGGATCAAGGGATATGATCGGTCAAGTCTCTCCACACTGATCTCGGCAGCAAACCCTAGACCTTGAGGTCTATAAAAGGTGGTTCAAGCTTCAGTTTCAAAGGACCTCGAATTTCTATCTTATTCTCCAAATTTTGCAGTTTTCTTTCAGCCGCCATACCGAATCTCCCCCAAGTTCTGTTCATACTTCATTCGGACACGAGCTTTGAAAGAAGGGAGTGTAAGAACTTGTTGTCCTCGAAAGATGTTGAACAAAGTCAGAAAGAAGGAACAAACTTCGAGTTCTTTATCGCTTTCTTTTAAGTTTTGTATGTTATGTTTTTCTTTAAAGTTTAGTTACTGTTTTATTCTTTAATCAAGTTGTAAGATTCTGTTTTATTTATTAAATTTCAATTCTTCAAGTTGTAATTCATGTTTTGTTTCAATTATGCATGTTTAATTCAATAAAGTTCATCTTTTCTTATTTAAGATTTCTTTTTATTTTCTGCACTTTAGTTTTCTTTTCAATGGGTAGCTACATCCTTGGAGGGGATTCAATGAAGTGGATACTCTAAAAAGGATATAAGCCCCGCCATGTGATTCAAGTAACTTTGCTTAACATTTAACATCGTTTGCTATTATTGAGTTTAAGTTTCATTGTTAGCTTAAACTGATTACTTGAGTTAACATAGTTTGTGTGAGATTCAATACTGAAAGGGTTGGATCGAGCATGTGTTTTCATAAAATCAATCTAGGAGAAGAGTCTAGACATAGAACTTCGCTTTTTATACCAAGACATAGGACAAAAACCGTTAGAATCATTGAATTGCATTCCTTATTTATCTAAGTTAAAATTAGCCATTGACATATGTGTTTAATTGCTTAGTCTCCTAAAAGCACTTAAAAAATGGCTGAATAGGTGTTGAACTCCATTCATGGTGTTAAGTATCGGTTAGGGTAGGTTGCGGGCGCATTTCAGTAGCATTTTGTCTGAATCACACAGAACTCGAAAGAGGCAGTATGCGGGCGCAAGAGGCAGAATCTCTGAAATAGCTGGACTTAGTGAATCAAGTTTGCGGGCGCATGGTGGGCGCATTTCCTTAGGGTTGAAATAGATTTGAACTCCCTGCTTCTCATTACTGTTTTCTTACTTCTATTTAGTTTTCTTTATTTTTACTGCACGAAAATTCCAAAATATTTTATTTACTTGGTTTTCTTCGGTTGCAACTTGAAAGCACTTGTGTTGTTAACTGAATAGCTCTTTGTTAACCGTTCCCTTGGGTTCGATACTTGGAATACTTCCATATATTACTTGTTGGACAACGTGCACTTGCGCATATTTTCTCCCCAACCACCAGCCACTCATTGAGCGAGTGCTTTGGGTAAGGGTCCCTACAGTAGATGTACAAAAGCTAGTGCCTTTGGGTGAGTAAAAGTGAAAAAAATTATTAGTGCAAAAGTCGTTCGATGAATTCAGGCATCCTAGTTAAGTTTTACTTTCGATTTGTGTAAGCTAGCTGGATGATTGAATCTTAGGGCCAGTGTATGGGGAAGATGAATGGAGGATAGCATAATATTTCTCTGAATTAGTAAATGAGTCATCATGAGGCTACGCACACACAAACGCACAGAGTTCATAGTTTCTTTTAAAATTTCTCATGATTTAGGCATGTTCTTGTTCTATAATTCCACTTTTGATTACATTGAGAATTGAGTTACATTTTCATGGAATTTTCTGAAACATTTATAAATTTTAGGAGTTTTATTTTGCCTTGCTCGGGACTAGCAAAGGTTTAAGTGTGGGGGTATTTGATAGCTTGCAATTATGCTATCTTATTTTTCATTATTTGTGCTAGTTTTGTTATGGTTTAGTGAGCTTTTATGCCTATTTGATTTTGTAGAAACAGAGCTAAAGAAGCAAGATCAAGTATTTGAGGGCATTTTGGTGAATTTGGACCTCATTTGAGAAATTTTTTAGAACCAATAAGAGAAGAGATGAGTTTTGAAGTGTTGAGAAAAGGGGAGAGCGTTGAGACGTTGTTCTACAGCTCAAATTAGAGTACCATGAAGACAGCGTCGAGACGCAGTCCTTAACGTCTCAACATTGTCATGTGTCGTCGCAACATCATGCTCGAAGCTCAAAACACGCGCATCAGTGGAGTTCCATTCGTAGCGTTGAGATGCTGCCTTCAACATCTCAATGGTGGAGGCGCGCATGCAGTCCAAAACGGGGCACTTTGAACAGTGTCGATAGGCAGTACTTATTCTGCGTTTTCTCTTCAAGAAAATGGGAGGCCTAGGGAAAATAATTTAATAATATATTTTAATA